>NC_051165.1:73747661-74347661 GCF_013339725.1 Rhipicephalus microplus
TGATAGTTACGAAGGCTTTTTGTGTATTTTTAAACGTGACATTCGCTTTTTATCTAACAGCTTTAATATTCTTGACGGAAAAGGGAATATCAATCTACGAACTACTCGTAAACTTCGGCCAGCCGCTGCCGTCTCCGCAGGCGAGCCTCCTGTCCTTTAGCATCTGAGATGCATGTTAATCGTGATTAGGCGGCACGTTAATCATGAAAATATATCAAGTATTCAATTATATCTCGCAAAGTTTATACGGTTGCTTTTCCTAGCTTCAAACACAGCTGAAATTATTTCAGTGAAGACATTGTAAAAGTTACTAAGTAATTTATTTGTGTTTAGAAAAAGTGGGTAACGATTTACAGTACTACGCACTCTACTATGGGTGGGTTTAAAGCCGTCCCGTTGATCACACACTTGTTCTAAGTATATCGCCTGCTATCACGAGCTTCAGCATTTTCTATGATAGATAAAGGGCGAGAGAAAGTATCAGACCACCATTTATTTACAGGTAATTTTACCGGCCTGTAAGCACAACATTTATACTTTACTTTGAAACGAAAGCATAAACCCTGCAGAGCTGGGGACGCCGTTTCCGCGAATAAACGTTTATTTGTCCCTCTGAATTCTTTTACGTATTGAGCACGAATATAAACACGGATTGACAGTATTGCTTTTACCGTCCATTGCTTGACGTAGATAGAAGACGCCTGTCTTAAAGATGGCGGCACTTTCTTGACATCGAGGCAGCATAATCACGTTGCCGTTAACCTGCTTCCATGTCATAACGACGCAGCCAGAACATTTCTGGCTCAGTCACTTCATAAATGACGAAAAATGAAGCTTGCATAATCTCAACAAACACTCGCGACATAACATAATTCGCGCCCCACCGCATGCGGTGTTGAAACGCAGCAGAGTCCGCGAGATAAGTGAAAACCGTCACTAGATGGATTGCACGTGACGTGCCGTGAAGAAGGCTTCTGGACGTGCCGGTTCTCCAAGATGGCGGCTTTGATGACAAACAAGCTGCTTCACTCTGATATGTGCGCGAAATGAACCCCCCCCCCCCCCCCCCCCGCGTGTGAATAGCGAACGAACCTGCATGTCATACGTTAATAACAGAGTTTGCGTCTGTGCTCGAACTTCTTTACTGTAGCCGCAAATGCGAGCAAACGGACAAGTTGGTGCCATCTAGAGGCGTTGAGATGAACCAGGCAAGCATAAGAATTTTACTGTAGAAACCGGCGACTACGTATATTGACAGCGAAACGAAGGCTGGCAGGGCTTCCGAACACTCATGTGGCTCTACAAGTATAGTACGGCAGCTTTCGGCTGATTTCGATTTCGTTCGCTCGTATCGCTAACGCGTTCGGAAAAATGATTTAGATGAAAAACATGAATGGGCGAAACATTTCAATTATTCATTTTACATTTAGTGCCACATTGGGAGTATATTTTTCGTTGTAAACTAAACAGCGAGTTTGCGGCCGCACACTGATCCACTACGTCAAGGACGCCACGTTTACTGTGAAAAATGGACGTGCTATAAAGGTGTTTTCTAAGAAATAGAAAGAAAAGGAATGCATTTTTTGATAGTGAAAAATAATTGTACTTTACTTACGACTTCCCACTTCTGTTTGAGTCTCATAATAATAACATAAACTAGCATTCATTTCAGCAAGGTCAACGAGATTATTATTTATTTATTTCATTTATTTGATACTGACGACCCCGTTCTTGGGGTCATTACAGGGAGAGTGTCACATAATAAATAGTGTTCACAAAATAAAGCCTGCAGTATTCAATCACACATAGGAATAACAGACGAATAATCATCATCAGGAAAAGAAGAAACAAACAGGAGTAACGATGCGGATAAAAAAATTGAGAAACAAATGCTGGCAACAGAAGTCAGCAATTATCACTGCTGAGAAAACTGTCCAACGCATTTTTAAAGTTGGCTGACGTCGTTTGTTGCACAACCGAATTGGGTAAGCTATTCCACATTTATATCGCGTCTGGAAAAAAAAAAAGAGTGGCGGAAAGCATTCGTGCGTGTGAAATAAGGTTGAATAGCTCTGGTATTATTAATACGATCACATCGCCTTCCAGGTGGCTGAAGATATAAATGCTTGTTTAGTTTTTTTTTTTTTTGCCCGCTTATAATCTTAAAAAGAAATTGGAGCCGTTGTTTGCGTCTACGAGATTCTAAAGACTCAAGCTCACATGACTCTAACAAGGCCGTAACGGAGTTTGCGCGTCGGTATTTACCACATACAAAACGGATTGCTAATTTTTGCATTCTCTTAATTTTAGTCCTCAAAATCTTCTGGTGAGGTGACCAGACAATACTAGCGTACTCTAAGATTGGTCTTATGAATGTTTTGTAAGTAATTAGTTTCACGTCCGGTGTGGCATGTTCTAGCTTTTTCTTGGGGAAATAAAGTTTTTTTTTTTATTTGACTTAGAACAAATGCTATCTATATGAAAGTGCCACTGTAATGTGTGCATGATACTAACTTTTAGGTATTTGAAACAAGCGGCGTCATTTAAAGGTTGATTTCAGATGTGGTGCATGAAAGACAGTTCCCGCCCACCTTAGCGAATATGCGTGAATGTTGTCTTGCCGTAGTTTATTTTCATTTCCTGTTTTTTTGCAGCACTCATCTAATGCCTGTAAGTGCCTGTTCAGAATAATTTGCTCGCTTTCGCAAGTCGCTGGGGAATAAATCAAGCAGTCATCTGCAAATAGAGTAATCAGTAAACGAGTGCTATTTCATGGCATGGAAGGAGGCAAGCGCTGAGGTTTTATAACTTCCACAAAGACATCAAGACAAGCTTTCACCGGATATAGATTCTATTTCCCCATAGTGGTGGAAATTCGGAGTAACGGCTTGGTATCGATGGAGTTGACTTTTTAAACTTTCTTTTTCACTGAAGGAGACTAGGCGAGAACAAACAAAACTGTAATTGTGGTTGCACGAAGCGTCGCAAGATGTCGGTACCATCGACCGTTAAGCCGGTCGATGGTATCCGGGATACAGCGGAATACCGAACAAGGCGAAAAAAATCGCGAATCTCCACAAAGTGAATGATGAAGCTGTGTCCTTTAACGTCTATAATGTCTACGTTGAAGTCGCCGACGAGTACAAGTGGTTTGTGCGTTTAGGTGTTGTATATTGTATTGTTACAATTTTGATTGATATTAGTCTATTGTTAAACCTTTTTTTTTTTTTTTTTTAGTCTCACATCCACGAATCGCTCGTGACGGACACCATGGACGGACAAGGCTCACCGAATGCATTTCGTCACTGAAACCTCTAACATTGCTGTGACATCGCCTCCCTTTCGTGTTAGGCGGACTATGCTACTCGAACTATGGTTGAGTGACCGGAAGTACCATCCTACGTGATCCGCTTCGACTGTGTGTGCTTTAAGATGCGTCCTAGCGAACTTGTTCACGCCGTAATTTTGCGTTTGTCAACACGGCCTCATCAAGCGTGAAACCCACGGGACGGATTCATGCCCTCCCATAGTGGAGTACGAAGTACTCTGACCCCCGTATTCACAAACGCTCCTCGACTCGACTTTCACCCTTCACTTGGCAGAGTTCCGCACTGCGCCGCTGCTCGGCTAAAAATGACGCTGCGCTGCTCAAGAATAGCAGCAAATCATCATTGATATGCAGTGACTTTCCCTGACTAGAGATGGCGCTACCATTGACTTTTTCCAGTGAAGGTGGAGCGTTGAGTGAAGGGGCGTTCTAGAATGCAGGGGTAAATCTTTCACTATACTTCATTTTAGCACACCGACTCTCCAACACGGCGGTTTTAGTGATGCCGATGCAGTACGGTGGTATCGTTTTGAATGAGAATACAAAATGGGGAACGCCACGTCGTGCGCCAGGTGCAACTCGGCGGGCGCGTTCCGTCGTTCCGGGACGACGCACTCGACGCGTCGAGAAGCCATCACTTACCACGGGAAGCCGCTCTCGGATGCCGGCTGCTGGCCGCCCGGCGAGAGACGTTTTTCCTGGAACCGTCGCGCCCGACCGAAACACTGCGACAGAGAACAGAGAGAGAAAACGTGAATCTCAAGCTGCACGTGTTCACCACTCTGCGGGCGACTTCCCGCTTTTCAATTAAACACTTCCCCTCTCCGGTGAACGTCTCTAGCTGTTCTACAGCTTCTGCTTCTTGTTAGTTCTTATTGTTAGGGGCATGAGTTGAACAGGTTGAAAAATCCCTGCCCCATGGTTCGGCGTTGTTCCGAAGGCGCGTTTTTCTTGGTCTTCAATACCTGAGTTACGTAACGCGGCACGGTTGTACGAAAGACTGGGAACCTTAGAGGCTAGTTTTTCTCACCTAGACCCAACATTAATTAAAATTAATAGACAAGTAAGCCAACGAAAGTAAAGGGAATGTGTGTAGTAAATGAGACGTAAACGTGAAGAAAGAAACGCGGGTAATAACTCACCTTCGGCAGGAACCAAACCTGCTACCTTCGATTAACGTGGCCGGTGCTGTACCAGCATAGCACGCGTTATTTGAAGGTCCCAGGTTCCGCTCCCGCCAGAGGCAGGTTGTCTTTTGGTCAACTGCCCATTCGCATCATAATTAGCCTAAAGTAACATCCCCTATAATTTTCTTGGCTTTCTTGTCTGTTAGCTCTAACTGAAGCCTTACGGAAGTATACGACAACTTCAGCTGCGACCCAAAATATGGGCCTTTCGATCTTGAACTGTATCTCATACCACTTAAGCCACGATTAACAAGACAACGCCATGTCGAATCTTCTATTACAACAAAAACGAACTTTTTTCAAAGAGTCATTTCTGAGTTGTGCGAAGGTGACTTAATTTGCTCGAATAAATCTGTGCAATTGCGTTATTTTAAAACACAAATTTTGTGCGATCCCTAAATATGCGTATCCCTGTGTTCATCTTCTGTACCATGCATGAGCCATTATCATTTGGGTTAGCTTCATGAGTCACGTATTATTTTTGCCTACCTGCATTGTTTTCAGCGTTTTTCAGTTTGCCCATCTTACACAATGGCCCTCCTGCATGGGCCCTTCACAGGCACGTGGTATTTTTGTAAAATAAAATAAAACTGTGGGTAACGCCACCATGTCAATTCTCTGCCTCTAAGGACAAATTTTTCTTTCTTTCTTTCTTTTTTTTTCTATCTCCCTCTTCCTTTCTTTTCTAGTTATCATTCCGCATTCTACTGCTTTTGTTCATTAGCTATTTTTGATAGGCACGTAAATTCGAATGAGCAGCGCTTAAAAAGGGAAGCAAAACTATGAGACGTAGACAGCACACTTCCTTTCTTGTTTCCGTCTTTTTGTACATTTTTTTTGTGCTACTGACTCGAAGTCATGCACCCTTACCAACCTGTCCGAATTGCCGCACTTGAAAAAGCGGCAAGTTTTCCGCCACGATGTGACTTTACAAGCTCTGCGCTAAGTATATAGCCCCTCCACTTCTCCATTCACTCTTTATTTTACAGCCTTGTTCATGTTTGTCTTCTTTTATTATTATTGCGTGAGCGAGACGACAGGGACAAACGGCGCAGCGCCGGGACACTCCTTTTCGTGGTTCCAGGAGGAGCACGGGACAGACGTTACGGTGTACGTGGTGGCTGTCGCGAATCGCAATTTCCGCCGGGTTGCCGCTGCTCGCTTCTTTCTTTCCCTCTTCGTCCTCTTCGCGGACGACACTTCCACGTACACAACGTGACGTAGTGTGCCGGCTCCACGCTCACCGAGTGATTTGATGCCACCGTTGCGGCGGCGGAAGAGCACGCACACGCCGACGTATGTACACGGTCATTCAGACAGCGGCCATCACCATGACCTCGCGTGCCAGCCGAGATTCGCAGCGACGGGTCTTCGTCGTCTTCTTTCTTGCGAGTTTTGTCCGGTCGCGGTCGAGCTCGTCGGGACAGTCGCGCAGTTGAGGCGCACGCATTGGATGGCATTACGGAAGCACGTCCAGCGTGTAGTGGTAGGTGAATAGATAGGCGAAATGCACGAAGGGCCCGTTTCTTTGTTAGACAGAACGCAATAAAACAAACAGACAATGAATCCAAAGGGACAATAATAGCATAGGGGACATTAATTGGGTTCTGACTATAGGCAAGTCGGAAAAATTATAGCTGACGAAAAATCAGCTTTGCGCCGGTGGAAACTGAACCTTCAACCTTCCAATAAACTTATATAACAGCAACTAGTGTATTTTCCTCCCACTCTAATTTCTTTCCATTTGTACAGTATTTACTACTCTACAGTAAAAAAAAAATTCGCCATCTCCCGCTACAGGGAACCATGTGTGGATGCGTCGTGGGCGCTAACGCTTACACTGATGGCGGCGTTGACGCTGGCGCTCATCGTGGCGTTGCACATAAGAGAAAAGTGGGGAGGCGCAAAGCACACAGTGATGGCCCGATGTTTCCTATTGGAACATGCCGTCGCTGCTAATGGGAAATGAGAAACAGACGACTCCGATTCCAGACAGAGACCCGCAGCCAGCTTTTAGTTAACGCGAACGCTGCGAATTATTACTGTTGAAGAGCGCACAAAAGGAACCTTCCGGCGGCACTACCTTGGAGGTAAAGATCCACTGCACTGCACATACATTATATATATATATATATATATATATATATATATATATATATATATATATAAGAAATCGGAAGAAAAAAATCACAGCGTATCCACGGAGTGAATGGTGAGTGGGGCGAAGCGTCTGTGCGTTCATGCGTCCGATCGCGTTCGAGAATGCAGACGGCGCGCGGGTAACACCGACGAGACGCCAGCCAGGAAAGCCCAACGCAAGCGTCTTCAACGCGCCCGCCCCGCCACACTGTTTGGCCCGTGCCCCACCAACGATCCGCCACGCACGGCGACTATCCAGGAGACAGAGAGGCACTCGTTCTCCGCGCACTGAGGCAAAGCGCGAGCAGGAGCCAATTGGAGAGTAGTGGCACTTCGGAGAGTAGCGGCAAAGTAACCCCATCATGTATATGTGACAAGAAATGGCCATCCATTTCTCCTGCCTTCTTCCTCGTCTCTTCTCTCGGTTACACGTGACCAGTGACAAGGTTAGACGAAGAGGAGCTTCGCCCCTAAAATTCCAAGGCGCCCACCGGGTACTGTAACCAGTGACCACTAGCTCCTGAGCGCGCTGCATCAACCAACCAGGCCACGCTGGGCATATCACCCATCACACTAACGGCAAGCTACGTAATACACCATCTGCCACTGCGCACTGCCGATGGATCTAAAACAAATCAAAGCATGTACTTTGTTTGGACAAGTCATACATGCTTTCCCAAAACGTTGACGTGTCCGATGGACGAATCAATGAAGGGGTGCGTTCCCTGAAGCCCATACAGTTGGCTGAAAGGGGCGCTCTAAAATATGTCACTGGTTCCACTTTCACTCTGAAGCAACAGGAAAAGTTGTTCGCATCAAGTCCATAACTATTCCGGAAGTTGCTGGTCCTGTTGTGCCTGTGAATTCGGTATCACTTTAGACAGGCAAACTCCAGTCACTACCCCAGATGAGTTTTGGTGGCGCTTGCGCCTTTAAAACATCGCACGACTTGGTCGTTGCAACAAAGTACATCTTACCGGGAAGCTTCCGGACTGACGTTATGAGCATTTTGCTGCACAACTTCCGTGCGGTGTGCCTAAAGGTTGTACCAGAGAAAGTCACTGGAGACTTCACGTTCATGTACTTCGACGTGAAAACCAGTGATTTGTCACGTTTCTCAATACTGAACTTGGACTTCGCCTCCTGTCGGACGTCACGCAGTCAACCATTCACAACACTTATTTCAATACTAGGGTTACTGCATTACTGTCAGTTCAAGCACAATCAACCATGTTCACTAAATTTCGTATGGTTCCTGAATCTCCTAGCTTTACTTCCTATAACAGCCAGATGCTTTGCTATCGCATTCATTGGTTCGGCCTTGTAACGAAACTGACTTTTTTTTTTCATCAACAAGCTCGCAAGCAGATGCTGCCTGTAGGAGAGGATAGAGGAGGGGGGGGGGCACGTAGGAGAGGACAGAGGAGGAGTAGACGCACATGCGCAGTGGTAGGTTGACGCCGCCGTACAAGGGACACCACCCCGAGCAGGGGACACTGTATCGAGATGCTTCGTATCTAAAATCTGGCAGATCCCATGCATTGTGGGAATCGATTTGATGCATTGATTGATAGATGTGTGAGGTTTAACGTCCCAAAACCACCATATGATTATGAGAGACGTCGTAGTGGAGGGCTCCGGAAATTTCGACCACTTGGAGCTCTTTAACGTGCACCCAAATCTGAGCACACGGGCCTACATTTCCGCCTCCATCGGAAATGCAGCCGCCGCAGCCGGGATATCGATTTGATGCAGTGCAGTCACCAAGCAGAAGTGCAAAAATATCCCCTATGCTTCCAGGGGCTTAATTGTTTGTTCGTATATTTTTTAAAGTGAATCGATCTCAGCAGATCGGGCACCGTGAAACAGGTCCCGTTCAGCCATGATCTGAAAGCCGCTGTTACAATTTCTTTCAGGAAGAGAGCAAGAAACGTTTAGTTCATGAAGAACGTGGGATGTTTCTCGTAGCGTTGGAGCCCTCAGCTGGCGGCTCCATTGGCTCACTCCATAGTAACGAGAGAGAGAGAGAGAGATAAAGGAAAGGCGTATTGCTGCAGAGGATCGCTTTGTTGGATACACTACTATGATCGACGACTGGTCGACGTGACGTGTGCGAGAACCACTGTGAACAGTTTTTTTTTTTTTTTTGCTTGGAATGTTATTCTGGGTGCCTTGGAGTTATGCCACGCGAATTCGATGCGTTTCTAACAGCGAATGTGTTCAGAAAAAGTGGTTAACGATTTACAGTACTTACGAGCTTTTATTTATTTATTATTATAGCTATTATTATCACTATTATTATTATTATTATTGAAATAGAGTAGCTATGCGATTCCCCTCCGCTCTTTCCCCGACCCACTCAACTGTATAAGACACAGAGCGAATAACGCTTGTCTAACAAGCGATGCCCGATTTTAAAACAGCGTTTGCACAAGCAAGCTGCAACAAGTGCCCTCATTGCCCGTACATCCCCAGAACCTGTAGTTTGATCAATGCTGATCATTTAAACTCTTCACATTCTATTGCAAAAGATGACATACAAATATATACAAGATTATAAGAATACGCTCAATATCATGTGCTCTCTTCGAGAGGCAGCTACTTCAAGCCACGAACCCCGATCTGCAGCATTATAGCTGTATTTGTCTCTCACTTTCTCAGTGGTCGTCAGCGTAAGCTAAAAGTAATTTTCACTCATCGAAGAATAATTATAGTTGATAAAGTACTGCATGAGCCCTCTACTGTCACGCTTATCAGAATACGGACTCTTTTAGCTCGACTACCTTTGGTTCACCTCCTGAATACTTTGTACCAAGTGTTATTTTGGTAGAATCCCACAGAGATAAAAACGCCGTGGTTGCTCCGAAGCTGAACAGTCAAGAATATTTATCATCCGTTTCCACATTAGCCGGAGTATTTGCAATCTTAGCGACTCACTCATGCATCATACGGAGCCAACGCTGCCACAGGGTTCACGTCAAAGCGAAATACATGCGTAGCGGAAAGAGTGAAAATGAATGGATGGATGGATAAAAATATCTGGTCCTGAAGGATTCCTCCCCCGTTTTATATATAGGGGAGGATCGTGGGCCGCTGCCACGTAGGCTCAAAAGCAAAACAAACGTGCACTATGAAAGTCCTCTACACACACGATCGGGACGACGTCATTCAACACCCTCTTTCGACTATACACAGTTCTTATCGAAAAGAGCCAGCGAGCCTTGACGATCTTGATGACCTGCGCAATCATTCATTTCGACTTTTTCTTCGTACATAGTATAGCTCTCCGTTGCATAACGCCTCATCTATCTCGGTCGAGCTGACCGAAGTACTTCCGAAAACACCGACTGCCATTACGTAGCGTATCTATGCTTTTTCTATTACGCACGTATGACGTCGTTCTGAACGGCGCCTTCATTACACTGCAGCACAATGTGCTGCAGTGTAATGAAGGCGCCGTATACACGCGGTATACCACGCAGACCCCGACGTTATACTTCGCCGTTGCGACACTTTTACGCGCGTGAGTAATCAAGCAATCCTATCAATCATTTACCAGCGCCGCGCCTGTATATTACTGATGTTGCGGTGCTTTAGTTGTCCGTGCGTAGGTTCAATATTTAGCGCCTCTAATTCAAACAGGCCGGCAGGGAAACTAACTTGGTTACAGGTATGACGTCATGGAATATAGAGTTACGGTATCTGACTTATGCGATTCATCTCACCGAACACTCCTCTTGCACATACTATTTGCGGCCTCCGAAACGTCGATAATTTTGTTTAGTTCAGGGTTGCCTCTTTCTTCAAGACGATTGAGTCTCTCTTCGAATACTTAAATTTAGACAACAATGGTTAAGGATTGTGAGCACTAGGTACTCTACTATGGGGAATGAACGCAGAAATTTTCATCCGTCTGTCACACGAATAACACTATTGAGCCACACGGCCAAAGTTTAAGCAATTACTGAACGCCCAGCCACCTTCAACTGATGGCTGTGTTCATATTTGTGAACATTGTCGATCAAGAAAGCAAATATTACGCGTATATAAGGTGCAATATCAATACATAAGGATTACGTGGTGTGTTCCTTTACTAGAAAGTAGATAGATACGTAATTCAAAAGCTCCTAGCGTTTTCTAGGCAGCACTGAAAATGTGACGTCTTTCGACGACATTTGCAACGAAGCGCGCAGATACGCGGTCAAATTTTTTAATTCTTTTTGCTAGAATGTGCTGCCGGACCGGACTTGTTTTCGTTGAGCTTTTGACTATAAATATGTTTATTTTAAGTTGAAGCTTTACTTTTAACCTCGGCTTCCCGCTCCGATTTGATTGATTGATGATTGATATGTGGGGTTTAACGTCCCAAAACCACTATATGATTATGAGAGACGCCGTAGTGGAGGGCTCCGGAAATTTAGACCACCTGGGGTTCTTTAACGTGCACCCAAATCTGAGCACACGGGCCTACAACATTTCCGCCTCCATCGGAAATGCAGCCGCCGCAGCCGGGATTCGAACCCGCGCCCTGCGGGTCAGCAGCCGAGTACCTTAGCCACTAGACCACCGCGGCGGGGCACTCTTCCCGCTCCGAAGATACATTCATGTGGTGCCGCTTGTGGCAGGCAGAGGCGTTCATAAATGGCGGTCTGCGAACGCCTCTTGATACGCATACTTAATAACTGCTGGGGTACGTATCACGTGCCCAAACGACAACGTGATTATGAAGCATGGTTTAGTGGAAGACTTCTGATGAACTTGCATCACCTGGAGTTATTCGAAGTGCAACCAAATGAACATAAGAGTGCACAAAGATTCGTTTCGAGCCAACGGATTGTTTCATGAACGCGACAGAGCAGAAATATAGCAAATTTTCCGCATCAATTTTTTGAGAATGAAGGCTTACCCTTTCTTATTGACATAAATTATTGAACGAACGAAAAAAAATCATTATGGCAAAGAAATTTTCCCGGCGAATGCGGAGCCTTCAATCATGGACCCCCGCGGCTCTCACCATCTTGCGAGCGGAGTCACGCAGCCTCGCATGGTCTGCGGGCTTTGAGTTGATTGATTTATTGATATGTGGAGTTTAACGTCCCAAAACTATCGTATGATTATGAGAGACGCCGTAGTGGAGGGCTCCGGAAATTTTGACCACCTGGGGTTCTTTAACGTGCACCCAAATCTGAGCACACGGGCCTACAGCGTTTCCGCCTCCATCGGAAATGCAGCCATTGGAAATGCAGCCGGGATTCGATCCCGCGACTTGCGGGTCAGCAGCCGAGTACCTTAGCCACTAGACCACCGCGGCGGCGCTGTAGGCTTCGAGTGTTTCATAACACCGGGGCAGGTGTTCCCACGGCTGCGGTGCTATGAAACACCCATTCGAAGCCTGCAGACCATCCGAGGCCGAGTGACACTCGGATGTTCTGCAGGATTCGAATGGGTGTTTCATAACGCTGGAGCAGGTGTTCCCACTGCTCCGGTGTTGTTTCGTTGTTTATCGGCACTACATTTTATTCTTGGCATGCCCATGTAACTTGGTAATGCGGTGGGTGTTACTTAAATAAAGGGTACTCATTATCATGTGTTGCCATACAGATTTGGCCTGGCATAGACTCAGACTCGGAAACGCAGCGTGAACAAGTTTCACGATATCGTGCGACGTATGTTGTATAAGTACATCTTCGCTGCGTTAGCAAAACATCAATATGTATCCTCGATATGCGACAACAAGCGGGTGCTAGTCTACATCACCGTTAAAATACGGGAATTAAATATTCTCCTCGAGGTGAAAGTATAGAGTTACCGAAGCCACGCGTTTCACTATAACCCGCGAAGAGGACGGGTAAAAGTCTGCTCACGTATTAAAACGGTTGTTTTGAGCACTCTTGTTGAAGTTTGTATAACGGTGAATATCAATTCCTAATGTATGCGCATATGTAATTAGTGGATATAGCACACGTTTAGTGTCTAACTTGCTGTTCTCGGAGCAAATACAGGAAGAGTGAGTTCTCGCGTCTTAATTACAAGCGCAAAGCACGTACAGTGTCCAGCGATCCAAACGCGATATCACTTTCGCTTGTTTTGCTGCACCTGTTGACGCTGGAAAAACGGCTTACACGTATGGCGGTGAATACGTGATGCGATAGCAACGTACCCAGACGAGCAATAACGTGGTGTCAGTGGCACTGCGAGCTTTACCCCGAGGCGAACATTTTAAATACCTCGCCGTAGAGGTTAACGTTGGAGAGATATACTGGAATTAAAAGTCAATAGTACTGTTAGCGGTTCAGATAAGTATTTAGCGTTGACAGTAATGGCAAACAAACAAAAAATGCAGGCGAACAGATCGATAGCGCTGGGGTTATTCTGGCCCTACCAAGCTAGCCGTAGAATATATACAAGCTATATAGCATTGTAAGCCAGCGAGTACTCCGGGTCTATCGATCTGTTTAATTGATTTTTCTCTCCATTAGACTATGGACTATATTGTGTAATATAAACAGATTGTCGAATTAATAAAGAAACGGTAAGGAAATAAAAACGTAAACAGGCGAACGATAATAAATGTAAAATCTATTCACGCATGACGCAGTCTATAGGTGAGCGTTGCTGGCCTCTTTTTAAAGCTAATTTCAAGAATGGTCACCATCGTCTTCACGATGCAAACTTCTCGTGGTGTTATAGAATGACGCAGGTAGCGATCGCGATACACGTTGAGCGTACCAGCCACATTTATTTCCTTTAGAGACTGGAATAAATCTTCACAGTTGACTCAACTAAAGGAGGTCCAAATGTCGGGTTTGAGTCGACGAGCACAGCACTATACGCGCCCAAGTATAGAGAATGTGTTCAAATAAAAAGTTCTATGGATCGATACCAGATGCCATCTAGAAGCAGGACGCCTCAGTGCTCGCCCATAGTTGAGTACGAAGTACTCGAAATCGTTAAACATTTTTTTCTAAACTATGCAGTTGCTGTTGATAATATTTTTCTCATTTTAAGATGGTGAGGCTCAAGGTACGGCTTTCAGCTCTTCCATAAAGAGTACCGAGTAGTCTGAATCGTTAAGCACTTTCTTTTTAACCTGTTATGTCTACGAAAGTACGGCTGACTGCTCTCCCATAGTTTAGCACGAGTACGACGCACTCGAAATCGTTGAACACTTTTTCTAAACGCAGTTTAATATCGAGGACGGTTGCACGCAGCTCTTTCACAGTAAAGTTCAAAAAAATACTCGAAATCATTTCCTTCAAAACGAAGTGTTAAATGATTCGTGACCGGAAGCCGGCCGTCAAAGCCACGGTGAGGTCAATCAAATTTGGGGAGACGGAAAGTGCTCTACGTATTGACCTTTTGATTGCCCGACAAACTTGACAAATTATCAACATCAATGCGCAGAGCTGAAGAGAAGGGAGGTACAGGAGATAAAGGAAGGCCAGTGATGTAGCCAGTCTAGAAGGACCAGTATGCTACCCTACACCGGGGAAAAGGGGTGGGCGGAGTTTTTAAGAAAGACAACGCGTGTATAGCCTTTAACAGCCGGCGCAAGTCTCACGTCTTCAAGAAGTCGTTTGCTGCTTTTGTCGCCTTCACCCGCGATGCCCTTTCAGGTCATCGTAGGGAAGTGCACAGATGCGTTTAAGTGGCACAGCGTGGCTCGCTGGTGTGGTAAATGAACGAAATAAGGGGAAATTCCAAGGTGGCAGGTGTAGTGCCTGCTGGGGACAAGCTATCTTTTCGTTCGCTTCTGTTTTTTTTCTCATATACACTAGTTATTCTTCAAATAACATGCCCTGTATTTTCCGTGGATTATCTGTTAGTTGTCATAAGTGTACGTAAAGGGAGAAAGACAAAATACAATGCACAGAAAGGCATAGGATAAGCGGTCTGTTTTACCTACAATGTAACCATGCACGATGACGATAATTATGATGTATTACGGAGCACGTAATTAATGATAACTTCTGGTTATTTTTTACGTTAAGAACACCTATATGAATGAATTTCGACCACCTGCAGTTCCTAGGTTGTTGCAATCCGTCCCCATCAGAATGCGGCCACTGAGAGCCAGGGATCAAGCGCGCGACCTCGAGCTCACCTGCAGCGTGTTAAACTACCGCGGCGTGGTAATGGAAAAGAGCACACGATAAGAACAGTGCATGTTGGTTCTATGGTCCATGCATTTCAAAAGCTTTTTTCGTCATTAAAACTATCTCTCGTTTTAAAGAGAACGGAGTCTAAAGAGTGTCGAGTGAAGACAATATAAGTACCGATCACGAATAAAAGCAACGTGAAAGCAAGACGTTGCGGCTCACGCACGGGGAGCGTTGTTAACAAAACCTCATCTTTCGCGAGGCGACTTGCTTTTCTTGCTTTTTTTGTTGTCGCTATTTATATGGTGTCATGTCCTTCCCCGACCCAGAGGGGTTACCATCAAAATCTCGGCTTCAGAGTGCAGGGTGTTGACATGGAGTCACGCCCCGTATTTATTTCTAGTTGTAAATCCAGAAGTGTTCCAGAAGCCTGTACAGGATGCCACCCACATAGGCAGCGAAACGTCTGTGTAGTTTTTGTTATATTCTGATATGTTGAGTCGGACTAAGTATTTTAGGTGATAGTAGTTAATCTTTTTTCACGCCTTCCAGATGCAACTGCTTTCCCTCTTTCAGGTGCGCAGTGAGCAAGGCAAATTCAAATTCTTACGAACCCCAGCACCTCCGAAGACGCCAGAGGAGTGGAGGATGGAACGAAAACCGTTGCCACGGGCCGATGAGTCAGCGGCGGCGGCGGCAGAAAGAGCTTGTTGCGAGCCGAGGCGACGGGTGGCTTTGGCGTCGACCGAAAAGGCTTTTGTGGGTAAATAAAAAGCAACACCGCAGGTGCACGCAGAAGAGGAGCGGCCACGGAGGGAAACCGGTTTTCCAGCTAAGGAACGTCGCGGCGTGTTTATCGCCTGTGGCACGGTCACCTTTTTTCCGGCCGTAGGCACTCGACGATCGACCAGGTTTCTCGCAAGCCGCAAACGCCGATACGTTTTGACAATCTCACGCGTCTAGGTTGCGCCTAAACAAATGGCTGAAGATATCTTGACATTATGCAGTTGTGTAGCGCAGTGTATACCGGGAAAAAACAAACAAACAAAAAACTCGCAGCGTAGTGGTAAAGGCAGCGCATTTGCATCTCGAAAGCATGGTTCAAAGACAGCCACCATTGATAAACGTTTATATTGTTTCCTTAAAGCAACGAACGTCTCACGTGACAGAGGATCGGAAGGACAGCCTTCTAGTTGCGTCGGCCTTAATGTGGACAACACAGTGACGATTGCACTGCGTAGAAAGTTATGGCCTACGTCTTATCGCCTACAGCGTTGTAGCTACTTTTGTATGAAGGCACGTTTCGTGTTATCGGCGATCACCTATCGTTTTTTTTTTTTTGTGTGCCGCTTCCATCGAAATGCTGGCGTCATCTGGAGCATCGGCAGAATTTTTTTTTTTTTTTTTGCGGGATGAGGTAGGGGAAACCATTTTGATATTAAGTGGAGGTCGGGCAGGCAGATGGGGTCAAGCGCCATTTCCTCCTATGTATGCCATGACAGAAAAGTCACGCCCCGCCGTGGTGGTCTAGTGGCTAAGGTACTCGGCTGCTGACCCGCAGGTCGCGGTTTCAAATCCCGGCTGCGGCGGCTGCATTTCCGATGGAGGCGGAAATGTCGAGGCCCGTGTGCTCAGATTTGGGTTAAAGAACCCCAGGAGGTCAAAATTTCCGGAGCGCTCCACTACGGCGTCTCTCATTATCATACGGTGGTTTTGGGACGTTAAACCCCACAAATCAATCATCGACAGAAAAGTCACGGCTTTGCCGCAAAGGCGAAGCAATGAACGCGATAGCAACAAATAGGAAGGTCAGGCGCAGAAGGTGGTGATGGTAAAAAACATTTATTTCAGAAAAAGTTTACTAGAGAGTGCCGACGTGGCCCATCGGCGTGCTAGAGTGGCAAGACTCTATTCCGGTACGCCACTGGAGCTGGAAGCTGCCCGTGCGCGCTCCACCAAGGAGCGTTGTGCAGCCAAGGTAGAGCAGCCGAGCAGGTGCTCCTCCCAAGCCTCTCTAGTTGGGATAGGAAAAGGGGATGAGAAAGGGACGGGATTAACTGGGCACGATGCTACGACGTGATATGTGTCGGCGAGGACATGACAGGTCGAGCAGGTGCCATTGATTTCCGGCAAAAAGTGCCTGGCGACTGCCGGACTGATAAAAGTGTTCGTCTGCAGGCGGCGTAGCAGTCGTTCGTCCGCTTTCTCCAAACCGCGTGCGGTGTCCGGGTAGAGGCGGTGCGAAGCCCGGTAATACGCCAAAATTTCGCAGAAAGCGCGTCAGGTTGGTATTGCCAGATTCCGTCTCAGGACATGGAGGGGCAACGGCATTTGCCGCCTCGTTGCCGGGCAGGCCCGAGTGGCCTGGGGTCCAGACTATACGAATGGGATGAGGGTTAAAGCGCCAAGAGGCTGCCTGTAGTAGGCTAGCCGCCAGCGGAGCAATGGAACCCTGAAGGTACTGAGAACAGGCCGAGCGCGAGTCCGTCAGGATGGTGCGTGAGGCAGGGTGAGAGGCGGCCAAAGCTATGGCAACCTCTTCAGCGTGCGTTAGTGTGTCTGCTCGAAAGGAGAGGCCATCTACGTGTTTGCCCTCTGTAATCACGGCAGCCGTGAAGTGACCCGAGGGGGAGGGACCCGAGACGTCCACGTAGAAAACACCAGGACGATCGGAGTGTCGCGTATGAAGGGCCGCGGCGCGTGCTAGTCTACGGCCAGGATGGAGGTCAGGGTTCATATTACGGGGTAGAGGTTCCACCCATAGCTTTTGACGCCAGAGCTCTGGTACCGGCTGCAGAGGGTCTTGGTCAGATATCAGGTTAAGGCCAAGTCTGTGTAGAAGACGGCGCCCTGAAGGCGTCTGTGACAGTCGATTGATTTGGTTAACGCGATGAGCTTCGCGCATCTCTGCAAAGGTGTTGTGTACCCCCAGAGCCGTGAATCGGCTGTTGGAAGTTGCAATGGGTAGGTCCAGGGCGCGTTTGTATACTGAACGAAGAAGGACGTCCAGCTGGTGCTCGTGTCGACGACGCACGCGAAGATAAGGCAAGGCGTAGAGGACGCGACTGGTCACAAACGCGTGGGCCAATCGGAGGGACTGAGACCCGCGGAGGCCGCCGCGCTTGGTAGAAACTCGCCGTATCATGCGGCTCACCTGTTCGCTGGTGCGTCTGAGGCCTGCTATTGTGCCCTTTGGATCCAAGGACGATGCGAGGTGAAGGCCAAGAACCCGAATATTTTGCACTGACGGAACGGGCCCGGACGGAAGAAAAATTTGAGGCGGTGGTAGCGGAGAGACTGAAAGAAGAGCCGATTTAGCTGGAGAGCACTCCAGGCCGCATGAACCTGCGTAGGTGTCCACCAGAAGGGCAGCCTTTTGCAGGCGTTCTTCGATTTGCGCTAAGGAGCCGGTGTTGGTTCAGATTGTGATATCGTCCGCATATAGTGCGTGTTGTATTCCCTCGACCTCGCTTAGAAGAGAGGGGAGGTTCATCATCGCCAGGTTAAAAAGCAGAGGAGACAGGACTGCACCTTGAGGTGTACCCCGCGTGCCTAATAAGTACGGGCCGTGTTCGGTAGAATTAAGGCGAATGAAGGCGGTGCGATGTGATAGGAAGGCGCGAATGTAGTTGAAAGTCTTCTGCCCGCAGTTTGTGGTAGACAGGTTAGTGAGTATAGTGCTGTGTTTGACGTTGTCGAACGCCCCGCGGAGATCGAGAGCGAGCACGGCTTTATCGTTATGGCACATAGTAGTCGGCTCTATGATATCGTGTTGAAACTGGAGCAGGACGTCCTGCGCCGACAGATGTGGGCGAAAGCCAAACATCGTGTCGGCAAAGGTGCTCCTGGCCTCCAAGTAGGCGGAAAGGCGTTCGCAAACCATGGTTTCCATGAGTTTGCCTGCGCAAGACGTAAGTGAGATAGGTCTCAGTGCCTCAATACTAACGGACTTTGCCGATTTGGGAATGAATGTCACGACCGATGTGGTCCATTCCGTTGGAAGCGGAGAACCGTTCCATATCGAATTTATAAGCTGGAGTAGCGAGAGGTGTGCTTGGTCGGGAAGATTTGCCAGGAGCGATACTGTGATTCCGTCGCGTCC
Source organism: Rhipicephalus microplus (assembly GCF_013339725.1). Taxonomy (NCBI): domain Eukaryota; kingdom Metazoa; phylum Arthropoda; class Arachnida; order Ixodida; family Ixodidae; genus Rhipicephalus; species Rhipicephalus microplus. The sequence continues at coordinate 73,766,517 of NC_051165.1, forward strand.
AGGGGCCGTGCCCCGTCGCATTTTCGTGAGTGCAAATCGTAAATCAGAAAGCGTGTATGGGGCGTCGAGGTCGGTGTTAGGGGCGCCGGAATACGTATATATGCTGGGCCTGCGGGATCAATTGTGCGGCAGATGTAGCGGTCACAAAGTTCTCGCGCGAGTTCATCCGTAGTGCCCTGAAAGGCATGCAGAACACGGTGGAGCTGGCGTTGCGTTTCTCCCCTGGTGGTGGAGGGATCGAGAAGGCTTCTAAAGAGTCGCCACACACTCTTAGAGCTCATATAGTTTGCAGCCTTCGAACAGGTGTCTGCCAGTTAGCATCGGAAAGTTGTGCGGAGTATGCGGCCGCCTCTGCACTGAGCGCCTCAATGCGAGCGCGAAGTTTCCGATTAAGTTTGTTGCGTTTCCAGCGCCTTATGAGCCCGCGGCGAGCGTGCCAAAGATGTAGGAGGTGTGGATCGATTGCAGGAGTCAAATTAGAGGTTGCAAGAGTGCGAGTGTTCGCTTGTTTCATATGAAGAGCGTATGATGCCCACGCTGCATATTCGGTCGAGGAGAGGCCGGCGGGGAATGGTTGCATTCTGAACCGAGTCCAATCGGTGAGACGGGCTTGGCCCCAGTGTTGGCGCATTTTCTGCCGCGGTGTGAACGAAATGCGGAGTAAAAAGTGATCGCTGCCTAGGGTTTCGCCTAAATTTTCTCATGTAGCATCGCGGATGTGACGGGTGAGGGAGAGGTCGGGGCATGTGTCTCGCGTGACCGAGTTGCCGGAACGTGTGGGTTGTGCCGGATCGGTAAGAAGCGTCAGGCTCAGCGAGGAAATGAGCTCCTTGAGCTCTCTGCCCCGGGCCTTCTCGTAGTGGTAACCTCAGTGAGAGCTGGGGGCATTAAAGTCCCCGACAATCACCAGTGGTTGTCGGGCCGCTATACGCAGTGCCCGATGGAAGAGATGCGCAAACGAAGCCCTCGAAAGGCGAGGGGGACAGTACACGTTTAAGATATGTATTGATGGTTGGCCCCTCCGCTGAGACAGCACTGATATCATGCAGTAGTCGTAAGGAAGATCCAGATCGAGGTCGATCTGTATCGCCGTGTAAGCTTTATGCACGAGGAGGCATGTGGTGGTGCCGCCTACATAGGAGCAGTATCCAGAAAGGGATGGAGCAGGGCCAGATTCTTGGAGCGCCAAGACGGCCGGCTGAGAGCCAAGTGAGCTGAGGAAAAGGGAAAGGTGTGAACGCTTTCGCCTGTTCCCGAAGCCTCCAGGGTTCCACTGTATGATCTCGAATTTAGACGCAATGTTTGAACGGGACGTACGATTGGTAGCCATCGTGACTGTCCTAGGTTTTATATTTGGTCCTCCATGTCCCGCTCGAAATCCTCAGAGGCAGGGAGGGGCACAGAGGCTGGATTGTCCGACGGCGGGGTGGTGGTAGCCACCTTACGACGACGCCGTGGAGCTGTACCCTCACTGCTCACCGAGCAGGAGCGGGAACGCGATGCCTTGGGTTGAAACTGGGTGATTGCCCAGGCTTGAATAGCCTGGGTAACCTCTACTACTATGCGTTGGACCGAGAAGCTGGTCAGGAGGTGATTAATCGAAGCTTCGACGCGCGTGAGGCGTTCCTCTACGCACGGGGTGTGCTCTTCGCTAGGGAGAGTTTGGTTAGCGGGCAAGAGAACCTGAGGTGCCCCAGGAGCCTCAAGAGCTTCTGGAGTAGATGTGGCACCGGTTCCGAGCGCTGGAGTACACATGGCTGCTTGAACCAGCGGTTTAATGGGAGTGTACTTAGCGCGAGGACTAAGCTTGGACGTAGCTGGCGTAGCCGCCTGGACAGAGGAGGCAATACCGGATGGCCTTGCAGTACACTGTTGTTGGGGTTGAAGTCGCTTATTTAAGAGTTCGAGTTGTTTAGTTAAGAGAGAATTTTGCTTTTGAAGTGCCGCAACTTGCTGGCGAAGGGCCGCAAGTTCGGGAGAAGGAGGATCGACAGAAGGGGTTGAGAGAGGCTTAGAAGCAGCTTTCCCTGCCCAACTGCTCACCTGAGGTACCGCCGCTGGTGCTTCGAGCGGTGGGAATGCTTGAGAGTCGGCGTGGAGTGGTGGAGCCGAATGATGCAGGTTTGTGCTGCTGTCTGGCTGTGACGATTATGAGGTGGTTCCTCGAGGAGATCTTGAGGGCTGCTTGCGTTTCCGATATTTTCGGTATTTTGCCGTGCAGCTACTGGTCCCAGTCTCATGGGCGCCGTGGAAGAGGAGGCACTTGGGGTGGCAGTCGTGGGCATTGAGACCTGCAGGTGCGGGGGTTCTACATTTGGCACACTGGGTTGGAGCGGCGTGAGGGCACTGAGGTGGTCGATGACCGATGGTACCGCACTTGGTGCATACAGGGACCGTTTTCTTGTAGGCGCGGATATACGTCGCCACGCAGTGGTAGAAGAGGAAGCGGGGTAACTTCGTGCCCTCGAAAGTCACCACCGCCGCCGCGGAATCTCCGAGTTTGCGGACCGCAAGGATAGTACCTTGAGGCCAATACAGTTCAGACTATCTTTTCCGGGCTTTCAGTAGGGTTTACATTGATGACGCCCTTCCATGTATCCCCTGGTGCCTTGGCGTGGCCTCGAACGGGCAGCTGCTGATCCCCCACTTGCAGCTGGAAGTCCCCGAGGAGTCGCTGTGCCATAGGCAAAATGGTGGTGCTACAGACCAAGATGTTCTGTTCCCAGATTGGCCACACTTGAATTTGCGTGGTAGTCCGGTCGCCGAGGTAGCTGCGGATGGCGTCGCCCGCGCGATCGGCCGGGACAAATGTGCGTAGCTCGCAGGGAACGCGAGGTTTCAGTACTACGATGTAGTCGTCGCGAGAGAGGCGAGGAGTTTGACGCGGACGCCACTTGCATTGCTTCGCTGGCTGCGAGGACGGAGCAGAGGTAGGCACACCGCCGGAGGGATGGCGCGCCGGCGTTCCTTGCAAGGCTGGGGAATGGTGGCCCGCCGTGGCGTCTCGTTGTTGTTGAGACGCAGACTTCGATTTCGCTTGCTTGCGTTGCCACAGTTTCACCATGTCGTCGAGGTATTCATCTTCTGATGGCATAGTGTTTTCGGAGGATGAAATCTCCATGGACAGCATTTGGCTTGAGGTAGGATCATAGCCCGTAACCACGTTAGCGGCCGTCATCGCCGGGCTGAGAGCCCTTAGCGAGGCGGCGTTGTAGCCGGGAGTGAAGGACGTCCCTCAAGTTGTCAAAACTGGACCCACCTGGACGAAGGTGTTGTCTAGGCGAAGCGGAGAACTTGGCGGTGACAATAAGTCCAAGTTTCAGGGGTACCAAGGTGGATGTCCGCAGAAATAGCAGAAAATCTACGGAGGCGATGTGTACTGCGTCCGTCACCATCGAGCGCTCGCAGCGCCCCCCGTCGGCGCGGCCGCGCAGAAGGGCAAGCAGATCAAAACGTGCCCCGCGTTTCTCACGCGCATTCGACGCACGAAGCGTACTCACAGGTACAGATGAACGCGAATAAGCATCTCAGTTGTTAAGTCGCTGTGTCTGAAAAGCGCGCCCGCAAACGGACGCTGTGCGACGATTGCAGCGATCTTTTTGCGCTTGATAACTACAACATAATCGTTCCAGTGCAAGCCCAACACCAGCGGAGACGTATGATCCTCCCCACTGGGAGATAAGGGCGTGCGAGAGATTGTCTAGTCCCGTCCTCTCCGCGGGCCAAAGTACGCGTGACAGATGAGAGCCGCCGCGCGCTCATTGCGTCATCTTGCTGATAATGCTGAAAACACGATAGTGGCCCCCACCCCCGAGATGCCCGTCAACAGCAGTAAGTGTTAGATATAAATAGCTTGCCGTTTGAGCCCTCAAGGATTGATTGATTCAAGGAATGATTGATTGATTTGTGGGGTTTAACGTCCCAAAACCACCATATGATTATGAGAGACGCCGTAGTGGAGGGCTCCGGAAATTTTGACCACCTGGGGTTCTTTAACGTGCCCCCAAATCTGAGCACAAGGGCCTACAACATTTCCGCCTCCATCGGAAATGCAGCCGCCGCAGCCGGGATTCGAACCCGCGACCTGCGGGTCAGCAGCCGAGTACCTTAGCCACTAGATCACCGCGGCGGGGCAGCCCTCAAGGAAGTACTGCTCGGTGGCTCAGTGGTTAACGCCTCGCATACACGAGGTGGAGGTCCCACGCTCGATTCCGCGCATCGGAGTCTTTTTTCCGGGTTTTGTTTCTTTCTTGTGTTTTCGTATATACCCTGCCCACCATAGCCGGCCGTCAAACCCACTCCTTCGCACTCCGTGCAGCATTACAAGAGATCCTCGGCAGGCCTACCACGTTCGGTTCTGTAGCAGCACGATTCCTGTCTCGTTTCAGTTCTCTATACGACCGGGCTGTTGACAGCGTTGACCGTGACGCTACGCGACGCGGTACAGGCAAAGGGCGTGCGTGACGGACTTCCGGAGCTCGATCTCTCACGCAAGAACGGAAAGAGACGTTGTTGCACAAATCATTTCTCTCTCACGACCCTTTTCGCTCAAGACCGTGGGAGGCGCGCGAGTGGCGGTCAGCGTTGTTTTTCCGCAGCGTCACGGTCAATCTCGATCGCACCGCACGGCTTTCGGCGGAACGCACGAACACTTTACATTGCACGATGCCAGACGCGCTTTATAGTGATAATGTGCTCAAGCGAAACGGAATTGCGGAAGAAATCTACAATAACGAAACAAAAAGCAAAACGAAGGCATCTGTTAATGTGCGGCTGGTGGGAGGTTATCACGGAATCAGTTACAGTTGCCAAGCTGTAGCGCGTCCAGTGAAGTGTTCGACGTAATACCAACGAGAAACTCGCGATGTAGCCTGCAAACTCGAGGAATGTTTGCAGGAAAACGTGACGCGAGGACGTGTCAGTGGATGGACAGCTTCAGGTTACATCACATCTTCGTGCAGTGACAAATTTCTGAAGAAGCGAAATGAAACAAAGCAAAAAAAAAGAGAAATGAAACCAGGATAGCACTTGGCCGATACGGCAGTGGCAGAGCTCCGGATCTGGCCTCGACATCTTGGAGTGGCTCCCTCGCACGTGTGACGTCAATTTGAGGATTCTACTTCCAACCGCGCACGGCAGCAGCCGCAGCTCTTGTCTGCAGATCGTCTGCTCCAGAAAGAAACTTTGGAACTAACAGCTTTGCGAGGGTCAACGAACGCCTTCAACGACTATTTTCGAGCGCGATTATAATCTTGTTTCAAGGGTCAGGAAATGCCCGGATGGCTAACAAGTGCGTCGAACCCACCGACCGCATTGCGGGTAAGAAAGTGGGTCCATGTGTATGTGCGTGCGTGCGTGCATGTGCGTGTGTGTTCTTACTCGTTATCACGCCTTCCGCCATTTGATTGATATGTGGGGTTTAACGTCCCAAAACCACCATATGATTATGAGAGACGCCGTAGTGGAGGGCTCCGGAAATTTAGACCACCTGAGGTTCTTTAACGCTTTCTGCCATACGATATACCAATTTGTTCAGGTGTTTTTTTTTTTTTGATGTTTCAGAAATCGCGCCTTTCTCCAGCATCTACAAGTGCGTAGATAAACCTGGCGAATCGTGGCTCTGTCTCATCGAGGGCGAGGCGGTGTACGACGCAGGCCACTGTTGTTGAATGGGCGGTCGAGGCTGTCGACACAGACCACATCACAATCGCGGCGCTCGTCCTGCGAACAAGTGGACTAGCGAACCCGCCACACAACGTCTCCGTCGCGATCGACTGCGGCAAAGTGGCGAATGCTCGCTGTTCGTGCAAACCAGGATGAACTTGACACGTGTGATTTAGGTTGAGTCAATGTCTTCGTGTAACCTAACATAAAAGCTATGTTCACTGCTGGTCTGCAGCTGCTGTCGGCTCATATCGCATTTTTGGCTGTGTTAATATTTCTGAATGAGAAACCTAGTTACAACTCCACATTAGTTTACATACTTAATGTTGCGACCATTCTTAACCTAATAATAAAATAGCGAAGTATGGCGCCACAAATTTCTATTATGCCGGTTAATAAAAAGAGGCATAACTATTTACAGCTTTAAAATTTGTATTGCCAACACAACATAACGCAGGTTGGAGAGGTGAAGTATAAATTCATATTTTATGCATTTGCTTGGGAAGGCCAATAAATATGTAATATAATGTAGTTAACAAAATCAATACATTCTAGCACTCACCGCAGAGACAAACGGCCACACAGAGTTTTATGAAACAAAGCGCTGTGCTTTCAAAACGAGTTGAAAATGGAAACTTACGGTTGTTCGAACAGCGTCGGTAGCCAAGAAACATTTTATAACCAACTAAACTGCTTCATTGTCGAGCTTTATCACGCACGCTGGTTTTCATACGGCGCCAGGCCTCAAACGAGTCCCCAAATTGAAGCCACATGTACTCAAGTGCCGTTTGCAGCGCCGCCATCGGTCGAACACTTGGTCAAAAGGATGCTTTCCGTAAGACATCTGGGCACAGACATCTTGGGCTGTTAAGCCGAGTTTTTTTGTTTTTTTGTATATCACGACGTGAATTTACAAAGTCATAAAACATAGTGCGCACCAATCAAACCGTTCATGCATTAGCGTCTACCGTAGCATCGTTCGTTTGCTTGTTGAAGATACACAACACTAAGGTTGACAGAGCACTATGGCGGCACTCAAACCCATCCCAAAAATAATCTACAGTTTAAAAACTCTCCACCCCCATTCGCAATGACCGGTCTGTCAGTGCAGCCGGTCGCTGACCGGTCCTAAGGAACAGCCCATCTGTAGTACGCGCTCTCTCACTTTAGCAACGACAGAGAGACCGTTGCACCTACAGCCATCGGGAAAATCCGCGTGCTCATCCGAATGACGCCATTGCCTACCACACCACGATCGAGGTATACGTCGTCGCCACGGCGTCAATCAATTTGCGATCGTCTTTTCCCGCGCGCCCTCGCGTCGCAAAAGGAAATAGCAACGACATCCCCGCACAGCCTTGCAAGGCAGGCGAAATAGCAACAGCACTCCCCCGGTCGACACCGAATACCAAACGCAGCGTGACGCCTCGAGGGAATAGAAGATCAGCGCCGTTCGCTTCTTCGCCCATCGCTATCTGTGCGTTGCACACCACGCGTAAATAAAATCCTCCGCTCTGTCGATCGTCTCTTCGGAGGACGTCCTCGGAAAAAAGCTATATGTATGTGTCTGCGCGTGCACGTATACTTGCGCATGCAACCTATAGAAGCGTGTGTAATGTAGGTCGCGCTCCCTCCGGCGAATCACTTATGCGACTGCTGCTGCCTTTTTTCCCTGGCTGCACAGAGATCGAAAGGGAATCTTCTGTACCAGCCTTCTCCGGGGCGCCTCGATTCGGTAGCGCGTCTTAGAGCAACTGAAGGCACGCACACATCGCGAAAGGCTTGCCCGAGGCTATTACGACGTGGATACATGGCACGTACGCCCTTCTAATTCGTACTGGCTCTGTGCATTTGTACTGTCTGCGTCAAACGAAACCCGAACATCGGCCAGCCTTCGTGATGCGTGGTATATAGTGTGCACCGTCCAGTCATCACACCTGACAGGCGCGCGCGTCCTGCTGGGCCTCTCCACGTATATATATATGCGTGACATTCCATGGTGATAAGTGGACGGCGCGCACTATACCATCACGAAGGCTGGCCGCTGTTCGGGTTTCATTTGACGCAGATACAGTACAAACATTATGGCCCTCCTTGGCATTACGACGATGCAACCGCGAAGTGAACACCACTACGATGACAAACCAGGAGAATAAAAAATACCGGTCAAGCTGTTTTCCTATCCATGCAAGCCTGAGTTGGCCCGATTAAATCACTTGAATGCGTACCATTGGTCGCTGCAGGCGTAGTGTTGTCGTAGCTTTAGAACTGAAAAGCTTAACTGAGCGGTATTTGCAGAGCAAGTTGAACCACCGAAACGGCAAGAACTTCCATTGAAAACAATGCCTCTTGGTATAGCCATCACATTGATTACATCCAGTTAGTATAGAATATTTTACGGTTGGGTTCCAATGCCGCCATGTTTGGTTGTTAACCTTTGTGTTTTGTATCATTAGCAGTTAAACAAACAGAGTTACGGTTGGTGCATGTGAAGTTTCATGGTCTTAGTAATTGACGTCACGACATACAAAAAACACAAAAACGTCAGCTCGACAGCCGAAAATGACGGCGCCCATACGTTGTCGGTGAAATAGTTTAGGAATTTCTGCAAGATAATGCGAATAAATGCACAAAGAAAGTCCCGATTCCAAAAGACTATGCTGCAGTCGATGGAGAGTATGAACATCTAAGAGCCATCAGACGACGTTCAGAAAGGGCATATCGACGCAGCGGAAGTTTAGAAGCATACAAAAATGCACAGAAAATCCACGGTGTAATGCGCAGACGGCTAGAAAATTTAGGTAAACGACGCTGACGTGATTTCTGTGGCACGCTCTCTCCCCACACACCTGTTCCAAAAATGTGGCTTGTAATTCGAGCACTTAGTGGCCCTGTATCACAGAGCTTCCCATTTCGTGCCCTTGCTGTAGCCTTGGACAAACCGGAAGCTGTGGTAGATGAATTTTGTCAACTTATCAGTAGGCCCGCCGCATCACAATGTGCCTTATTTGATAATTCTGTCGCGTTAGCCAGCCAGAAAATTAATGCTTGCTTCTGGGCCCAGCATCCTCCACTAGACCCTGTATTTACGTTAAGGGAGCTGCATTGTGCTGTAGCATCATGTCGTCAAAAATCGGCCTCTGGACAGGACGGCATTACGTACAATATGCTAAAGAACCTTGGGCCCACAGGCACAACTATTCTCTTAGATATTTACAATAATCTATGAATGCAAGAAATTGTACCCGAGTCATGGAAGTGTGCTCGCATCATTCCGATCTTAAAACCGGCTAAGACGCCCTTAAACCTTGAATCCTTCCGTCCAATCAGTCTGACAAGCTGTCTATGTAAAGTAATGGAAAAAATGATTGATGCGCGACTTTAATAGTGGTGCAACAGAACTGGTGTATTCTCCAACTACTTGACAGGTTTTAAAAAACAGATGCACAATGGATGCAATACTGGACTTAGTAACGTATGTGGAGCATGAACGCGCCTGTGGTAGTTTGACGGTCGCAGTGTTCTTGGACATCACAAGCGCATTCGACACAGACAGTCACACTCATGTTCTGCTGAGTATGTTGGAACTCGGACTGTCTGGCAGGTCTTTGAGGTGGGTATCCAAATTTTTATCAGGTCGTAAAATATTCATTCAGACGAGCGAAGGAAAAAGTGCAGAACACGACGTCAGACAGGGAGTGCCACAAGGAAGCGTACTCAGCCCTCTTCTTTTCAACTGTGTTATGGCTGATTTAGCTAAAAGACTGCCTTCCAGGTTGAAATACTCCTTATATACAGATGATGTGTGCATTTGGGCATCTGGCACGGACATACGGTTAATTCAGATTGCATTGCAAGACAGAATAAATATTATCAACAACTTTTTTAAAGAAAGAGGAATGATTCTATCGCACGCAAAGACAGCTGTATTGCCCTTCACCCGTAAGAAGTTAAAGAACTTCAATCTCAATTTAGAAGAAGAACCACTAATGATTGTGACACAGCATCGGTTTCTCAGAGTAATACTTGATAGGCAGCTATCATGGGCACCTCACATAAAGAAACTCGAAAACGAGGTGAATACGCTAGTGATTATACTCCGCAGAATTGCTGGGACATCATGGGGCGGATCTGTATCATCCATGCTCGCTGTTCACAATGCTTTAATACGACACAAAGTTGCATATTCTGCAGTAGTGTTACACGGCCTTTCCCGCACTTCAGAGGAGCGACTTCAAAGACTATTAGCTAGGGGACTGCGCGTCTGCATAGGTGTCCCACGAGCGACTTCCAGCAGCCTTGTCATAGCAGAGAATCGGCAACCACCCTTTCCAGTCATGAGAACAATTGAAACATGCCACCATTTTTTTTTTCGCTTACAGACGCAACACAAGGACCACCTATTGGCACTGGAGATTTTACTAAGAGATAAAAGCAATGCTCATAACGATGTACAGAGTAATGTACATATATTACCCAGAAATGAATTTTGGAGCTCTGAAATGGACTATCCTCCATGGCTGCTTGTAATACCAAGCATTGAATTCTCAGTGGATGGCATTATCAGAAAGAGAGACATGTTCATTCAAGCTGCTCAACAACTAGCGCTTTATCAGATACACATGCGGTATCCAGGGTACATACATATTTACACAGATGGCTCAAGTACTGCAACGTCTTCGACATCGGCATTTATCATACCACAGCTCAATATTCAGGAATCGTTTAAATTATGTCGCATGACGTCATCTACGACATCTGAGCTCTTCGCTATTCTGTATGCTCTAAAGTTTATAAACTCGGTAGCAGACGCTAGAAAATGGGTACTTTTCAGTGACCAACAGGCCGCATTAAGATCACTCTCTAGTACAAACAGGACAGTAATAAGTGATAGTATGACATACGAAACGCTGAAGGAGCTCACCAAGGCAAAGAAGGCGCAACTTGAGATCAAATTCCAGTGGATACCTGGCCACTGCGACATTCCTGGAAACACTGCTGCCGATGAAGCAGCACGACAAGCACATCGTAAAGACATTACTGTTTCTTTACCAATTTCGAAAAATGAATTGCGTAGTATTATAAAGAATACAACTTTCAGAATGAGCAAAACTGCTTGGTTTGACAAAAGTACAAAACGCTGCGATTTGTATCACATCGATCCATTTATTGAATTCAAAATTACGCTGGCATTAGATAGCAGGATGGAAACTAATTCACCGATTGAGGCTAGGCACCGCATACACAAGACATTTTTGCACAGAATCGGCAGAGCTGAAACTCCCGAATGCGAATGTGGATTTATAGATGAAGACGTCTGTCACCTTCTCATAGACTGTCCACATCATGACACGCCGAGACGCCGTCTCAAGTCCGAACTGTTCGCGTTGGACCGCAGTCTATTTAGCATGAAAAAACTTCTGGGCCCATGGCCAACTGGATTTTTACAGTGCCACGCTTTAAAAGCATTAACACGTTTTTTTACAAGACAGCGGGATTGCTGATAAGTATTAACAAAGAACAAACTTTCATTTGTAACACGTGTACTTATGTACAGTATCATGTGACACCCATCACGTGTGTGTTGTGAAATGAATGACGTGTCGACTATTATGTACATACGAGCGAATGCATCTTTATAAGACCAGACGTGTGCTTTGCTGTTTTGTGCTGGTGGACCGAATATTAACGAGGGACATTTCCAGAGACTTCTTACATTGACTTTCGAACATTTACTTACCATTGTGATATGTGCGTATAAGTGTGTCTTTGCATATCTGTGCCCGAGTTTTCTATTTTCCATGCACTGCTTTGTATGTTTTGCTTCAAGATACTTGTTCAAGTTTCAATCAACGGCTAAGGAGTAGCGGCGCCATAATGGTGCGCCAACATCTCCTTATATATCATACCAATTAAAAAAAAGAAACAGTTTATATAAAAACTGAAAATTAAGCCCGTATACCAGAGGGTTGTAGATGGCTCCCACTATAGAGTACATGCGTATAATTTAATACTCCAAATCGTTCACCACTTATTCCCAGAACGCAGTATATTCATTTCATTGGTGTTGTGATCGGCCCCCATGTCTGGGCGCCGCTTGGACGCGTGGAATGGTTCCGGCTTCGCAGCGCGTCCTGAGACGTCCAGAATCGGCAACAACACAGCAGTAGTACTGCGAATTCCTTGGAGTCGTCGGCTCGTCTTGCCAAAAAGCCCTTTGGGCACGCACGACCGACAGATTACCGGGGGGGGGGGCTGTTCGCTGTCTGGGCTGCCTAGAGGGAGTGGTCATTGCTTGGGTCGTCAACATTCAGCGGACAATGAGCCGAGCGCTTTGTATTCATCTTCGGGGACATTCCTCACGTTCCATGGCGCCTTTCCCGAGCGATGTTTCCTCGAAGAGTCATCTCGGCGCGTCCGACTCCCCGTTCTCGCACTGTGCCAGTGGTGTCGTGTATTGTGTGTGTTATACCCTCGCCGGGCAGCGAACTGGGCGGGCCTCTCCTCCCTTCCCAGGTTGGGAAGGAGGCGGTGTGACTTTCTCTCTTCGGGGGCATAAAAACGCGAGCGCAGGACGCTCGGGGAGAGAGCTTCCTTCCATCATCTAGTATGATGCTTACTCCATGTAACACGCTACCTTCAACATCATGTAAAATAGTGTAAATAAATCGTTCAAGTTATCAGCTCCGGCTCCTCGGCCCGTCTTCGCCCTGACCCTTGGATGGCTCAAGGCCCGACAAATTCCCCCAGTCACAACAGTGGATGGCAGCGGTGAGATGATCTGCGCAGGAATTCGACTCCGGCTTGGTGAGTGCACGACCTTTTCTCCTTGAGAGTTGCCAGGCTTAAATTAGTTCTTCCTGGTAACAAGAGTGTTGGAAGCCTGTTCACGGGAACCTTGCTTCAACGCTTTCCCTTGAGAAACTTGTCGGCAGAAAAGTAGCAGCCATGGCTTGGAGAAAGTTGCACAGATCGGACCTAGACGTGATATGCGGGGAATTCGGGATTGATTGCGGGAAACATCTTAAAAAGGCGGAAGTCATCAGGGCTATGGAGGCAAGCAGAGATGACGAGGAGATCGTGGAGTTGTGGGAGGATATAAAAAAAAAAAGGGAAGATCAGGAGCGCGAGCGCCATAAAGAAGAGCAGGAACGCGTGCGCGAGCGCGAGCGCAAGCACGAACTGGATAAGAAGCGCCTAGACTTAGAAATAGCTCGGGCAACTACCTCAGGAGGCGCAACACTCAATGCTCCAGTAAGCAAGGCACCAAAAATAAAAGACCTCCTGAATCCTTTTAAGATGGGAGAGGATATCGGGTTATTTTTGGTCAATTTTGAGAGAAGTTGCGAAGGCAAGTTTGAGCGTGAGTTATGGGCACAAATGCTCTTGACCGTGCTTCCATGCGAGGCAGCGGATGTACTGGCTCGTTTGCCGCGAGATGAGGCGAATGACTACGATATTGTAAAGCGTGCGCTACTAAAGAGGTATCGGCTGTCTGCTGAAGCTTTCCGACGACGTTTCAGAAATAGTAGCAAACGTAGCAGTGAATCATTTGCCGATTTTGCATACAGTCTGAGGTGCAATCTCACCGAGTGGCTTAAGGGCGAGGGAGCTTTTGGAGACCATGACAAGGTAGTCGAGTTGATTTGCACGGAGCAATTCCTGAACGTTCTAAGTGACGAAGCACGCTTATGGGTATTAGATCAGCCCGGGGAAAAGAATTTGGAGCGTACCGCAGAACTGGCTGAAGAGTACACCATGAGGCGTGAGGAAATAAGAGAGCGCAACAAACCCGCAAAGAAACCATACCGTGAGAATTCTAAGCAGTCTGAGCGCAACAGTTATGCCCCTATTGCACCAGGAGGGACGAATGAAAAAGACACGCACGGGGAATCGACCATGAGTGGACGCGCTGGCAAAGAGAAAGAACAGGATAAGAATCGCGACAGAGCATTTGAGGCAAAGAAACCCATTGTGTGCTATCGATGTAATGAACCGGGGCACTTAGCAGTGGGTTGCCGTAAGGAAAAACTCGTTTTCTCCCTTTTTAACCATACTGATGAGAACATGAGGTTACTTGAACCGTACTTAAGAGAGATGACTGTCAATGGGCAAAATTGCCGGGTTCTACGCGATTCTGCGGCCACTATGGATGTAATACACCCATCTTACGTGCCCGCGGATGGGTTCACCGGAGACTGCGCGTGGATCAGACAGGTAGCGCAGGAAGACAGTGTGTGTCTGCCAGTGGCCAAAGTCCTCATCAAGGGTCCCTTCGGAGAACTGGAAACAGAGGCTGCCGTGTCACAAAGTTTGCCGAAGCAGTACGGTTACCTTTTTTCTAACCACTCGGAGGACCTGTTAAGAAAGAAAGGTCTGAGCTTTGGAGAACACACTGTACATGCTCTAACGCGGTCTAAGGCAAAGGAGATCGCAAAGGAGCTCGGCAGTTCCCAAAATAGAGAGGCACAGGCCCCCGACGAAACAAGGGCAGACGCGAATCAGGAGAACGTCCCGAGCGATGGCGAAAGCAGCTTTAAGAGTTCCAGTGAGGCCAGCGAGGAAGTTAACCTTCTTTCCGTGCTACCTTGCATGGGCGGGTTCTTGGAGCTATCGAAAGTAAGCCCGGAGGTTATCGCTGCGGAACAGGCCGAGGATAAAACGCTGCAAAAGTTGAGCGATATGGTGGAGGAGGGGTTGGCGCGGAAGAACGTCTTTTTGCACCGCCGCGCCGGAATTTTGTACCGTCAGTACAAAGACTCGAAGGGGGTGCACTATGATCAATTAGTGGTTCCACAGAAATACCGAGCCAAAGTACTGGAGCTGTGTCACGGTGGCGGGTGGTCGGGCCATCTTGGCAAAAAGAAAACGAAGACTCGTCTACTTAGGGAGTTTTATTGGCCCAATTGTTTCAAGGATACCGAGAGGTATGTGCAATCCTGCGATGTGTGCCAAAGAATAGGCAAAGCACACGACCAGCAGAAAGCGCCCTTAAAGTTGGTGCCACTCATTAGTGAACCTTTCCGCCGCCTTGTCGTGGACGTTGTGGGCCCCCTGCCTGTGACAAAGTCAGGGTACCGCTACCTCTTAACCTTGATATGCCCTGCCACAAAATTCCCGGAGGCGGTTCCCTTGAAGGAGCAGTCATCTGTAGAAATAGTGGATGCTTTGCTTTCAGTGTTTTCGAGAGTAGGCTTCCCGTCAGAGTTACAGAGCGACCAGGGCAGTGTGTTTACTAGCGCACTAACTACCACATTCTTGGAGAGGTGTGGCATTAGGATAATACACAGTTCCGTCAGACATCCTCAGAGCAATTCAGTAGAAGCATGGCACTCGGTTCTCAAAAGGGTATTACGGGCATTGTGCTACGAGAATCGGAAAGATTGGGAAGCATGCTTGCCAGCCACCATGTTTGCCCTGAGGTCTGTGCCGCACGAGGCCACCGGCTTTAGTCCCGCTGAGCTAGTGTATGGGAGATCTCTAAGGACCCCACTTCGCATGCTGCGAGAATCTTGGGAAGGGAGGGGTGAGGATCCCACTGTGATCGAGTATGTGTTGGGCTTACTCGGGCGACTTCAGACCTGCAGAGAACTCGTTGAGGCGAACATGACAATGGCGCAGCTTAAAGCAAAACGTCTGTACGATAAGAACGCACGTCAACGTTCGTTTTCAGAAGGAGATCAGGTGATGCTTTTAGCATCATCTAAAGCGAACAAGCTCGCGGTTCAGTGGGAGGGCCCTGCGAAGGTTATGCAGAAGTTGTCGGACACCAATTATGTGGTCAAACTACCGGGAAGGCGGAAAGAGGTAAAGATTTACCATTCAAACTTGATGAAACCTTACCACCAGCGGTCAGCAGTAGTTCAACTCGCGCTTAACGTTCCGGAAGAATTAGAGACAGATTTTCCTTTTCCCGGGCAGGCTTCTGATTCTCAGTCCCTCGACATCTTGCTAGACACGGTCACCAGTAACTCGAATTTGAATGCAGAACAGAAAAGAGAACTGGAGAACCTACTGCGCGAGTTTGAGGGAGCTTTCGTTGACCGGCCAGGAAGAACCGATTTAGTTGAGCACGACATTGAACTAACTTCTAATGAACCCATTCTTTCACGGCCTTATCGCGTGTCACCCAGGCAAAGGGAAATTCTCGCACGCGAGATTCAAAGAATGTTGGAAATTGGTGTCATCGTCCCGTCGGAGAGTGAGTACACCTTGTTATGCCAGCGAGTCCTCGTCAAACGTCCGTGCCTCTGAAACAGGCAATCTGGGTCAAGGCCAGCCCGCACTCCGCCGGGCGCGAACAACTCCACGGCGTGAACACGCGCGGCGCATCTGTGGCCCACGTGCATTGAGTCAGTTGCGCACGTGACAGCGAGCCGGCGTCCTCATGTCTGGTGGCCTGACGCATCGCGCGGCGAACCCCATTGGAGGAGCCTGCTCGGAAGACCAGCGGCGCTTCTGATTGGACATTTTAGTTGGGCCCGGTGTAAATAAAAGAAGCCCTGCGGCGCGTCGCGATCGGAGATCCTAGGAGAGGAGTCCCCGTGTCGGAGTGCCGACATGTGTGTGAGTCAGCGGTTTTAGGCGAAAGGCTGACCTATGTGTTAGAGAGAGGAGCTCGGCTCTTCGAGTCTCTGCCGGCCCCAGTGCCGAAATTGTAACGCCTCTGTATATATGCTGTACATAAACCTTGTTTAACTCACCGTCGTCTCGTCCGCTCGTCTTATCAGCTCTGCGCAGAAGCAGTCGCGAGCTGATAAACATACGCTACCAAACGGCTGGTGACCTTCCCGGCGGAGTTGAAAGCAGTGGCGCCTCCGGGGCCGTGTTGGCGTCGCCGTCTTTCGCAACAGTGGTGGCTTCGGCGGGATCGGTCCGCCGTTTCTCAACAGTGGTGGCAGCGGTGGGATAGGCCCGGCGCTACGCAACAGGGTTGGCAGCTGCGGGATCGGCCGGCGTCAGCGACATCGATGCGGTGAGTGCCTGATGTTTTCCCCTCAGTTCACCAGACTACTCTAGCTCAGGTTGTAGTAATTTAGAGAAGGGCTGTGTGAAGCATTGAAGTGAGTTTTGACAGTTTCAAGCCAAGTCGAAGCGCTTTGAAACCAAAGTTAATGCGGAGGGGGTAAACACGGGAGTGTGAAAAATTGCTTGCGCGTCTTGCTAGTAGGCTTATAGTGGGTACGGCAAGTAGATTCTTAACAGGGGCAAACAGCAAGAGGCTAGTGTGAACGATGGAGAACCTTAAAGTGAAGGAACTCATCGAAATTTGTGAGGAACTCGGCATTACTTTGGGCCGTGCGAAACGAAAGCAAGCGATCCTTGAGATCATGAAGGATGAGGGAGTGTCGGCTGAGGAAGTCGATGAGGCCTGGGTGGATATCAAAGCACGCCGTGAGGAGGCTGAAAGGCGAGAAGTAGAAGCTCGCGAACGTGAGGAGGCTGAAAGGCGCGAAGCTCGCGAACGTGAAGAAAGGCGCGAAGCTCGCGAACGTGAAGAAAGGCGCGAAGCTCGCGAACGTGAAGAGGCTGAAAGGCGAGAAGCTCGCGAACGTGAAGAAGCTGAAAGGCGCGAACGTCGCGAGCGCGAGGAGGCCGAGAGACAGGAGCGCCTCGAGATGAAACGAATAGAATTGGCAATCCTACAGTGTTCGCAGGCGCCTAGCGCAGCTTCTCCGACGATTCAGGTCAGCAGTATTAGAATCCGGGATCAACTGCCACCGTTCGTAGTAGGCGAGGACATGGCGAAGTATCTCGTCAAGTTTGAACACGTCTGTGAGCGAAATGCTTTGGAGCGGTCTCTTTGGGCGCGGAACCTGCTAGCTCTTCTTCCCGGCGAAGTGTCCGACGCGATAACTTGCTTGTCGAGGGAAGCGTTTGAGAGCTATGACGAGGTTAAGGAAGTGCTCTTGAGACGTTATAAGTTGTCACCCGAGGCTTTCAGGCAAAGGTTCCGGTATGCTAAAAAGGGGAATGAGTCACACGTTGACTTCGCGTTTCGTCTTAAAGCCGATTTGATTGAATGGCTCAAGGGCGAAGGTGTTTATGACGACCGCGATAAAGTGGTGGAATGCGTTGCATTGGAGCAATTCTACCGCTGCATCGAGGAGGATGTCAAACTTTGGCTGCAGGACAAACTTGGTGAAGTACAGCTAAACAAGGCAGCAGAGTTAGCTGAGGAGTATTATACTCGCCGAAAGTTGCATAGCAGGGCAGTGCGCGTTGAAAAGGATGAAAGAAAAGAGGGCTTTTCAAAGAAACCTGATCAACGGAAACCCGCTCCGCACCGTAATTTCAAGAAGGACCCGTCTCTTACGAAGGACAGTGTAGGGGAAGGGCAAACAGAAGCGGAGAAATCGAGTGAGGTTTCTACCACACAGGCATTAGAACCGGAAAACAAACGGAAGCCGCTAATCTGCTACAACTGTAAAAAGGAAGGGCACATCGCGAGAAACTGTCAGGAAAAGTTTGCCTTCGCAACGATCCGAGAATCAGAAAAAAACATGCGGTTGTTGGAGCCGTATCTCCAAGAAATTAGGGTCAATGAGAAAACGTGCCGAGCACTTAGAGACTCAGCGGCAACCATGGACGTTGTCCATCCTTCATTGGTGTCTCCGGATGACTTCACAGGAGAATGCGCGTGGATCAGGCAAGTCGCCGAGGAGCAGAGTGTTCGCTTACCAATCGCCACCGTTGTCATTGAAGGCCCGTTCGGTAAGCTTTGCACCGAAGCGGCTGTGTCTGCCGCGCTGAATGGTCGTTTTTCTTATCTTTTCTCCAACAACTCGGAGCAGCTTCTCAAAGAGCAGGGCAAATCGTTCTTCCCCAACTTAGCGTGCATGGCTCCCACGCGATCGCAAGCGCGAAAGCTTTCGCGGAAGCTTGACTTGGTTCCATGCGGTGAACTCTCAAGTGACCTTGTCGGCGGGTCGACGGAACCCCAGAAAGGGAATTTTCCGCATGAGTCATGTGAGCAGTCACGCGAGCGGCCCGTCGCGGGAGCGGCCGGCGCGGTATGCGCTGGGGGAGACGACGTGGCGCCATTGAGTCAGAGCGAGAGGGTTGCAACGCTCTCGCCTGTAGCGGAAAGTTGGAGCGAGCTGCCGAGAGTTGATCGAGAGACGCTCATTCGAGGGCAGAGTGAGGATCTCTCGATTGAAGCGCTAGTGGAAAGCCAAATTGAAGCGCTCGTGGAAAGCCAGAAAAACGCGGCAAAAGTGCTGTCGAAGGAGCACTACGAGAAATCGGGGAAGAAGCGCGCTTTTGAAGTTGATAATCAGGTAATGCGGCTGCAGCCACCAAAAAGGAACAAGCTTGAGGTTGATTGGGAAGGGCCCGCCACAGTATTATCGAAGCCTTGCGATACAACTTATGAGGTGCAAGTAGGAAGGCGGCAGAACAAAATTTACAACTTGATGAAACCCAATGTTCAACATCAAGCGGTCGTAAATCAGCTGTTGAAGGCTTCAGAGGAAGAGGGAGCAGAAAATTTGAGTTCTAGTGAGGTGATCGAAGGGGGATCGAAAGTAATTTGGGAGCAGATAAACCTAGAGCCTAGCTTAAGTGAAGGAGGACCTGAGAAAGAGGACCTGAGAAAGATTGGTTCCGAGTTTGAAGACGTGTTTTCGGACCGCCCCGGAAACATGAGGGTGATCGAACACGATATCGAGCTAAGCGGTGAGGAGTCAATCAGTAGCAAGCCGTATCGTTGTTCCCCTGTGCAACGTCGCAAGTGTGAGCCGCTCTTGGTGCCGCATAGGTATCGTCGCCTAAAAGTGGCCGGTTACTGAGGTGGAGCATGTTGCTCCACAGCGCAACTTTGACGTTCGCTAAAGAAAAAAAAAAGGGGGAAGGTAAACGCTAATGCAGGTGCATTGAGCAGTGCGTTCCAGCTAGTAACTTCTCAACCTTTCGGTTTCTGGCTGGCGATTCGGGGCAAAATTTTGACCTCATCACGACCTGGGCTGAGCGCTCTCGTTCAGAGTGATCTCAAGGGGCCAACTTTATGTGGTATTCTAATCCGTTACGTTGTTGTACGTGGAAAAAAAAAATTGAGTTGTCATTTTAGGGGTCTTTTGTCCCACATGTGCCTCTTGATGTAGAGGGAACAAAATTCCGATAAACACGTAGATAGGTATATGTTGTACTATACTTTGTCTGGTGTTCTGTCGGGTGACCGAGGGCACTTGCTTGTGTCGTGTGTTGTCTGTTGTCGAACCGTTCTTAGCAAGTTGCAGAACCATCGACAAGTGCTGAAACCGAAGATGGTCAGAAGAGACGAGTGAAGCTGGTCAGCAAGTTGTGGCGACAAGCCAGTGGGGCTGGGATCCGTCGTCAATGATGGGATGTGTTCCCGGAACAGTCTGGAGCTGTATTCTCCCCATGGCCCTGGAGGCGAACCTGGAGGGACCTGGCGAACGAGCGCACCTGACATCCGAGCCCCGTGGAAGCAGCTCGTCTTTCCGGTGCATTGTCTGGCGGCGGGGGTGCTGTTATGCCAGCGAGTCCTCGTCAAACGTCCGTGCCTCTGAAACAGGCAATCTGGGTCAAGGCCAGCCCGCACTCCGCCGGGCGCGAACAACTCCACGGCGTGAACACGCGCGGCGCATCTGTGGCCCACGTGCATTGAGTCAGTTGCGCACGTGACAGCGAGCCGGCGTCCTCATGTCTGGTGGCCTGACGCATCGCGCGGCGAACCCCATTGGAGGAGCCTGCTCGGAAGACCAGCGGCGCTTCTGATTGGACATTTTAGTTGGGCCCGGTGTAAATAAAAGAAGCCCTGCGGCGCGTCGCGATCGGAGATCCTAGGAGAGGAGTCCCCGTGTCGGAGTGCCGACATGTGTGTGAGTCAGCGGTTTTAGGCGAAAGGCTGACCTATGTGTTAGAGAGAGGAGCTCGGCTCTTCGAGTCTCTGCCGGCCCCAGTGCCGAAATTGTAACGCCTCTGTATATATGCTGTACATAAACCTTGTTTAACTCACCGTCGTCTCGTCCGCTCGTCTTATCAGCTCTGCGCAGAAGCAGTCGCGAGCTGATAAACATACGCTACCAAACGGCTGGTGACCTTCCCGGCGGAGTTGAAAGCAGTGGCGCCTCCGGGGCCGTGTTGGCGTCGCCGTCTTTCGCAACAGTGGTGGCTTCGGCGGGATCGGTCCGCCGTTTCTCAACAACCTCCCCTCTAATACTGGTGGAAGCACCCGGGAAGGAACCGAGACCCTGCATCGATTATCGGAAACTGAATGCCGTCACGCGAGACCAGCTGTACCCTATTCCCAACGTAGAGGAGAGAGTGGAAACTGTTAGCAGGGCTCAGTACGTCTCCACGCTAGACCTCACACGCGGCTACTGGCAGGTGCCTATGACCGAACGAGCCAGTAATTACGCAGCGTTTATCTCCCCCTTGGGCACTTTCCGACCCCTGGTCATGAGTTTTGGGCTCAAAAACGCGCCCTTTTGCTTTTCACGGCTCATGGATCGTGTGCTGGCGGGAGCAGAGAACTACGCTGTTCCTTATCTAGATGATATTGCAGTGTTTTCGGACAGCTGGGAAAAACACCTGAGCCACTTGCGGGACGTCTTGACGCGCTTAAGGAACGCGGGCCTCACTGTTAAAGCAGAAAAGTGTCAATTGGGACAGGCGGAAGTAGAGTATCTAGGGCACATTGTTGGGCGAGGATGCCGGCGGCCCCACGAGGTAAAACTTGCCGCCATCGAGAACTATCCCCGACCTGTCACTAAAACTGATATCAGGGCCTTTCTAGGCCTCACTGGATATTACCAACACTATATCCCCAAATATTCACAGATCGCCAGTCCTCTGACCGACAGTTTAAGGAAGGGAGAGCCCGTTAAAGTCCAGTGGGACGAGTTAAGGGAAAGTTCGTTCCAGGCTTTGAAAGCAGCACTGACGTCTCAACCGATTTTACGAGCTCCGGATTATAACCGACCTTTTGTACTTCAGTGCGACGCTAGTGAAAGGGGTCTTGGGGCTGTTCTGAGTCAGCGAGATGAAAGTAGAGAGGAGCACCCCGTGCTTTTCATTAGTCGTAAGCTTTCCACACGTGAGGAGGCTTATAGCACCTCAGAGAAAGAGTGTGCATGCTTAGTGTGGGCTATTTACAAGCTTCGGTGCTACTTGGCCGGCTCGCCCTTTCTTGTCGAGACAGATCACTGTCCCTTGTCATGGCTTCGGAATATGTCGCCTAAAAATGGCCGCCTACTGAGATGGAGTTTGGCACTGCAAGAACATAATTTTGAGATCCGCTACAAAAAGGGGCGGGATAATGGAAATGCTGATGCTCTCAGCCGAGGCTTCCTGTGATAAGGAGCAAGCGCATTCCGATTGAGTTACGACAGCCCGGGTTTTTTATTTTGTTATGTCATTCCGTGTATCTTTTCGTTTTGGATTTTTTTTTTAACCTTTACTGCATGGTGAACCTGTTACTTAGTCTGCCTGCCACGGCCAGACGTTGAGAAAGGGATATAATTTGTTAGTTGAGTTTCCCGACCTTCTCACTTCTCACTCGCCATTTGCCTCAAGGCTATGCGACTTGCGGCTTGAGTGCAATTTATTTAAGGTAAAATTCTTCAAAACTTTAGGAGCGTTGCCATATTGCTTTGTTTGGGGACGTTCCAGGCAACGTTCTAGTGTGGCTGCTTTTATGCCGACAACGGGCTAAGAGTTCAGTAGCCTGGCATATCTCGGGAGGGGTGGTGTACCGCCTTGTCGCTGCTTGGGTACTGTGCGGATTTGATCACTAATGTCAGTCCCAGCCTTCGACCTGCGGGGGCCCCTTCGACGGAGAGTACTACTTACGGACCTGCTGACCCCACTTGAGCGAGAGAGAAAACCTGAGCCGCAGCCGTTCCAGAGCTGCTGCGCTGCCAGGCCTCTTCAAGGTGCAGCGTTGGGCTGCCCATCTACGAGTCCTTTTTCCCGGCGGCGGACGAGCTGTTGTGATCGGCCCCCATGTCTGGGCGCCGCTTGGACGCGTGGAATGGTTCCGGCTTCGCAGCGCGTCCTGAGACGTCCAGAATCGGCAACAACACAGCAGTAGTACTGCGAATTCCTTGGAGTCGTCGGCTCGTCTTGCCAAAAAGCCCTTTGGGCACGCACGACCGACAGATTACCGGGGGGGGGGCTGTTCGCTGTCTGGGCTGCCTAGAGGGAGTGGTCATTGCTTGGGTCGTCAACATTCAGCGGACAATGAGCCGAGCGCTTTGTATTCATCTTCGGGGACATTCCTCACGTTCCATGGCGCCTTTCCCGAGCGATGTTTCCTCGAAGAGTCATCTCGGCGCGTCCGACTCCCCGTTCTCGCACTGTGCCAGTGGTGTCGTGTATTGTGTGTGTTATACCCTCGCCGGGCAGCGAACTGGGCGGGCCTCTCCTCCCTTCCCAGGTTGGGAAGGAGGCGGTGTGACTTTCTCTCTTCGGGGGCATAAAAACGCGAGCGCAGGACGCTCGGGGAGAGAGCTTCCTTCCATCATCTAGTATGATGCTTACTCCATGTAACACGCTACCTTCAACATCATGTAAAATAGTGTAAATAAATCGTTCAAGTTATCAGCTCCGGCTCCTCGGCCCGTCTTCGCCCTGACCCTTGGATGGCTCAAGGCCCGACAAATTCCCCCAGTCACAACATTGGTCATAGTCGGTCACTGAAAACTAAGCGAGGAAGTATAGCCATTGTATCCAGAAAAATGAGCATTAAGAAAAGTTAATATGGCGACACATAAAGGATTCCTTTCCAGAAAGACGCAGGGGAAAAAAAGCACTTTTTTGTTCACTCTACGTGTGTAGGGAATAGTGGTTTCAGAAAAAGAAATCGAAGTTAAAGTGAAGAAAGAAACTATAAGGAGAAAAGTAAAATCGAATATGGGAGTCGATATGATTCAATTTCTCGGATACGAGAGAAGAAGACGACGCAGCCATCGAAGATGGAAAAGCGAAACGTACTAAACCACTCAATTCTTGGCCGATCCCCCACGGTGGGTATGAGACAAGAGAAAGTAAACAAGAACGTAAAGCAGCCTGCAATTCTAAGAACGGACGAACTTGTTCCGCGAGAGCGAGATTTCCAGGAACGTCAACACGATTGATGCAATTTAAACCGACGGCTATTTCAAGTGCTGGGCGATTTGTATTAAATAGCTTTGATGAAATCTGTGTTAGATAACTGGTGTAAATTCAGTCGCCGAGCTTGGAGCTTTTGAACCCGTGTCTATTTTTTTTTACATCCCACTATCTACACAACACCATCGAACTCTTGTCATTTGAACATTTTGAACAGCGCGAACATCACAAGGACATCGGGAGAACGAATGACACACCGATGCCCTTTAATCTTCTGATGTGAATGTCGTACTTGCGCTGTGTTGAAGATGTTCACAGATCCCTTCCAACCAGTAAAGCTATTATTGATTCTTCAATTTTCGCTATATATAAATATCCGTGTACTAGAGAAGAGATTGCTTTAGCTGCCGCAGGGGGGAAATCAGATTACGCCATTGATTTTTACGCAAGGTATATTACGCGACTCCTCACTGATTCGTAAAATATGCAAGGTTTTACGTGCTGTGACCACAATATATTTACGAAGCAAGCCGTCGTTAAGTAAAGGGGGGAGGGTACGAAAATTTCGACCACGTGGCGTCCTCTAACGTGCACTAACATTACACACAGTACACGAGCATCAATCATTTCGAGATCGAATCCGCTTCTCCCGTCGGCAGTTGAGCAGCGCAACCAATGTCCTGTACCGCGGCGCACAGCAACAATCGTAACTGAACTCAGCACGATCGCTCAAAATGCACATAATAAGGCAGATGTACGTTCAAACTAATGAGAGCAGACCTTGGCTAACACTATGTTGTGCGAGAGTCCTGCAGCATGTTTTTCTGCGCCAGGAAACCGAGCGTAGCTATAACATTTAATGCGAACAAACCCTGCCACAGATTAGCATATAGTTGTAGGTTAGCATATAAACGAACCAGATTGATTAGGCATTAGCAGTAGTCTTCGCCAAAGCTGCCTGCCAGCGCAAAAAAAAAAAAACAGTCAGCCACGCATTCCGCGTTATTTCAGTCGCGGCAGTCACGACCCATACGCATGCAGCAGAAGCAGCCCGAGCAATGCACTGCAGTAGCGGTGCCGCTGACCACTTAATGTGCGCGCCGGCGTCACACCTCTGTACACCGCGTTATACTGCCATTTAATGCGTGTACACTGCCGGAGATTCTTACCAACATCACGACGACGCGAGCCGGCGTACGGGAAAGCGCGCGCGCGTCTCTCAACCTGCTCCTAACTCCTCATCACGTTCCGTATGAAGCGACATCTTCATAGAAACTCCTCCTCCCCCGAACCGCCAATGTCGCCGCGCAACAATGTCGTCGCGGTGGCGGCACGCAATCGCAACGCCACGACGCATTTTACACGCCTTCTCCAGCGCTATATCATAAAGTATCGCTACGCCGAATCTCCTCAACACACGGCTGTCAAGCCAAAATAGAATATGAAAAGAAAAGAGAGGAAGATAAAAGAGCAGTGGCAGTAAAGCATCCCGCCTCTTTTCTCTCGTCGCGCCACCGCGGTCAAGAAGAGAAGCAAGCGCGGTCGCCTCTCCACAACGATTCATATAGGCATGCGCTCGACAGGGACACCTGCTTAGACGTGACCAGGAAGCTGCAGTGGCGCTGCTCGCGAGGAAAACAGTAGCAGCGGCGACGACGACTGTTTATGTCGAGCCGAAGCCCTTCTTGGCTCCGTTGGAATGCGCACGCAATGTGCCCGCGGCGTACACGTCTCCCGCTGCTTCCCCATCGAGATTCTCTTCTGCACTGTGCGTACTACATACGATGCACGCCTTCTGCCACACGGGACACGCACAGAAGCCGTTAGACGCATAGCTTCACAGCGTAACTGCAGGTAGGAACACACGAAGCATGACTCAACGTCTACTCTACTTGACTGTTTTCTCTCTCTCGCGTTGTTTCGTTCATACCGCGAGAAGACCGTAATGTCTACTGCTGTGAGTCCAAACGCACGCCGTTAATGACGCCACCTGCGGAGTGTGACGGGCCGCGCTGTGGAAAACGACCTGCGTGGATATAGAGGCCGCGCACGTGCGTACACAGCGCCACGGTGCGGTATACCATCAGAGAGAAGCGGTGTGTCTACGTGGTGCTTCGACGTCGTGTGTTGGCGCCATGGTATCAAGGCGAAGCGACCGTTATCACCGGCGACACCAGGAAAGAAGCTTCAGGCACGAAGATAATGCAGCGCAGCCTGATGAACTTCGCGCTTTCGCGCTCTCCCCTTCCTCATCCGGGATGGTTTTTTTCTGAGACGCGCTCTGTGTTTTTCCGGGGCTACCGAGAGGGCCGGTGGACGTGCTCATTTAGCGATAGTCTTTAACGGCGATAGGGACTTTGCTGGCCGACCACGACGATGCGTTTCAAAAGTGCACGGCGACCCCATGCAGGCCGGTCGTTGAACGTGTTCTCAAGTTTGGATGCCGTGGCGCCACCGTTTTGACAGCTGTGCTGATGCAGAAGCAAATGAAATGAACGCAGCAACGACGGCGAAGTTAAGAGAGCGACGCCTTGTTCGATGAGTAAACAGTCAAACGTATAATATTGATCACACTTCTCATTCATTCATTTTCTCGTTTTGCCCGAACACACAGAAATAGACACCGAAACATAGTTGACCATACCACCAGCTATACTTCGTTTCGCTATAATTCATACAAATGTTAGTGTTTTACATTCCGAACGCCCAATATAATTAAGAGGGAAACCACTAGTGGAGGGCTCCAGAAATTTTCAACCACCCAGGGTTCTTTGACGCGAACATAAATCTGTGTACACCGGCTTGTAACATTTCGTCTTCAATAGGTGGTCTCTACGGCCGGGATTCAAACCCGCTACCTTCAGGCCAGTAGTTGAGGGCCGTAACCACTTGACCAGCGCGACGGGTGTGCTATAATTCAATCACGCACGGCAGCTTGTAGATAACGCGAGGTTATAAGCTGGAAGAGCGCCTCCATCCAAGCGTTCAAGCGTTTTAGTTTGATTCAGACTGCGCGACAGACAGCAAAGAAAGTGAATACATGATTTCCGATAACGTGATCATCGCGCCAATCAATCCAAGGGTCCACATCGCAGATAAAAGCCAGCACTAAATCGAGTAACGAGTCGGGAATAGAGTTCAATCAGACACTGGGTGAGCAAGATATAGGCAGGCAATAATGCACGAAAGGTGGCAATTTAGTTCGTCACTTCCCCCTGCAGCCACATTTTTTTAGATATGCAGATATACAGAAAGCCGTCTTTACCCAAGTTCCATCAAGAGCTTGCGTTGTGGCCCATGCGTGAATTGTCAGGTTGCAGTCTACGTAACGTCAAAGGGGCGCCGCACTCTGGGCAGGTGGAGGGGTCCAATTCACTAGTAAGGCTGTAACAAATAACTATTCGCGTGAAATTCTGCATCTTTAGACGATGACACGACTTGGCGCAGTACTGTACACATTCTTTCGTCCTCCCGTGTGAGGCGGTTGCCCGCACTGCTCGTGGAGGCCCAAGGGACGGCTTTAAGCTCTCCCATAGTAGAGTACCAGTACTCTGAATCGTTACCCACTTTATCTAAACACCCAATTTGGAGGCGAAACTCTCTATGACGTGGATCGTGCGTCCGCGATGAATGTAGTATACTGGTAGTCGTGGGCAGCCACCTCCACGGCCGGACTAGAGGAGCGGCACGCGCCGCATCCTTTTCAATTGAAGAGGAAACCCGCGCACCTTAATCATAAATTAAAAGATAGTTGTTTTTGATGAAATAACTTAAAGACGAGTATCGGTGATTCGATCTTCAGAAAAATATGCCTTGAATTTGATGCTTACTGAAAACTATAGTAACAGAAGGACGCACTTTGAGCTATTTGACCAGAAAGGGTTGCCACTATACTCGCTGGGCGTAACCTCTTTGGTTAGCAGGGTTTTGCGGGGGTTGGGCTGCAGTCCCATAAATATAGTGAACTATATATATTGTTGCGAACGACGGACCTATCCCGCCGATGCCACCACTGTTGCGAAGCCACCTCCGAAATCCCACCGCTGACCTCCACTGTTGCGAACGACGGACCGATCCCGCCGAAGCCACCACTGTTGCGAAAGACGGGGACGCCAACACGGCCTCGAAGAGCGCCACTGCTTCCAACTCCGCCGGGAAGGTCACCAGCCTTTTGGTAGCGTATGTTTCTCAGCTCGCGACTGCTTCTGCGCAGAGCTGATAAGACGAGCGGACGAGACGACGGTGAGTTAAACAAGGTTTATGTACAGCATATCTACAGAGGCGTTACAATTTCGGCACTGGGGCCGACAGAAACTCGAAGAGCCGAGCTCTCCTCTCTAACACATAGGTCAACTTTTCGCCTAAGACCGCCGACTCACACACATGTCGGCTCTCCGACATGGGGACTCCTCTCTCCTAGGACTGCCGATCGCGACGCGCCGCGGGGCTTCTTTTATTTACACCGGGTCCAACCAAAATGTCCAATCAGAAGCGCCGCTGGTCGTCAGGGCAGATTCCTCCAATGGGGTTGCCGCGCCATGCGTCAGACCACCAGACACGAGGACGCCGGCTCGCTGTCACGTGCGCAGCTGACTCACTGCACGTATTGCCTTTTTCAGAGGCACGGACGTTTGACGAGGACTCGCTGGCATAACAATATCCATGAACTAGAGGCGGTGAAAGGTGGGAAGTAGGCATGATGCGCTGGCCGTAAGAAAGTGCGCGAGTGCCACCTCTTGTTTAGTCCTTGGAATGTCCACTGGATGGCGGTACTTCTATATGCTGAATATATTATGAAAAGATGCAAAACGGCGGTACTTGGACTGTTCACTAGATGTACGAACGGATGGACAGGCAGACAGAAGCATGGATAGGCGTACGAACAAATGGACGCACGGACGGACGGACGGACGCTTCGCCCCACTCATCATCATGCACTCCGTGGATATGCTGTGATTTTTCTTTTTGTCAACCGGGGCTCATCAAGCGTGAGGCTCACAAGACGGCTTTATGCTCTCCCATATATAGTAGAGTACCAAGTACTCAAGATCGTTAGGCATTTAGGCAAGTACTCAAGGCGTTAGGCAAAGCATTTTAAGCGAACTTCAGCGACATTGAGTCCATCCATCCATCCATCCACCCACCCACCCCCCACCTACCCACTCACCCACCCACCCATCCACCATCTAGTTGGATGGGTGGGTGGATGGGTGGATGAATGGGTGGGTAGTTGTGGCCCATCTACCCACCCATCCACCCACTTACATACCCATCCATCCATCCATCCATCCATCCATCCATCCATCCATCCATCCATCCATCCATCCATCCACCCATCCATCCATCCACCCATCCACCCATCCACCCATCAACCCATCAACCTCCACCCATCCACCCATCCATGTTGCACAACCATCATGTTGCAAAACTGATGTGGTATGACATGACTACATGGTGAACAAGCGATGTACCCTAACATGAAAATCATTACGCGCGTGTCATGTAACAACATGACTACATGCCACGCTCATTATGCGCTCGCGGCCGTTTCGCTAGCTTTACATATGCGAAGATTGGTATCGCATGACGCGAACGGACGACGAAAGTAATGATACGTCCAAACATGACAATCATGACTTGCGCGTCATGTAAGCACCTGGCAGCACACCACGCTCATGATGCACTCGCAGCCGTTTCGCTAACTTCACATGTACCAAACTCGGTATTACCTACGCGAACGGATGACGGAGGTATACGACTGGTGCAAACATAATCACGACGTGCATTTAATGTAAAACATGACTACATGCTACGCTCATAGCGAGCTCACGACCGTTTCGCCAGCTCCACACATACCGAATTTGGTATTGCAGGACGTGAATAGGCTGATTTGATTGATATGTGGGGTTTAACGTCCCAAAACCACCATATGAGTATGAGAGACGCCGTAGTGGAGGGCTCCGGAAATTTCGACCACTTGGGGTACTTTAACGTGCACCCAAATCTGAGCACACGGGCCTACAACATTTCCGCCTCCACCGGAAATGCAGCCGCCGCAGCCGGGATGCGAACCCACGACCTGCGGGTAAGCAATCGAGTACCTTAGCCAGTAGACCGCCGCGGCGGGGCGGACGTGAATCGGCGACAAAGGTAAATGAAACACCCAAACATGATAATCATGACATGCGTGTTATGTAAAATATGAGCACATGCTACGCTCATAGCACCCTCGCGACCCTTTTGCTAGCTCAACATATACCAAATTTGTTATTACGTGAGTAGACGACGAAGGTACATGACACGTCCAAACATGATAATCATGACATGAAAGTCATGTACGGCATGATTAACCTCCGCATCGTAACGCTGTGCTGATTTTAAAGTGTCATATCAACCTTCCTCATTGGTGCTTCGCGTATCATCGATTTCCACTGTACGTGGGATCTGCCCTTTTTCTTTAGAAACCCACTCATCTCTCTTCTTAATCGTCATCTGTGAGACTCGTTCACATAGTAATTTTAGTCAACTGGGCCTTATCAAGTGTAATAAAGCCTACGGGACGGCTTTATGCACTCCCACAGTAGAGTACCAAGTACTAAATATCATTAACATCTTTTCTAAACGGACAGCCTACTGCTCTCCCATAGTAGAGTGCATCGTACTCTAAGTCGTTGAACATTCGTCCTAAACACACATCAGGCATGTAAATCCTGTTAAAGTGTGGCAAGAAAATGGTGAGGTGTTATCGATGACATTGTGCGTAACCAGTGATAATATATCTCTCTAAACACACACAGTGGAGCACGTAGTAGTCCAAGTTCGTGACTTACTCAAAACAAAGTCGTATTAAAGCGAAAGGCTCTGATGTTTCATGCTCGCAGCAACCGTCCGTCCGTTCCCTGGAACGGTGCCAGCGGTTCCCCTAACACTCTCTCTGCAATTACGCGATGGCACCGCGACGCATAACAACAGTTGCGCCTTCCCAGCTGTGGCCTCTCCCCCTTATACACTGTCTCGGCAATTACATCAATTGTGAGAGAGCGTAAAAAAACAAAAAAGGGAAAACACACACACAAAAGGTGACTGCATATACCCACAGGCTTTCGCTGAACACACTTTGAAATTTACAAAGCGTTTTTTGCGTTTTAGAACTGGCAGCGCTGTCTACTTTCCAGGCGGACAAGTTGCAATAGGCTTAGCCATGCAAGTTTTCGCGTATGCCACTTGTCAATAAGACACAGTGCAAAAGTGACGACGGTCAAAACCAAAGCATCTGCAATATGCTTTTTATATTTGTCACATTTCGCGCACATCAACGCCGTCATGCTTCTGGTTGGGAGGGGTAGCTAGGGGTCTACGGCATAGACACCGAGACACTGAAATTCAACGAAACATTGAAAAAGTTGCGGAAAACTTTCTCATCTTTGTGATATAACATTCCGTTAAGTCGTATTCTTTCAAGGATGCAGGTTCAGCTACTTTGCCCCGATTCGGTTCCCTTCTTTCGGCTTATGGAGGCACAGAAAGAATGTTGGTTGATTCTTAGATACTTCCCTCGAATCGAATCAAATTATCTGTACATCGTGATCTCGCAGTCGCTGGCGTTCCACTATGCGGAGTCAAAACATACGTGATTGCTGCAAACAGTCACGCGATCAAACAGTTTGGACAAAAAATCACGTTATTGCTGAGAGTGTGCAAGTGGGACGAGCCACAGCTGGCTCTGTTCCAGTGCACGGACGGACGATCGGACGCATGCATGAAACAAAGGCTTTCGCTTAAATAGAGCAGATTTGAATACCCTGTACAGGGATTCATGGGAAAATGTTGCACGAACTCCGATTTTTCAGACCACCTAAGTAACTGAACGCCGCTTGAAAATAAAATTGGAAGTAAACAAACTAATCTAAAGCACTTCGCACCTAGGATGCACTGCCCTCATCGACAATAGAAATCGGATATTTGATGTACTGTATTTGTTACATTCCTAAGGAACAGGTACAGAATGCGACTTGAAGATATTAACTGCTCGGACCTCAATGTCGCGCAAAAAGCGATTGCGACAGGGACTACAAATCGACGCTTCAATTCCAGCAAGTGTGATTTTGAGCGCGCGTACGCAGTACTCATTTTTACTGCCATGAAGACAATGGAAAAAAAATGGTTACGCTAGTCTGCAACACCAAAAGAAACTTCATCTTGCACAATATTACTTCTAAAGTTTACCATTTGTGGCCTATTCAGAACCATTATAATTTAGAAATGTTCTTGTTGTATACTCATTTTAACTACCAACAAAAGGTCCTCTAGTTCAGTTATTCAAATGATAACGTCGCAGTTGTTTTGACACGCGTGCGGCTACAAGCTAACCACTTTTACTGCCCTTGAATCATGTTGACTGTTTTTAGGCTAGTTTTTCTTCTTTTTACTATTTTTGCGTTTTAGAACTGGCAGCGCTGTCTACTTTCCAGGCGGACAAGTTGCAATAGGCTTAGCCATGCAAGTATTCGCGTATGCCACTTGTCAATAAGACACAGTGCAAAAGTGACGACGGTCAAAACCAAAGCATCTGCGATATGCTTTTCATATTGGTCACATTTCGCGCACATCAAAGGCCGTCTTGCTTCTGGTTGTGAGGGGGAGGGGGCAATGGCATAGACACCGAGACACTGAAATTCAACTAAACATTGAAAAAGTTGCTGAAAACTATGCCTGCCAGATAGCCCGGCCCACAGAAGGCACTGTGTGTTGAACAGTTTACGACTTGCGGCCACACAATCGTTATCGCGGTCGTATATCTTATTAGTGTACCACATCGCCAAATTGCATCAGAACGGTATACTGGGGACCACAAGTAGAGATTCCGATTGTCTTTAATGGTCTTTTATAAAGGAGCAGCGTGCCTCAAGCGTTCGGTCGAAGGCGACGCCGCAGAAGAGTGTTTTGCAAAGCTCGAAACCACGCGATAATAGCGAAACGCTGGTCGGTCGTTCCATTGCCGACGAGGAAGAACAGAGAAAAATTGATGCTCATTAAGTTACAAAGATGGCGCAACAACCATACACCGCAAGAAGTTGGAGAATATGACATCGCTATACGGCGGTGGGACGCTTTTCGCCTTATCGCCAGAGATTTTCGCAGAGAGAGGGGGAGAGGGTAGTTCCCGAACAATCACTTATTACTGCGGCAAAAGAGAAACGCAGATTATGGCGTCTTGTCTTGTCTATATACTGTACGCATAGAGTTTATCACAAATACCTAGAGGGAAGTGTGGCGCCACCGTCTATGCGAATTTCTTAAGGGCGATGTTGAAGCGCTGGGAATGACGGTATGTGTGTCTGCGAGGCTTGTGTTGGCTGGTGTTCAACGGGGATTGGGCTCATAAGCAAACACGACCGCGCTGCGCAAACAATGCTTCCCTAAAACAAAACGTTTATGAGCGAATCTCATTCATGCGTATTATATTTAAAATAAAAGTCCGCTAACCTTGACAGCACAATCAAACGGCGAAAGAAAGAAACAGACAAAATAAAAGTGGTGGAGGGAACGCTCATTTTGTCATCTGCCTGCCAAGTTTAGCGGCTGTTGGTTACTTCTTACGCTTCGTAAAATTGTACATCAACGCAGAAGGTTTTAGTGTTAAATCGAACACGCTTCTGTGCAATTACAAAAATAAACAGTTTATTAAGTGCTGTTTTAATAAGAAATCAATCATTTTAAGGTGAAGCCAAACGCGTCTTCAAGATATACAAATCCGAGTCAAGTTTGAAGCTCACATATACAGTCCTTCCTTTGCATCCAGCAGCTCACTAGCAGCAGATTTCCCTCTAGGTAAGGTTGTTGGAAACTATGATTGTACGTATATAATGGACGCGAACAACGGAATTCTTCCATTTCCGTGCCGTAAGACAGATTTACCTCCGACGTTGCACGACATGTCTGATCGGAAAATCGACCTTCAGAGCCGTTTAGATTTACGGTCAAGGGTAAAGGCACAGAAGTGATCCTCTTTCCGTGCGACTTACCGGGACTGCGCAACTCCGACAAGATTAAGGAAGACGGGAAGTGACCGGGCGTACTAGATCGAGAGATTATACCAACATCTCGGCCATTCGTCTAAGTTTGCCTCATCTAGACTGTCGCACGCATGTACCGGCCTGAGTACAACTAAAGCGTCGTTTACTTGGAGATTTAGCGAAGGAGTGGTACGTACGTCCCAACGATTAAAAAAAAGATAAAAAGCGCTTATATAATAAAGATGTAAGGCGTTCCGAGCTCAACGTCACGCTTCGTGAAACAACCTCGCTGTTCCGGAGACACAGCGTAAAAAAAAAAACAAAGATGATCGCGCTCTCGGTTTAACGATGTTTGCTGTAGTGCGTAGACCGGAAGTGGAACGGTTGACTTGTTCCGGCGTCTTCACCACGTACCGGTCCTTCGCTCGTCTCCGTATCCGAACGGTGAGGAGGCCTCACGGTCAAACGCTGCATCAGTGACACGAAGAGAATAGAAAACCGAGCGACAAAAGGACAATATATAGCGACTTCAAATCTGGTCACGTTACTCTTATAGCATGCGCCGCTAAGATGAGGTGTTGAATGAGCTCGGATTGCGTTTCTTCATTCATTTATTCATTGCTACGTAAGCATGGTCAAACAGCGAAAGGGAGTTAAGTATAAATGAAAGAAAGCACCGCCTCACGTTGTCCCATACAAACACCCACGCAATGCTGAGCAGTATACATTCGACTGAACATTGTACTATAATTTGCATAACAGCTTTTTGGTTTCTCTGATTTAAAAAAAAATGATCAGAAAACAAAAAGAACCTATCGCTAACCTGAAGTTCTGTCAACTACGGCCCCAATTTTTTCACGATTGAGTTTAGCGAGAATGGCGAAATACTGTACTTACTGTAAAATATAATAAGTGGCACATAATACGGACAACTTTTGTAATCCTGTCACGAGTGGTTTCTGTTGCACCCTGTTCTGATGCACATGCGCGAAAGACCACGTATCCGCTTGATATTCACTTTTATCTTAGCCAAAAGGCCGAGAAGCGATATCCGCTTGATATTCCTTTCCTGACTAATAAACCTTTAGTTGTGAGAGCAAGCGCCGTCCTTGTCAGCCTCTTTTGTCCGTCTGTTTTTTTAGTGCGTTTCGATAAAATTTTCAATTCTGAACGTAGTCCAACTGACGCAACTTGCTATATTGCTGTATTTACTAGCGACGCGTTAGGCTTTGGTGCGCTGGGTTTTGGCTGACCCCGTCGACAACATGGGCAGACCGTTCCTCTGACCACGTGACTACTAAAGAAGCGTGAAAATACTGTCGGAAAAGGCGTCGCTGCAAAATGCCGACCCACAAAGCGAACTTGCAGGGAATAGAAAAAAAAAAGCAGCATCGTTTTTTTTTTTTTTCACCAAAATAATCTAGCACATGCACGGTGAATAACAGCTTTTATCTCTCCACGTCTCACCGGGCCAGCGCTAATTGGGTTTCTTCGCACCCACGAAAGATAGACGTCGGCAACCCGTTGTACAGAAGCTAATAGTGGCAGTACGTAAACGGCGCTGACAGCGACGGAGGCCCGGGAGGCACTTCGCTCTGCCCAGCAGACAAGGTCTTCCACGCGGTTCGCCGCAACCGCGTGGTTTCCGGTAAGATAACGCCAGGTCTTTCGTACTCACAGAGTGTACATACGACGCTCGAGGTACTTGCGGCAGGAAACGGAACAAAGGCGCCGCCGACAGGGCTGATCATATACACGACCGTCTGATGTCCAGCAGGGATGCGGCATGAACTGTACACGGCGATACGCTCAAAGGTTTCGTCTTTCTCACGCATCCTACAAGATGTCCGGTAAGACAGTATTGTCGACGACGAACTGACTGTTCAAGCGGCTGAATGCGGCGAACCAATTGAGTTGCACTAGTCTCGGTATACAAGCGGTGGTGGTGAAAACGTATTTATTTATTTATTTACATGAAAATTTCTGCGGAGAAGCTCCGAGTATTCGGAGATGCTTGGCTTGCGGCGGGGGGGGCCCTTAGTCCAGGGCTCCGCTTGCAACAGCCACTCTCCGGGCCCGGTTGATCAGACTCAACTGATCTTCCAGGTTCTCGCTGGCCAGCAGCTCCTCCCATCACTCCGCCGTTGGATTTTGTACTGGTTGTAAGGCTGTAATGGCCTGACACTCCCACGTGACGTGGTACAGAGTGGCTTCAGCTGAACACTATGGGCAGAGAGGAGAGTGTGCCGGGGGGGGGGGGGGTGCATTTTACTCAGGATATGCAAATTTGGAAACGTGCCGGTTTGAATTTGCCTTCAGCTGACCGATTCCTCTTTATTTAGTGTTCGGTGTGGTAGCGAATAAGCTTTGTTAAGTCCTCTGTAATGGTTTAGGATGGCCAAATAGTCGCAAGGAACCGGAACGTTTTCCTCGGGGGCGGAGTTGGAAGGTGCTCGGCTCGCATACCCTCGAGCTACCCTATCCGCTGCCCGATTCCCCTCCCGTCCCATGTGGCCCGGAGTCCATATAATCCGATTCCAAATTGTGAGTGGATGTGTAATGGAATGCTCGTGTCTGTAACGCTCAGGATGACGTTGAGAGCGGGTTGGCTGATGCGCCCCTGTAGGTAGTTGCGGCAAGCTGCTTGAGAGTCCATGAGAACTGTCAGCGACCTTCATTGTCTGTAGCCGAGGGCGAGAGCGAGCGCGATGGCAGTTTCTTCAGCATCGGTGATGCTGTGGCACCGCACGAAAGCGCTGGTACGTTCTGTGAGAGTGTGAGACTGTGGCTACAGCCTTATTGTTTGCATGGTCGTAGTTGGCGGCGTCAACATAGTACGTAGTGTTCTTGTGTGCATAAGTTCGCTCGAGGGCTTCCTCTCTGGCTTCCCGCTGGTCCTGATCTAGTCGGGGATCCATATTGCGGGGGATGGGAGCGACCTTATAAGTGGCACGAAGTTGGTCCGGAATGGGCTTGCGACGAGCTGCGTCGTGAAACTGGCTGATGTAGCCAAGGCGTAGGAGCAGGTCACGGCCTGTAGGTGTTTGCTTGAGCCGTTGCAGTTGTGCGGCGAGTTGCGCTTCACAAAGTTCTTCAAAGGTGTTGTGTAGGCCCAATGCGAGGAGCTTGCTAGAAGGAGTACCCGGTGGTAGCTTGAGTGCCGCTTTGTAGGCCTTGCGGAGCATTGCGTCTACTAGGCCCTGTTCACTTTTGGTGAGGCGTTGGTAGGGCAAACTGTATGTCACCTTACTGACCACGAGGCTACGTATGAGTTTCAGGGTGTCCTC
Organism: Rhipicephalus microplus; assembly: GCF_013339725.1. Lineage (NCBI taxonomy): Eukaryota > Metazoa > Arthropoda > Arachnida > Ixodida > Ixodidae > Rhipicephalus > Rhipicephalus microplus. Next base: position 73,803,559 of record NC_051165.1, read on the forward strand.
CTCGCACATGCCATGGCGACGAGTGGCTACCCGAGATATCATTCGGGCCACTTGCAGTGTAGTGGTGCGGAGAAGGGAAAGTGTGTGATTCACATGGCGGTTCGACTGTACCCACATGCCTAATATTCGAATGGTGGATTTCTCTGAGATTTGTTTGCCAGCAAGGACGACCTGGAGGCGGGAGCCTTGCTTGTTCTGCGCCGATGGTGGGAGCTTGCGTCAATAAATTCGTAGAAGCTCAGATTTTTCTGTTGCACAGGCCAGGCCTCGTGCCTGCAGGTATCGTTCGACGCATGTGGCTGCCTGCTGCAGGTTATATTCTTTTTCTCCAAGGGACCCCCGCGTGGCCCAGACGATGATATCGTCCGCATACATTGCGTGAAGGATGCCATCGATGCGGTAAAGTTCATGTGCCAGGCCAACCATAGCTACATTAAAGAGTAGCGGGGAAATCACTAAGCCCTGCGGGGTGCCCTTGTTCAGAACCCTAATGACATGTGATCGGATGGAGCCGAGGCCGACTGTGGCAGTGCGGTCCGACAAGAAGGCGTGAACATAACTGTAGACGCGCTTCCCACAGTGAAGAGCCTCGAGACCCTCAAGTATGGCCTGGTGGCTAACGTTGTCAAATGCGCCCTTAATGTCTAAAGTCAAGATAATGTTTTCTCCTTGCTGGGGGGCGTTATCAATGACTTCTTTTAATTGTAGCAGTACATCCTGCGTTGAAAGATGTGCCCGGGACCCGTACATTGAGTGCGGGAAAAGGTCATTGTCCTCGAGGTAATCTTGCACGCGATTAGTGATGACGCGCTCGAAGAGTTTACCAAGGCAGGAAGTGAGGGATATTGATCGGAGGTTTTCGATCTGAAGTTTTTTGCCCGGATTCGGTATCATTATGACCTCCGCGTGCTTCCATTCAGGAGGAAGCGTGCCACGTTGCCAATGATCATTGAAAAACGCCGTGATTTCTTGTACGGCGCTGTCGTTGAGGTTCCTGATAAGGGAGTACGTGATTCCGTCTGCCCCAGCAGCTGTGTTGCGATTGCTGCTGCGAATGGCTGCGTAAACTTCGTCCACCGTTATTGGTCGGTCGAGAGTGTCATTGGCACGTCCACGATACGCAGCCTGAGATGCGGGTGGGTAGAAATCACCAAAGCATTTTCACCGGACTTGATCCAGCAGCTCATCGTCTGTGCCCTCAAAGGCGTGTATGAGGCGCACGACTGACTTATTCGTCTCATTTTTCGTTCAAGTGGGCTCCATCAAAGCGCGTAAAATGTGCCACGTATGGGCCGTTCCCAATGAGCCTCAAAGAGAGTCGCTAAACTGGGCCCTATTGAGTCGCACCAGTTCTGTAGCGTTCTGCTCTGCCTCAGTGGTGAGTGCGGCGATTCATAGCTTGAGGCGTCGGTTATGTTTTTGCGTCCTCCATCTGCGGATGAGGCTCCTTCGGGTTTCCCACAGATGTAGCAGATGGCCGTCCACTTCCGGCAGTGCAGGTGTTCTGTTAATGGTGGTGGTCCAACGCTCTCGAATTTTTTTAAGTTGGGTGCACCAGTCGGTGAGGCTTGTGAGGCTGTCGAGTGAATATTCGCTCTCACGATGAAAGGCGTCCCAGTTTGTGATGCGTGCTTCTCCAATAGACTGACGCGCTGCGCTCTCTAACTTTTGTGCGGAGAATGAAGTGGTCGCTGCCCAAGGATTCCTGCAGGTTGTCCCAGTTATAGTTTGCATGGCCACGGGCGAAGGTGAGATCGGGACAAGTGTCCCTGCACACACTGTTGCCGATCCGGGTAGGGAACGCGGGATCCGTAAGCAATTCAAGCTGAAATTTTTCAGTTGCAGCCGCAAGCTGTTTGCCTTTGACATCCGAACGGTTGTAACCCCAGCGTTCGTTGAGAGCGCTGAAGTCGCCGAGCAGTAAAAGTTCTTTTCCCTGAGCCAATCTGCAGGCACCTTGGACGAGGGCATAGAAATCAGTGGTTTTTTGCTTTGGGGCACTATATACGTTGACAACGATGATACTTCGCTTTTCTCCTTTCTTTTTTTGCCCGAGAACTAGCTCCACAATCACGTGTTCTATGTTGGTGTCTGGGATGTTGTCTAAGCCAACTGCGGTTAGCGCTTTGTCAATCAGGATGGCCGCTTTGCCCTTTGTTTGACTATTATAGGACTCATAACCTGAAAATATGGGTGGCGCTCTGGGCTCCTGAAGCGCTATGACATCTGACCGAGCAAGGTGTGTGTTAATGTACTGTTGGAGGAGGCTCCGCTTTCTGCGGAAGCCGCGGCAGTTCCATTGGCGTATACAAGCGGCGTGTCTGAAGATAACCACCGACTCTGCAGCCTCGAAAAACGCGATTTCGTTGCACAAATTTAGCATGGGATCCCGCCAGCCCGAAAGGCTCGTTCCCATCTGCGATCACCTCTGGTCGCGCGATGAAATTAGTCGCAAACAAATTGTAAATGGCCGTTTAGGTCGCAAGGCGGCTGCATTGGCTCAGTCGCGCGATTGCAATGGCTAACATCTAACCGTAGTAAAATAACGCATTAGCTCAAGTTGTAAGCAACGAGAGGTAACCTAACATTTTAAGAGCGAAATGAAGATTCCTACCTCACGCTGGCTTACTCGAATACGTTGTCCGTGGCACGACTGCGAAACGAACGCGCTCTGAAGTGTGAGTGCGCATGGCCGAAGTCAACGCTAGCGCGTGCTTATAAAAGGGTAAATGTTTTTCTGTCCCATTTTCTGTACGATGATACATCTCTACAGCGCACGACCTTCACTTATTCAACGGGAGCTTATTTAAAGGTTAAAAATTAACGTACCACTTCAAGCGCCAACAAAATCAGCAATTCGGAATAGAGAAAGCGGCGCAAACAACCTAAGATGACATTCGGCTGTTTCTGGCAGCGCGCCACGAATAGATTTCAAGGTCTGTTGTTCCATCGCTAAGTTCGAGCGCTGTGTATGTTTCCAATCCATAAAGTCAAGTCCGCTAGCTGTATCTAATGTGAGATTATGCGATCGTTGCGAGACATTCGCCAACTAGTCGCATACAACTACGCGCGTACAAGTAGTTGTGCACGGCAATTCCTCCTCAGGGGCGGATGCAAACAAACTCGCACCAATTGGCGCACACTTTATACCGACGTCATCAAGAGGAAAACCAGTGCACCCATCTTTCGAGAACATTGCCCAGTGTATCAGCGATGCTTTAGTTCGGAAGTGGCTGAGGTGATAGGCTGTCTCATTTTGGCGATTTGAGCGGAGTATCTCCGGGCTTCTGAAGTTTCATACGATTACAGAAATCAAGGAAACGTAGAACTAACTTGCTATACGCACGCCAATTTTGCTCTTGGTGTATGCCTCATCAATATATATATATATATATATATATATATATATATATATATATATATATATATTATATATATATATATATATATATATATATATATACCTTGACTACCTTGATATACTAGACTCTACCTTGATATCTATATATCAAAGTATACAGTCTGCAATGCAGGGCACCAGATTTCGCTTTCATCACACTTACCTGTATTCACACAATGAACGAAATAGCAACTAGAATCTGAATTGTGTACTATACATCACCATACGACATCCGTTTTCGTTTCGGTCTGTGCAGAGTGATTCGAGAAACGACGGAGGCCCAAATCACAGTTTGGAATGGCTCAGACGCGTGGAATGGTTGCAGCTAAGCCTACCTTGATTTGTTCCTGGTCAACACACCCAGAGGTGCATCAAAAGCGGCGACAACACGACAGTCCTACTTCAATCCTTCCCCACAGTCGGCTCTCCTCGTCGGAAAACTCTTCGGACATGCCCGACCGACTGATGGCAGGACCATTTGCAGTCGAAGCATGGTCACCTCTGCGCTGCTCTGTTCATCAGGTTGCGCCGGTCAATGAGCCGAGCGTCTGGTATGCGTCTTCAGGTCCGTTTCCCACTTTCAATGGTGCCTTCACGTCTTCGTTTCCCTCCAGCAATGGCCTGCCCGGCGCCGCAGATCCTATCGATGAGTCAACACTGCATCGGACTACACAGTTGATCTGCACGTGGCACACAACGTCATTGCGCTGTGCTGTGTCATGCGCATTATCACAATGTGTATTGTGTAATGCTTCTCGCTCGCCGGGCAACGGACTGGGCGTGCCTCTCCCCTCTTTCCTGTGATGGAAAGGAGGAGGCGTTTCACCTTTTTTTATTTTGAGGGTGCTGATGAAGACAACATTGTCATTTGACTGTCTTGGGCTTAATTAATTTTTTTTTTGCAGGGAATCTTGGAAAGACCAAGGCTTAAAAAATGCGAGCGTCGAGACGCTCCCGACAAGCTCCCAGAAGCTTCCACAAGCTTCCGTCGGGAGCTTCCATGAAAACGTTCATGCAGAACATGCTAGCATTAGCAGCGTAATGTAAATTGAGAGAAGATTATGCCAAGGAAAGTATAAGGGATATTATTAGAATTATTTGTAATGTAATTGTAAAGAGAAAAAAGTGGACGAAAAGACAGCTTGCGTTGGTAGTGACCGAAGTTGCGACGTTCGAATAACGCTTCCAACCGAGCTACCCAACCGAGCTACACAACGGCTATCTCCCCCCCCCCCCGCTCACCCCCTGTCCAGTTCATGGGGTATTTATGTGCAATTAGACGAGGTAGCGACAGTCAGCGCCACCTGTTGCCATTGAGGCGAGTGTGGAACACACATTATTTGCCTGCTGGCATCACGTGGCACGTGATATTATGCGAGCTGGCAGCGCCAACCAGTTCTCATTATCATTTTGTCTAACAAAGAAACTATGCCCTGAAATATACCCATCTTTCCTTCATCACGGTGTACTATCACGCTACACTCGGTATGTAAGTACCATAAACAAACGTTCCCGTTAACAGTCCCGACTACTCTGTTCGACTTCTCCGTCAGACCTGGCTGGCTCCAGTCTTGTGGGCAGGCCTGGGACTACATCAGGAACCTCGGGAGGCAATGCCGAAATCATTGCTGGTAGCGTGAATTCTGGCGTGCCGTTGTGAATGCTGGCTGCGAAGAGATCCGAATGGCGTCATATGCCACGCGACTGATTCGTTGATTGATTGATATGTGAGGTTTAACGTCAAAGCCATTATATGATTATGAGAGACGCCGTAGTGGAGGGCTCCAGAAATTTTGACCTACAGGTGTTCTTTAACGTGCACCCAAATCTGAGCACACGGGCCTACAACATTTCCGCCTCTATCGGAAATGCAGCCGCCGCAGCCGGGATTCGAACCCGCGACCTGCGGGTCAGCAGCCCAGTACCTTAGCCACTAGACCACCGCGGCGGGGCGTGAAAGCTTAATGGAAACCAGCAGATAGTGAAGCCAAAGAAGGTGTATCGAGCGTTAACTGTACAATTTTAAGCGTATATTGCAGTAACTGTAACATAGATGCGAAGAGGGTAAAGTCGACGAAAAGGCAGCAGGCAAGTTGTCTTTTCGCCATGTCACAGTTATTACCATACGATTTAAAACATTCTTTAACGTTCTCTGTGCATTTCTTGTCTTCTTTATCTGCTGTTTTTTATTGAGGTTGTCTGAAGGAAACGAGGCATTGAAAGTTTTCTTGGCTTATTTGAAATTTGGAAGAAAGAGGAAGAAAACGCCTAAATCGTGGGTATTTCGGAACAATGCAGACCACTTCTGCGCCAGCTTTTTTTAGCTCCACATCAACTCCTTCGCTGTGCACATACAAACACGCCTTTTACAGAAAGTCACTTCCAAGGACCTTCGAAGACGCTCGAAGACGCGGACGGACGTCGCGCTGTGCGCGCGCGCCCGGAGATGAACGGGCCACCGCCTTTTTCCTTTTCCCACGCAAGCTGGAGCTACGCATCGCCGGGTTCCGTCTCTTCCACGCCTCGACGCCGAAGGCTTCATCGTCGAGAGATTGTGCGCGAGAGAGATTAAAAAAAAAAAACAGGAAAACGCCGGCAACGCCAAGGAAGCGTTGACGCCGTCAAAAAAGCGCCACGCAAAGAACGACGTCTCGCACCGCTGGGGCGCGGGCGGGTCGCAAAGGCTGCGCGTCAACGTCGCTCGGCGGTCGGGGACGTTTTTTGGTCGCTGCGGTGGCACGTTTCCGCGTTCCGCGCGTTTTGAAGAGAAACGCGCCCAATCTTTTTTATTGCGATAACAGTTATATGGAGACTCTCCGCTGGATTTTGCCGTCGGCGTCGTATATACATGTGTGTAAACGCAAGAAAGAAAAATGATCCAGAAAAAATGCCGCCATATCCACGAAGTGAATGATGATGAGTGGGCGAAGCTCCGGAGGTAAACCTGGTAAACCATGAATCCTCCGTACATTTCGCCCACTCGATTTTATTGCAACGCTCCCCCTAGCGTACGTCGCCGCACTATATCGAACGATGACACGCGCCATATGTGGCATCATTCCTATTTTATAACACCTCGCATCTTTCATTATCAACTACACGTACCGCCGTCTAGTTTATAACATCTTGCATCTTTTGGACGGACGGACGGACGGACGGACGGACGAACGGACGGATGGACGGATGGATGGACGGATGGACGGATGGATATGGCTGTACCCTTTAGATCGGGCGGTGGCTAGCGTAATACTTAGAACTGAACGAGAGGTGGCTACATACAGGGGACGCAAAGCCCACGCCTTAAGGAGCTTCGCTCCTAAAAGACTCCGGCGCGCGGAATCAAACGTGAGATCTCCGAGTCGTGAATGTCAGGCGTTAACCACTTAGCCACCGAGGAGCACCTCATTCAACGTTCAAACGGCAAGCTATTTGTATCTACCATTTACCGCTGTTGACGGGCATCTCGAGAGGGGGGGGGGGGGGCTATCGTTGATTTGATTGATTGATATGTGGAGTTTAACGTCCCAAAACCACCATATGATTATGAGAGACGCCGCAGTGGAGGGCTCCGGGAGGGGGGGGGGGGGGCTATCGTGTTTTAGCATTATCAGCAAGATGGCGCTACGAGCGCGCGTCACCACATCGTCACGACGCGGCGGCACGCGCTCTCATCTCCCATGCGTACTTTGGCCCGTGGAGAGAAGGGAGGTGGACGCTCACTCACGCACCTTTATCTCGCGGTGGGGAGGATCGTACGTCTTGGCTGGCGTTGGGCTTTCACTGGAATGATTCTCTCGTAGTTACCGGGCCCCCGAAGGTCACTGAAATCGTTGCACAGTCTCTGTTTGCGAAAAGGGCGCGTTTTTCAGACAAAGCGAAGTAGCAACTGAGACGCTTATTCGCATTCGCCTGTACCTGTGAGTATGTTTCGTGCGTCGTTTGTGCGTCAGAAACGTTGGACGCCTTTCGTTCTGCTTGCCAGTCTGCGCGTGACCTTTCAATTTGTTGCTATCGCGTTCGTTGCTTCGCCTTTGCGGCAAAGCTGTGACTTCTTTTTCACGCCCGCGCCTATAAGTAGTCGAGATCTCCTCCGTTATTTACGCACTGTGGCAATAAACTGAGCTTCGAAAGATACACAGCCGTACATATGCGCAGACTTGCTTTGCCATAAGCCACTCTGTTAAGACACTTAAAGGCATTTGGACTAAAGAAGTGAGTGAGTGAGTGAGTGAGTGAGTGAGTGAGTGAGTGAGTGAGTGAGTGAACGGGTGAGCGAGTGAGTTGAATGAATAAGTGAATGAGTGAGATAGCAGAAACTGAATAAGACACGTCCAGTGGTATCTTGAACTAATGAAGGAGGATGCCTCATTATGATGGGCTAGTTTTGGATATTAGAAATAACTACATATGATAAGCATGAGACGCGTAATTCCAATGCTGTGAATTCAGATTCCACCGACGGCAAGGGTGATTTCTTGTCCAACTCGATTCATATCAATTTACGTCGGAATTCACAACAGTAAACAGTCACAAACAGCGACCAGAGTCCGTTATGATTTCTTTGGCCTAATCGGCTGTTCGAATTACAGCTGGCCTGTCTTGTGTCAAAGCATTTGGCGTGCATGCTTTGGGAACTAACCCAAAGAATCTGCTGAGATTGTCTAACCGTCGACGAGCTGGTCGCGACGATGGTTAAGCTTAACGCATCAGCACCAACCGCACGGCACTGAAGGTGGTGCCGCCCATTTAACAGTGGTTGTAGGCGTTACTGCTACATCTAGCACAACATGGTAAACAGTGGTACTATGTACGTGGCGTTGCAAAGGTCTCTAGTGTTCAACCTCACTTAAACGCACGGTTCCACACTTTTGCGGAAAGACATACATCAGATCATATAGTTTTGTGTGTGCGTGTGCGTGCATGTGCGTGCGTGTATGTGCGTGTGCGTGTTTATCAGACACGCGCGCGCGCGGCGTTCGAGCCGTGAAATGAGTGCTTTTATCGGCGATGTATCTAAGCGAACGCGCAGTCGTCTACACCTCCCAGTACATAGGCTCTGATGCACACGATGAATCAGACAGGCACGCAAATATGCGATCTGCACGGAAAAACAAAAAGGAGCGACATGCTGAGAAGACGAAAGGGGAAACATATAAAAACGTCGGAGGATTGGTAGGCGGATGATTTCGCAAACTAAGAGTCAATATTGAGTTTGGACGTTTTTTTTTTTTTTTCTTGGTGATTGATATCGGAATACTTCGCGCCACAGATGCGGCGGCAGCGCTCCTCGCGTAAAGCACCGCCCGATCAACCCGCCGCCGCGACAGCGTAAACGAAAGGGAACAAACACGCGACGATGTGCGTCAGCCGCATGAATCAAGTGATTATAAAAAGAAGAATGGCCCAACGGATGAATGATTTGGACCTCTCAAGCAGCCGCTTGGAGATTTAGGGGCATACACTTGCCGGCACACTGTCGTACCTCTCGTGCTTGGAAAGAAAGAAAGAAAACAGAAAGAAAGGAAGGAAAGGCACCCGTATTTTGTTACTTTAAAGTCAGGTGACGAAGTGAAACGACAGCAAGCACTATTTCAAACCTAACCACACAGTGCGCTTTTGTAGAGCTGAAGCACTACAGCTCTACAAAATGCTTTGCTATGCTTTGCTATAGCATTATTATTCAGAAAGTTTGGACTGCTAGGATATCGATGAGCGAAGGCTTTCACAGACTTCACGGTCCAGAGACTGCAGCTAACGTTATAGCTTGTCAAACACCGTCTGGCCTACCTTACCTCTCTGCTTTAGTTTCTGCCTCTGTCCCCTGTAACTAGAAGCCATGCAGCACTCACGAAACATAAGTCATTCAACGATACCAGCACTTGTTCTACTCTTTAGCGCTTCGAACGAGAAGGAATATCGATCACGTTATTTCTATAGCGTTGTTTCTTTAACAACGTGGAGCAACTCTAAGATACTAGGTGAAGCGAAACTGGACAAAACAAAAATAGCCACCGATGGGGACCAAACCCACAACCTTGCTTTCACAAGACACGACAGCGCTTTATAAAGTGTTAGCAAAGTTACGACTACTTGGTGATATTGTAAGGGAATCCGAAATACCCCAGTGCGCGAGGAACGTCACAAGTCGCAAACACGCAGATGAGAAATTGAAGTACAGATAACGCATATTGTAAAGTTCTCTTATCACTTTCAGACGTGAACGGGGTGACATACTTTGCCTTAGTTATGCGTGTCGACTTTTTAATGGCAGCATTCCTATCAACACTTAAATATTTTTGCAATCTTGTACTATATGAGCCAGGCGCAACCTTTCTTCAGTAGGCGCATGCGTGCGTGTCCGTGTTATAGGTTACGAAAAAAAACACGAAATCACAACCACTAATCACGCTCTTCGTGAAGAGCGTGATTAGTGGTTGCACCAGGCGAGGCGGCGCCATTAAGAAAAAAAAGAAGAGAGAGAGAGAAAGAAAGAAAAAGAAACGTTGGTCCTGTTGGTTCACTCGTAGAGAAAGACACCCTCAGGTTTTCCTTTAACTCGCTACGTCATCACTCTTACAACAATATTAACCACCATAAATTAATCACATTTTCCTTCACGATCTTCAATTACGCGCAACGAACTTCTACAGCGAGTTATGTTCGAGCTATTTATCATTATCGACGACATTCACTGCGCGCACATAGCCGATGCCGCCAGAAAGAACCAGTCGCGCAGCAGGAACTCGGGCCTCTCACCAGCTGTTTAGAGGAGCCGACCGACCTCAGGCGGCCCCTTGTCAGTTTTCAACGCAGAAACATCGCGTCAAACGAGATCAAAAGACAACTTCCCCACCCACGCCTTTCCTGGTGTACGCAGAGGACGTCAACTGAATGGTGACTCGGGGGTAGTTTCCCGTCATACGCTATCGCTGCGTTGTTAAATGTGTCATTTCTTACTATATTTTTCACTCCCTCATTACCCTACTCATGGGTATAGTAGCAAATTGGACGTATAGTCTCTATACAGACAACCTCCTTGTCTATCATTTATTCTCTCTCTCTCTCTCTCTCTCTCTCTCTCTCTCTCTCTCTCTCTCTCTCTCGCTGTAGTAATTTCATGTGCACCACGTAAGGCGACAGCATTTCGAGACATCTTAACAACAATAGTAAACGCTGCAGACGACCATGGATTTTACAAATAAGTTGAAGCCAACTCGAAACACTTTATTTTACATTTCATTATTACGGCTCTTTCACGCTTTACCTTACAGACCTGTATCAGTTTCGTGGGACACGTATCAACGATACACTTCTATGTCAGATAAACACGCTTCCATCGATGATATCATCGTATAAATATATACCACACGAGGCAGCTGCAATGTCTGTCTAGCAAAACCTAAACTTCGCGACAAATGATTTTCTCCTCTAAGCTGTTCACAGTAACGACGAAGAAAGCCTTGACAAAGTTGCCGGATTGAAAACACTTGTGGAAGAGGACAGCGACAAACAACTACAACTAAAAAAAAAGACTAACGGTTCTCGAAGAACGCGCTTTCATAGAGACACATTTTATGTCCCATACTTTACAAATTGCCTCGAAAAGGCGCTGGAATGCCGCCAGGCATTGCAGAGAGGCAAACGCGTTCAAAGACGACGTTGTACGCCAGTAGCGTAGCAAGGGTGTCACACCAAGACCGTGCCACCCCCCCCCCCCCCCCAATTTCTTTCGCTATGGCATACAAAACTAAAACTGACCACGTTAAAAAGGTGCTCTCGCCCACCCCCCCCCCCCCACCCCCGAAAAAATTTCTGCCTACGCCCCAGTTGTAAGTGCACGCTGCGAAAACGCAACGCCAAACTTGGCGCACTTCGATACACCGTACAGTGTGCGCGAGTATAACTTAGTCGGGAATTAAAGGTGGTGTGGGCAAAGCGCACGCGAGAAGAACTTTCCGGTTTTCGTGGAAAGCGTGCGCAGAATGAATAACCTCGCAAGAAAAGTATGAATGAGACAGTGGGTGTTGGACCATCGTGCATCTGGTTCTCAAAATAGGAATTTTAAAAATTCACGCCGTGGCATGGCGCACGCAGTAAGCGCATGCAAAACTAAAGAATTGAGCAACGGGTGTAACCATGGCAACCAGAAATTTGCGCGAACACGCTTGCGCATGTATTCATCCATGCAGGGGCGTAGCCAGAAAAAATTTTTTGAGTGGGGGAAGGGGAGGCACATCCTTGAAATGGTGATTTTTCGCTCTTTATGTCACGGCGAAAAAAACAATTCGAGAAGAGGGGCACGGGCCCAGTGTGCCACCCCCTGGCGACGCCCCTGCATTCATATCACAAGCTAATTACTAATTAACAGCAGCGTATATATTCGGCTCGTATAGAAAATGAGCTATTCCTAATTATATATCAATGCATTCGTTTTGTAATGCTTTTAAATGCTCTATAAATAGGAAACCAAGGTGAGATGATGCTGCTGACACAAAATGAACGCTGTTGTTCATAACCCGACTGACATTCCCCGCCAGACTTCCTGCATGAGACAAACTTGTGCATCTGAGAGCCTCAAAATTTCATCTATCAGCATTATGACTGTGTTTCGAAAAAGTACTTAACGACTTAACGAGTACTAGGTACTCTACTATGGGAGAGCATAAAGCCGTGCCGGGGGCCTCACAATTGAGGCCTCAATACACCCAATGATTGGTTCCCAGTGTTTTCTCGGAAGAAACCATACATGATGCAAACACTCTTGACCAAGTAAATCTCCATTTATGGCCAGGAATTCAAGGCACCTCTTGAATTAATCCACACTCTAATGACGTTTTGTCGACGTCCATATGCTGAGTTAACATAACGTTCCTTACATACCAGACACTTATAATCGCAAGAGAACCGGTCCCTCAGAGCATCTCGTGTGGGCTACTTACTCGGCGTCGGGGATCTGCAGCGAAGCGATCGTGTGTGTCGCGGATGACCAATCGATGACAGTGCACTGCTCAACAGTGTAAGTGCACCACTCGACGAGGACTTCAGTGCAGTGACGACACAGTCGAACAGACAGCGTGGCAAAAACACGAATCGGCACTCCAAAAGGCTTCTTTTTTTCCTCGACGAAGTGGAAGTGGCCGATATTATGAAGTCTCTATCTCGAAGAGGCTCCGCATCCACACCACGGTTACGCAACGCACCGATACCGAGAAAAAGAGACACTGAAGCACCGTTAACTAGTTCGTACACGGGACACGACTCGCTGCATCTGCTACGCGGGGAGAGATACAGCAGTGTGCGCTGAACGGCAGGGGACAACAGCAAGTCCTGAAGAATTGTCATGCAGCGCTCTTGCGACGATGACCGATGTCAAGCGCCGAATGCCGCACGGTGGCGCACGCCACCTTACCAGTGTCGAAAAAAAAAAACGGAACTGGGCCTCATCCTGTTGTGGAATCCGTTTTCGGTTGCACTGCGGACCGTGCGACACAGCTCTGCGTGCATGACTGCGTGTGTAGGCACTCTTATTCCTTACGTCTTACTTTCTTCTGCTTCCTTTTCCCTCTTCTTCGTCTTCATCTTACGAAAATGCAGCGCACGCCTCGGCGCCATCGTCTTGCGGGACGAACAGTCGTGTAGGAAGCGGTTCACGGGGCTGACGTAAGAGCTACGTAATTGCAGAATCTCGCAAACACGATCAAGACAGCTTGGTCACGTGGAGTCCGCTGCGAAAGAAAAATTTCATTCACAGCAACACAAATTCCCGAGGAAGGACTGTTGGATTAGAGAGGTAGAGAGATAAGTGTAATAAAAAACAACGGAATAGGGGTAATATGAGTTACGTTGCACCTCAGATGCCACGTAAGCGTTCGTCGGGACTGACACCTGTAGAAATGTGACGTGACATATGGATCCGTACACAGTCATATACCGCCATGGCATCTCTATACAAACGCGCAGCGAAGCACCCCTGTGGAGCACACCATTTGAAGGTGCATCATGCTCCCAAACACTCGTGGTGTATAGATGACTGCAACATGCACACTGTTGCGCCTGGGAGTCCAGACCGAACGACGTTGCCTCTGCAAAGGCAATCTGTGCCAAGGCCAGTGAGCGAGCCCGCCTCATGACGCTATCACCTCAACGACGTCATCTAGCCCGGCGGCGCCGGCCTGTCTTACGTAACGCACGGCAAGCTCCCTCAACCCACGGGCCCGATAGCAGCTTGATGATGCAATCGGCGCCATCCAGTCTGGCGAGTCTTACGCAATGCGTGGCAACATCATTCGTCCATGGGTACAACCCAGCGGCGGTTCCTGACTGGAGGAATTTGACATCACGGCCAGCGGCGGTTCTGATTGGACGTTAGTGACGTAAGGGCCCACCCGGTGCCTATAAAAAGGCCAAGCGGCACGTCGCCAGGCAGCCGACCTACGCGTCAGAGAGAAGACATCTCGGCTCTTCGAGTCCCTAAGCTATCGGCCCCAGTGCCGAATAAGTAACTCTTCTATTTCTATGCTGTATATAAACATTGCCTTAAGTCACCGTGGTCTTGTCCGCTCGTCTATCAGCTCTGCGCTGAAATCGCGAGCTGAGAAACACACGCTACCAAACGGCTGGTGACCTCGGCGCACTACGCAACCGTGTCAGCGGCGGTGCAAGTCGCAACACCCCCCCCCCCCCTCTCCCTCGCTGAATAGACTGCGAGCAACACTTGGCGACCAAACTGCACTACGCACTGGACCAATAGTGTCAGTTCACGCACGCTCAGTATCTGAGCGAGCTCGACAGATCGACATGGGGATTCACGTCACTAAACCGGGATACGATTACGAGGCACGCCGTACCGGAGGGCTCAGAAAATATCGACCATCAAGCGTTCTTTTTAACGTCCGCCGACATCGCACAGCACACGGGCACCACCTTCACCAAAATGTGACCACCACGACCGGAATCGAGCCCATGACCTCCGGATCAGCAGCCAAGTACTGATCCGCAGTACAGAAAGGCGTCCACGTTTCCGCAGGAATACACATTAAAATGCAGAAACAGGCGACACCCGAATATTTAAAATCCGGTCGAGTCCTTGACAAAGATCAAAGGGTTAGATTTTCGTAAGGCCGAAGAACAAAGAACTAACAGGTTGAGTAGGGGGTAGAAGTCTGAGGGAGCGGGAAAGCGAGGGGGCAGGTGAGACTTGGTTTTATATCGCAGCGAAAGTACACAATTTTACATAACTAATTATCAGGCGATAAAGTGCACATTATAATAGAATATGGAATACCCGTTTTGCGATACTTTGGATGACTGCTGTTGAAATGTGGGTACTTTTGGCGGTCTGTAGGCTTTTTGCAAAAGTTTGTTGACACGCGGTCATTTTCGACCGAGACAGCGACGTCCAAGAAGTTAATGCTAGTTTTGGAAATATTGTGCGTGATTTTAATGGACGGGCGGAGAATGTTGAAATCCTCTGTGAAGCGCAGAAGGCTTCCCTCATCTTCGTTCCATATCATAAAAATGTCGTCTAAGTATCTTCTGAAGTACAAAGGTTTCTAGGTGCGTCCCTAAATGAATGGGATGGAGACAATGATGTCTAGACTTCTGCCCCTGCCAAACCACAGTTTTGAAAATATCAGCGTAGCTCTTTTGCAGTCCGGTTTCTCAAACAGACGCGAGCGCGAACAGCGTGGGGCATATTTTACTTTCAAATTTAGAACATTGGTAGCCGGCATCAATGAGAACCCCGGAAGACTCTCCTGCCTCTGGGAGGTAAGCCTGGAGGAAATTGGCAACGAAGATTCGTAACTGGAGACCATGCTTATTTTCTGACTGACTCGTACGTGTACAGTGTCTTTTCTTGTTGGCTTTTTTTTTTTCGCGTGTACATACAAAGTGAAGTCTTTACGCTCGCCTACCGCTTGAAGGCCATTGAGGGGAAACGGGCGAAGATGAAGGGTAAAAAGCTGACCGACCCATTAAGGGGACACTCTTAATTCCCTTACGCGCGGCGGCGCGAGCCCCTTCCGCCACCGCGGCGAAAATCTTGGGTGGCCCGACACACGTCGAGAACTGGCCAGCACAGGATGAGAACCAAATGTGGACTTACACCGACATTTGGGTGTTCACAGTCCGGTTCTGTGCTCAGCGTTCACAGTGTTTTGTTTCTTTTGTTTGTTTGTTTCTTTAGTTCTCTCTCACTCTCACAAACATCTTTCAAGGCGAGAGGGACGCGCCAGCAACGAAGTTTGAACGTCTACGTTATAATAACTCATCCCCTGACGAAAAGAGGACCCCTCCCGAAACTGCTGGGAAATAAATATATTATTGCGATAGCAATTTTATGAACAATCTCGGCTGGACTTCACCGCCGGCGACGGCGTGGGCGTCGGCAACGATGTCATGCACCGTGTATGTATCAATACATGTGAAAACTCAAGAAAGAACAAAAATCCAGAATAAGTCTCCAGCGCGCGGAATCAAACGTGGAACTCCACGTCGTGAAAGTGAGGCGTTAACCGCTGAGCCATTGAGAGGTACTTCCTTCAACGTTGAAACGGCAAGCTATTTATAATTTCCTCATACCGCTGTTGACAGGCATCTCGGGAGGGGGAACTATAGTGTTTTCAGCATTATCAGCAAGATGGCACAGTGAGCACGCGGCGGCTCTCACGCGTAATTTAGCCCGCGGAGAGGGGGGAGTGGACAATCTCTCGAGCACAGTTATCTCACAGTGGAGAGGATCATACGTCTCGACTGGCGTTGGGCTTGACTGGAAAGATTCTGTTGTAGTTACGGGGCGCACAATGGTAACAGCAATTGTTGTACAGCCCCCGTTTGCGAAAAGGGCGCGCTTTTCAGACACAGCAAAGTAACAACTGAGACGCCTATTCGCCTTAATCTGTGTACCTGTGAGTACGTTTCGTGCGTCATTTGTGCGTGGCAAACGTGGGGCAGGTTTCGATCTGCTCGCCATTCTGCGCGTGATCTTCCAATTTGCTGCTATCGCGTTCATTGCTTCGCCTTCGCGGCAAAGCTGTGACTTTTTTTTTTCCCTTCTTTACAACGCTCCCGTTGTGTTATATCCCGTATCTTCACGATGACAAACTGGCCCATTGATATATTACTCTCAATATATATATTCTTTGGGAACATTAATGTGCAAAAACAGACATTCACCTAGACATTCCAGAGTCTACCGATCGATGTGACAATCTATTTTTCCGCTTTAATGTTTGCAAAAGTCCGTAGCGCATGCACTATAAGTATCCTAAACTTCCATGTATTAATTCACCTAACAGATTCCACAGGTTATAGCTTTTCGGCGCCTCGTGCAAGGACGCACAAGCGAATAACGATCGATCTCACGAAGGAATTCACCAAAGACGCCCTGCGGGGCTCCGCAACCAGCGCGGTTTAAAGCGACGCTTCGAAAGCAGCAGCTGCACGCGGATCACTGCGTGCACTCGACCCCACGCTGGCGGCGTCAAGGATCCCACGCCAGTGGCGACGAGACACGAATCGAGTCGGTCGTTTCGAGATCGGCACCTCGCCACGAAACCGCGTCGCATCGGGGAATGCAGTTTCCAGGACGTATACACGAGCTAAAACGAACAAGTTTCAGAATGTGGAATGCGCAGCTTGCCCTGTAGACCCTGTCCGCCTCTCCTGGCACGTGTATGAACGCTGAAATGGCGCATGCATATCAAATTATAGTCTTTATTTTCACTACGCATGCATTCAAAGATGAACCACAATGAAAACCGATATATACACTGCGAGCAGGCAGGCGGCT
The DNA here is from genome assembly GCF_013339725.1 of Rhipicephalus microplus. Lineage (NCBI taxonomy): Eukaryota > Metazoa > Arthropoda > Arachnida > Ixodida > Ixodidae > Rhipicephalus > Rhipicephalus microplus. Next base: position 73,820,751 of record NC_051165.1, read on the forward strand.
TCACTATTCCCCGATGCCCCATGGAAAGTGTGGCCCCAGCAACAAAACACAGTCAATAAACAAAAAAATAGTACAGGCTATTTTCTGCAAGACATCTAAGTGCCGCCATCTTGGACTGACCGGTGTTTAAATTTCTCCCTATTTGTACGATACGTCTTGAATTAAAAGTACATAAAACATCGTACGCATTAACCGAACCGTTCTAAGCGTATGCGTCGGCTGTAACACCGTTCGTGGAGTTGTTAAAAAGACAAAAGAAAAAAGGCTAACAGTGAAACATGGCGCCACTCAGACGCACCCCTAAAGCGGACTGACAATCCCACCTTTACCAGCTGGTGTTCAATAGTGTTTGCCGACATCGCACACTACACCGGACTAGCATTTTGCTCCATCGAAATGCGATCGCCGCCATCGGGATCGAACTTCGACCATCGGGTGAAACCCAGCGCTAACAGCAGCGCTTTATAATCAGCTTACCGCTTTTAGTGTTACCAATTTGTTGCTATTGACATCGTTGCGCAACTGCAAACAACTGCTAATTTAAAGCATGCGAAGCTGTTTAACGTATGTGTGAGCATGGATTTGTACATAAATTGAGCGCCCCTTTTTAACGTCTCTCTTAATTAAAAAAGTTAAAACCCATTCACATTGCATCGGCATGCTATAGACGCATAACATCGATTTCGAAGGTACGTGGGATCTGCCGAATATTTCACCTAACGCGTTATACGCGTCGGTAAGTGGAAGTGAGTACTTAATCGCACACCAATTAACACAATAGTGCCCGTTAAAAAAATCGATGTCGGAGTTGCTGATACATGACACACATGACATATCAGTTCGCGTGGTGCTGAGTTCTCAGTTCATGAGCATAAATTTCCGAGGCACTTTATACTTAATTACGCAAGGTTGCCAACAATCATCCCCCCTCTGTATTTTCTCCGGCATGCATATTATAATTGCTTCAAAAATAATTACATTAAATGACCCACGTGTATCTCATATTGTGGGATTATACTCAGCTAAAATAACATGTATCGCTTAATGCCTACTATTGCGCACAATAGGCGTTAGATTTATTAAACGGCCAGGGACTTGTTTGTTTGCGTCCTCGCTTTCCACGGTCTTCGCGTTGTTTGCAGACAGATTGCCGATACGTGTCCGACAGTCAACGCCCTCTTCGCCGGTTAGTGAACCCAAGACCAAAATAAACAAGTCGTTCGACTCTTGCCCGTACTTTCAGACTGCACGCTGCTTTTGTTTTACCACAGCCTATCTTACAGCCGGCTCTTCGTACAGTGCGCTGATTCCCTGTCTGTATGTCGAGTCTGATCCCCTTTATCCACTTAGCGTGGTTGACCTCTTCGCTTTCTCTCTTATCACTTCTATCGCTATCCCCCGATTTCGATAAGACGGGGGATGTGCGCCCTCATCAACATTCTGTTCCTATATTGTTGCCCTCGTCAAGCGCCATTCGGACCACCGACGTCATTACAATGATTGGGAGGTCGTAAAGCAATGGGTATGAATAGAATCGAGCGTGGATTAGGATCCCTGACATTATACCTGCTGAGCATGCATAACACGCCCACAATGCAACAAACATGCAACGCCAATACTGTGAGAAATGAAATGTGGCTTCAGGAAACCTTCTTGCTGGTAATCTTAATAATTTTTGGGGTTTAACGTCCGGATTAGATCATGAAATAGTCCGGAAAGTCCAATCACGTTGAGAATTTCACGTTGATCGAAATGCGACAGCCGGAGCCGGGATTTGATATAGACATTACCGGTCAACATGTAGACACAAACACCATAACCACTATAGACCACCACTGCGGTTTCAAATATGATCCGACCCCTCCTTTTTTTCTTATTACTTATATCGCTATTCCCCGATTTAGATAAGACGAGGTATGTCTGTGACATCACCACTATCTATTAGGCGGAGTTAACGAACCCCCCATGGCGACGCCAAATGTGATAGGCTTTTGACAATCGGTACTCCCAAGCAGACCCTGCGAATATAACGAGCTCGCAATGTCGGTACGGTACCAACACTACACTTTTACGACGCCGTCAAAAGCGTTCTGGCTGGCGTGTACGTTGACGTCCCACGTTGGGGCAAACGCACCCTCAGACTCCCTCTCGACTTAATAAAGTTTTTCTTCCTCCCTCCCTGCATCGCCCGAAGGCATATTACCGCAATAAGCTGCGAGCAGCCATCAACGGCTCGAAAAGCTCATTGCGCTACGATATTTCGTAAGCACGCGTTTACACTTCAACGAATACACACCAACGCCGCGGAGCCGTAGACTGCGGCGAAATCGACCCGGCAGCCGTTATGATCTGTCGTCCCCGCAGGGGAGGACCACCACCTGTGCGTAAAAAAGCCGGTGCTGGAGAACCAATCAACGCACGGCTGCAGAAACGTGCCGCTATGCGCACAGAACTCATCGCAGTATCGATAACTGCCAACTCTCTAATGTATTACGTACAGCGACTGGGACGCCCCGCGCAGAGAGAAACGATCTTCGAATCGCCGCAGGTCGGGGAATGTCACACTCGAGGTCATATCGATGCGCTGCAATTGCGAGTGTGATTGCGAGTGTGATTGCGCGCTCAATTATGCCAGATGGCATGCAGACACCAGGCAGTGGTGAAGAGGGCGGAATGCCGGAGGTAAATATCACGATCACGCATGCTGTAAAGCATGACCGATACACAGATTGAATGCGACGTATGCCAAAAAAAAAAAGGCACGCTGACCCGCCTGTGCGAAAAACGCGCGATTGCATCGCAACCGCTCATCGGAGCGTGCTCGTATATAACCGGAATTATGCGGACGTGGCGTTGCGTCCGGAGCTCATGTGAAATAACGCGATTTTCAACGTGAGCCCCTCATGACTCCTGCAAGCGCGACATATGCATCCCTGTCGCAGGCAGTGGCGCTTCTTGTTGCGGTATACGTTAGATCTACATCCATCATTTAGAGGGCGTATAATACAAGGCCGAGGTGCGTAAGCACATCCCATCTGTGAAATGGAAGTGAAGCGTGCTTGACAAAAATTGACTCGCAGCGCAGCTTCATAGCATCCCCCCCCCCCCCCCGACAGTTTTCATCTCCGTACATGGAATATTATCTTGTTCATCCTTCGGACAGCACAATATAGCGTAGATGGCAGGTCCTTAACGAAAGAGGCGATTTGAAGACGACGGCCTCGCTTGTCTGGGATTTACAAGATTACGAAGGGGTCTGCGCTTCTGAAGACAGCCCGTATGAACACTTGTCACGTATACCGGACGCTGAACGAGTCCGTTGGTGCGTATACACCAGTACAACACATTATCTCATTTCTCCTCATCCTTCAGTCCCCTATCCACAGTGCAGGTTATATCCACCCCACGAAGCGAGGCATTTCTTTATCATTTGCTTCCTTCGTTAGTTTCCCCTTTGCCCCACTTTAGAATAGCAAACCAGATAGAACTTGGTCAACTACAGTAAGCCGATTGTCTCGCTTTTTCTCTCCTCTGATGGGCCTGAGTTAAAAAGCCGTACACACAAAAGCGTGTTTCGTTGGGCTAGTTGGTCAACCATGGTAAAAAGTAAAAAAAAAACAGGCAAACTATAAAATAAGAAGTACGAACCAAAAATTGATCCCTTATCTGCATGTTAATCTGCAAATATCATCGAAAGACAGTTAAGAGAGAGTTGCATTGGAGAGAGTGAACAAAACGTTTATTTGATGTTCTGCGCAAGAAAATCGGTGAATGGTATTTTGGAAGCGCTGCGTTAAAGTTCCTCGAGCGTGCAGCGGGGGCGAACGAGCGCATCAAGTCACGTCACACGTGACATATGAGCGCTATCTGGCAGTTATGTTGGAAAACAAAGCGTGCGGCTGTGAGACAGATGTGCGAGCCCATCTCGGAGGTGATAAGGCGTAGAAGGCAAGGCGACGGGTAGGTGCCACCGCCGTCTTAGCAAAGCGTTGGAAACACTTGCCTTTTCGTGCAAGCGTTGCATAGTCAGTGCAGCGTGATATACGCTGTATACGGTGCTTAGAATTACTTATGTAAATCTTTTAAAGTAAAATACACACACAGAGAATATATACGTGTTGTTATGGTGCCTCAGATATGCGAAATAATTGTTTTTAATTGACAATCGCACAAGTATGAACGCTGAATCTTGAGCAACATTGGTGGGCGCTGCAAATGAGGTCGGCCGTTTGGGTTATCGTCTGGTGCTGTTTAAGGTACCCAGTATCGTTAAGGGTGGACAAACAGACAGAAATTCTTGCGTCGATAATAACAGAGAGGACGAGTGCTGTTCCTCCAAGTTATTAGGGGCGAAGCTTCTAAAGCCATGGGTCTGTCCCGGCTAGCTCGTACGTGACCGCTTAGTTTAGATGACTCACTCAGCAGGTGCGCACGGGCGATTGATGATTCACCAATAAAACCTCCGAAGCTCCACCCCGCTCATCATCATTCACTCGGTGAATATGCTGCGATTTTTTTTTTCTTCCTACTTGGTCTCGTCTAGATTGCGCTGTTTTTAACCGAACTCGCAAAAGTGGGCCGAAGAGCTAGCCCGATCTCCTCGATGCAACTCCCACAAGCCCAGACTACCTAGCACGCAGCAGTACACGCGCTACGCTCTTGTTTGCAATAGTGAAAACGCCGGGCGTCAAGCACGTGCCTGTTTCGACGCGCCGCCAATGGTGTCAATCACTGCTCTCAAGCTCACTGCCCAGCGGCACACAAGGAACCAAAAAATAAGATAAAAAGGTACATGGCCGTCGCTCTCGCCTCGTTCGGGGAGGCATGCGGAGAGGAAAAAAACCTAAGTATAGCCACATCAGCGCCTCTGAACTCAACTGGAGCGCTTCTCTAGCCTCACGCGCGTGTTCGGGTAAAAACAAGCCACCGTCGGTCACATCTTCCGTATTTCACTCGCTTCCGCGTGCCTGAAAAATAAAGACGCGGTAAAACAACGACGGAAGGCCAGGAAGCTACCCGGCAATAAGAACGGAACTCAAGAGGCGAGGAAAGAGTGAAAATGGCCGAGTGACAGTCGGGTTCGCACAAACTGCGCATAGTATATATAGAAGAACGCGGATGGGAAGAAAATACAAGGAAAGATCCGGATAGCTAGGCCTGCGCGGGCGCCAACCGCGCATATACATATATGTATGTCGTCGCGTATATATAGGCAGGAAACTGCGCCCAATTTTGGAGAACGCAGCGGGACTCTTTTTTTTTGCTCGTTGCTTCGCACCAATCCCGCGTCGTTCGTGCTGCAATGACACCTCGCCCACTCGTGTCTAAAGCTTCTTTTTTTTTTAGTTTGTGCGAGAGCATCGTGTATGATGAGAAAAGATCCGTCCGCATACATAAAACGGTGCAGGAAACAATCGTCTTTGCGTACCCGAATAAGCAGAATCATGCACGTGCAAAACACTCGCATGTGATTTCGAAAACCATTAAAATAAGTATTGCTTTTTTTCGGTATGCTCTGATAGCCTATAGCGTTTAACAGTACACAACACACAGTTTCTAATGAAACGTTGGGCTAATATACCTCGGAAGAATGCGGTTTTGGGTATAAACGTTGGTATTGGATTTGTGTTTTAAGCGCACGAAACACGCGCAAGCGTTATAGGGGTGTTTGGACCATCTCGAACTCTCTGCCGAAACGCGTCCGTAGCATCCGTTTACACCGTTTCAGCGTCAAGAAACTGAATCTCGAAATATACACACCCACAGTTCCAAGTGATATAGCTGTGGTTTTATATCCCACAACCGCGATGCGCCGCAGTCGAGGGCTCCGGAAATTCGGGTTCCTTAACGTGCACCGAAATCCGAGCACTCGGGTCACTATCTTTGCGTGTTTAGAGGAAACGATTTAGAGTACTCGGTGCTCTCCGATGGGAGAGCTGCCGTCCCTTGGGCCTCACACCGAACGCCCACGCTCAAACCAATCATATTGAGAAGCCTCCGTCTAACCTCGTTCATTTTCCGACATGTCGTTTCAATAACAGTTCTTGACACTGTCAAGTCCACTCACGGCCATTGCGTCTTCACAGAGCAAGTACTGAGCCGTCCCGCGCATTCCATTTGGAGAAGTCACTTGAATATATAAGCATTCATTAAAGCGCGCGTTCTAGCTATTCTCGGGTTGCACGTTTTCGGGCTTTCATTTCGTGATTTCTCAACCTTCCTAAGCTTAGCGACCTTGCGTTAAGTTCCATCCGAAAGAAAAAGTTTGCACCGACCTTCAAGAGTGTATGCATATACAGGCGTAGCTTATCGGGCTCACCCTCTTTGTTGCGCATATTTATTCTGTCGTCCTTCGGAAGTCACAGCGTATACTTTGCAAGTCTCCTTTTCCGGAACCAAGTTCGCGTGCATAAGTAATGAGCACGCTTCAATGAGGCTCTCTTCTTAAACCTGCGACCCCCCCCCCCCTTCCTAAACCTCGTATTTGACTCTAGTGTTCTAATGTGGGGGCCGCAATTGTTCCGATTGCAAGGGCCCGGGGGGATCAAGGGGGCGTTACCGTAACCCCCCCTCCCACAGATATATATATATAAAATTTGAGTTGCCGGACTTTCTAAAACTGCGCTTGTATGCGCACACACTTTATCTGTCCGTAGATTCCTTTAGCAGCGACGACGAAGCATGCATGCGTATATTTTCAAGTTCCTTGCGCAAGCTTAAGCCAAATGGGATGAACACTGCGCGACGACTCTGCGAATGTGAGCGCCTACGCAAGAGTGGCCGTAAATACGCCGAGCAAGGACATTCCCGGCGACAACTCGTGGGCGTGCGCACGAATTCGCTATGCAGGCAGTGAACTAGCTAACTTCCGAGAGTCGCCTGCAGACTGTATTACGACCCAAAGATAAACTTCCCGCTAGTGAAGTTATGTGTTCCCTTGTAGAGCCCTTATTCACCGCCAAGTGCGCGAACAATGAGGCATACACGAAAGTGCGCGGAGGTATACGCCGTACGTCAAGCCCTAAAATCGTTATTGACGCTGTCGTAAGAAGTCGAGAAATCGAACCGGTAATTCGGGCTACAGTGTGTTGTGAAAGAGTTCGAAAAACGTCTGTCCTGTCCACGTGTACTCCTGTGTCTGCGTCTTTATTTTTGTTTCAGCTACCGAAATAAATGGCAGTGAGTTCGAGGACGTTTCTGCACCCGTGCGTGTGCCTCATATTCGAATTCGAATCTGCTTGCCCAAGAAGAGCAACTGAAAATCGTGGCTATATGACATGAAACAGGGCACTTGTGTGCGCTTATGTAGTGTATGGAAAAAAAAGTCTTCATTTTTTTTTTCAATGATACATGACGCCTCTGTATGAGAACAAGTGCGTGGATGTACACTGTTGCTAATAATAATAATGGTTGCAGGGGTTCAACGTCCCAAAACCACCATATGATTGTGAGAGATGCCCAAGTGGAGGGCCCTGAAAATTTAGACCACCTGGTGCTCTTTAACGTGCCCCCGAATCTAAGCAGACGGGCCTCAAGCATTTTCGCCTTTTTCGAAAAAGCGGCCGCTTCGACCCGGATTCGATCCCGTGACCTGCGGTACACTGTTGCTAACGTATCGCTCTTGTTGTACGTATACTTATGGTATTCATTCGCTTTTAGATTGTGATATGAAGTAGCATTGCCTTGCTGTTCTTTTTCACTTTTCAATAACTCTGAAGTGACCACTGTTGTACACAAACTGATATCGAATATGTTTTTGTTGTACGCTGTCTACTGTATATACTGTCTTTGTATAAAGCGCCTTCAGGCACTTTCAAGCTGTTTACAAAAACTTTTCGTTTGAACGACCCCCAACAAATTGTAACAAAATGTTAGAAATAAATGTTTGATCGATTCCTCGACTGGTTGACTGATTGATTGATTGATTAAGGAAAGCATAGGGGAAGTTCTTAGGCAGCATCGTAATGTATATGTGAAGAAATAAAAGAGGGTGAAAAGGTTATTTGCCGTGGGCAGGAACCAAATTTGCGAAATTCAAATAACGCGTTCGATGCTCTACCACTGAGCTACCACGGCGGCTATGCTCCCCGCCACTTTATTGAGTATATATGTGAATTTAAGCGCGTTATTCGCAGGTCTCAGGTTCGGTTCCTGCCCACGGCAAGTTATCTTTTCATCCAGTTTTCTTCACATTTACCTTACAGTTCGGTCTAATAACCTCTTCTATACTTTCCTTGGCATTGTCTGTTAGATCATTATATATACTAGTCACACTTAACATAACATTATAAGCTGTAACACGCTGGCTATAAAAATAAAGTGAACCCAAGCATGCCCTGAAGAATGAGAAGAATAACACCGACAAACATTAAATTGGTTCAGGAAGTACTACAAACAGAGCTTATTTCACCTTTTTTTTTTATGCAGGTGCCACTTCGCAGTGCTGGTGCTATATTGAGTACAGAGAGCGTGTTGCAACTCATTGATGGCGACTGTACACGCACGCATACAGATGCTTGCGGGAATATACATGAAGAGTGATAGGAAGCCCTTACCTCGCAAGAAAATTTCTGGCAACGCCGCTGGTATATACATGTCCTGGTGGCGAGCTATTTCAAAGCACTCACTCGACTCGGCATTCTCCACGAAAGACAGCGCAGGTACACAGCAATTCTTACAACTTGAGGTGAATGCATGGCTGTATAACTTTTTTACGTGTATTGTAATACCAAACGATTACGCACGAATCTGCGCAGTTGTCTGTCAGAAAAGATTTAAAAGGAGAAAAGAGAGGAGAGCGAAGGAATTTCTATATCGGGGCGCCTCCATTTCGCCGACGCATTACACAAACGCACCCACCGCCGTTTTCGGGAAAGTCGTGTCTCCATAACATCTTCCAACGCAATATTACGGGCAGCGCAGCGCGTCGCGTTATATACGGACTACACCGCAACGACGCAGCTATACACTCCCATTTTATGCGAGGCCCATCCGCGACCATTGCGGCAATCGTTTATGAGAGCGCCGGAAGATATACCGAGCGCGAACCGTAGCGGCAATCGCCGTTGCGTGGCTTCTGCAATAAAGCGAGAAAGCTCGTCGGATGTTGCCCACTATATATAACATGTCCAAGGCGGGAAAGCTAAGGAAAGAAGAAAACAGTAAGGAAAGAAGAAAATTTATTTTTTTATTAAGAAAATAAGATATATTGAGCTATTGCTCGACCACACACGACGAAGTGCTTCCTTTTGATTTACGAAGTATACGTGCCGTTTTCCGGAAGAGAACCAACTCAAATCAGGCCCGTAGCCAGGAATTTTTGAAGGGGTGTGGGGTGCACTTAATGAAAACCTTGAAAAACCCCTATATTTATTACTTTCCCTCAACAAAATACCCGAATTTATAGAAACTTCGGGGGAAAGAGGGAGCCCTATAGCAGCCCTTCCCCGGCTAAGTTTCTCATTAACACACCATTGCAGAGGGACGCGTTGTCCGCGGCGATTATAAATCAATGGTTACTGGGCACGGCTGCCGACCCAAAGGTAGCGGGTTCGATCTCGGCAGAGGTAACCGCATCTCGATGGAGTTCATATGCTATAGAGCCCCTGTATGCTGTGTCATTATTTGATTTCTATGTGGGGTTTAACGTCCCAAAACCGCCATATGATCTATGGGAGACGTCGTAGTGGAGGGATTCGGAAATTTAGAGCACCTGGGGTTCTTTAACGGGCATGCACCCAAGTCTGAGCACACGCGCGCTTACAGCATTTTCGCCTCCATCGAAAAATGCAGCCGCCGCAGCCAGGATTCGATCCCGCGGCCTGCGGATCAGCAGCCGAATACCTTAGCCACTAGACCACCACGGTGGGGCTGATGTCAGCGAACGGTAAAAAACGTCAGATGATCGAAATTTCCGGGACTTCCCTTACCTATATGTACCGTGATCCTTATAATCAAGTAATGGTTTCGGCACGTAAGACCATCCATAATATTTCTTGCATATTTATAACTGTGCACTCAAACGCATGCTAGAATATATGACAACCGTCATTCTGCAGTCTTCGATCGTTATTCTATCGCATGCCACTCTTCTATAAAGTGCACCATGAATACCCCATCGTCTTCTATATTTTGTTCTAGTTCACGAATATGTACAACAGACGCCATGTTTGCACACACAAGCGGTGTTCGTGATGTACACGCGTGCATGCCCCACCACTTTCAGTGAATCTCTCTATAAATAACAGGTAACAATGACCGGTGGCCGCATACAGAAACTTCGCAAATGACCACACATTACGTTCCCTCATAATGATGTGTACCGCCGGCGCTGCGAGTGTTACTACCACGCGCAATTCCCTTTGTCACGCAGGGTCACGCACGTGTTACGTCACGCGAGGCACGGCAGCAATCTCGGTGGCCGGCCGCTGCAACGTGGGCGGGCGGCGTTTATTTTGCAAGTATGCGTATGTACACACCCGAAAGAGGCCCAACATGAGTACACACACAGCAAGCCCTTATGTACCATGACGCGTTGCGCCAATGAACACGCTCTATATATGAATGTGCGCAGGAACGTAAGCGACTATTTAGTCTTTAAGCGCGCACGCATCAGCTTAATGGGGGCCCCATGCTTACGCTTTTGGGTGGGGATTAGAGTGGATCTATATGCAGGGTGCACCATTACTGTGGTTCGCGGTTATCGCTGGACAAGAATTCGGTGGGAATCACAGTAGCTCGTTTCTGACGCTTAATTGCACAGGGCAGCAGCGTTCGCCACGCGTAAGAGAAGATGTTCAAAGGAGAGTTCAGACCACGAGAGAGATAGAGAGAGAAATATTCTAATTAAGAGCTGGAGATGTTTGTCTGGCATTCGAACACCTTCAGTGTTCGTGTATGAAGGCTACAACTAATTACCGTTATTCGGGAAACATAAACCGTTATTATTACGTCCCCACAACGTACACTCACCGCGCTTTCATTCTGCGTACTGTTAATTGCTGTAACTTTGAGGGTCAGCCTCCTCGTCAAGCTGGCCGCCGCCGTAGCTTTTCTTTCCCCTGAAGGTAAACAAGGAGTCAAGTGAAATAGCATCAGCAATGTTTAGGTGGCACATAGCTCATGACTGTATATGCAATGGCTTACACGCATTCCAAGGGCGTGAGTTCGAGTGTTGGTGGGGATCAGTGCAGTAAATGTAAGGACATCGCACTCGCGTACGCATATCCCACTGCGCATGCGCAGCACACGTAACTCATCTATAGGAATCTTGTATATGCGTGCGCGTCTGTTCGGCATTCGTTCTTAAACCCTATACGCACTCGCGCAATTAATTACAACCCTTGTCGGGTCGCTTAGCCACAATACGCAGCTATTGAGCACTGCTATACGGTGGCGACACTAAAATTCCCAGCAGTTTTTTGTATAGCTGCTGTAGAGCGTGGACTACTTATTTACCTTCCTCTAAAGAAAAAAAAAGAAGCTGCTGCTGCAGCGGCTGGCTTGACGAGGAGGCTGACCACTTGAAATTACAGCAACGGACCGCTGGCAGAATGAAAGCGGAGGGAGTGTATACGTTATGATGACGTCACAATAACGATTGACGTTTTCAGAATCAGGAGAATCGGTTGTAGTTTTTACACACTAACAGTAACTTCCCGGCTTACGTATGAAACACGACGAAAGGCAACTTAAGGCCTTCTTGGGAGGCCTTGCAGAGAGGCGGCACAGTTGGTATTCTAATGATTCCTAATTAGGGCTTTCGCAGCTTGCAACTAACTTTCTTTAGAAGGACAACTGCACTTCAGCTAAAACTTTTGCGACGATATACATGTGTTGGAGAAACTTCTTAGTAATAAGGAAAAATGCATTTCACGGGAGAATACTATTAGCAACAGTGTCGTGAATGCGGTATAATGCGACGACCACGAGAGCAAATGACGTTCTTGTGGAGTGTGAAGTTTTAGCGCTTATCGCGTCGTATTCCAGCGTAGCTGTGCGTGCCGACCCGTCAGACTTGACTTCTGAAGGGACTTCAATCAAACGAATTCCTAATTAAAGGCGAAGCGCAACGAAAGGTGATTCTTTAATCAAGTAAGCCGAACAGTATATAATCTTGTGGTGTCCCCAATCTCGAACGCAGCCTCGTCATTAACGACGACGGCGACACAGCTAGCAAGGGCGGAATCACGCGTGACAAGCCCCCCTCCATCCCTTCACCGAGGAAAGTTTCGCCTCCATTAGGAAATCACACCGTGTCAACGTTGCACGTCGTGGTAGCCGGAAGAGAAAAAAAAAACATGCGTGTATATATAACGCCTCGGGCCTTCTATAGCTTGTCTTACAACGAAAGCTGTCAGCTGAAACTTAATTAGTCGAATAGCGGATGGTGTTCCCCGCTTCGAAGTAAGTGGTGAAGCATGCGCCATGCAAAGACAGTGAAAGACTCGCATCGCAGCGAGAGAGTGCTCTCGGCGTCATTTTCATGAGCATCCTCAATATGACAACATACGCACGCACGCGCAAATAAATACACTCACGCACATTATTTCGGCAGCGGGACTTGTCGTCAGTGTTCTATGTTCAACGATGAGCCCCCTTTTTTTCTGTAAACTTCTTTCGTACGAATATATCCTGACGCATAAACACATATATACCTAAAGAAAACACCACCTTCATGACGGCATAGATATAGCTAGGCTGATGTTTACGCTTAGAATACGCGAGATCAAAGCAGCTGCGAGGAAATGCATACTTTCTTCTGGGAGGGGGGAGAGTGCAAAGAAATATCGCGATAAATCCAACAGAGTACGAGAAACCAGCAATAGACGAAATGTTTGTATAGCTGTAGCTTCGATATACTCGCGTCAGGCATTTTCATGCGTACCAGTGGATCAAACTTGTTGCGCAGTTTTCAACGATGCCTTTGCTCACTATACGGGCACGATGCGGCATGCAATTGTATTTTTACAGTAGTAAGAGCTAAGCTTGTTGGGACAACGAAACATGGTTAAAGTGTTCTGATTTTCTACGCATTTTACCTCAGATATAATTAACGGTCGCGTGATTTACCGGTGAGTGCTCATTCACGACATGACATCCGACTTAGTGATTCCAGCCACTTCAATGAATAAATCAATCAATCAATAAGATAATAAATTCAAAATTGTTTGTAATTATGTACAGGTAGAAATATACGCACAACGGTGAGCCACAGAGCAAAAACTAAGCAGAGGCCTCCTGTCCTTCGAATAAACGCAATGAAATTGAGATTGGGCTAACGATTAAGTGATTAACAGAGCGTCAGTAGCGCATGTGCGTGTCGACCCATTCGTCTATAATCTCGCACGTATAGTGCACGCACTGTAGCTTATAGAGCGAAAATGAGCTATCTTCGCTCACGAACTTCCACGGGTGAGAATAGTCCAGTGTATACAAATGCCGTATACATAAGTCGTCCTTCGTGTACGGCCTGCGTGAAGCACTGACGGGCAAAGCAGAGGGGGAGTTGCGCGGGAGAGGAGGAGAGCACATTATTGATCGATGATCGCCCATTTATCCTCGCTCGGAGGAAGCAAATAAAAGGGCGCAATCTTGCAAGCAGGCGAAGGTCGTTCGGTTATTAAAGAGGAATGCTTGCTCCTATAGAACGGGCAGAGTTAATTGGAACAACCCGAGAAAGGCCCCGACGATGATGCGAAGGTCGCGAGTCTCGATCCGGCACGAGAAAGGCTCCACTGTCACGCGGTTGGACGAGAAGGAAAAGTTGCGGTTTCGCATCTGCTGGCGTGGAGCCACATACTATCTATATGCGCGCGCGCATACCCCAGAATAGCGTGATGTCTGTCTGTCGAAAGAGAGCGAGAGAGAGAGATCGTGTGAGATATTAAGCGATTTATTGATTGATTGATTGCGTAGAGTTTAACGTCCTAAAACCATCATATGATTACGAGAGACGTCGTAGTGAAGGGCTCCGGAAATTTCGACCACCTGAGGTTCTTTTGCGTGCACCCAAACCTGAAGAAACAGACCTACAGCATCTTCACCTCCATCGAAAACGCAGCGGGGATTCAATCCTGCGACCTGCGGGTCAGCAGCCGAATACCTTAGCCGTTAGACCACCGCCCCAGGGCGGAGATTAGGTGATCGGCAGTATAGCTGGCTGTGCTTATCTTGACAAGCCTGCAGCTTTCTTAACCGATAGGAACTCATAGCCACCGAAAATAAAACTATAGAAACCACAAGTTTGTTGATGAATATCCACAGGTTTAATGTCCTTAGATCACATGAATGAAAAGTAATAGGAAGCACAGGCGCTGGTAACAACAACAAAAAAAGAATTGAGATATTTTATATAGCGTACTGGCCGTTCTCATTTTTGCCTGGTGAACAGTGGCGCGAAAAACCGTAATTTCAATCTTGAATTGAAAAGTCACGGGTGGAGCTCGTGCTATGGCTTGGTGGTTGACAGGAGCAAAAACTACGTGTCCTACATGCCACAACTTCAGGGAGGGCCGCGCCTAATTTGACAAGCGTGGCGCAACGATTCGGCAAGTCTCGTCCACCACATTTAAGTTTTTATTCTTACTTTATTATCCCCACCCCCACCCTCCATATTTTCCATGACAGCGCTCACGCGGGCTTATAGCCGCGGCATCAGCGTGCACTAAAAATACACCACAGCTCGAAAAATATGAAACGCTCCGCACGACGTGTGCACGAAGGAATAAAACGAGGGCTTCTGGCTGGTCTGGGTTATTTAATGAGCAAGGAAAAGTGTGAGGCCGTATAATATACTTCATGGAATGAGCCCATAACCCCCCCCCCTCCTTTTTTTTACCCCAAGAAGACGCTTTCACCGCTTTTTTTGTTTTTATTTCGCCGTTTCTGCAGATTTCACCCATTTGCCATTTCTTCCTCTTTCTTTCTTTCTTTATTTCTTTCGCACTCTGTTTCTTTATTTCTTTCCTTCTTTCCTTCCTTCTTTCTTTCTTTCCTTTTCTTTCGCGCTCTGTTTCTTGGGGGAATCATTACGCGAGCGGGTATATTTTGCAGAAAACGACGGGGCTGATGCTGCCTTCTGCACGATAACAGGGTGAGCGTCGTGCTGAGGGCGAGAACAAGAGAAAACGAAAAAAAAAGGAAACAAGAGATACAGAGGCCGATGACGGGGAAAAAAAAAAGAACTTTCTCGCATTGGAGATATAATAATGCTCACTGGACTATACATGTATACACCGTCCGAATAAAGCGTCCGCGCGAAAAACCCTCGACACAACCTCCCCCCCCCCCCTCACGCTCATCAACCCTCTCCATCACCGTGTTAAAACACCTCGGCCTTCTCTTATGAGGTTTTCTTATACTGATCATTTAGTTTTTGTTTTGTTTGTTTTCAACATGTATTCGAGTTATTGCGAGCTGTTTTCCTCCGCTGACTCGCGTCTCACAAAGACGTCCGCAAGAAAACGACAGTTGCTAGCACGAGAATCGTCCGCCGGGAAAACAAAAACATTGAACAAGGAAAACTACAGAAAAAGTACTTAAAATGTAAAAGAAACGGAGGCATGTTGTACGAGCTTGCAAGCGTAGCAAAAGTGAAAAGCTAATGATCGCTTTTGCGATGAGAAAAAAAAAATCAAGAAATGATGAAAGCATGTTCTATACAAGCTACTCGCAAAAAAAAAGAGAAAGAGAAAACTATACGCGAAAATGATTTGCGCACGCCGCCGAAACACGCACGCGCATTTGTTGTGGGGGCTCTGCGCGCTCTTTCAACGAAACAAGCCCTTCGTGGAGCGGCTGCAGCGTGTGTGATCCAAAAGTGAGCGTGGCCTGTACGCACGTCTCAAAAAGCGAGAACTATTTTGTCGTCATCGCTCATGGACAAGCGGGAAAGTTGAACGGGCGCTTTCTCGCAACAACATTTCACGTGGACGATGGCGTTATGGAATAGCGTATGTAAAATGGGACACGTACAAAAATTGTAAAGCCGCTTCGCAACAGCGGTTGGCTATAAGCCTGAAGGGAGTACGGAGCTGGCCAGCTTTCTTTGCTTCCCTTTCTTTCCTCCTCTCCTTATTTTCCTTAGTTTTTTTGTATTTTTCGCTCTCTTTATTAGTATTTACTTCGTCCCAATGCATATTCTACCCCTTTCATTTCTCTATTTCTCGCTCGCTTCCTCTTCTTTCTATTTTGGTGGCGCAACCGGCACAACCTACACTGCTCCAGATTGAGCAGTTTCGCGTGGCTTATCGGGAGTCCTGCTGCGCACGCCAGAGGAGCAGTGACGTAACAAGGCGCACAGCCGGCGCGCCGGAGAAGGGCCTGGAAGCTCATGGGATGGCGCTCGAGTCGCGCGAGATCGCTTGCTAGCCCATTCGTCCATCAATCCGTCCGTTCGTTCATAGTTAACGCTACGTATCCTGGCATAGCCTAGCTAAGCCAGTGCTAATTTTTTTTATATATACGTGGCTGTGTCTGCGTTACGCGAAGCGACGACAACATACGACAGTCCGCGCCACTAGAATGTTTCACACTTAACATCGTCATCAGGGCGACCTAAGAACGGGAGGTCCAAGACGCGTTGACGCGAGCGCGGGCTCCATATGCTGCAGCTGTCTATGCATTATATGGTTTATTTATAGCTTGCGTTGCGTCAAGCTACGACGACAGCATACGATCACAGCATATACGACAGCCGGCTCCCTGAAAGGGCCCGCACTTAAAATGGCTACTCTCCATTGAAACAGTCGCAGTCAATCACCCAGCCTTGTACATGCGCTGGCAAGCGTAGTTGAGGGGTGCACACCAAGACAAACGTATACGTGCGTGTAATTATTTTTTAGACCGGCACTGGCGTACCTTTAGCCTACCTATCGCGGAGTCAATTCCCGACAGAGTCGCGTAGGAGTCGGCCCGCGGCGCAGATGGTGACGCAATACGCGGGGCGAGTAAACCAGCGACACCGCGCCGAGATACGACAACTCCATTACGCTTATCAGCCGCGTTATCACCCGCGCTGCGCCCACACTGTTAACTTTCCAGAGCCCACTGCAGGGAGAAATTCTGTCGCCGTCGCGCAACCGGGTCGTTCCGCTGCAAGTGGGTGGCCGCATACGCAATCGCTCACTTAATCTAATTTTCGCTGCAAGTGCAAGAATTTAGGCGAATGTGAAAGAACCACTTCTATATAGGAATACACGGAGGTACGACTTTCGCTCGGATACGTAATTATTTGTGGTTTTACGTGCCATAACTGCAGGGCGTAGGCTAATTTCAACCACCTCCTATTCTCAAACGAGCAGCAAGATCACGCAGTATAACGCGGGCCTCAAGGGCCTTATGTGAAACAAGTGCAACGTAAAGTGGTCGATACCGAATAACGACTCGATGCCAATACTCGACGAATAGGTCAGGGTATAGAACCCTTTTCTAAACATCCGTAGCTCATCGAACCCCCGACCTCTGGAGCGCACAGGAACTCGAAAGGCGAACATTGTAAGTGTGTCGGAGCCTCGATTCCGGGAGAGTGCTAGTCACCCAATGCCCTTTAACGATTTTCCCTTGAAGGAACCAAACTAAATATAAGGATTAGAAGCCTAGACCTTCGAATTTCATGCAGGGCGGTTAAAATAAGTAAAAGAAAATCTTCAAACGGTACTGGGCTCGGAAATAATCCTTCAGGCGCGGACGTATTTTCAATCCCGGTCAATTTCGCCTGTCATTCTTTTCAATGCTCCGCATTCCGCACGCCGCTGTTGGACAAGACGCATAATGTCTCGTGAGAACTGAACAATGACAGATGTAATGCCTACCGTGTGCCGTTTTACGTGCCAAAACACGGAATGATTAGAAGGCGCAATTAAATGTAATTGTATTTATGTGCACACGAAATTGCGCACGTCTGTCCAGCGCACCCAGCCAGCCGCTTTAGCTGCCGTTTTCTGCAGAAACATCCAAAAGACTATAACAAGTAACACTGTGATACTGCATGCGAGGTACCTGTGCTATAATTGGAGTACTAGCGAAAGACTGTATTTAACATGAAGTATAGCAGCTGCGGACAACAAGAGCATCCTCTGCCATAAGCTTTACCGCTCTAGAAGAGCGTTGTTCCATCTGTACTCAGTTGCTTCAGATATTGTCGGCAAACGTGCTGATCAATCAACCACGAGCGGGCTTTTTACACTGGCAGCAACGCTGCGTGTATTTCAGCGAACGGGAACGATGAGATTGTGCGATGTGATTGTGCGTATGTATACAACAAGCAGTGCAATGACTAAAGGAGATTTAGCGGTATACCCGCGGCATGCCACGCCATCTATATATGTATTGCCCACGGCACAAAACTGTCGTTCACTTTCCCGCATGAATCAGAGTACACACCTTGAGCGCAGCAAGAGGAAGCGATACATAAAACCAAACGCGTACGTTATCTTGCTGATAGGCCGTACACGTGTGCCATTTTCACTTGAGTAGAGAGATCTCACTTGAGTAGAGATCTCGCAATACTTCCGCGTTTATGAGGGGCACACAATAACTCGAGAGGCGTGGTCTCACTTCGTTTCGACGCGCGTCCGAATTCGAAACGGGCCATGTCGTGCGGAGAGCTGAAATGGCCGTACACGAATGTGACAAGCGCGATAAAGCTGTAGCGCGCACGGTCGGCACATAGCACGGACCGCGTTTTCCAGGGGCCCGTAATTTCTTTCCAAGTGAACTCTACACGTGTTGACCCACTGAAGATGTGGACTATCACATGCAGATATATATGTTTGACAGCAGCACGCTCGCGCACATACATCATGAACCAAATTATATATATATATATATATATATATATATATATATATAGCGGCAAACTGGCTGTGCGAAGCGATAATCCGGAGAAAGGCATCGTAACCTTACGAATTGAGCGACAAAATCCAGCATCTATAACCGAAACAGCTGCACCGGTATCTACAAGAGCTACAGTATGGATATTTTCGACGAACACATCAATAACATTGGTAGGTGACAAATGAGGACTTGGGCAAACCGAAACTTGCGCAGTTCTTGCCTCAGGAACTGCGTCGTCTAGTTTTCCTCCTCGTTAGGTGCGGGCCGTCGACGCATAGGAGAAGGCGAGCAGCGGCGTGGAGAGGGCTAGCGAAGACGTCCCGGCCGAGGGCGGTGGTCGTCCTGGTAGCGGGCTGGCATTAGAGTGGAGGAGTCAAGCGGGAAGAAAGGCTCACGGCGGTTTTCATTGGTGATATGCGTCCGACGGCGGCAATACCTTGCGACGTGTCCGGGGTATCGACAAGCGTGACATATCGGGCGATTATCGAGGGTGCGCCACGGGTTGGCGGTGTTAGTGCTGGTCCAGTGAACTGGAGCTGGGGGATAGCTCGCGCGAGGCTGGAACGGAGGCGCAGGCGCCTTGCGAGTGGGCATGGCTGCAGCCGCGGCGTAGGTGAGAGGAGCAGCCACAAGATTAGGCTCGCGAGCAGCTGGTAAGGCCTCGGCGACCTCTCCTTGAATGACGTCACGTAGAGACGATGGTAAAGTCGTGGTAGCTTCTGGTGTGAAAGGCACCAAGGAAAGCTGTCGTGCAACTTCTTCGCGGACAACTGCTTTTATTTCGGCTATTAGTGACGCGTGGTCATATGACGAACACTGATCACACTAGACAGCGATGCCAAATCGTGCGCTGGAGGACGTCTTGTCAGAGCTCGCTGCTTCCGCAATTCATCGTAGCTTTGGCAGAGGCTAATTACGTCGTTAACAGTCGTCGGGCTTTTCGCCAAGAGCATTTGAAAAGCGTCGTCGTCAATCCCTTTGAGGATGTGTTTACATTTTTCAGCTTCCGTCATTTCGGCGTTCACGCGTCTGCACAAATCGACGACGTCCTCTATGTAACTTGTGAAGGTTTCACCCGTTTCTTGTGCGCGTGTGCGTAAACGTTGCTCGGCACGAAGTTTTCGGATGGCAGGTCGATCGAAGACTGCTACAATCGACGTTTTAAATTGCGGCCACGTTCGGACGTCTGCCTGGTGGTTTCTAAACCAAAGGCTGGCTACTCCCGCGAGATAGAACGAAACGCGTGTCAACTTGTCCGCGTCCGTCCATCTGTTTAAAGCGCTCACCCGTTCGAAAGTCGAGAGCCACTCTTCAACGTCGTTGTCATCTGTTCCACTGAAGATTGGAGGCTCCCGCTGAGGAACACTGCCTGGACAGGTGGCCGGAAGAGATGGAAGCGTCTGCTGATCGGCGTCCGGCATAGCAGAAGGTAGCCGTCGAGAACGGAGTTCCAGGATGGTAGCGGGAAGGTGTAAGGGACGGTACCCGGCACGTCTCCACCAAGTATAAAGGAGATTTATTAAGCAGAAAGGTTGGTGCTTGGAAGGCGATGCACCAGCCGCAATTTCCGAGCTCGAGCCGCTGCTGCACACTCGATGCTGCTGCCTCTGCGCCGGAGTACTTCCTCTTCTTTACAATATATATATATATATATATATATATATATATATATATATATATATATAACAAGAAAACTGGGCTACATAATGGGAGCACGAGCGCAATGCAAGTGGTATAATTAATCACGCTGAATCCCCGCGTTCGCTTTTAGCTCGCTTCGTATATACGCGAGGCACGCCTCATCGTCACTCAGGTGTTTCGTGGTTTCTAACGTCAGGCTCGTGCACCTGTGCCGTGTGTTTAGTGTAACACCACGTACATGTATCTCAGTATAGTGCGTGCATCGAGCTATGCGGTATTCGATTAAATTGAATAAATGTTGAGGGTTCTACGCGTTAAAAAAAACTGCGACGTACTTATGGGGCAGGTCGCAATGGGGGGGAAGGGGCTGCGCATTAATCTCTACCACCAGGACTTTTTGACGGACGTTTAAATCTAACTACACTGGAGTGTTCTCTCCCGCCCCCCTCAGTCCGCACTCACTTAAATACCGCTACCACAACTGGGATTCGAGCCCGCGTCCTCGAGTAAAACAATGCAACACCGTAGCGAGTTGTGAATTTCCGCGGTGACAATTACCAGTCGAGAGAATTATCAAGAGTCATTGTTACACAGCGCAGACGTCGTAGTGCTGCTGTGCTTTTCACGAGAGAACTTTATTCATTAGAGAAAAGGCGGGCATGGAATTGAGGAGCTAGCAATTCCATTTTTCTCCTGCACGAAAATAAGCACCAAAGCCACTGGCATGAAATCATTTAGTGCAGCAGGCCTATCACTTATCGTTGGAAAAAAAATAAAGGAAAGGCCTGAAAGACTCGGTATATGCAGGTCCTGGAACAGGTTGTTTTTTTACATCCTTCGGAGATATGTTGTACACTTAGCCCTGCACTCTTGAAGAAATTGGCACGCATGAAAGTGAACAGAGATGAACTGTGCATTCCGCTAGTTCAGTCATATTTAATAATAATAAACCGCAAATGAAAAACACAAAACAGAAAAAGTGACAGAGGGCACCGAACACGTAATCGAACACGTGGTCCTGTCGTTTGAGGGCTATACTTCGAATGTTCGTTAAATATTTGTTCTGTTCCGAAGCAATAATGAACCAAGATGGCCGACACCTGCCGGCAATGTTGGCAAGACTCCACATTTTCCCGGTTATGCCCGCTCTGTACACTTCGTCGTACCAGTATACCTTCGAGATCGTACAGGCACAGCGAGTACGCCATGCAATCAACGCGGCGAGGCTTCATGCATCACCAATCACGAGAGGCCGCCAAGGTGGTATTGAGCCATCGTCCCATGACGCGCATACGAAATCTATGCTGCACGAAAAAGGTTCGGCCTCAACTCGCCAAAGAACCGAAGCAAATGCAGACGAAGGACCACACAAATCACGGGAAGGTATCTCCCTCAGTCTATATAAATTATGCACAAACTGGCGCTAGTACTTTGTTGCAACGTATTCAAGCTGCCCCTTTATTCACCATCGACAAGATCCTTGTCCCAACGGGGAGCACGCTAGAGCTGCGCAAGGCAGCGAAAGCGTTGCTGAAATTTCTGATGGTCACAGGAACGACTGATCACGTGTGACGTCGGGCACATGCAGAGGTGTTACTCTGTCCGCAGAAACAATAATGAAATTTCTAAATGTTTTCCTCCCTTCCTCCATTTTTCATTACGGCGTAGCCAACCGAACTCAGCATTCATTAATCTTTCTGCCTTTCTTTCATCCTTATTTTAGATGCGAAGCTCCTTATCGTCATGGGACGACGTCGCCACCACAGCATATCCACAGACAGACAGACAGACAGACAGACAGACAGACAGACAGACAGACAGACAGACAGACAGACAGACAGACAGACAGACAGACAGACAGACACAGACAGACAGACAGACAGACACCTTCGCCCCACTCATCAACATTAACTCCGTAGATATACTGTGATGTTTTTTCTCCCCCTAACCTTTCCTTCCCTCTCTCACTTCGCTCTTTCTGAGCAAAGTATTTCGCTTCTTTGGCGTTATGCAACCGAAGCGCATTTCAATTCATTGGCCTTACCATAGCTACGTAAAACAGAGCTATACAGCGACTCAATCGCTGAAGTGCCACCACCGAATCACACCGTCACGATAAAACTTGTCCACGATGACGCACAACAGTAGGACTAAAGAAACTATGCAGCTCAACTACACAGTCTTGCAAATCTCGGCTTGCGCTTGAAGCCGCTACATTAGAGAGCCACATTAACGGCTCACAAAGGTTTAGCTGCTTCTGAATGTATAACTGTTAGCGACATCGTCTTGCAATTCCATTCTAGAGCGCATCGCTTTCATTGCTCCCACGTTAACACGGGTTATGTGAATATCGTTCCGGCATACGAGACGTTCCAAAGAGGCACACTAAATAAAACCGCTGACTGTGGACAAAGGTACATTTGCAACAACTATTATTGTCAGGTTGAAAACTTAAATGTGAGAGATTTTCCACGTGTGTAAAAAAGCGCGCACAAGGGAATCGTGCAGATAAGTAGAGTTACCGCAAACAGATTTAGGATTCGTTAGCCATGACTTGCGGCATTTATGCGCATAAGCCGAAGCATGAAATGTTGGGTCCTGACAACTCAAAAAAAAAAGTAGCTGCAGTAGTACTTCGAACAAAGTCAATTATCGATGGCGGTTCCATGACCTTGACGAGTTCCGAAAGGGGCGCACGTGCGAAGTTCACGTAGAAGCGATGCATCGACAAACGAACACACGATTCGCAGCATTGAAGCCCGATTATATTGGTTTCCTCTACGAGATATCGTTTTTTTTTAACATCTCGCATGTTCTTGCAAGTGGGTATACGTAATCTCAGACAAAAAAAGCTGAAAGGTTTCGCATTCCAATCAACGTATTACCGCCAAAGTCTTCAATATGGCTGACTCGGCTATAGTTGATATCCACATCCAAACGTGATTCCTCTTACGGTGTTAGATTTCGGCAAGGCCTCCTTCCATTCCTTCTCCGTCATCGTCATCAACATCACCATAATCAGCAGCAAACAGCATCTTATCTTTAGGTCCACTGCCGGACAGTGTCTCTTCCACCCAATGATCTCCAATTTAGTAAACCGTCTTCAAGCCTTCTACTTGGGTCTAGTGACCAGCCTTGTACACTCCGAAGTCCACGTTTTGTTCACTCGAAGAAGCGTACGCTTACTTATCTCGGCCCGCTTCGGGGCAAGCCAACTCGGTCTTCCTTTTCGTGAAGCATGCGACCGCGTATACCCGGCCGGTCGGTCGGTCGGCCGCCGCTCTCAGGCAGGCCTCCATATCGGGTCACCCCGGGGCCGACCCAGAAATTGGTCGGCGGCGGAGTGCTCAGCACCGCCTTTCGACCCCCCTTCTTTTATTTCTTTTTTTTCGTTAAGCCTCCTACAGGGTAGCGATGGGGAGCGGTCATCGCTCGAGTCGTGTTGGCCGGTCATGTTCCTAAGCCCCCCCCCCCCCCTTCCTCCTGATATATGGGTCCCCGGCCGTCGCCTCCAGGCCACGTTTTCGGCCGGGGCCCTAGAGTTCGACGCAGGGGATGGCGCAACGTATGTGTATATACGTTGCATCCGTGCTCAGAGACGCGTTTTCTTCTTCGATAAGGCGGGCTGCAGCCGAATGATTCGATTAGCGAGCGAGGCATCGAATGGCATGCACAGGCGCTACGAAACTCCGCAAGGACAGTCCGTGCTCGAGCACACCTCCGGCGAGTCGTGCTGATTGTATGTGCTGCGAATACGACGGCGTTCTTATCATGGCATGCCCAAAAAGCGTTCCAAATTGAAGCGGCTCGCCTCCTCTTTCTCTCTCGAACCGCAAATTTACGGATAACGACGATTGTATGGCTGTTAAGATTGCTAGATGTTCGTACATTCTCCAAGAAGAAAGAAAGTCTTAACTCTAGGCGAGTCCTGAATTTCCACTTTACATCACTACGGCCACTGGATAGAAAATTATTTTTTTTTATCCAGCGGCCGTGACATGACTGTGCTCAAAAGAAACAAGCGAAGTCTCTTTCCGGAGACTAATGAGCTACAAAAGAAAGGCATGTACACGTGGCAAGATTGAGAGCCACCGAAAAGGTCAGCATTTTTTTTTTCTGGAAGTAAACACGAAAGGAGGAGTTGAGAACCAAAGACAGAGAAAACGTAGAGAAAAAACTGAGCCTGACAAAAGGTATTTCGGTGGTTCGCTATCATGCACGTAAACATGTTATGGTTAAATGGAGCGAACCGCCAACGAAGTAAACAATCCAGAGATTCAACGCCGCCAGTGTTCTCAATCTCAATACATCACGCGCACTTGCACAGCTCAGCAGCGTCGGTGAGTTCAAGTGCGGTGTGCTTCTCTATAGTCTTTGCCGAGTTCGCGCTTTTTTAGCAGCTTTCAGCCACGGCAGAGGCACAAATTTATAACCTTCCCCGTGTAGTTCTTTTCGATGCACTGGTCCATAAATTTCCTTTCTGCTGGTGGACGAGTGTGCACAGCCATATATACATCGAGCTCAGCGCTCGCCTCTCGGCACTGAAGCGCGTGCAGGCAGGAAGGTGCGCGAATATGTCGCTACAGTTTCAAGATTAGTGAAAATACAGACGCATCGCGACTACAGGTGTCCGGCAAATGGTGTCGTATGATCCGTAAGAAGCGATCTTTATGTATCTGTGGCTCGAGACTAAGCGGCGTCTACAAAACTACAACACTTTGAAGCAACTTAGACATAAGCGTTTACAATTCATAATCCCGTAATTTTAAGATAGCCCCTAGAGAATCAAGTCCACGTACAGTCACGGAAGAAGAAAGAGATAGACAGCAATAAATTACGAAGTGCCACAACCTCACCAAGCTTCTAAATGAGAGCACAATACATCAGCAGTAGTTTGTAACGTTCATTTTTCTTTTCATTATATACAGTTCTTTTTGTTATTATTGTGTTTTGCTGTTTGCTATTCTTGTTTTTTTTCGTTGGAACATTGTAGTCAATAATATGTATAACAGAACAGATTCACCATTGTCTTTAATGCTGGCAAATAAGATTCCAACCTTGGAGCAGCGCAAGAAAATATCAAGACATTTTTATTTATGATTTATCACAACAGACTTAATGTGAATGCGCGTGCATTTATTCAGACATTTTTGTCACGTACATCGAGAAATCTACATGCACATAATCTACTTCCTTATCAAACACGCACTAATCTTTTCAAGTACTCTTTTTTTCCGCGAATCATTGCTGATTGGAATTCGCTGCCTGAAAATATTGTTTCTTCAAAATCTGCAAGTGCGTTTGAAAGTGCACTACTTATTTATTTGGAAATGCAGTAAACCAGTGAACGTTCATCGCTTTCACTTTTGCATTTCGTCGTTTTTTTACTATGTGTTTTATTAATGCAGTGTTACTTCGTAATTTACGCACCCGACGTATTAATGATGCAGTGTTACTTCAGTGTTCAATTAATGATGCAGTGTTCAATTAATGATGCAGTATTACTTCATAATTTACGCACCCGACGTATTCCGGGAAGAGTTCTTTTTTGTTTACTTCTACACTTCTTATAGTGTGCGTCACTCTCATTAGAACTGTATTATTTTTCTATCTTGACAGGCTGTGCTGGTAATACTTCTAGATATGCCACATAAGATTGCTTTGTTTCCCTTTTCTGTGAGCTTGTGTGCCTTACGGCTCCATTTGTGCTTGTAAATTTGAAACTGTATATTTTCCCACCTGCATGGTCCTTTGTGACCGCAGTATACTGTAAATAAATAAAAAAAAATAAATAAATGATACCGATATGTTACGCACTGTCACTGCTGCTGTACCGGGCCCAGAGCCTATGTCAAGCAGCACAAGTGAAACTTTTTTTCTGTTCTATTTTCGCATGAACATTGCACTGTATTGGGCTTTGGGTAAAGCGAAAAAAAATTCGGATTTGGATCTGGATGGCATCGGTAATTATGCAGTTTCAAAAGATTGTTCACGCTTCACACACTAAGAAGTCATGCAGACACTGGACGAATCGGCGAAACAAAAAAGGTAGTATATCTGGGCACGTTAGTATTCCACTTTTTTGAACGTTAATAGCGCACCGAAGACGAAAACACAATGAAGGCACATTCGGGGCGCTGGGAGGTGGAGTTTATGTGTGTGTATTCAGCGCTTTGTTACCGTTCAGAAACCAAAAAGGATAGAGCATTCTTCGGTTATGTCCAACTTGTCGCTATTTGAATGTTTACGCAATATGATGGGGGAACCGACAAAGGTCCCTATAACAGGATGAATTACGAGGTGAATAACGCACCGCATCATCCCTTCGCCACGCAGAATATTGCGCACGGCGATATGCGTATGTACGTCGCATGTATACAAGGAAAAGCCGCGGCATTTTCCCATTGCGTGACATCCTGTATCCCTTACAGCTGCACACAGACACGCACATTATGCGACACGGCACACGTGTTGCATATGAATGAGTAGTTCGTTCCTATGTGTATATGAGCGAAACTTAGTCACGACAACCAGGTATATTGACGAAAAAAAAAAAAAAAACTTGTGAGGTCGCGCACTAAGGTGCTTCTTGTGGTGAGCTTCTGGGGCTACATTTTACTACAATGACAATTCTTGGGGATTAACGTCACGATTTGATTACGAGTGACGCCGTATAGTGGAGGGCTCTGTATAATTTTGACGACCTGGTGTTCTTTAGCATGCAGACATCGCACTGTACATGGGCTTCTATCCAGCACTTCGCCTCCACCGAAGTGCTACCACAGCGACCGGAATTGAACCCGCGACCTCCAGGTCAGCAGCCGATCAACGTACCACCGCGCGGACCAGCTGCGGACGAACATCGACTTAAAATGCAGAGGCGTGGCGCTTGAGCTCCACGTGAGCGAGTCCGCGGTACGTTGCGTTTGTGGGTGCCCGCAAATTGTAACTACCACATTTAGATTCTCTCGGTATAAAAATAAAATCGCGAAAAAAATCAATAAGTTGCGAAGCTTAACCAACATAATGTGCACACCCGGTTGTTAGTCGAGGGGCGCAGATGACTCCGGGTTATCTTCGACAACTCGGAGGTTGTTTATACGTACAGGCAAACCACGACGCTTGAGTTTTTTTTTTTTTTTTTACATTCCGTTCAATCGAAACGCGACCACAGAAACCTGGAAATGAACCCGCGTCTTCATGCTCGGCGGCAGACCGTTGCAACAGATGGATGAACAGAACTAGTGAAACTGACAAACCGAAGGAGACATTGCTTGAATTTTCTGCAGAGACGATGACCCTCACAAGCTTTATGTCCGCGTAAAAAGTTTTGTACATAGGTTGGCAACTAAACATGAGTATTACCACTTCTAAAAATAACTCGCAACAGCGAACGATTACTCCAACTTGAAGCGTATAGGTGACGCCTCTGCAGGAGCAAAACCGTTACTGGAAACACTAAATTTAACTGGGCTCCGCTTGGCAAGGCAGGTAAGCGAGGGTAAAACTATAATGTGGTGGACGTCACTGCCCTGAGAATACATCACACCACTTCACCTGTTCGTCATAGTTTCGACCGCGTCTACACACCTTTATCAGTGAATAACAGCGCACATTTCTAAGCAAGACGGACTCAAGCTTCCAGCAATTCGCGATAACTTTTCGTGCGCTTAAAGAGAAGGGCAGATACGATCACGTGTTTTCGAAATTGGTGACGTCACAGTGACGCCCACCACTGCACCTTAGTTTGAGCGCGAAATTTAGGAACGGGGTACGTGTCCCTGATGTTCAGCAAGAGAGTGACAATGCGATCTTCCGGCGAATTCTTCAGCCGTTGATAACACTCTGACATGACTCGTTTCCTACCAACGACATCCGCAGATTGATTGATAGGTGGGGACTAACGTCCCCAAACCACCATATGATTATGAGAGACGCCGTAGTGGAGGGCTCCGCAAATTTCGACCACCTGGTGTTCTATAACGTGCACCCAAATCTGAGCACACAAGCCTAGAGCATTTCCGCCTCCATCGGAAATGCAGCCGCTGCAGCCGGGATTCGATCCCGCGACCTGCGGGTCAGCAACCGAGTACATCAGCCACTAAATCACCGCGGAGGGGCAACACATATCCGCAGATACTAAAAAGAATTACTGCAGCCATAAGGGCCACGTTTAACGTTGTACGTCCCGAAACTCCGATACCACTGTGAGTCACGTTCCAAATATTCCAATTTTGTGGTATTCTGTAAACGTGCGATGACATCTTGCAGCACACGGTCATCTCGCATTTCACCGGCATTGAAATGCGACCAACACGCCCGGTATCGAACCCTCTACCTTCGGGCGAACAGCCCGGCACCCTAAGTAGTATATACGCCACCGCGGCATTTTCGATGGAGGCGAAAGGGCGCCATGCCAGTGCACGTCGAAGAGCGGCAGACGGTCGACATTTCCGGAGGCCTCCGCTAAGGCGTCTTTCATATCCACATCGCGGTCTTGGGACGTAAAACCGCAGACATTGTTACGATTCATTGAAACCTTTCAACTCTCCTTGCACAGATAATGTATAAAGTCGGACAGCGGGTTTGAAGCGTGACTGTGTGGGATAGAAGTGTAGCAGCGAAACCGAGGGACCACAGTTCACAGCTACAGGAAATACGCGACTGTGTAAGCATTTTTTTAAAGTGCGGATCACATCAAGGGAACGCACTGTCGCACGCTATCGTCGTTGGTTGGCGTAACGCAGGCAAACCCGCACTTAGCATAGCCATCTGTAGCATACTGAGCGCGCATTCCCGCCACGCAAAAATCGTCCTCCCGCTCTTCGATCGCCTTGATGGCGATACACTCAAACCTCGATATAACGAACCCGGATACGACGAAATATCGCTTACAACGGCCTAAATCAAGAATACTCTTGCAAAAGAGTAGTCTTAGGAATAAACCTTTATAACAAATTTTCGGTTGTTACCGAACTTTCTTTCGCGTAAGATGCAACTTTGTTATAATGATGTGTTAAGCGAACCGGGTGCGCGCATTGCCATACTATGGCTAGGAAAACTCGACAACAGAAACCACGTGTAAAGTTGAAAAAGGAACCAAGCGAGAAAAGGAAAGAGACAAAAAAAGGATAAAGAAATAAAAACAAGTAGAAGTGAAAGGAAGAGTGTAAAACCAGAGAAAACAACAAGAAAGAGAGAAGAAGAGAGAAAAGCGAATACAAACAAAAAAGACTGCCCACCTCCACGCTTACTTCAGGCTTTTGCACCACAGGGGCGATTCTGCCTTTCGTTTTCCGATTTTTTTTTTATTTTTGGGAGGCGGGCGACTGCGGCGTTTTTGTCATCTGGCCTAAACCATATCACGAGTACATGCCATCGTTGTTGCAGGCAAAAAAAGAGAAAAAAAAATGTACCCAGGGACGGGGTCTGCCGTAAAGGGACTACACGTGACGTTTCCGTAAGTGGGAGCTGTAATTGGTATGCGGCGGGCATCGCGCAGCGCCCACCAGTGCGCATCTCGAGTATAAGCCCGCCACCCACTACAAACCGCGAACACGCCCTGCAACTTTTGTCCGAAAGCCCCCGACAGCTGCTGCGAGACCGGATCTTGACCCACGAACGCCCAGATAGGAACCGACGAAAAGCGCGACGTTCAAAGGGCTGAGACGTTCTACATGTCCGATGTCTCAATTCGATGGGCAATAAACGACTTTCACAGCGCAACGGTCGACGAAAACTTGATGCGTGGGCATACCTGCGGTGGGACAACCGGAATAGCAGCAAGAGGGGGTCACCGAAACGGAAAGATGGGTCGATACTCCTCGACCCATTACTCTGCGAATTTCTTTTTTTCACGGTATTGCTTTTTGAACGTAGTGCAGCGATGCTAGCATTCTGAATATGCAAGCCAATAAATCACCGCTGAAAAGCTTTACATCTAATGAAACGGTATCGCTGAGCATAAGAAAGTTTCGTAGTCGCACCCCTAACGTCTGCCGAAAAACAAAACAAAAAGATTTATTTTCGATTAATGTGGAATAGCAAACTAGCATGCCATCAAGGTGGTTCTCTTTTCATATTATTGCAGTTATTATTGTTATTATACTACCAATTGATTTTGCCATAATCAAGCCCGTATTTTTTAGCGGCGAAGCTTCTTATGTTCCAGGAAGTCCATCTCCGGCACAGCACACCAACAAACAGACAGGAAGACGGACGGACGGACGGACACTTCACTCATGCATTCACTCCGTGCAGTGATCTTTTTACTTTTTTTGGCAGTGGAACTAAAAAAAAGTAATTCAAGTGTGACTGACATCACGTGGCGTTCCCATGACGACGCAACCACAAGGCCAGCTCCAGACGGTTTATAAATGTCCACGTATATCTCCATTATTTTCTTTTTCTCATTCCTGTAGACTTCCCAACAAAAGTAACCATTTTTCTCGAAGACAATATAATATCGGAATATTGTAAAGGGTCCCACGTATACAATCCGAACGGAACGGAACTGACGTGACCACACAGAAATTAATGTCAATAGGTCATGTAGAATCATGTTTGCGAACAAATTCGTATTTCATTCATTGATGTAACCCGCCTACTCTAGCGGCTTTGGGCGCTGCGGGGTTTCTGATGGATAAAGATCGGAGACAGCGAAAGAAAACGCAGAACGGTCACTGCCCTCGGTTTTGTTCTACGGTAAACATGCATGTGTTGCAGTATATAGATGCCCCCCCCCCCCCCACTACGTCATACCAAACTTCTTCCAAGCTCTATTGTATTTCTATTGTACGGTTGTCACACGCTGTACTTTCGATCAAGTTTACTATTGATTGCTTGCGACTGGTCAAGTCAGGCGATATGAAAGTAATAATAAGAATTGTTGAGGTTGCTCCAGAACCCCGATATTAATATAATATACGTCACAGTTAATGGTTCGAGAAATTTCTGCCACCTGGGGTTCCTTAAAGTGCACCTAAATCTAAGTACACGGAGCGTTTGCACCTTGCGTAATTCAACTCAAGGTCCAAACGGTAGCCAGCCGGGGTCGACAAGTTCAATTCTGATCTATAGCTCAAGTTGCGAACGATAAAATCAACGCGCAACAACATAAAGGGCCTTCCGTTAAACAGCCTACCGATCGTGAAGACATCACTCCCTTTCTTTGAAGGGACGCCAGAAAGTAGGCTTTTTCCCTCGTATTGGTGATTACAATTTCAACGGAACTCCTTCTACGAGAAACGCTATAGGTAACTTGTAAGCCAGAAACGCGCGCAAATGTAAAAAGTGGCTGGCGACGCCGCCTCGAAGTTCTCGCATCAGTCGCCGCAATGTCATAGATTTTTCGTCGCTCCTGATCACAGTTCGTAATCGGTAAAAATGAAGTACGATGTTTGTTTGTATTTTTTTTTTTCGAGAGAGAGAGCCAGAGATTTATCGTATACGAAGTTTCGGGAAACTTCTTCGAGCCATTGTGGCTGAAATACAGAAACATTACTTTGTCCTCTTCAGACTGACATCATAATTACCAGAAATAACAAGCCTTATACTTTCCGTAGATTTTTTTTGTCTGTTACCCTCTTCCTCATACGAAACTTTGTAGGGCCCAGGCATCTACCATCCGCATGCTTCGAACTAGGTCGTATATCCAGCCTTCGTTCCCGCAGCCAGTTTATTGAATGTATTGATCCAACATGTCCAGAATGTGGCGCCGTATCTACGTTAGACTATACATGCTCTGGCAGTGCCCCTCATTACGCAATTCTCAGCACATGACCGAAGGGGAATGAAGCTCTGCGCTCAGGACTTGCACATCAAATCTGGGCTGTCCAGGGGGCCCACGACGGTGAGGCTCGGCCTACCCGTTCCGACGTTGGAGCGGCCCGCTGCTCTACCTCCTTGAGATAGTGTTGCTCGGGACCT
The DNA here is from genome assembly GCF_013339725.1 of Rhipicephalus microplus. Taxonomy (NCBI): domain Eukaryota; kingdom Metazoa; phylum Arthropoda; class Arachnida; order Ixodida; family Ixodidae; genus Rhipicephalus; species Rhipicephalus microplus. The sequence goes on from NC_051165.1 coordinate 73,853,157, forward strand.
CATTAAAGATACGTGTCTGTTAGTTGTGCTTAACAAAGAGAGACATTCTGAAACACGCGAGGTCAACATCGGAGCTACTAACAGGAAATATAAAATATTAAAACTACAGACACTGATATCGATATCTGCTGTTAACCTATGTTGGCGAAATTACCAACGGGAGCATAGTTTATCAGTCAATAGGAAGTTTTCGAGTAGGGCTCCAAAGAAATAGCGTCAAGGCCACTGCGCATGCGCAAAACCGCGTTTGGTTTGGGGACGCTATTTCTCGAATTTAGCGGAAGCCCCACTGCTTGCCCCAAAAGTTTTGGGTCAGAAACACCTGACGGCACCCACTGAAGTGACGGCTCTCGGCGAAGACGAGCGTGACACAAAATAGGGGGAGTGTCCGAAGCGCCGCAGAACGCATTCGAAAACTCCTCGCTCCTGGTTGATCCAAAGCGTCCATACGCGAAGGGCTTTGGGGGCCTCTGTACGAAAGCTCCCTAATGTATAGACTATCGTTTCACTTTAATGTCATTTAAATTAGCGAGCGGATGCAGCGAATGAACGAACACTATCTAACCAGGTTGACGCGCCATTCCGCATCCGAGTATGTACGACGGCTAATGCGTCGCATTCCGTTCCGATTCCTCTTGCAGGTAGGGCGGACTCAATGTCGCACGCGGGCGACCTCATATGTCGTTGCAACATCCCGCAGGTAATCCGAAATGTACTGCACGATGCCCTTTCGACACATCACCCGGGTTGCAACAAGCGCGCGAGCGTCGACGCCGGTTTGAAGAATGCCGCTGTCGAACTCCCTTCCCTCCCTCCTCTCAAAAAAAAAAATGTGGGGAAGGAGAGTGCAGTAGGAAGACTGATGCGTTCACCAGTGTTTTACGGGACAAAGTGTATAATCAGCTGGTGCGATACGCATTCTCTTACTTCTGTACGCATTCTTACACACGGTCTTAATAGTCAGTAAACGAAGGAGAAGAAATGCTCAGGATTCGCGAATTTCGTGAGAAGTTCATCATGGAAGCCGAAGAGTTGTTCAAAGACAGTGCAAAAGACGATGTGAGAATGAAGATGACACACAGTATCATCAAAGTCCTTTTAATTTTTTTTTCCTCTTGGAACGGGACCGATACAACCATTTTGCTTTGCCAGCGTGCCAACTTTACAGACGCACCAGCCCCCAAAGCCTGAAAATTTATTTCCTAGACCTTGTATGTGTATGTTTGTATACAAGCTACAGGGGCCTCCCTAAATTAGAGGAAATAAAGTTAGATCATGCCTTTAAAGTGGCACAGACTACTCGTGAAATATTGCGGCAGTTGTGACTGATTATCACGTTTCCCCACTGCGTGTAGAACGCTATAAAATTTGAGTGTCTTTTCTCTAATAGGAGCATCCTCCTAATGAAGGAATGCAACAGAAAGTAATACGAAATATTCCAATTTTTCATTTGGCTAAGCTACGGTAAGCTCGTTTCGCTTCATTTATATCAAACACGAAAAAAGGAGCGCTTGGGACCCCAAATGCGAATGATACGATACGCCGACTTACACAACGCCATTCAAGTGGGAGCAAGTTTACATAGCACTAAGCTTTGACAGCGTACCTGACATGTTATATAGGAAGTGGTTCCTTAAAAAAATAATACCGTCACGTGTTACCTGTGTTCAATACAGTTTGCCGAAGCTTGCCCGGTTAAAACAGCAGCGCGTCAAAGCTAGCGTACTTCTCGTACGACTATCACAGTTACGAAAATTAGCAGCCGGTATCAATGAACACAAACGATACGATTCTTGCTTGCCTCGAGCTTTGCTTTATTACATTTGTTTGGGTTTTGTTTTGTTCCTTGAACCACCGGGCTACCACCAGTATGCCGCGCACTGTCCACGCCCCCTTGCTTCAACACCGAGACACGCCTAACCGAAAGAACCACACGTACACCTCAAACATGCATTTCCCAAAAGAAAACGCGCCTACTCGGAGATCAACTATGCCAGAAAAACGTGAAAACGCGTATCGTTCCAAAGGCAGCGTATAGTGGGTGATTTAGTACCTCCACGTTCGCTACGCCGCCGTTGCCCCGAGCGCGGGATCAAAACAAACGGGCAGCTTACCGGGCCAATCAAGCTGCCAAAACAGAAGGGGTTGACGTCCCAGCACGGCCGGTGGTTTCCGCCGTGTTCCTCTCCGAAGTGTGCTGACCACCTGATGCACGCAGTAGTAATCCTCTGGTCGTCGTATCCCTCTCTTGGCACGAAACAATGTAAGACGCGGCGTGTCCGGCGCGCACGCTGGAATGTGGACTGCTACGAGCCACAAAACACACACACACACAAACACTGTACGCGCGAGCGTAGCTGCCCCGCCGGATGAAATACACGTTATCCCCCGACTCGCCAGGCACCGCCGGAGCACACTCGTTGCCAGCCTCCTTCCTTCGGAGCACGGCTTGATCTCGCGCGCCTGCTCTTGTCGTCCCGCGCCGGCAGAAAAACGCGGCGGTGCGGCAAAGCGGGATTCGCAGGGAGAGGAGGCAGCAGACGGCCTCGCTAAAGCAGTCAGCGATCGCAGCACCAAATGCAAGAGCAGCGGTGAGCGGTGAAAGTTCGGCCATCGAAAAACTGCCCTCTGACTACGAATTAGGCGGGAATTCGAACCGTACAGTTTGAATCGCCAACACTGACATTCGCGAATGCAGTTCCGTGCTCGAAATCGGAGGTGCTGTCAGGTTGTACGTTATCTAAAGGTTAATAAAATAGTCGCACGCAAGTAAAGACCGACGGATGGTTTATTGGTTGAGTTGTTATAAAAATTCTTACGCAGTTACACTTATAATGAAAAACGCAATAGAACTGAAAGCCTCGTGAGTTTCTAACTATACATTGAAATCACACTGCGCTCAAAAGACACACACAGGGTGAAGATTACAAACAAGCGCTACTCCAGCAAATCTTAATTTTTAGAAAATACCGGACATTTATGTTCCAGCGCTCTACACTGTGCATTTGTATGATGAGTTAAAAAAAATCACGTTGAAAGATAACAGAACTTTTCGCGTTATTCAAAGTAACTGAAAATTGGTCAGAGTGTGTCACATTATACTTGTTCCAGTACAAAGGCTGTACGATAGTGACATATACGAGCACTCTTTTCACGACTGGAATAGAAAAAAAGCCCAAGGAACCTGAAGTACCAGAACCGTCTCTTATTGTTGACAGATTCGGTAAAGCGCGTGAATCAAGCAGCAGCAGCTCAGCTGAGTAGCTTCGACCATTACATTTTGCCCCAAGACCGCGACTTAGTCCTTCATCCGTCCCAATAAAGTTTATATGTTGCATCTGTTTTGCCATTGAACTAATATAAGTAAGACAACGAGGTACCAAATGATGTGAACAACGACACCATGGCATCAAACGGCAGTCCGCTCATTGTTATTATTTGTGAAAGTTTGTGTGTATGTCACGGGCGCGCGTGTAAACAATCGAGGGATTGCAGTGAATTGCTCAACAACGTGCCATAACGTTACTATTTCAGAATTTTATACGACGTAGAAATGCGCGAATCTGAGCATATATACTATCAATACATCTGCCTCAAGGAACACCTCATTTCCTTATTTCTCTGAGCACGCGAGGGTGCTCACATGGTTGCATGCTTAACATGGTAAGCATCCTAATTACCACAGGAGGATGTGGGTGTATGACGAACATGGACAGCACATGACATTAAAAGAAAATGCTCGCAATGGGCCTCGTACCTCGTCCGTGACGAATGTTCTTCGCCACGTGACTCCCAGCTTCCGGTCGATCAGCTGGGACGGAAGGCGACCGTCCAGTACATCCCAGTGCTGAGAGTCTGGAGCAGCCCGTGACAGCGCCTTCACGCGGCCTCCAAATGGCCGATGTCGTGGGCTGTCGTCCCACCGGTAACTGGATTAGAGCTCTTCGAGAATCCGGAGGATGCGCTCGGAACGTACCTACCGGATACTGACGATCTCATCGGGGTTCGAACAAATCGCCTAACAGGGTGTGACTGATTGATTCGAGTCACATGGTCACAACCCTGGTTATTTAGATAACGCTAAAAGAGATGCATACGTTTGCTGGTACTTGCAAAAACTGGAAAGAACTGTACAAAGTAGAGGTAGCTGCCTGACACTGGGTACCGTTTTCAGAGCTGCAAGTCATGTGGCCCCAGGCACAGCAAATTTTGTTAGCCTTTCGAACTGTGCCACACACACACAACTTTCTTCGCTGCGCCACGCGGACGCGGAGGGCGTGTAAACGCTGCAAGTCCCGCATACCAGTTGGCTGCGCCATTATTTAGGTGCAGTGCGGATCGGAGCTTCAGTTGTACAAAGCCCTAACCACACGTACACGTCACAACGCGTGAGCGCACGTCGTGTGGGCTTGCGCCATGCCCTCTCCCTATGGAGGGAGAGACAGCTTCGTGTAGACGCGCTGACGCATTGTAACGCGTACTTGTGGTTCGAGCTTAAAGAGTTCTTCCTTCGCAAATATTCTGTGTATGCCAATGCATTTGTTCGTAGTGGAATAGCAGAGTGGAAAATCTGTAAGGAGCAGAAGGCCAGATGGTTCAACAGCATGGTTGACCAATGGTATAGAAAGCATTCAGGCAAAAACAGCTGAAGTTACATATTGTGTGCCTAACTATATGGAGCTATTGGCGAACAACATATTTTGGTATATGTACCCACGTGTTAGTAGCAAAGTTTAAGGTTCGCTTTATGGAGCCTGTCAAACTAAGGGCGCAGTCCGTTCAATGCAATACAGCATAATAATATGCTAATTGATATTATTCTGTTTAAGGTGCTACCCATTAAGAACTTAGCAATCCACACAAATTTCAGCATAAAGTAGCACGCACACACAACAAAAAAAATTGGCAGATCCCACGTACGATGGGAATCGATGATATGTGAAACACGAATGAGAAAGGTTTATATGTCACTTCAAAATTAGCACAACGTTACGAGGTGGAGTTAAATGATGCCGTACATGACTTCCATGTCATGATTATTATGTTTGGATGTGTCGTTTACCTTTGTCATCTATTCACGTCACGTGATGCCAGGATTAGTATATGTAGAGCTAGCGAAACACCCGCGAACACGCTATGAGTGTGATATGTTGTCATGTTCTTACATGACACCCGTCTCAGGATTATCATACTTGCACCAGTCATATATTTCGCCATCCATTGACGACATGTAACAAGAAATTTGGTATATGTGGAGCTAGTAAAACGGCCGCGAGCGCATCATGAAGGACCTAATGTGCTCCAATGTAGCGTTGACGCACGCGCGTGCTGGGTACAGCGATGCTACGTTAGCAAAACGCGAGCACTTTATAGTATTACGCCAGGCACGACCAGCAGGAGCAGCGTCCGCAGGCGCGGCCCTACGGAAACCGGTGCCAAATGCGACATGCTGCATTTCGTGTCCATGCGTTACCCAGACAGCACTGCGCCTCCCACTTTTCGTGACGGAGAGACGCTGGACGCGCGGAAACGCGCATGCGTCAAAGCAACGCAGCACCGCGCGCGCCTGCGAGTATATGGCAGGACCGGCGCCTGGCGTGTCAACGTCGGCGTGACGCTACGAAATGAACGCCATCGAGCACGCGCAACGCGTCACGTCGAAATGTATTGGTGCCTTGACTGCGACATGTAGTCATGTTCTGACATGACACACATCTCATGATTATTATGTTTGCACCAGCCACATACATCCTTCGTCATCCATTGATGTCACGTAATACCAAATTTGGCATATGTGAAGCTAGCGAAACGGCAGCGAGTGCATCATGAGTGTGATATGTTGTCATGTTCTTACATGACACCCGTGTCAGGATTATCATGCTTGCACCAGTCATATATTTCGCCATCCATTGACGTCATGTAACAAGAAATTTGGTATATGTGGAGATAGCAAACAGCCGCGAACACGCTATGAGTGCGATATGTTGTCATGTTCTTACATGACACCCGTGTCAGGATTATCATGCTTGCACCAGTCATATATTTCGCCATCCATTGACGTCACGTAACAAGAAATTTGGTATATGTGGAGCTAGCAAAACACCCGCGAACAAGCCATGAGTGTGATATGTTGTCATGTTCTTACATGACACCCGTGTCAGGATTATCATGCTTGCACCAGTCATATATTTCGCCATCCATTGACGTCATGTAACAAGAAATTTGGTATATGTGGAGATAGCAAAACAGCCGCGAACACGCTATGAGTGTGATATGTTGTCATGTTCTTACATGACACCCGTGTCAGGATTATCATGCTTGCACCAGTCATATATTTCGCCATCCATTGACGTCATGTAACAAGAAATTTGGTATATGTGGAGCTAGCAAAACACCCGCGAACAAGCTATGAGTGTGATATGTTGTCATGTTCTTACATGACACCCGTGTCAGGATTATCATGCTTGCACCAGTCATATGATTCGCCATCCATTGACGTCACGTAACAAGAAATTTGGTATATGTGGAGCTAGCAAAACACCCGCGAACAAGCTATGAGTGTGATATGTTGTCATGTTCTTACATGACACCCGTGTCAGGATTATCATGCTTGCACCAGTCATATATTTCGCCATCCATTGACGTCACGTAACAAGAAATTTGGTATATGTGGAGCTAGCAAAACACCCGCGAACAAGCTATGAGTGTGATATGTTGTCATGTTCTTACATGACACCCGTGTCAGGATTATCATGCTTGCACCAGTCATATATTTCGCCATCCATTGACGTCACGTAACAAGAAATTTGGTATATGTGGAGCTAGCAAACAGCCCGCGAACAAGCTATGAGTGTGATATGTTGTCATGTTCTTACATGAACACCCGTGTCAGGATTATCATGCTTGCACCAGTCATATATTTCGCCATCCATTGACGTCACTGTAACAGAAATTTGGTATATGTGGAGCTAGCAAGATCCATTTCGCGCCGATGCGTTACCCAGACAGCACTGCCTCTCCCACTTTTCGTGACGGAGAGACGCTGGACGCGCTCAAACGCGCATGCGTCAAAGCAACGCAGCACCGCGCGCGCCTGCGAGTATATGGCAGGACCAGCGCCTGGCGTGGCAACGTCGGCGTGACGCAACGAAATGAACGCCGGCGAGCACGTGCAACGCGTCACGTCGAAATGTATTGGTGCCTTGATTGTGGCATGTAGTCATGTTCTGACATGACACACACCTCGTGATTATCATGTTTGCACCAGTCACATACATCCTTCGTCATCCATTGATGTCAAATAATACCAAATTTGGCATATGTGAAGGTAGCGAAACGGCCGCGAGTGCACCATGAGTGTGATATGTTGTCATGTTCTTACATAACACCCGTGTCAGGATTATCATGCTTGCACCAGTCATATATTTCGCCATCCATTGACGTCATGTAACAAGAAATTTGGTATATGTGGAGATAGCAAAACAGCCGCGAACACGCTATGAGTGCGATATGTTGTCATGTTCTTACATGACACCCGTGTCAGGATTATCATGCTTGCACCAGTCATATGATTCGCCATCCATTGACGTCACGTAACAAGAAATTTGGTATATGTGGAGCTAGCAAAACACCCGCGAACAAGCTATGAGTGTGATATGTTGTCATGTTCTTACATAACACCCGTGTCAGGATTATCATGCTTGCACCAGTCATATATTTCGCCATCCATTGACGTCACGTAACAAGAAATTTGGTATATGTGGAGCTAGCGAAACGCCCGCGAACACGCTATGAGTGTGATATGTTTTCATGTTCTTACATGACACCCGTGTCAGGATGATCATGCTTGCACCAGTCATATAATTCGCCATCCATTGACGTCACGTAACAAGAAATTTGGTATATGTGGAGCTAGCAAACAGCCGCGAGCGCATCATGAAGGGCCTAATGTACTCCAATGTAGCGTTGACGCGCGCGCGTGCTGGGTACAGCGACGCTACGTTAGCAAAATGCAAGCACTATATTGCCTGACGCCAGGCACGACCAGCAGGAGCAGCGTCCGCAGGCGCGGCCCTACGGAAACCGGTGCGAAATGCGACATGCTCCATTTCGCGCCGATGCGTTACCCAGACAGCACTGCCTCTCCCACTTTTCGTGACGGAGAGACGCTGGACGCGCTCAAACGCGCATGCGTCAAAGCAACGCAGCACCGCGCGCGCCTGCGAGTATATGGCAGGACCAGCGCCTGGCGTGGCAACGTCGGCGTGACGCAACGAAATGAACGCCGGCGAGCACGTGCAACGCGTCACGTCGAAATGTATTGGTGCCTTGATTGTGGCATGTAGTCATGTTCTGACATGACACACACCTCGTGATTATCATGTTTGCACCAGTCACATACATCCTTCGTCATCCATTGATGTCAAATAATACCAAATTTGGCATATGTGAAGGTAGCGAAACGGCCGCGAGTGCACCATTAGTGTGGCATGTAGTCATGTTGTTACATGACACGCATGTCCTGATTATCATGCTTGGAAGTGTCATTTACCTATGTCGTCCGTTTGCATATCCCGTGATTACCGAATTTAATACATCTGAAGCTAGCGAAACGGCCACGAGCGCGTCATGAGTGTAGCATATAGTCATGCTGTTATATGACACGGCATCATGATTATTCATGTGTGCACCAGTCACATACCAGTCACATGCCTTCGTCATCCATTCACGTATTGTATACCAATTTGGCATATGTGAAGGTAGCGAAACGGCCGCGAGTGCACCATTAGTGTGGCATGTAGTCATGTTGTTACATGACACGCATGTCCTGATTATCATGCTTGGAAGTGTCATTTACCTATGTCGTCCGTTTGCATCCCGTGATACCGAATTTAATACATATGAAGCTAGCGAAACGGCCACGAGCGCGTCATGAGTGTAGCATATAGTCATGCTGTTATATGACACGGCATCATGATTATCATGTGTGCACCAGTCACATGCCTTCGTCATCCATTCACGTATTGTATACCAAATTTGGTATATGTGACACTAGCGAAACGGCCACGAGCACATCATGAGCTTGGCATGTAGTCATGCTGTTAGATGACACCGCATCTCATGATTATCATGTGTGCACCAGTCACATGCTTTCGTCATCCATTCACGTATTGTATACCAAATTTGGTATATGTGACGCTACCCAAACGGCCACGAGCACATCATGAGTTTAGCATATAGTCATGCAGCTAGATGACACGGCATCTCATGATTATCATGTGTGCACCAGTCACATGCCTTCGTCATCCATTCACGTATTGTATACCAAATTTGGTATATGTGAAGCTAGCGAAACGGCCACGAGCGCATCATGAGTGTAGCATATAGTCATGCTGTTAGATGACACGGCATCTCATGATTATCATGTGTGCACCAGTCACATGCCTTCGTCGTCCATTCACGTATTGTATACCAAATTTGGTATTGACGCTAGCGAAACGGCCACGAGCACATCATGAGCGTGGCATGAAGCCAAATTGTTACATGACACGCATGTTATGATTTTGGTTTCGGGGTCTGTCGCTTGTGTTCGCCATACAATCATGTCATATCATACCAGTTTTGCAACATGCCACGTGAACGAAACCACCACAAGAGCTTCAGGACCATGAAAAGTAAATCATAACATTCATGACATACAAGTCATGATTTTTATGTTATGACTATTCAAATATGTTCTCAATACAGTCATGTTAGATCATACAGAGTAAGATATCAATAACATTATCGAAACGACCAGAAGAGCTAAAAGTCGTAAGCGCCTAGATAGATACATAGATAGAGAGATACGCTCAATGTCGCCGAATCTCGCTAAGAAATGCTTCGCATTTAAAATTGGCAGACCCCACGTACAGTAGGAATCAATGATATGCAAAGCACGAAAGAGAAAACTTCTAGGCCCGTGGACAACTGGAATTTTATAGTCGCACGCTTTAAAAGCATTAATTTACAAGACAGCGGAATTGCTGACGAGTACTAAGAAATAACAAACTTTCATTTGTATAACACATGTACTTTTTATGTGCAGTATCATGTGACAGCAATCATGTGCGTGTAGTGAAGTGAATGACGTGTCGACTATTAGGTACACACGAGCGAATACATCTTCATAAGGACCAGACGTGTGTTCTGCTGTTTTGTGCTGGTTGGACCGAATATTACCAAGGGACATTATCAGAGACTTCATTCGTTGATTTTTGAACACTTTCATATCATTTTGTTGTGATATGTGCGTATAAGAGTGCCTTTGCATATCTGTGCCCGAGTGTTCTATATTTCGTGCACTGCTTTTTATGTTTTACAAGATACGTGTCCAAGTTTCACTCAAGGGCTGAAGAGTAGCCGGCGCCATATTTGTGCGCCTATATATCCTTATATATCATATCAATAAAAAAAAGAAATGTTGATATCTGACTTTAATATAGGCACAACGTTGGAGGTAAATGATGCCGTACTTGACTTCCATGTCATAATTATCGTGTTTGGATGTGTCCCTTACCTTCGTCATCTATTCACGTCACGCGATACCAAATTTAATATATGTGGAGCTAGCGAAACGGCCGCGAGCATGCTATGAGTGTGGTATGATGCATTGTTCTTACATGAGACGTGTGTCAGGATTATTACGTTTGCACTAGTCATATATATCGTAAACCATTGACGTCACGTACCACCAAATTTGGTATAAGTGGAGCTAGCCGAACGGCCGCGAGCGCATCATGAAGGGCAAAATATACTCCATCGTGGCGTTGACGCAGCGCACGCTGGGCACAGCGACGTTACGTTAGCAAAATGCAAGCACTATATTGGCTGACGCCAGGCGCATCCAGCGTCCGTCGGCGCGGCCCGACGGCCACCGGCACGAAATGCGACTTGCTGCATTTGATTGATTGATTTGTAGGGTTTAACACCCCAAAACCACCATATGATTATGAGAGACGCCGTAGTGGAGGGCTCCGGAAATTTTGACCACCTGGGGTTCTTTAACGTGCACCCAAATCTGAGCACACGGGCCTACAACATTTCCGCCTCCATCGGAAATGCAGCCGCCGCAGCCGGGATTCGAACCCGCGACCTGCGGGTCAGCAGCCGAGAACCTTAGCCACTAGACCACCGCGGCGGGGCATGCTGCATTTCGCGCCGATGCGTTACCCAGACAGCACTGCCTCTCCCACTTTTCGTGACGGAGAGACGCTAAACGCGCTCAAACGCGCATGCGTCAAAGCAACGCAGCACCGCGCGCGCCTGCGAGTATATGGCAGGACCGGCGCCTGGCGTGGCAACGTCGGCGTGACGCAACGAAATGAACGCCGGCGAGCACGTGCAACGCGTCACGTCGAAATGTATTGGTGCCTTGACTGTGGCATGTAGTCATGTTCTGACATGACACACACCTCGTGATTATCATGTTTGCACCAGTCACATACATCCTTCGTCATCCATTGATGTCAAATAATACCAAATTTGGCATATGTGAAAGTAGCGAAACGGCCGCGAGTGCACCATTAGTGTGGCATGTAGTCATGTTGTTACATGACACGCATGTCATGATTACCATATTTGGATGCGTCATTTACCTATGTCGTCCGTTCGCGTCGCTTAATACCGAGTTTGGTACATGTGAAGCTAGCGAAACGGCCGCGAGGACATCATGAGCGTAGCATGTAGTCATGTTCTTACATGACACGCAACTCGTGTTTATCATGTTTGCACATCACATACATTCATCTATTCACGTACCGTAATACCGAATTCGGTATGTAAAAGTAAAAAGTATAAGTGAACTTAGCGAAACGCCCGCGAACGCGTCATGAGCATGGCATGCATACATGTTGCTACATGACACGAATGTCATGATTTTCATGTTAGGGTCTTTCGCTTCCGTTCTTTATGCAATCATGTGATACCATACCAGTTTTGCAACACGGCATGTGAACTTAACCACCGCAAAAGCTGCAGGACGATGAAATGTAAATCATTACATACATGTGATTATTTTTGTGTTATGACTAGTCAAATATGTTCTTCCTACAGTCATGTTATGTCATACCAAGTTTGGTATCGATACCATTATCGAAACGGCCAGGAGAGCTCAATGTCGTAGGCAGATAGATAGATAGATAGATAGATAGATAGATAGATAGATAGATAGATAGATAGATAGATAGATAGATAGATAGATAGATAGATAGATAGATACGCTCAAAGTCGCCGAAGTTCACAAAGAAATGTTCGCATTTAAAACGAAATACGAAGCGCGCCAAGTGTGATAAAGATGCGTGCTCACGTGCCGCTACTCCGGAGCTTACAAACCTTGATGGAAGTGTACACGGCTGCATACATTTTTCGCCAGCATGAGAGCCCAAACTGAAAGGAACGTGCCTATATTTGACTTCTGTTAATCAAAAGTTATACGTTACTATACTGAGTGGTGCAGAAAAAATTTTACGACAACACATATTTTAAGAATAAATAGTTGAAACGTACAATAAACTTCAGCAGCAGCTTGGCCAAGTTTTCTGGCTATTTTTCAACACCACGGAGTGTGGGCCGTGCGTTATACATCGCTCAGGTCCTCCCTCAGCTGGTCGAGTCAATTTTTCGCCTTTTACTAAAGATTGCCGTGGGGGAGGACACTCTAATGAGCCTATAGGCCAATTTTTGGGAGGCCTTGCCCGTTTGGGTGAGGCCTAATTTAAAAATAAAAAGTAAGACTTCAATACTTTTCTCTGTGGACTTGTACTCGCCGCTGTGGTTGCAAATCTAGTCAACTTTCGTTGCTTGACTGCACACCCGACGGACGCCGTGGTGGCACTTTTTTTTGCCGCTATTTTCACGACCGGCACCGCTTTACAAACGGGGTGGACTGTCAGTGCCTTTCGAAAGCAACCATATTTACCCGCGTCATGCCTGAGCAGGCTATTTCTTGTTCACTCCTACAGAAATTTATTTACGCCGGGCTCTGAATTGCTGATGTCAACAGTGCTATGATTCAAGAAGTTTCAAAACATGGTGTCTTAGCTAAATCAGGCTAGAATTTTAAAATCAATGATGCCCTCTATAACGACATGAAAAAATGAATTTTGCTGACTACTGCGTAATTAAGCCAATCAATTTATGATCAATAATTAATTGGGAGAGATTGATAAGCTAACTTTAAAGCAATAATGAGTCAACCGAGAGTTTGACGGAAACCAATCTTGTTGCGAAGGAACATGAATGTCATCAAGGTAAAAGCCGGCAATGATAGAAGCATAAAAGAAAAAAAAATGTTTTGGCAACTGCATTGTTCGCAGGGCTCCCGTGCTGAAGCCGAAATGCCTTGTTTTTATATGGATATTATCTTGTGTTTCTTTTCCACTGTCTTCATAAACCATAATTGAGAGTGAGCTTCCGACACCTTCAATCTGGAGTGCTGATGTCGATGGACAACATATATATATATATATATATATATATATATATATATATATATATATATATATATATATATATATATATATATATATATATATATATATATATATATATATTTATATATATATATATATATATATATATATATATATATATATATATATATATATATATATATATATATATATATATATATATGTGTGTGTGTGTGTGTGTGTGTGTGTGTGTGTCATTGCGCTTGCGCAATGACATAAACTCGCTTCGGCTTGTTGAGGGTCTGCCTGATCGCGGTTCGCTGTCCCCGATGTACGCCCATCGCTGAAGTGGTTGTGCAACTCCTTGATCCGAGAATTGCTCACTGCATCGTCACCGAAAGCCTGCTGAACCCTACGAATGGCTTCCGCTTGGGTATAACGCCGAGGTTTTACCAAAACAGGATGCAGTATCGCTGTTATGTTGTTCAAATATTTTACCGCTTACCGGAATAGACCTGTCCCAGCCGGGGTTTGTTACACCGCGGCCTCTACATCACTGTATGACGTAACCGGCGCACGTGCAATGGAGGTAGTTGGCAAAACACCACCGCTGCTGGCTCAGCGTAGCACGGTGCTTGGCGAAAGTTTTATTTTTTTCCCCTGTGGAACATTTACTGCCATTTTACTGCTGCAAGGCGAGTTGTGATGCGATCGAGTCAAAGAACATATAAGTGTGTGCTGAACTGCGCGAGAAATATTCTGTAATGCTGGCTGGCTGCTTAGCTAGGAGAAGTAGATCCACGTGGCGGTCTGTGCGAAGAATACCGGTATCGTTTTTGGAAATAGAACCCCGTTTATTCTGGAGCATAGGGCGCGTTCAAAGTCGGTCATGATATAAGCTCACATTTACAGACGGTGAAACAGACACAATTATGTGTTGTGAGTGCTGTGTCAATAAAAATGTATCTTGTTTAAGAAAGCATCGGTGCTCACTGTGAGTAACAGCTATAGGGCCAGTTGCAGTGACCAGGTTGGCGGCGTAACCCCAGTATTCGGCACTTTAATGAACGTAGAAACGAATTTGACGCGATGATCTGCGGGTGCGTTAATCTCAGCGTTCAGTATGTGTAAAAAAAAAGTATAATCTCCGGCTTTACGCATGAACTCCAAGCATGTTTTAGCATTGCCAAGTTGCACGCATGCTTTGCATCAGTGAGTACGCTGACTCATTCAAGGTACCGCGTTTGAACGGAGATACCAAACGTCTTAATGGAAAACAGTGTATGTTCTTGTATGTCATGTTATTGTTAGCTTACCTTTACGGCTCCATCTCAATTAAGTGACAATGCACTCTCCAAGTTTGTGCATCAAGTCAAAATCAGCAAAGTATGTAAACGCGTTGTCGGCATAAGATACAGTGAAATAACTGCGAAAAAAGACTTAGTAATTCGATTATCGCGTTTAATATCGCAAAAACTGCTCAGTGGGTGATGAGGAATGCCGTATGAGAGAGCTTCATTGGCTTTAATTTTCACGGCATAGAATTTGTAAACGTCAACAAAACACACAGTGACATTGCTATTTATTAAAGACGATAGTCTTTCTATAGGACCTTCGACGAAAAAAATTTGGTCCGTCTGTTTGTCTGTCTGTCTGTACATTTGTTCGTTTGTCCGCCCTAACGATACCTCAAACGGCACCGAACGGCCAACACCATTTGCAGCGCCCACCAATATTGCTCAAGGTTTAGCGTTCATAGTTGTACGATTGTCAATTAAAAAACAATTATTGCACATATCTGAGGCGCCATAACAACACTTCAAAGTTTTGTATGTCTGCCTTTATATTAGAAGAGGCACACACAACTCTAAGGAATGTAGCGTTTTAGCGCGCGGCGCTGACAGTGCAACGCGATGCTCAAAAAGTTGTTTTAACGCTTTTTCTATGACGTCACGGAGGTGGCAGCTGCCCGGCGTTTTGCGTTCTACACCTTATCACCTCCGAGACTGGCGCGCATCTTTCTCAGCGGGCTGCACGCCTCCGTTTTCGAAAATAACTGCCACATGGCGCTTGTGTCTAACTTGCCTCGATGCGCTCGTTCGCCTCCGCTACACGCTCGAGTCACTCTAACTCAGGGCCTCCAGAATACACCGATTTTCTTGCGCAGAACGTCAAATAAACGTTCTGTTCACTCTCTCCAGACGCAATACTACCGTCTTTCGACAACTTTTGCGGTATAGCATGCAGATTTGGAACCAATTTTTTTTTTCACTCATATGTCATGAGAATGTTGCACCGCATGTGGGAATTGAATCCGTGATCGCTAACCTCGACCACAGAACCATTTCGCCTTCAATGTCACTGTTATCGGATGGCAGCTGTTCATATCAGCCTATAGTCCCCCTTTCCTGTATAGATCATGCTCATTCTGCTTAGTTTCCACCCATTGGGGGATTCCCACTCCATAATTGCTTTGCTCGCTGCTTCTCTTAATGTTTGCTTAGCGTTTCGTCCTTATTTTTTTATTGGCATAATTGCGAATGGGTCAGGGCCTGTTGATGCGCTATTAGTAACCCTTTTCTCTGCCCTTTCCCACTCACGATGTCCCAGTGGAACGACTGCGCTAATTGGTCTACCCGCATCTGGTATCGTGCATGCAGTGCTTTCTTGGTGTTTAAACTTTTTTGTCATTATTGATTTCATATATTCCATTGCCTTATCCCCTTCTAGTCTGACCCCTCGAACTGTAGTTATAAATCTCTGTTTCATGCTTGCTTTATTATTTAGAGAATTGATATGGTTCCAAACTTCGCAGCTGCCTTTCTATCCTTTTTAGGGGTGAAGCTCCTTATAGCGGCACCCATTTGCCCCTCGTAGCCGTTGTAGTAGTGTGTAACAAGTATAACAGTTTTGACCCCCTTCTAGTCTGACCCCTCGAACTGTAGTTATAAATCTCTGTTTCATGCTTGCTTTATTACTCAGAGAATTGATATGGTTCCAAACTTCGGAGCTGCCTTTCTATCCTTTTTAGGGGTGAAGCTCCTTATGCGGCACCATTTGCCCCTTGTAGCCGTTGTAGTAGTGTGTAACAGGTATAACATTTTGACCTCCAAGGTAGAGCTGGTGAGAGATTTCTTCTGTGCGTTGTCGAAAAATAAAAGATAGTGCTCAATGTACATGTCAATGGCTGCTAAGGGGAAATGAGAGACAGGAGAATTTGTCTTTTTAGTTAACGCGCACGCTGCGAATTTTTTATTGTTCCACAACGCACAGAACGCAAGAAAGGGTTGCTACGTTATACTAGCTGGGCGTAACCTCCTAAATTTTAGAAAAGTTTAGCGAGCATTGGGCCGCAGGGCCATGAATACAGTGAACTATAGTATATACCATGAACTCGAGATGGTTAAAGGCGGGAAGTAGACACGAAGCGCAAGCCGTAAGAAAGTGTGCATGGGTCTTCTCTCGTTCAGTCCTTGGAATGTCCACTGGATCGCGGTGCTTTTATATGAGGAATATATGATGAAAAGATGCGAGATGGTGGTACTTGGAGTGTTGATTGATTGATTGATATGTGGGGTTTAACGTCCCAAAACCACTATATGATTATGAGAGACGCCGTAGTGGAGGGCTCCGGAAATTTAGACCACCTGGGGTTCTTAAACGTGCGCCCAAATCTGAGCACACGGGCCTACAACATTTCCGCCTCCATCGGAAATGCAGCCGCCGCAGCCGGGATTGGAACCCGCGCCCTGCGGGTCAGTAGCCGAGTACCTTAGCCACTAGTCCACCGCGGCGGGGCGTACTTGGAGTGTTGAATAGGTGGAAGAACGGACACACAGGCAGATGCATGGATGGACGCACGGATGGCTGCACGGACGGGTGGACGCATGGATGGACGCAGGAGCGGATGCATGGACGAAGGCAGAAACGGACGCACAGATGAACGTGCGGACGCATGAACAGACACACGCACGGACCGGTGGATGGACGCACGGGCGGCCACACAGACGCACGCATGGATGGACGGATGCTTCGCCCCACTCTCCATCATTCACCCCGTACGTGGATATGCTGTCATTTTTTTAGCATCTGTGTTCCCTGTAGGCTTCCAGACGTCTTACTATGGCTCCCTTGACTTTCTCATCCCACCAGACCATGGGTTTGTGTCTGCTTTTCCCGGTTGATTAGACTCGTACCATAGCAAGCTCTAATTCAAACAATCGAGTTAAATTTCTGTACGTTGTTGCGAACGACGGACCGATCCCACCGCTGCCACCACTGTTGCGAACGACGGACCGATCCCGCCGAAGCCACCACTGTTGCGAAAGACGGCGACGCCAACACGACCCCGAAGGCGCCACTGCTTTCAACTCCGCCGGGAAGGTCACCAGCCGTTTGGTAGCGTATGTTTCTCAGCCCGCGACTGCTTCTGCGCAGAGCTGATAAGACGAGCGGACGAGACGACGGTGAGTTAAACAAGGTTTATGTACAGCATATATATACAGAGGCGTTACAATTTCGGCACTGGGGCCGACAGAGACTCGAAGAGCCGAGCTCTCCTCTCTAATACATAGGTCAACTTTTCGCCTAAGACCGCTGACTCACACACATGTCGGCTCTCCGACATGGGGACTCCTTTCTCGTAGGACCGCCGATCGCGACACGCCGCAGGGCTTCTTTTATAGGCACCGGGTCCAACCAAAATGTCCAATCAGAAGCGCCGCTGGTCGTCAGGGCAGACTCCTCCAATGGGGTTGCCGCGCCATGCGTCAGACCACCAGACACGAGGACGCCGGCTCGCTGTCACGTGTGCAGCTGACTCACTGCACGTGGGCCAGAGGGGCGCCGCGCGTGTTCACGCCGTCGAGTTGATCGCGCCAGGCGGACTGCGGGCTGGCCTTGACCCAGATTGCCTTTTTCAGAGGCACGGACGTTTGACGAGGACTCGCTGGCATAACAACGTGCACTCTGTTTTAGTATCCTCGGTGATTATTTTCTAAATCTCTTTAGTTGCTATTTGATTTGCTTTTGTGAATAAATATTACCGTGTGCTGGCTCATAATGCCACCTTTCGAATTTCATTTCTTTTCCAAAACTCAGCTTGATACGTTTGTGATCACTATCCAAGATTCTGGACCCATATTCACCTATGTTCATCACCGCTAGCCGATCATACATCCCATGTGATATCATTGTGTAATCAATCGCCGACTGCAGCACTCCCACCATGTTATCTGCCATTCACATTTCTTGGTAGTGTTGCAAATGACTAAATCATGTCTTTCACATATCAATTATAGCATTCTGCCTGTTGGGTCAGTATATCCATCCAGATCTGCTATGTTCGCATTCATATCTCCTAATATAATTACCTCGCACTCTTCTCCTAGTTCGTCATTGTCATTTGCTATGCACTGCACCATTTCTTGGTTTTCCTCACTGGCTTTTGCCCCTGTCTACAAGTATACAAAACCCAGGAGCGCCTTCAGTCCAGCCACTTTTCCTTTCAGCTATAAATGTTCCCTGCACTCCTGCTTGACCCTTTTCCAGTCTGTACTTACATGAATAAATGCCCCAATACCACCACCCCTTTCTGCTGTCTTCTGTTCTAGTAAAATATCCCCATGCGTGGTCCGCCTGATCGGACCTTGCATGACGTCATGGCACGGACTCCTCCAATCTCGCTGGCGCGCGTATACATACCACGCGCTCGCTTCGAACGCCGTTGCACTGCAGGCGTTCAGTTTTTGCTTGTCTCACGCTTAAAATAAATGACGGATGCAGCATCGATGATGTTTCTAATAAAACAATGGAAAACTAATTTTTTTTTGGTAGAATCGCCAATGGTGCCTGCGCTCCAGCTTACACGCATTGATAAGGTTTGTTATGGTGTCGCGCTGCTTACTTCGAAGATGGATTCAATTTTCTGCTACGGTAGCCGCACTCCGACGGTGGTGAAGAGCAAGACAATGTATGGGCAGCAGATTAAAAATTTGAGGTGACCACAATCACACTGCAGCATGCGTAGCAATTATGTCGCTCTTCTGTAACGTATACGACCGCGTACTTGCATTTCAGGTTGCGTTGTTCGCGGGTGATTCCTTTAAAAAGATGTTAAAGTTGCTTGAAGTGTTTTTTTTTTTCTGTGGGCGCATGCTTAAGGTAGTATTGAGTGTCGCAAAATATCCCAAATGCGCTCGCCTGAGAATACCGCCACAGCTGTTGCGTTAAATTTTCTTGTGTGTAGTTGCTCATATTTCATCACGTCAATTAGCTTCATGTTTGGGGGGATGATTCCGGCGCTCCGTTTCACTAGAAAAACAAGTTGAGGTTAGTTGCAGAAACTGATACCCATTTCAGATAGTGTCCACGCGCAACATCCAAGCAGCTGTGCTGTCACACTTGTGAGTACCAGTTTAGACAGCCACCTGATGAATAAATTTTTTCCAGGGTCGATTACCCCAGAGCAGCATCAATCTGTATTTGAGCATGACGTGCGAGACCAATCGTTGCTTCACTGAGGCAAAGGGTGTTTCATTATCACGTGGACCACGAAGCGGTGTGCGCCATTGAAACGGTTCATTTTGACCTTCTGGTGTTTGTTTTGCGAACAGCTGCCATCAGTATAGTGCTCTTACGTGAAGTGAAAAGTACCGTTTGTGACGTGGTGGTAGATCGAGTCAGCTGTTCATGTGAATCAGGACATGCGACTGCGTAACCCTGACGGCTGCCGAGAAAAAATCTGTACATGAGATTTGAGCTTACCGACTTCTCAGGATTCCGGGAACCATTATGTGGTTTTCAGCGTTACTTTTTTTTCCTCACTATTATAAATGATTGTGTACGAAATACAGATTGATCGAAAGTCTCCTGCATCCCGAAGCAGAATTCTGTCTCATGAGCTACATTATTTGCAGAGGCAAACATAACTTGCACCGTGAATAGCAATACTGCGAGTAAACTGAAAACGCCCTAATTTAATACTTCGACACAAGTGTTTAAAATTGCATAGCCTACGCCAAGTTGTGTTGAAGTCAGACCCATTACCCACGAATATTTTCTTAGCATTGATTTCGTCGAGCACGTGCATGGTGAAGACAACTAATGTCTCGCTGTCCTGCCCCTTCATTTTCAAAGTGGATACATACTTTGTGCAGCTTAGTTAACTTTCAACAGCAATAAATACCTTTACTTTGCACCTTTAGTAATCTACTACTCGAAATTGAGAAGAAATCACCACCGTATCGCTGCTGGTGGTGGTGGTAGTGGTTAGAAGAAGAAGAAGACCACTAATTTCTGCAGCCCGGATGGGAGCACGGCGCTCCCATCCCCCTCTGTGGATGAGTGCCATCCATCAGAGGTCATCACCGTCATCATCAGCATCAGCACGGCGCAGTGCCAGCGGCTGCACGGCGGGCTCGGAACGAAGCGATCGTCGGCATGCGTTGGCGGCGGAGCAGGCGAGTACGTGCCTTGACGACACTTCACCGCGACTGCAGCGACGCGTGTTCGTTCTCGGGGCTATTCGAAAATTCATAGAGAAATAAAATAAAGATGGCTTGCACCAGACGAGGTGAATTTATGTATGACAACTTTTTCAAATAAAGGTAATGTGCCACACGATAACCCAATGACAATGCGCGTTTTAAGTTAGCTGCAACAAAAATTCCTTGCAAAAAAACTTTTCGCTAGCAAGATAGTAAACAGGAACGTATTGGTAGGCTATAATAGGTATAGCAGCCACGCAAAGTTCAATGATGCACTTCACTTGGTATAGCGCTTCGGATTGGTCATTAGTATGGCGGCGTGTACATTGTCCATATTGTGATTAGTGCATTTACGTAGTATATGTACAGTTATTTGTACAACGGACTATGGACATGCTACGGACTTGGACACTTTAGTTTAAATGTGTAGTGTATGTTGTGCTTTGTCTTTTGTTTGTTATTGTACCTGTTATACAGACGCTTGTCTCTTAGGTTTGTTTCGTCCTATGAAAGAATAAACTTTTTCTAAACAGTATGGCGGGACGGCTCAGTGCTCTCCCATAGTTGAGAACGAAGTACTCAAAATTGTGTAACATTTATTTTTAACACAGTGCTAGGTTGTGCTTTGCACACGCTGTGAGCCCAACAGGACGGCTTCACGCTCTCCCGTTGTAGATTACTAAGTACTCTAATTTGGTAACTTCTTTTGCTACACATATAGGCTCGTCAAGTGTGAGGCTCACGGGTCCTTCCTTAGTTGAGTACGAAGTACTCACAATCGTCGACCACTTTTTTTTCAAACGCAGCTTTAACAAGTGTGAGGCCCGCGGTACGGCTTCAAGCTCTCCCATATTTGAGACCAAGTATTCTACATCGTTACCCACTTTTTCTACACGCTCAGCGTTGTGCTGGGGACAGCTTACAGCTCTATATAAAGAGTGGCCACTCGAGCTTTTTTGCGGCCCAGCAAGAAAGAATCTGACCAACCACTAGATGGCATGCCTATGCTCGCTTCTACTCCGCTCTACATTGTATCCCGCCGAAGACGTTTAATTCATTATCATAAATATCAGTAAAGTCTGACAAGAGAGAGTTTTTTTTTTCTGCATTAGTATTGCCCGAAAGGTGCACATTCATGTGGTTTAGATGTGCGGTACATGTGTTCCCTTTCTGGAAGCATGGGTGTGTAGCCTGGTGATAAAGACACTCACTTTCGAACTGTGAGGGTACGGGTTCAAATCCCATCGTCGGAAAAAAATATTTTCTGATTTTATTTGCACTGAAGACATTATCGGGTCTGACCGGTCACTCGTGACGCTAAAAGGATCGCAGTAGCTGGGCCACAGGGCCCTACGGGAGTGTCCGCTCTTTATGTAAGTATGTTTCTCTATGCTACTCTTTCATATAAAAGAGTACATCCTACTCTAAAATCGCCGAACAGTTGTTCTTTACATATTGGGATGGCTTAATGCTCTCAATAGTAGAGTACTATGTGCGCTAAACCATTAAACAATTTTTCTAAACACATTATCCAATCGGGACGGCATACTGCTCTCCCATGTAGTGAGTATGGGGATTACTCGCAATTGCAGAAACACACGTAAGCAAGCTGCATCGTGTACGTCCGTTGGTAGGGTGCGCATAACACCGCAAATAACTAATTTTAAGGGCGAAGCTTCTCAAGCCGTAGGTCGTGCGTCCGCGATGTATGTAGTAGTAGTAGCAATACGTAGTAGTCGTAGGCAGTCACCTCGACGGCCGGACTCGAGAAGCTGCATACGCGCACTCAGCTGAATTGAGCAGGAAGCCCGCGCACGTTAATCATATATAAAAAGATAGTTGTTTCTCATGAAACAACGTACAGAGACGAGTATCAATGACTCCAATAAAATTTGCTTTGAATTTGATACTTACTAAAAATCACAGCATACCCACGGGGTGCATGATGATGAGTGGGGCGAACCGTCCGTCCATGCATCTGTCTGTCTGTCCGTCCTTCCATCCATCTAGTGAACACTCCAAGTACCGCAATCTCGCACCTTTCCATCATATATTCAGCATATAGAAGTACCGCCATCCAGCGGATAATCCAAGGACTAAACGAGAGGTGGCACAAATGCATTTTCTAACGGCCTGCGCTTCGTGTCTACTTCCCAACTTTCACCACCTCTAATTGATTGATATATACTAGTTCACTATATTCATAGCACTGCGGCCCAACCCTCGCTAAACCTTGCTAAAACCAAGGAGGTTACGCCCAGCGAGTTTAACGTGGCAACCCTTTCTGGTCAGATAGTGCTTAAAGTGCGTCCTTCTCATACTAGTTTTTCTAGTAAGCATCAAATTGAAGGTAATAAGTATAACTGGACATTAAGTCAGCAATACTCGTCTCTGTAAGATATTTCGTCAGAAACAATTATATTTTTGTTTATGATTAATGTGCATTTCCTCCTCAAATGAAAAGGGCGTGCACGTGCTGCCTACTACTACTTTTACTACATACATACATACATACATACATACATACATACATACATACATACAAGCATACATACATACATACATACATACATACATACATACATACATACATACATACATACATACATACATACATACATACATACATACATACATACATACATACATACATACATACATACATACATACAAGCAAACACACATGCATACATGCATACATACATACATACATACATACATACATACATACATACACACATACATACAAACAAGCATACATACATACGTACAAGCATACATACATACATACATACATACATACATACATACATACATACATACATACATACATACATACATACATACAAGCATACATACATACATACATACATACATACATACATACATACATACATACATACATACATACATACAAGCATACATACATACATACATACATACATACATACATACATACATACATACATACATACATACAAGCAAACATACATACACACATGCATACATGCATACATACATACATACATACATACATACATACACACATACATACAAACAAGCATACATACATACGTACAAGCATACATACATACATACATACATACATACATACATACATACATACATACATACATACATACATACATACATACATACATACAAGCATACATACATACATACATACATACATACATACATACATACATACATACATACATACATACATACATACATACATACATACATACATACATACAAGCAAACATACATACACACATGCATACATGCATACATACATACATACATACATACATACATACATACATACATACATACATACATACATACATACATACATACATACATACATACATACATACATACATACATCGCGGACTCAGAACCCACGGCATAGGGAGCTTCGCCCTTAAAAAAACTAGTATACCAGAAGGACACACTTTGAGCACTATCTGACCAGAAAGCGTTGTCACGTTAAACTCTCTGGGCGTATTCTCCTTGGTTTTAGCAAGGTTTAGCGAGGGTTGGGCCACAGTGCCATGAACTAGTGGTGGCGAAAGGTGGGAACTAGACACGAAGCGCAGGTCGTAAGAAAGTGCCCGCGTGCGTTCGTATGTGTGTGCGCGCGTGTAAACTATCGAAGGATTGCAGTGAATTGCTCAACAACGTGCCATAACGTTACTATTTCAGAATTTTATACGACACATAAATACGCGAATCTGAGCATATATACTACCAATACATCTGCCTCAAGGAACACCTCATTTCATTATTTCTCTGAACACGCGAGGGTGCTCACATGGTTGCATGCTTAACATGGTAAGCATCCTAATTAACACAGGAGGATGTGGGTGTATGACGAACAGGGACAGCACATGACATCAAAAGAAAATGCTCGCAATGGGACTCCTACCTCGTCCGTGACGAATGTTCTTCGCCGCGTGACTCCCAGCTTCCGGTCGATCAGCTGGGACGGAAGGCGACCGTCCAGTACATCCCAGCGTTGAGAGTCTGGAGCAGCTCGTGACAGCACCTTCACGCGGCCTCCGAACGGCCGATGTCGTGGGCTGTCGGCCCACCGGTAACTGGATTCGAGCTCTACTGAGAATCCGGAGGATGCGCTCGGAACGTACCTACCGGACACTGACGATCTCACCAGGGTTCGAACAAACCGCCTAAAAGGGTGTGACTGATTGATTCGAGTCACACGGTCACAACCCTGGTTATGTAGATAACGCTAAAAGAGATGCATACGTTTGCTGGTACTTGCTAAAACTGGAAAGAACTGTAGAAAGTAGAGGTAGCTGCCTGACACTGGGTACCGTTTTCAGAGCTGCAAGTCTGTGGCCCCAGGCACAGCAAATTTCGTTTGTCTTTCGAACTGTGCCACACACACAGAACTTTCTTCGCTGCGCCACGGGGACGCGGAGGGCGTGTAAACGCTGCAAGTCCCGCATACCAGTTGGCTGCGCCTTTATTTGGGTGCAGTGCGGATCGGAGCTTGAGTTGTACACAGCCCTAACCACACGTACACGTCACAACGTGTCAGCGCACGTCGTGTGGGCTTACGCCATGCCCTTTCCCTATGGAGAGAGAGAGAGAGACAGAGGGCGCGCAGCTTCGTGTAGACGCGCTGACGCATTGTAACGCGTACTTGTGGTTCAAGCTTAAAGAGTTCTTCCTTCGCAAATATTCTGTGTATGCCAATGCATTTGTTCGTAGTGGAATAGGAGAGTGGAAACGCTGTAAGGAGAAGAAGGCCAGATGGTTCAACGGCATGGTTGACCAATGGTATAGAGTGCATTCAGGCAAAAACAGCGTAAGTTACATATTGTGTGCCTAACTATATGGAGCTATTGACGAACAACATATTTTGGTATATGTACCCACGTGTTAGTAGCAAAGTGTAAGGTTCGCTTTATGGAGCCTGTCAAACTAAGGGCGCAGTCGGTTCAATGCAATACAGCATAATGATATGCTAATTGATATTATTCTGTTTAAGGTGCTACACATTAAGAACTTAGCAATCCACACGAAGTTCAGGATAATGTAGCACGCACACACAACAAAAAAATTGGCAGATCCCACGCACGCTGGGAATCGATGATATGTGAAACACGAATGAGAAGGGATGATATGTCACTTTAAAATTAGCACAACGTTACGAGGTGGAGTTAAATGATGCCGTACATGACTTCCGTGTCATGATTATTACGTTTGGATGTGTCGTTTACCTTTGTCATCTATTCACGTCACGTGATACCAAATTTAGTATATGTAGAGCTAGCGAAACGCTATGAGTGTGATATGTTGTCATGTTCTTACATGACACCCGTGTCAGGATTATCATGCTTGCACCAGTCATATATTTCGCCATCCATTGACGTCACGTAACAAGAAATTTGGTATATGTGGAGCTAGCGAAACGCCCGCGAACACGCTATGAGTGTGACACGGGTGTCATGTTCTTACATGACACCCGTGTCAGGATTATCATGCTTGCACCAGTCATATAATTCGCCATCCATTGACGTCACGTAACAAGAAATTTGGTATATGTGGAGCTAGCAAACAGCCGCGAGCGCATCATGAAGGGCCTAATGTACTCCAATGTAGCGTTGACGCGCGCGCGTGCTGGGTACAGCGACGCTACGTTAGCAAAATGCAAGCACTATATTGCCTGACGCCAGGCACGACCAGCAGGAGCAGCGTCCGCAGGCGCGGCCCTACGGAAACCGGTGCGAAATGCGACATGCTCCATTTCGTGTCCATGCGTTACCCAGACAGCACTGCGTCTCCCACTTTTCGTGACGGAGAGACGCTGGACGCGCTGAAACACGCATGCGTCAAAGCAACGCAGCACCGCGCGCGCCTGCGAATATATGGCAGGACCGGCGCCTGGCGTGCAACGTGGGCGTGACGCAACGAAATGAACACCGGCGAGCACGCGCAACGCGTCACGTCGAAATGTATTGGTGCCTTGACTGTGGCATGTAGTCATGTTCTGACATGACACCCACCTCGTGATTATCATGTTTGCACCAGACATACATCCTTCGTCATCCATTGATGTCACGTAATACCAAATTTGGCATATGTGAAGCTAGCGAAACGGCCGCGAGTGTATCATTAGTGTGGCATGTAGTCATGTTGTTACATGACACGCATGTCCTGATTATCATGCTTGGAAGTGTCATTTACCTATGTCGTCCGTTCGCATCGCGTGATACCGAGTTTAGTACACGTGAAGCTAGCGAAACGGCCACGAGCGTATCATGAGTGTAGCATATAGTCACGCTATTAGATGACACGGCATCTCATGATTATCATGTGTGCACCAGTCACATTCCTTCGTCATCCATTAACGTATTGTATACCAAATTTGGTATACGTGACGTTAGTGAAACGGCCACAAGCACATCATGAGCGTGGCATGTAGCCAAATTGTTACATGACACGCATGTTATGATTTTGGTTTAGGGGTCTGTCGCTTGTGTTCGCCATACAATCATGTCATATCATACCAGTTTTGCAACATGCCACGTGAACGAAACCACCACAAGAGCTTCAGGACCATGAAAAGTAAATCATAACATTCATGACATACAAGTCATGATTTTATGTTATGATTAGACGCATATGTTCTCAATACAGTCATGTTAGGCCATACCAAGTATGGTATCGATAACATTATCGAAACGGCCACGAGAGCTAAAAGTCGTGAGCGCCTAGATAGATACATAGATATATAGATACGCTCAAAGTCACCGAATCTCGCTAAGAAATGCTTCGCATTTAAAATTGGCAGACCCCACGTACAGTAGGAATCGATGATATGCGAAGCACGAAAGAGAAAACTTCTAGGCCCGTGGACAACTGGAATTTTACAGTCGCACGCTTTAAAAGCAATAATTTACAAGACAGCGGAATTGCTGACAAGTACTAAGAAATAACAAACTTTCATTTGTATAACACATGTACTTTCTATGTGCAGTATCATGTGACAGCAATCATGTGCGTGTAGTGAAGTGAATGACGTGTCGACTATTACGTACACACGAGCGAATACATCTTCATAAGGACCAGACGTGTGTTCTGCTGTTTTGTGCTGGTTGGACCGAATATTACCAAGGGACATTATCAGAGACTTCATTCGTTGATTTTTGAACACTTCCATATCATTTTGTTGTGATATGTGCGTATAAGTGTGCCTTTACATATCTGTGCCCGAGTGTTCTATATTTCGCGCACTGCTTTGTACGTTTTAATAGATACGTGTCCAAGTTTCACTCAAGGGCTGAAGAGTAGCCGGCGCCATATTTGTGCGCCTATATCTCCTTATATATCAAATCAATAATAAAAGAAATGTTGATATGTGACTTTAACATAGGCACAACGTTGGAGGTAAATGATGCCATACTTGACTTCCATGTCATAATTATCATGTTTGGATGT
Source organism: Rhipicephalus microplus (assembly GCF_013339725.1). Lineage (NCBI taxonomy): Eukaryota > Metazoa > Arthropoda > Arachnida > Ixodida > Ixodidae > Rhipicephalus > Rhipicephalus microplus. The sequence goes on from NC_051165.1 coordinate 73,881,571, forward strand.
GTCCCTTACCTTCGTCATCTATTCACGTCACGCGATACCAAATTTAGTATATGTGGAGCTAGCGAAACGGCCGCGAGCACGCTATGAGTGTGGTATGTTGCATTGTTCTTACATGAGACGTGTGTCAGGATTCTTACGTTTGCACTAGTCATATACTTCTAAACCATTGACGTCACGTAACACCAAATTTGTTATAAGTGGAGCTAGCCGAGAGGGGTCGCCGAGTAGCGAGAGCATGCGACGGACGCGAATCACATCGACTCCGGCTCAGGTTCAATTTCAAGAAGAATTTCTTCCTGGCGACCTGTTGCAACGATAGGAACTTGTTCCTAGCATCACCACTGTGAAGCCTATACCGGACTTCAACCTGTGAGTGCGCTTTTAAACGTTTTAACGCTTTCGAAAGTTCTTGAAGAGATCCACCTCGCTAACTCTAACAAGCCGGAGACGCGGCTTGGACAGAACGCCGCCCCGCTCTACAGCGGATGGCGAGCGTCTCTGGGAGCGTCGCAGCCGACGAGAAGCACTCATTGCCCTCTCGCTCCACGGACCACATGATGGATACGCAGACCAGTCAAGACACCGATACGCAGGTGAGAGATGAGCACAACGCAAATCCATGGATCACTGTTACCAAGAGAGCGAACAAACGCCGACAGCTGCAACCCCATACCGTACCGACTCAACAGCTGCCCAGCACGCCGTCTGAGCCCGATCTACGCCAGAGCCGGCCTAAGACGCGTCTACCAAGACTCCCACCGCTCCCTGCCGAGGACTACAAGCTAGCAATCCGTCCCCATGGTGGATTAAATCTGAGCAAGGTTAGCACCAAGACATTACTTCTCGCCATAGTTCATGCAGCAAATATACGCAGTGAGAAGCCTAATATCAAGCTTCGAGTTGACGAAAATCAAAATGTGCTAACAATAAGCACCTCATCTGAACACATCGCCATGGCACTTGGACAAATCACCAAAATTACAGTGCCCGCAGCAACCTACGACATCACCTCTTATGGTATTGCGCCTGATAATTCGTGCAAAGGGGTGGTCAACGGAATAGGCCATGAAATCACACCAGACGACTTCCTGACAGAAGTTGAAGTACCGGGCTACGAGGTCCTTACGTGCAGACGCCTCGGCAACACCGGAGCAATGGTGCTCACATTTTGTGGCAAGCGAGTCCCTTTCTTCGTGAACGCGTACGGACAGGCTCTCCGCTGCCACCTCTACAAACGGACTATTCCCCACTGTAGAAAGTGCAACAAAACTGGACACCGTGAGGATGTGTGCCCACAGCCTCCTGACACACCGAAATGTCGAGTGTGCGGGGATTCACTATCACCCAACAACCACGAGTGCCGCCCTTCTTGCATGCTTTGTGGTGGCGACCACCCGACGGCTGCCAAACCATGCCCAAAGCGGTTTTTGCCACCTGTCAACCGACGCAAACCACCCCGGTCAGCTACTCCCACCAAGAAGGCCCAGTCACCATCTCCCAGCCCCGGACGGCAGAGCAGTGCGTCCGGGAGTGCAGCCAGGCGAAGGAGCCATTCCAGGGATAAGTCGGGGCCCAAGCGAGGGAACTCGTCATCGCGGAGTGGTTTCGCTGGCCAGCCGGGATCTCAAGGCTGGCACACGGACGGGACAACGCATCATCATGGCCAGCAAAGCGGTTCCCACAAGAAAGCACAAACGGTAGGCTGGGCAGGGCAGTTCCCTCCTCTCCCTCCCTCTCCACACCAGTCCCACTCCCTCACACAAACATCAACGCAGGAAAGAACACCACAACCAACGCCACCTAGACTACCACAACCCATGTCAGTAGACACTCAGCTTCACCCTGACATGTCGTCAACTACGGCACGATCCGACTATTGCACACGAGAGGCGTTGAACGAAATGGCTACTTCTTTAAGGAACGAATTCGCAACTATGATGCAGGTAGAAATGCAGAAAATGAAGGATAGCATTATGGCTGAACTAACAGCTCCACTCCAACAATTGATCCAGCAGGCCCTGCAACCTGCTGTCCAGCAGATTGTAACAGATGTTAAACAGCAGATATCGGCTGCACTTGGCAAACTTGATATTTCGCCATCTGCACCAAAACGCACCACGTCTCCGACACGTGAAACACAGCGACCGCATCCTTACATACGCCCCTCTCGTTTCCTATCACCGTCCCGAAAAACCGTCCCAACAGCCGCAGCTGCTGCAGTCCCGCTTCCCACCACCCTCCACCAAAATTTAGCGCAGTCCGAAATGCCTCCGTGTACTACCGAGGCCCCGCTATTGCATGATCATGGCGAGAAACCATAGGTCAACGCGTGACACCCCTCAACTCCTACGTGTGTGGCAGTGGAATTGCAGGGGGTATCGTAGGAAACGCGGAGCTCTAATGCACTTCATTGCGACGCAGCAGATTACTCCCGATGTCATAGCATTACAAGAAGTGCAATGTGCACCTACGCTTCCGGGTTACACCACATACACGGACGTAACGAACAATACACCACATCGCACAGCTACATTAGTTTCTAAGCATGTCACTGTCATAGAACACACCCTTCAAAGCACCTCCATCTCACACGTACTCCTCGAATTAGTCCCGTGCTCTCGTTCCAGTAGCAGCCTTTACGTGCTTAACGTTTACAGTGCACCTAACGCCAGGAACGATGACTTCGGTCATCTATTCGCACAAATCTGCAAGTTGGGTAAACACATAGTTATTGTAGGAGATTTCAATGCCCCCCATCCGGCTTGGGGCTACGCAACAGAAACGCCTAAAGGCCGACGACTCGCACAGGTTCTCGCGATTCATCGCATGACCCTGCTGACAGAACTTGATCAACCCACTCGCCTAGGTAATAGTGTGAGCAGGGACACATGCCCCGACCTCACGATAGTCAAGGGCGTTAGTCACCATTCCTGGTGCAACCTCATGGTGAATCTAGGCAGTGATCATCATCATCATCATCATCATCATCAGCCTGACTACGTCCACTGCAGGACAAAGGCCTCTCCCATGTTCCGCCAGTTAACCCGGTCCTGTGCTTGCTGCTGCCAATTTATACCCGCAAACTTCTTAATCTCATCTGCCCACCTAACCTTCTGTCTCCCTCTAGCCCGCTTCCCTTCTCTGGGAATCCAGTCAGTTACCCTTAGTGACCAGCGGTTATCCTGTCTACGCGCTACATGCCCTGCCCATGTCCATTTCTTCATCTTGATTTCAGCTATGATATCCTTAACCCCCGTTTGTTCCCTAATCCACTCTGCTCTCTTCTTGTCTCTTAAGGTTACACCTACCATTTTTCTTTCCATTGCTCGCTGCGTCGTCCTCAATTTAAGCTGAACCCTCTTTGTAAGTCTCCAGGTTTCTGCTCCGTAGCTAAGTACCGGCAAGATACAGCTGTTATATACCTTCCTCTTGAGGGATAGTGGCAATCTACCTGTCATAATTTGAGAGTGCTTGCCGAATGTGCTCCACCCCATTCTTATTCTTCTAGTTACTTCAATCTCGTGGTTCGGCTCTGCGGTTATTACCTGCCCTAAGTAGACATAGTCTTTTACAACTTCAAGTGCACTATTACCTATTTTGAAGCGCTGCTCCTTGCCGAGGTTGTTGTACATTACTTTCGTTTTCTGCAGATTAATTTTAAGACCCACCTTTCTGCTCTCCTTGTCTAACTCCGTAATCATGAGTTGCAATTCGTCCCCCGAGTTACTCAGCAATGCAATGTCATCGGCGAAGCGCAGGTTACTAAGGTATTCTCCATTGACTCTTATCCCTAACTGCTCCCATTCTAGGCTTCTGAAAACCTCGTGTAAGCACGCGGTAAATAGCATTGGGGAAATTGTGTCCCCCTGCCTTACACCCTTCTTGATTGGTATTCTGTTGCTTTCTTTATGAAGCACTATGGTAGCAGTTGATCCCCTGTAGATTTCTTCCAGAATGTTTATATATACTTCATCTACGCCCTGATTCCGCAGTGTTTGCATGACGGCTGATATTTCTACTGAATCAAACGCCTTCTCGTAATCTATGAAGGCTATGTATAGTGGTTGGTTATACTCTGAGCATTTCTCTATTACCTGATTGATAGTATGAATGTGGTCAATTGTTGAGTAGCCTGTTCGAAATCCTGCTTGTTCCTTTGGTTGATTGAATTCTAATGTTTTCTTTACTCTGTTAGCAATTACCTTTGTAAATAGCTTGTATACTACAGAGAGCAAGCTGATCGGCCTGTAATTCTTCAAGTCCTTGTCATCTCCTTTCTTATGTATTAAGATGATGTTAGCGTTCTTCCAAGACTCTGGTACTCTTCCCGTCAGGAGACACCTCGTAAACAGGGTGGCTAGTTTTTCTAACACAATCTGTCCTCCATCTTTCAGCAAATCTGATGTTACCTGATCCTCACCAGCAGCTTTGCCCCTTTGCATGCTCTCCAAAGCTTTTCTGACTTCTTCTATCATTACTGGTGGGGTGTAATCTGGGTTACTGCTAGTTCTTATAGTATTAAGGTCGTGGTTGTCTCGGCTACTGTACAGATCTTTGTAAAACTCCTCCGCTATTTTAACTATCCTATCCATATTGGTAGTTATTTTGCCTTCTTTGTCCCTTAGTGCATGCATCCGACTTTTGCCTATCCCAAGTTTCCTCTTCAATGCTTTGAGACTTCCTCCGTTTTTCAGAGCGTGTTCAATTCTCTCCATGTTATACCTTCTTACATCGCATACCTTACGTCTATTAATAAACTTCGAAAGCTCTGCCAGCTCTATTTTGTCTGTTGTACTTGACACTTTCATGATTTGACGCTTCTTAATTAGGTTCTTCGTTTTTTGGGAAAGCTTGCCAGTGTCCTGTCTAACTACCCGGCCTCCAACTTCCACTGCACACTCCGTAATGATACTCGTCAGATTATCATTCATTGTATCTACGCTAAGGTTGGTTTCCTCACTAAGAGCCGAATACCTGTTCTGCAGCGACACTCTGAATTCCTGTACTTTCCCTCTCAGTGCTAGCTGATTGATTGGCTTCTTGCGTATCAGTTTCTGTCGTTCCTTCTTCAAGTCTAGGCGAATTCGAGACCGCACCATTCTATGGTCACTGCATCGTACCTTGCCAATCACTTCCACATCCTTAACGATTCCAGGGTGTGCACTCATTATAAAGTCTATTTCGTTCTTATTTTCGCCATTAGGGCTCCTCCATGTCCACTTGCGGTTTTCTCGTTTTCGGTAGAAGGTATTCAAAATCCGTAAATTATTGCGTTCTGCGAATTCTACTAGTAGCTCTCCTCTGGCGTTTCTAGTACCGATGCCATAATCTCCTACTGCCTGGTCTCCAGCCTGCTTCTTCCCTACCTTTGCATTAAAGTCGCCCATCACCATAGTATACTGTGTATTTACCTTACTCATTGCCGATTCCACGTCTTCATAGAAGCTTTCAACTGAAGCGTCATCATGGCTGGATGTAGGCGCGTAAGCCTGTACTACCTTCATTTTGTATCTTTTATTCAGTTTAATTACGATACCTGCCACCCTTTCATTAATGCTATAGTATTCCTCTATGTTGCCAGCTATGTCTCTGTGAATTAGGAACCCCACTCCCAGTTCTCTTCTGTCTTCCAAGCCCCTGTAGCAAAGGACGTGCCCATTCTGTAGCACCGTATAGGCCTCATCTGTCCTCCTAGCCTCACTGAGCCCTATTATATCCCATTTAACACCCTCTAGCTCCTCGAATAGTACAGCTAGACTTCCCTCACTAGATAAGGTTCTAGCGTTAAACGTTGCCAAGTTCAGGTTCCAATGGCGGCCTGTCCGGATCCAGAGATTCTTAGCACCCTCTGCTGCGTTGCAGATCTGACCGCCGCCGTGGTCAGTTGCTTCGCAGCTGCTGGGGACTGAGGGCCGTGAGTTATTTGACGTAAGCATGTGGGAGGTAGTGGCCAGATACTGCACCAGGGTGGCCAATCCTTCAGGCAGTGATCACCATATACTAACTACAGAGCTCCAAGTAGCAGCCACGCGTGCCCCAGAGCGCATCATAAAACTAACGAATTGGGATGCATTTAGGCGTAATCGTACAGCTACCCATCAGGACTCTCCTTCCCTAGAGGCTTGGATATTACAACTTCACTCCGATTTTCAAAGAGCTACCAAACTCATCGCTGCGACGACAGAAACGCCGGATGTGGACCGGCATCTGCTACATCTCTGGGATGCCCACAGAGGCTTGACACGGCGGTGGCGGTGACAGAAACATAACCGAAAACTTCGTCTCCGAATGGCCAAACTAGCTAGTGAGCCACAGAACTATGCGAACATCCTCACTAGCAACAATTGGCATAACTTCTGTGATCGACTCAACGGCTCACTAAGTACACCTCGAACGTGGCGTATACTCCGTGCTCTTTTAAACCCCACGCAGACAAAATCACACACTGCTAACGCAATCCGCACCATTCTCCGCAAATCAGGGCTCGACGATAACTCTCTGCTGCACACCTTAAAGCAATACTATGTATCCACGGGCCCCCGTCCCGCCTACCGTGATTATCCACACGTACACAATACGCCTCTAGATGACGACATTACAGAAGCAGAGGTTAGGGCAGCTTTGCAAAGCATTAAGCGCAACACAGCACCCGGTACAGACGGGATTACGTACACACTTCTGCGTAATTTAGATGACCAGTCCATCGAATATTTAACCGCTTTTTACAACGAACATTGGAAAAACGGCACGCTACCACAGGAGTGGCGACACGCAGAAATCATACTTATTCCAAAGCCTGGCAAGCCGCTATCCCTCCAGAATCTTCACCCTATATCCTTAACTTCATGTCTAGCTAAACTCTGAACGCGTTGTTCTCTCTCGACTACAACCATTTCTCGAAGACAATCACTTTTTTCCTGATACACTATTCGGCTGCCGTCCTGGTATCTCTACACAGGACGTATTATTACAGCTTAAGGAGGACGTGTTGGATAGCCCCACTTCAAACCAGGTCCGAGCTATTCTGGCCCTGGATCTGAAGGGTGCTTTTGACAACGTCTCCCACGACCTTATTCTTGACAATCTCGCTTCATCTCAGTGTGGATCACGTATCTACAATTACGTCAGGTCCTTTCTTTCTGACCGCACGGCCACTATTGGGATTGGAGACCTCCGTTCGGACGTCATTCGTCTCGCAGGCAGAGGAACACCACAGGGCTCGGTTCTCTCGCCCACTTTGTTCAACGTGGCTATGGCTAAACTCCCTTCCCTATTACAACAGGTTCCCAACATCCAGCATGCCATCTATGCAGATGACATTACAATTTGGGCGACCAAAGGATCAGACGGGACCATTCAGGACGCCCTACAGGAAGCTGTGTCTGTGGTGCAAGACTATGCTGCTGCCGGCAGCCTTACGTGCTCAGTGGATAAGTCGGAGTTGTTATTGGTATACAAGCGGCGCCGCAAAACCGCTGATTCTCCTGACATTTCGCTGTTTCTTGATGGCCATCCTATCCCTCTGGTACCACGAATTCGCATTTTAGGCCTCTACCTTCAGTCCGACGGCAAGGCCTCGTACACTACACACCTTCTGGCTCAGCAGATAACTCAAATTACACACATGATCCAACGCATCACCAATCGCAGGAGAGGCCTCTGTGAGAAGGATGTCCTCCGCTTAGTACAAGCACTCATAGTTAGTCGGCTCACCTATCATCTTCCCTTTCACAATCTCACTCTAGCTCAAATAAAAAAGATGGACATCCTTCTACGGACAGCTGTGAAGGCGGCTATCGGCTTGCCTCCACACGCATCTACACAACGCCTCCTTCAATTAGGAGTCCACAACACCATAACCGAACTCATCGAGGCCCAGCGCAACAGTTAGCTCCAACGGCTCAGGCAGACCCGTCAGGGCTGCGCCATCCTGTCTCGTCTTGGCTACCCGATTCCTCAAAAACCCGCACAAGTACCGCGACATAAACTTGCTTCTACTGTCCGCACACTCATCAAAGTGCCTCCGATTCCACGCAATATGAATCCCTCCCGCCACGCCGGTCGTCGACGTGCCCGAGTTCAGGCTATGACACGCGTCTTTGGTGATGGTACATCAGACTTACAAGTACTTTACGCTGATGCAGCACGCTACCCAGAGAAGTCAGCCACGTGTTTAGCCGTGACAGATGACACAGACGCCCTTGTGGCGTCTGCCACACTTCGCACTACAGACAGTGGTCTGGCAGAGGAGGGAGCTCTCGCTCTGGCAATTGTTCACGCTACGACACTGTCACATGACTCCCCTGCCATTATTGTAACAGATTCACAAGCTGCTTGCCGTGCTTTCGCTCAAGGACTTGTGGCTGCACATACACACAATATCCTCTCTTCTGTCTCACCGTCCGCATTACGTCCTGTGCGTATCGTCTGGACTCCTGGACACGCCTCTCTCCATGGTAATGAACGCGTTCATGCGGTTGCCCGAGTGCTGACCGGCTGGGCTCCATTGGAAGAGCGGTCCAATCCAGACGACGCATCGACAGAACCACTAAACTACAACGCTACGCTGGAGTACTACCGACAGAGCCGTTATACATATCCTCCCCCTCATCCTTCACTTAACAGAGCAGATGCTGTCGCTTGGCGGCAACTACAGACCAATTCATTCCCTTGCCTTTATATGCTAAATCGCTTTCATCCGACTCTCTACCCCTCCTATTGCCCCTTCTGTGGATCCGTACCGACAGTGTACCACTCCACGTGGGAATGCTCTGCCCCACAGGGCGTTCCTCCCATTCCCAATCCCACCCCTTCCTCTTGGGAGTCTGCACTGCTCAGCTTACGCCGGCAGAAACAGCAGCAGCTGGTCCAGCGGGCTCGCAGGGTCGCGCAAGGCAATGGAGCCCTGGACTGAGGGCCCCACCCAAAGAAGGCTCAGTGTGCATTTGTTATTAATAAATGTTTATTCTCTCTCATTCTCTGGAGCTAGCCGAACTACCGCGAGCGCATCATGAAGGGCAAAATATACTCCAATGTCGCGTTGACGCGCGCGCACGCTGAGCACAGCAACGTTACGTTAGCAAAATGCAATCACTATATTGGCTGACGCCAGGCGCATCCGGCGTCCGTCGGCGCGGCCCGACGGCAAACCGGCACGAAATGCGACATGCTGCATTTCGCGCCTATGCGTTACTTAGAAAACAATGCGGCTCCTTCTTTTCGTGACGGAGGGATGCCGGACGCGCTGAAATGCGCAGGCGTCAAAGCAACGCAGCGCGGCACGCGCCTGCGAGTATATGGCAGGACTGAAGCCTGGCGTTGCAACGCCAGCGTCACGCCACGAAATGAACGATGGCGAGCACGCGCAACGCGTCACGTCGAAATGTATTGGTGCCTTGACTGTGGCATGTAGTCATGCTGACATGACGCGCACCTCGTGATTATCATGCTTGCACGAGTCACATGCATCCTTCGTCATCCATTGATGTCACGTAATACCAAATTTGGCATATGTGAAGCTAGCGATACGGCCGCGAGTGCATCATTAGTGTGGTATGTAGTCATGTTGTTACATGACACGCATGTCATGATTACCTTATTTGGATGCATCATTTACCTATGTCGTCCGTTCGCGTCGCTTAATCCCGAGTTTGGTGCATGTGAAGCTAGCGAAACGGCTGCGAGCACATCATGAGCGTAGCATGTAGTCATGTTCTTACATGACACGCAACTCATGTTTATCATGTTTGCACATCACATTCATTCATCTATTCACGTACCGTAATACCGAATCCGGTATGTAAAAGTAAAAAGTATAAGTGAACTTAGCGAAACGCCCGCGAACGCGTCATGAGCATGGCATGCATACATGTTGCTACATGACACGAATGTCTTGATTTTCATGTTAGGGTCTGTCGCCTCCGTTCTCCATGCAATCATGTGATACCATACCAGTTTTGCAACACGGCATGTGAACTTAACCCCCGCAAAAGCTGCAGGACGATGAAATGTAAATCATTACATACATGTGATTATTTTCGTGTTATGACAAGTCAAATATGTTCTTCCTACAGTCATGTTATGTCATACCAAGTTTGGTATCGATACCAGTATCGAAATGGCCAGGAGAGCTAAATGTCGTAGCCGGCTAGATAGATAGATAGATAGATAGATAGATAGATAGATAGATAGATAGATAGATAGATAGATAGATAGATAGATAGATAGATAGATAGATAGATAGATAGATAGATAGATAGATAGATAGATAGATAGATAGATAGATAGATAGATAGATAGATAGATAGATAGATAGATACGCTCAAAGTCGCCGAAGTTTGCAAAGTAATGTTCGCATTTAAAACGAAATACGAAGCGCGCCAAGTATGATATAGATGCGTGCTCACGTGCCGCTACTCCGGCACTCACAAACTTTGATGGAAGTGTACACGGCTGCATACATTTTTCGCCAAACAGAGCCTAAACTGAAAGGAACGTGCCTATATTTGACTTCTGTTAATTAAAAGGTATACGTTACTATTGTGAGTGGTGCAGAAAAAATTTTACGACAACACATATTTTAAGAATAAATAGTTGAAACGTACAATAAACTTCAGCAGCAGCTTGGCCAAGTTTTCTGGCTATTTTTCAACACCACGGAGTGTGGGCCGTGCGTTATACATCGCTCAGGTCCTCCCTCAGCTGGTCGAGTCAATCTTTCGCCTTTTACTAAAGATTGCCGTGGGGGAGGACACTCTTATGAGCCTATAGGCAAATTTTTGGGAGGACTTACCCGTTTGGGTGAGGCCTACTTTAAAAATAAAAAATAAGACTTCAAATAGCCGCTGGGGTTACAAATCGAGTCAACTCTCGTTGCTTGACGGCACACCCGACGGTCGCCGAGGTGGCACTTTTTTCCCGCTATTTTCAAGACCGGCCCCGCTTTACCAACGGGGTGGACTGTCAGTGCCTTTCGAAAGCAACCATGTTTACCCGCGTCATGCATGAGCAGGCTATTTCTTGTTCACTCCTACAGAAATTTATTTACGCCGGGCTCTGCATTCCTGATGTCAACAGTGCTATGATTAAAGAAGTTTCAAAACATGGTGCCTTAGCTAAATCAGGCTAGAATTTTAAAATACGCTGATGCCCTCTATAACGACATGAAAAAATGAATGTTGCTGACTACTGCGTAATTAAGCCAATCAATTTATGGTCAATAATTAATTGGGAGAGATTGATAAGCTAACTTTAAAGCAATGATGAGTCAACCGCGAGTTTCACGCAAACCGATCTTGTTGCGTAGGAACATGAATGTCATCAAGGTAAAAGCCGGCAATGATAGAAGCATAAAAGAAAAAAAATGTTTTGTCACCTGCATTGTTCGCAGGGCTCCCGTGCTGAAGCCGAAATGGCTTGTTTTATATGAATGTTATCTAGTATTTTTTTCCACTGTCCTCATAAATCATAATTGAGAGTGAGTTTCCGACACCTTCAATCTAGAGTGCTGATGTCGATGGTCTATATATATATATATATATATATATATATATATATATATATATATATATATATATATATATATATATATATATATATATATATATATTGTTAAGCGGTTTATTGACGGACACTCAGCGATGATTCACGACAGCGACAGTCAATGCGGGGATCGACTCTCTGCACGAGCTGCTCTTCTTAAGAAAAGGGCGACCCACTAGAAGGCGCTGAAGAGGATGACCCACTGTTCAAAGGCTTTACCACAACTACCCCTGGTACGAAAAGGGAGCCGCGTGGTGACCTAACAGCTGGTTACAATGAGCGGATCATGGTAGGCCTTGAGGCGCTCCACGTTAACAATGTCGCGTCCTCGACGACGCATGTCCGAAGATTGTTCGATGGGTTCAATCAAGTAGTTGACTGGGGAAGTGCATTTGACGACACGGTAGGGACCTTCGTATTTAGGCAATAGTTTTGAAGATAGGCCAGTTGCAGTAGTAGGGATCGAGAGCCAGACGAGCGCTCCAGGGAGGAATGTGGGCGCAGTAGTACTGGCGTCAGTGTGAATGCTTTTTTGCCGCTCTTGATCATGCGCAGTAAAGGTCTTTGCAAGCTCTCGACATTCTTCAGCAAGCTTGGCTGTAGCAGGAATAGGTGCCCACTCAGACGGATCTGGCCTGTACGGAAGTATCGTGTCGATGGTGTGTGACGGGTGCCTTCCATATAATAAAAAGAAAGGTGAAAAGCCAGTAGTGCTCTGAGGGGCGGTATTATATGCGTAGGTGACGAAGGGTAGAATGGAATCCCAATTTGTGTGATCGGCGGCGACGTATTTGGAGAGCATGTCGCCCAGCGTACGGTTGAAGCGTTCTGTGAGGCCATTCGTCTGCGGGTGGTAAGCAGCAGTTTTGCGGTGAACAACGTTGCACTCTTTGAGAATGGCTTGAACGACTTCAGACAGGAAGACACGGCCTCGGTCACTGAGCAGTTCCTGGGGTGGGCCGTGTCGCAGAATGAATCGTTGGAGCAGAAAGGAAGCCACATCGCTCGCTGTAGCCGCGGGAAGAGCGGCCGTTTCGGCGTATCGCGTGAGGTGGTCCACAGCAACAATGGCCCAGCGGTTACCAGCCGACGTTAGTGGAAGTGGCCCATACAAATCGATGTCAACGCGCCCAAACGGCCTGGCAGGACAAGGTAGAGGTTGCAGACCTACCGGCGACAGGTGCGTTCAAGTTTTGCGGCGCTGACATTCTATGCAGGAGCGAACGAATTTCTGCGCGTAGCGGTACATGCCACACCAAAAGTACCGCTGGCGAATGCGGTGGTAAGTCTTCGATACCCCGGAGTGCGCACACTGCGGATCAGAATGAAAGAATTCGCATATGTCAGAGCGCAGACTGCGAGGTATGACTAGTAGCCACTGGCGGCCGTCACCGTTGTAATTGCGTCGATGGAGGAGGTCGTCGCGAACTGCGAAATGGTGGGCTTGACGACGCAACGCGCGAGTGGATGGAGTGGATGGATCAGTCAGCAAGTCTATCAGTGAGGCAATCCATTGATCCTTGCGCTGTTCAGTAGCAATAGCATGAATGCTAATCGAAGAAATGGCAAGGTGAGACACTGAGTTGTTGGCATTGTCGTCAGGCAAGGGAGAGCGCGACAGGGCGTCGGCGTCAGCATGTTGCCTTCCATCGCGGTACAGCACGCGGATGTCATAGTCTTGCAGGCGAAGTGCCCACCGGGCGAGACGGCCTGAGGGATCTTTCAATGACGACAACCAGCATAGTGCGTGGTGGTCGGTGACGACATCAAATGGGCGACCATACAAATAAGGTCGGAACTTTGCAAGGGCCCAGACGATTGCCAAACATTCTTTCTCGGTGACTGTGTAATTAGTCTCGGCTTTAGTAAGCGTACGGCTCGCGTACGCCACGACATATTCCGGGAACCCTGGTTTGCGCTGCGCAAGGACAGTGCCGAGGCCGACACCACTGGCATCCGTGTGTACCTCTGTAGGGGCCGTAGGGTCGTAGTGGCGGAGTATGGGAGGCGACGTCAACAAACGACGAAGTGTTCTGAAAGCGTCGTCGCACTGTGATGACCACGAATGGAGAGGCCCGTTACTTCCGAGAAGCTTCGTCAGCGGCGATATGATAGTCGCGAAGTTTCGAATGAAGCGCCGAAAGTAGGAACACAGTCCTACGAAACTGCGCAGTTCCTTCACAGATGTCGGCTTGGGGAACTCGGTCACGGCCCGAAGCTTGGTTGGATCAGGGAGAATTCCGTCCTTGGACACGACGTAGCCGAGTATTGTCAGCTGCCGAGCTGCAAATCGGCACTTCTTTAGGTTCAGTTGCAGACTGGCGTTTCTCAGACGCGTTAAAACATGCCGAAGGCGTTGAAGGTGCGTCGAGAAGTCAGGAGCGAAAACGACCACGTCATCGAGGTAGCACAGGCACGTGTGCCATTTCAGGTCACGCAGGACGGTATCCATCATGCGCTCAAAGGTGGCGGGCGCATTGCACAGCCCAAACGGCATAACGTTAAACTCGTACAAGCCGTCGGGGGTGACAAAAGCGGTCTTTGGTCGAGCGTCCTCAGCCATAGGTACTTGCCAGTACCCTGAGCGCAAATCGAGGGATGAAAAGAATTCTGCTCCTTGCAGGCTGTCAATCGCGTCATCTACCCGCGGTAGTGGATACACGTCCTTACGAGTGATCTTGTTGAGGCGTCGGTAGTCCACACAGAACCGCACAGAACCATCCTTCTTCGTGACGAGAACGACAGGAGATGCCCAGGGGCTGCTAGAGGGGCGAATAACATCGCGGCGAAGCATGTCGTCGACTTGCTCGTTGATTACACGGCGTTCTGTGGGAGATACGCGATATGGACGTTGCCGCAGCGGTGGCTGTGCGCCTGTGTCGATGAGATGCGTAACGGTGGATGTGCGGCCGAGAGAAGGTTGAGCGACATCGAAAGAAGAGCGGAATTCTTCCAACAGGCCCAAAAGCTGGGAACGCTGGCCCTGCGCAAGGTCGTCGGGTATGCAGGGACCGAATATATCATCGGATGATGAAGCAGATGTCGAAACAGCACCAAGCGTACAGGAACTTGGGCAGTGCATGTCGTCGGGTTGATCCTTAACTTGCGCGTCTTCGATGGGTTCCACGCTGCCGAGACATTCTCCTCGCACCAACGTAACACTGTACGGAGATGAGTTCACAACAAAAATAGTGGTGCTGCCGTGAGTGAGTTGCACGGTCGCGAAAGGAATCAGCAAGCTTTTTCTTATGAAAACTCGACGAGATGGCGAGAGGAGTGCAGCGGTGTCAGAAAGGCTTGCGCAGTAGAGCTACACCGCAACGGACGAGTTTGCAGGCACTTGAGTGTCGTCTCTGACGAGTAACTTGCTTGCAGCGGATGGACTGTCGGCCGGCGTCAAAGAAGAGAATGGCGCGAGTTCTATTTCTGCCGGTGCGCAATGAATGACGGCGTCGTTGCGGGAGAGAAAATCCCATCCTAGGATGACGTCGTGAGAGCATGAAGAAATTATGATGAATTCGACCGCATACATTACGTCCTGAATCATAAGGCGGGCTGTGCACATTGCTGTAGGGTGAATGCTTTGGGCGCTGGCTGTACGGAGGGAGAGCCCGCAAAGCGGCGTCGTCACTTTGCGCAGTAATCGGCAAAGTTTTTCGTCCATCACGGATACGGCGGCTTCAGTATCAACAAGGGCAGATGCACGAACGCCATACACAAGCACGTCTATCACGTTCGACGGGCTTTTCTGAGGGCTTCCGCAGTTCGACAGCGTCGCAGCCCTTGCCTCGTGGACTGCGACGACTAGCTTTCCTGGTCGCCCTCGAGTGGACGTGGCCGCATCGGTGACAGTGAGCGACGTCGTGGAGATGGTGAACGGCGGGTAGACGGAACGGGGCGGGACGACGGTGACATAGGCGGCGGTTGCTCATAAGAGCGGCTTGACTGGCTGGGAAAGTTGGAGGCGACCTGCGGTTGCTGCACACGATTGCAATATCGTGCCACATGACCGACGCAACCGCAAGCAAAGCAGATGGGGCGATTATCAGCAGCGCGCCATTGGTTTGCTGGTCGCATCCATGTCACAGAACGCGATTGGCGAGCCGGCTGCTGATATGAGTGCATGGTAGGCGGCACTCGGGGCACGTGGGTGACGCCGGCGTATGTAGGCGAGACAGGTTCTCCAAAGGCCTGGGGCCTCGCGACGGTTTCGGTGTAATTTAGCGGAACAGTGACAGAAATCGGTGGGGGCGGCCTGGCAACAACTTGGGCGTAGCTGAGTGGCACAGATGCAGGAGGTGGCTCGTGGTATTCAGGGACGACCTCCGCGATTTCCTGCTGAATGGCTCGGCGGAGCGGAGGTGGAAGTGTACTTGATGGCTGTTGAGCTTGTTGTGGGGAAGCAAAAGCCAGTAGAGAGACCTGGCGGGCAACTTCCTCACGCACGAACGACTTGATTTCGGCGAGCAAGGTTGCGTGGTCTGGAACTGCTGACAAGGCCGAGAGATCAGCATCACGTGGTGGCGGGCGACGGGTCATCAAGCACTGCCGCCGCAGCTCGTCGTAACTTTGGCATAACATGATGACTTCTGCCACAGTGCGGGGGTTCTTTGCCAGGAGCACAGTGAAGGCATCGTCGGCGATGCCTTTTAGAACATGCGTGAACATGCGTGGCGTTGTAACAACATGACTACATGCCACGCTCATTATACGCTCGCGGCCGTTCCGCTAGCGTGACATATACCAACTTGGTATTACAGTACGTGAACAAACGACGAAGGCATGTGACTGGTGCAAACATGATAATCATGAGATGCGTGTCATGTAACAACATGACTATATGCCACGCTCATGATGCGCTGGGGGCCGTTTTGCTATAGCTTCACATGTACCAAACTCGGTGTTACGTGACGCGAACGGACGACATAGGTAAATGACACATACAAACATGATAATCTCGACATGCGTGTCATGTAACAACGTCGCTACATGCCACACTCATGATGCGCTCGCGGTCGTTTCACTAGCTTCAGTGCCAAATTTGGTATGACGTAGCGCCAATGGACGACCAAGCGATGTGACTGGTGCACGCATGGTGATCATGAGATGCGTGTCATGGGAGAACATGACTACATGCCACAGTTAAGGCACCAATACATTTCGACGTGACGAGGTGCGCGTGATCGCCAGCGTTCATTTCGTCGCGTCACGCCGGCGTTGACGCCAGGCGCCGCGTCACGCCGTCGCGTCACGCCAGGCGCCGGTCCTGCCATATACTCGCAGGCGCGCGCCGCGCTGCATTAATTTGACGCATGCGCGTTTCAGCGTTTCTGGCGTCCCTCGGTCACGAAAAGGAGACCCAGTGTTGTCTGGGTAACGCATCGGCATAGAGAAATAAAAAAAAGGTCTTTCTCTATGGCATCGGCGCGAAATACAGCATGTCGCATTTCGCGCCGGTTGCCGTCGGGCCGCGCAGACGGACGCTGGTCACGCCGGGCGTCAGACTAAAGAGAGCTCGCCTTTTGCTAGAGCGTTGCTGCGCCTAGCGTGCGCACGCGTCAACGATATATTGGAGTATATTGGGCCCTTCATGATGCAATCGCAGCCGTTTTGCTAGCTTCACATATACCAAATTTGGTGTCACGTGAAGTCAATGGATGACGAAATATATGACTGGTGCAAACATGATAATCCTGACACGCGTGTCATGTAAGAACGCGAGAACATACCACTCTCGTAGCGTGCTCGTGGCCGTTTCGCTAGCTCACATATACTAAATTTGGTATCACGGGACGTAAATAAAGGTAAACGGCATATCCAAGCATGTAATCAAGACATGGAAATCATGTACTTATCTGTACATGTAATCATGTAATTATCTCCACTTCGTAGCGTTGTGCTGATTTTAAGTGTGAATACACTTTATGAGCGACCCCAAACCATCCACCGCCGTCGGCGGCGTCCGCAGTCTTCTCTCTATCTTTAAAAGAAAGAGGACTTGGTGGGCCGCCGCGCGACGCTCTACCGAATAAGCCACGGACGCGACGCTGATATCGGTGTCAGTAGGGAGTTTTAGTGCTGGGTACCCAAGCGGCTTGCGTACGCAGGACGTTGGGGCGGCGGTATTGCGCATGCGCGAAACACCAAACAGATGCGCCGCAAGATCGCTGGGGCGATGGGGCCATGCGTCCGCGCGGTCCACCTACGCAAGAACTCACGGTATCCGCACTGCGAATACTCTAGCCGTAGAGTTAAAATAAGCGAAAGTGCGAGGACTTATAGCGATTACACGGTTTCAGCCAGATTTCCAAAGCTAAAATGGCCTGGAACATAAAAACTAAAAGGCATATGCCAGCCCCCGACCAGCTGATTAGGTGGCGCCATCTAGCGCGGCCATAGTGAAACAGACAACCACAACTTTGTTATTGCAGAAACATTATGCATTGTACATCTGGTGCAAAAACTGCGCAGCGACAATATCACAAATGAGTAACCTTTATATTGATTTTCACCTCAAGAACATTACGCGTAAGCTAACATGTTCATGACTGCGGTTGCACGAAATGTCACAAGATGTCGACACTGTCGTTACAGTAACCTTGTATTTTTCACTTTTTTGCGTATACCAGATTACTGTACACAATAAAAAAGTGTCCTGATTACTATGTATGTTTAATTTAACATTTTAAATCATAAAATACCTAAATATTGCTTACGTGACAAGACGCTATGGCTCTGCGAGCGCGTGTGAACTTCGTGCGGCTTGCGTTTGCGTGCGTGCCACCGTGGCGCCAACTAAAAAGGCATTCCGGTTGGGTATGGGTTCGGCACGCAACGCCACGCGCTGCCAAGCCCGCAACGCCCCAAGAGAATGCGTACCCAGCACTAAAACCCCCTAGTAACGCGCCTTATACCCCCTCCCCCTTCGCTCGCTCCTCTGCTCTCCTCGCTCGCTGCAGCTGCGCGCGCACCCCTCTCTCTCGCGCGACCGCCTTCTCTCTCAGTCTCCCGTCGAGAGCGGGTCGTGCGATGGATGTCCCGGAGGCAACGCTTCCATCAACAACGAATGCAGTACAACCGAATGCCAGCACTGCACCCGTCCTAGGAGGTGACGGTACCACGGTGGTTTCGCCGACGTTGCAAGACAAGGCGGCGCTGCGAAGGGCTCGTGAGACCGAACGTAAGCGGACGAAGCGTGCAGCGGATGCCGAACTGCGTGCTCGCGAGGCCGAGTGCAAGCGGGTGAAGCGTGCAGCGGATGCCGAACTGCGCGCTCGCGAGGCCCAGGACAAGCTACAACGATAACACGAATAGGTGCTTATCTGTAGGTAGTTTGTGTGTGTGTGTGTGTGTGTGTGTGTGTGTGTGTGTGTTGTGTGTGTGTGTGTGTGTGTGTGTGTGTGTGTGTGTGTGTGTGTGTGTGTGTGTGTGTGTGTGTGTGTGTGCATTTAATGCATCGTACGAAAATCGTGAAGTGTAAATAAATAATACTTCGTATATACTGTATCTGTGTAAAAATGATTCATGGCAAACAACACTTAAATTCATTATGTACACTTTAATCATCATCATCAGTAATAAAACTCCCAAGAATTTCCCCGAGGGTGAACATGGTTAAGTGAGAATGCACGGGGTGATGCTATGAGGGGGAGTGAAGTTAAAATCCGTTGGCATTCGCCAGTGAGTAAACGTAAACCCCCCGTGTGATCAAATTGCGATTCTTAGGAACCGTTACACCATAAAGGCACCGTAGTGTGATTAATAAATATAATAGTGCGAATTAATAAATACCCCTCATAGCATCACCCCGTGCATTCGCACTTAACCATGTTCACCCTCGGGGAAATGCTTGGGAGTTTTTTTAAAGCGACATATCAATATTTCTCATTCGCGCTTCGCATAACATTGGTTCCCACTGTACGTGGGATCTGACTTTTTTTTTCTATGATAATGCCTACCTGCCTGAGATGTAGTAAAAAAGTATCGAACGCTTGGCCAAAAAAAAATTTATTTGATTTTCTGCGCCAGAAAGTCAGTTAATGGTATTCTGGAGGCGCTGCGTTAGAGTGCCTCAAGCGTGCAGCGGAGGCGAACGAGCGCATCAAGTCACGTTACACGTGAGACATGAGCGTCATGTGGCAGTTTTCTTGGAAAATGAAGCGCGTGTCTCTGAGACGGGTGTGAAAGCCCGTCTCAGAGGTGATAAGGTGTAGAACGCAAGACGATGGGTAGGTGCCACCACCGTGTCGTCTTAGCAAAGCGTTGGAAACTCTCGCCTTTTCGTGCAAGCGTTGCATGGTCAGCGTAGCGTGATGAGCGCTACGGTCTCTAAAATTCCTCTTATATGCCTTCTTTAGTAAAAGACGCACAGGCAGAATATATACGCGTTGTTATGGTGCTGTAGACATGCGCCATAATGGCTTTTTAATTAACAATTTCACAAGTATGAACGCTGAACCTTGAGCAGCAACATTGGTGGGCGCTGCAGATGGGGACGGCCGTTTCAAGTAACCGGTACCATGCGGTGGTTTCGTTCACATGGAATGTTGCAAAACTGGTATGGTATGATATGATTGCATGGCAAACGCAAGCGATTGACCCTCACATGGAAATCATGACATGTGTGGCGTGTAACAACATGACTACATGCCACGCTCATGATACGCTCGCGGCCGTTTCGCTAGCGTGACATATACAAAACTTGGTATTACAGTACGTGAATGGATGACGAAGGCATGTGACGGGTGCAAACATAATAATCATGAGATGCGTGTCATGTAACAACATGACTATATGCCACGCTCATCATGCGCTGGCGGCCGTTTCGCTATAGCTTCACATGTACTAAACTCGGTGTTACGTCACGCGAACGGACGACATAGGTAAATGACACATCCAAACATGACATCCGTGGCATGTAACAACGTCGCTACATGCCACGCTCATGATGCGCTCGCGGTCGTTTTACTAGCTTCAGTGCCAAATTTTGTATTACGTAGTGCCAATGGACGACCAAGGTGACTGGTGCAAACATGGTAATCATGAGATGCGTGTCATGGGAGAACATGACTACATTCCACAGTTAAAGCACCAATACATTTCGACGTGACGCGGTGCGCGTGCTCGCCGGCGTTGATTTCGTCGCGTCACGCCGGCGTTGACACGCCAGGCGCTGGTCCTGCCATATACTCGCAGGCGCGCGCCGCTCTGCGTTGATTTGACGCGCGTTTCAGCGCGTCCGCTGTCCCTCGGTCACGAAAAGGAGACCCGGTGTTGTCTGGGTAACGCATCGGCGCGAAATCCAGCATGTCGCATTTCGCGCCATGCTGGATTTCAATATAGGAGGCTATGGACTGAAGAGAGCTCGTCTTTTGCTAGAGCGTCGCTGCGCCCAGCGTGCGCACGCGTCAACGATACATTGGAGTATATTGGGCCCTTCGTGATGCAATCGCAGCCGTTTTGCTAGCTTCACATATACCAAATTTGGTGTCACGTGAAGTCAAAGGATGACGAAATATATGACTGGTGCAAACACGATAATCCTGACACGCGTGTCACGTAAGAACGCGAGAACATACCACTCTCGTAGCGTGCTCGTGGCCGTTTCGCTAGCTCCACATATACTAAATTTGGTATCACGGGACGTGAATAGATAAAGGTAAACGGAACATCCAAGCATGATAATCATGACATGGAAATCGTGTACGGAATCAATTACCTCCACCTCGTAACGTTGTGCTGATTTTAAAGCGACATATCAATTTTTCTCATTCGCGCTTCGCACAACATTGGTTCCCACTGTACGTGGGATCTGTCTTTTTTTTTTCTATGATAATGCCTACCTGCCTGAGATGTAGTAAAAAAGTATCCAACGCTTACTCTCGGTGTACCTCCTTCACAAGTTCTCGAACTGTGAGAAGACTAAAGTATACGTGGTTAGTCCGCGCTTGCGCAATGACATAAACTCACTTCGGCTTGTTGACGGTCTGTCTGATCGCGGTTCGCTGCCCCCGATGTACGCCCATCGCTGAACTGGTTGTACAACTCCTTTATCCGAGAATTGCTCACTGCATCGTCACCGAAAGCCTGCCGAACCCTACGAATGGCTTCCGCTTGGGTAACGCCAAGATTTTACCAAAACAGGATGCAGTATCGTTATGTTGTTCAAATATTTTACCACTTACCGGAATAGACCTGTCCCAGCCGGGGTTTGTTACACCGCGGCCTCTACATCACTGTATGACGTAACCGGCGCACGTGCCATGGAGGTAGTTGGCAAAACACCAGCGCTGCTGGCTCAGCGTAGCACGGTGCTTGGCGAAAGTTTTATTTTTTTCCCCTGTTGAACATTTACGGCCATTTTACTGCTGCAAGGCGAGTTGTGATGCGATCGAGTCAAAGAACATATAGGTGTGTGTTGAACTGCGTGACAAATATTCTGTAATGCTGGCTGGCTGCTTAGCTAGAAGAAGTAGATCCACGTGGCGGTCTGTGCGAAGAATACCGGTATCGTTTTTTTGAAGTAGAACCACGTTTATTCCAGAGCATAGGGCGCGTTGAAATTCGGTCATGATATGAGCTCACAATCACAGACGGTGAAACAGACACAATTGTGTGTGGTGAGTGCTGTGTCAATAAAAATGTATCTTGTTTAAGAAAGCATCGGCGCTCACTGTGAGTAACAGCTAGGGCCAGCTGCAGTGACCGGTAGGCAGCGTAACCCCCGGATTCGGCACTTTAATGAACGTAAAACGAATTTGACGCGATGATCTGCGGGTGCGTTAATCTCAGCGTTCAGTATACGTGAAAAAAAAATGTATAATCTCCATCTTGTACGCCTGAACTCGCATGTTTTAGCATTGCCCAAGTTACACGCATGCTTTGCATCAGTGAGTACGCAGACTCATTCAAGGTACCGCGTTTCAACGGAGATCAGATCCCAAACGTCTTAATGGAAAACAGTGTATGTTCTTGTTTGTCATGTTATTGTTAGCTTACCTTTACGGCTCCATCTTAATTAAGTGACAATGCACTCTCCAAGTTTGTGTATCAAGTCAAAATCAGCAAAGTATGCAAACGCGTTGTCCGCATAACATACAGCGAAGTAACTGCGAAAAAAGATTTAGTAATTCGATTATCGCGTTTAATATCGCAAAAACTTCTCAGTGGCTGATGAGGAATGCCGTATGAGGAATGCCGTATTTTCACGGCATTGAATTTGTTAACCTCAACAAAAGACACGGTGACACTGTTTCTTATTAAAGACGATAGTCTTTCTATAGGGACCTTCGACGAAAAAATTTTGGTCTGTATGTCTGTCCGTCTGTACATTTGTTTGTTTGTCCGCCCTAACGATACCTCAAACGGCACCGAACGGCCAACCCCATTCGCAGCGCCCTCCTATATCGCTCAAGGTTTAGCGTTCAAAGTTGTGCGATTGTCAATTAAAAAGCAATTATTGCACATATCTGAGGCGCCATAACAACACTTCGAAGTTTTGTATGTCAGCCTTTATACTAGAAGAGGCACACAGAACTCTAAGGAATGTAGCGTTTTAGCGCGCTGCGCTGACAGTGCAACGCGATGCTCAAAAAGTTGTTTCCAACGCTTTGCTATGACGGCACGGAGGTAGCACCTGTCCGTCGCTTTGCGTTCTACACCTTATCACCTCCGAGACTGGCGCGCATCTTTCTGCGCGGGCTGCACGCCTTCGTTTTCGAAAATAACTGCCAGATGGCGCTTGTGTCTAACGTGCCTCGATGGGCTCATTCGCCTCCGCTACACGCTCGAGGCACTCTAACGCAGGGCCTCCAGAATACACCGATTTTCTTGCGCAGAACTTCGAATAAACGTTTTGTTCCCTCTCTCCAGACGCGAGACTATCGTCTTTCGACTACTTTTGCGGTGTAGCATGCAGATTTGGAACCATTTTTTTTTCACTCATATGTCATGAGAATTTTGCACCGCATGTGGGAATTTAATCCGTGATCGCTGACCTCGATCACAGAACCATTTCGCCACCATTGTCACTGTTATCGGACGGCAGTTGTTTATATCAGCCTAGTCCCCCTTTCGTTTATAGATCCTGCTCATCCTGCTTAGTTTCCACCCATTGGCGGATTCCCACTCCATAATTGCTTTGCTTGCTGCCTCTCTTAATGTTTGCTTAGAGTTTCGTTCTTATTTTTATTGGCATAACTGGGATGGCGTCAGGGCCTGTTGATGCAATATTAGTAACCCTTTTCTCTGTCCTTTCCCACTCTCGTTGTCCCAGTGGAACCACTGCGCTAATTGGTCTACCCCCATCTGGTATCGTGCATGCAGTGCTTTCTTAGTGTTTAAACTTTTCTCTCAGTATTGATTTCATATAGTCCATTGCCTGATCCCCTTCTAGTGTGACCCCTCAAACTATAGTTATAAATATCTGTTACACGCTTGCCTTATTACTCAGAGAATTGATATGGTTCCAAACTTTGCAGCTGCCTCTCTATCCTTTTTAGGGGTGAAGCTCTTTATAGTGGCACCCATTCGTCCCTCGTAGCCATTGTAGTAGTGTGTAACAAGTATAACATTCTGACCTCCAAGGTAGTGCCGGTGAGAGATTTCTTCAGTGCGTTTTTGAACAATAAAAGATAGTGCTCAATGTACATGCCAAAGGCTGCTAAGGGGGAATGAGGGACAGGAGAATTCGTCATTTTAGTTAACGTGCACGCTGCGAATTTTTTATTGTTCAACAACGCACAGAACACAAGAAAGGGTTGCTACTTATACTCGCTGGGCGCAACCTCCTAGATTTTAGAAAGGTTTAGCGAGAGTTGGGCCGCAGTGCCATGAATACAGTGAACTATAGTATATACCATGAACTCGAGGTGTTTAAAGGCGGGAAGTAGACACGAAGCGCGTGAGAGATAGAGATAAAGATACAAGGAAAGGCAGGGAGGTTAAGCAGACGCACATCCGGTTTGCTACCCTGCACTGGGGAAGGGATAAAGGGGAGAAAAGAGGTTGCACAAAGATGAGAAGGTACACACAATCACGGGCACACTCGGTGAGCACACACAGTTCACAGGCGGTCGCTCAGGTTTGTTGACTTAAGGTAAAGAAGCAGTGCTTTAGTTGCTTTCTGCGCAACTGAGGCAGATGCCCAAGGTCCTAGTATCTTCCGCACACAAAATGGTCCGGAGTCAAGTCGATTCAAAACCATCCGTAGCTGGCATCGCTGTGTGTCGTAGCAAGCGCAGCTGCAGAGGACGTGTTCGATGGTTTCTTCATCTCCGCAGTAGTCGCATGTAGGAGTGTCTGCCATACCAATGCGAAAGGAGTACACCTTTGTGAATGCAACACCCAACCAAAGGCGGCATAACAGTGTCGCATCGGAGCGGGAAAGTTGTGATGGTAGCTTTAGCTTTAGCGAAGGATCCAGTTCATAAAATTGACACCTTTGGAAGCTGGTAGACGACCAGAACGTGCGTGTGAGATCTCGAGCCAGCAGGTAAAGTTGTCTTGCTGCATCATTCCTTGATAGAGGAATCGGGACTACACGGGTTTCTTCATGGGCTGAGCGGGCTGCATCATCGGCTAGTTCATTTCCGGTAATACCGAAATGTCCATGCAGCCATTGATATATAATATCATGCCCTCGAGCTAGAGCTTCATGATGGCAATGTCTTATTTCTTGTACCAGTTGGTCATGGCTCCTCCTACGCATGGCAGACTGCAAACTCTGAAGCGCTGCCTTCGAATCACAGAATATGACCCATTTTCCTGGACGTTCTTGAACGAGATATTGTAAAGCAGCCTATATAGCAGCAAGCTCTGATGCCGTAGATGTAGTCATATGCGACAACTTAAACTTGATTGTCATTGCTGCAGCCGGAATTACAGCGGCACCTGATGAGCTGCTGGACGAGACGGACCCATCAGTGTGTATCTGCGTTCGGTCTAAGTACAACTCATGTAATAATAGCAGTGTTGCTTGCTTCAATGCTACTCTGGAGTGACTGCTTTTCTTTTTGATTCCCGGAATTTCTAGACGTACTTGCGGCTGGTCGAGGCACCACAAAGGGCATGCCGTTCTCGCAGCTGGCGTATATCCTGATGGAATGCTGTTTAGGTGCTTGGCTATGACGTCTGAAAACGTAGCACGTGGTCTTCCGGAAGGTAGAAGGGTCAAGTGGTGGTCGGGGACACGGCTAGCATGTCGAATGTGCGCTCTGAGGCAATCCACAGCTATATATGTCCTGACCGGATGGTCTTTGGCAAGCATGATTGTGGCATAAGTAGAAGCGCATCGGGGCAGTCCTAGGCAGATTCGCAGTGCCTGACCCTGCAAACTCTCCAATGAATGAGTATTCGATTTGCAAGTTTTAGTCAGTACCGGCAAGCTGTAGCGCAATAGACCCAGAAATAGGGCCCTGTACAGCTGTAGCATGGAGGCCACAGAAGTTCCCCATGCACCGCACAAGAATTTCATGATATGCACAATAGATAGCAGTCTCTTCTTCAAGTACGCACAATGTGGGCTCCACGAAAGACTTCTGTCGATTATTATGCCCAGGAAACGATGCGTCCGTGCATATTTGACACTCTGCCCATTGATGTAAACAGGGTATGGCGTCATTGGTTTGCGTGTAAACGCCATCAACGCGCACTTCACAGTTGATATATTTAGGCCTTGTTTCTGAAGGTAGGCTGTTGTGAGTGTTGCTGCCCGCTGTATTCGTGCACGCACCTGAGGGCGAGTAACTGCAGCACTCCAGAGGCAAATATCATCGGCGTATATGGATATGCACACCGACTTTGGCAGAACCTTCACCAGACCAATGAGGGCCACATTGAACAATGTGGGGCTTAAAACACCTCCCTGAGGTACTCCGCAGTAGGTGTAATGTTGGGCAGTTGTACCCTCATATGCTTGTACAAAGAAACCTCTGCCAGTTATATAATCTTTTATCCATTGAAACATTCGTCCACCAACGCCCATTGCTGCGAGAGAAGTGAGGATGGCATCGTGAGCTACATTATCATATGCACCCTTCACGTCAAGAAAGAGTGCCACTGATATGCGCTTGCGACTTTTTTCTTGTTGAACAAATGTCGACAAATCAAGGACGCAGTCAATGGAGGAGCGGCCCCGACGAAAGCCTGCCATGCAAGAAGGGTATTTGGTGTATCGTTCCAAGTACCACTCGAGACGAAATAGAACCATCCTTTCCATCACTTTTCCGAGGCAGCTTGCGAGGGCAATAGGGCGATACACTGTCAAGACCAATGGTGATTTTTCCGAATTCAAAAGTGCTATTAATCGACTAATTTTCCATTCTCAGGGAACACTGCCGCTGAGCCAGGAGTTGTTGAAGCATGTTAAAAGTTCTTTTCTAGCTTTCTGTCCAAGGTGTCCCAACGCACTATAAGTTATACCATCAGGACCTGGCGATGACATGCGCTTAGAAGCGACTAACGCACCTTCCAGTTCTTCCATGGTGAACGGAATGTCCATTTCTGGTAATCGCGTCTCAGGAACGATCACGGCGTCGATGCTCTCGTTCACAATATTCCCGGCAACTCTCGTGCAAAATTCTTCAGCCACCTCGAGTTCTGTTTTTCCCTGATGGAGTGCCAAAGCTTTAAAAGGGTGCCGTTGTTGTGGAGAGGAGCGAAGACCACGAACTGTTCTCCAGATATATGACAGCGGTTTATGAGGGTCTAGAGATTCGCAGAATGCTTTCCAGCGTTCGCTCTCCAGTTTGTAAATGCGTCGTTGAATCTTTTTCTGGAGCCGCCTTGCTTCCCTCAGATCGTAAATTGATCTTGTGCGTCTGTATCGTCGTTCTGCACGCGTTCGTATAGCTCGTAATTTTTCCAGTTCGATGTCAAACTGTGTAACTTTAGACGAAAATGGTAATTTACATTTGGACGCTTGCATAGCTTCCACTATGGTATTTTCCAGGCTGCAGGCGAGGCCTTCTTGGCAAGCGTTCTCAACACGCGATGCAAACATCGACCAGTCAGTGCCAATTGCAACACCGGAAGAGAAATTTTTTACGATACCATCGATCGTCACGTAGGTGGGTATGTGATCACTCCCATGAGTCTCAATATCGCAAAACCACTTAACTTTGTGAGAGAAGCACCGTGACACCAATGTCAGGTCAAGGCAACTGCCATACGTGAGACCCCGCAGATATGTGGGGGTACCATCGTTCATGATGGAAAGGTCGTAATCGGAAGCGAATGTAACAATGTTCCGGCCCCTGGCATTCATCCTAGTGCTCCCCCAAAGCATGTGATGGGCGTTGAAGTCACCGGTTATGATCCAAGGCCCATCGGTTCTCATTAGGATGTCTTTTAATCTGTCGCAGTCAAATCGCGATGACGGATATATATCCACCAATAAGCGTGAACGAAACTGCATTCTTCTTCACACGAAGACACACGTACTGATTGTCGTCATTTGAACTTATTGGGTGCGAAAGATAAGTCAAGTCTGTGCGAATGTAAACAATTACTTTGCTACGTTCTTCGCAAGCGGCTGAACAAAAAGCTTCATAACTGGACAATCTATAAGGCGTTGACACGTTTGGTTCACATATGACAAGTATAGGGAATTGATTGGCCCGAACAAATTGGCGCAAGTCCGAGATACGGGACTTCATGCCTCTGGCATTCCACTGAAAAATCGACGCACTTTTAACTTCAGTGCGGAAGTGGAGATTTTGTTGAGCCATTGTGCTTATACGAAGTTAGCAAGAACTGGATTCAGTGCATCCAGTATTTGCAGTGCACTCTTACCAGACGGAGATTGTATGCTGCTCAGTAGCGTGCGAATCGTGGCAATTAATGATTGCACGATTGCAGCCACTTGCCTGTCTTGGTTGGAAAGATCTCGAACCGGGACGATTGCAGTCACTTGCCTGTCTTGGTTGGGAAGATCTCGAACCGGGAGCGTGGACTGGCCGTCATGAAGCTCCTTCGGTTCACTTGATGCTGCTTCCCTTGGAAGTGCAGGCCACTCTGTCGCAGTCAGGGTATGCTCACTGGCTTTGTCCTTTACAGCCTTTCCCGCGGCATGTGGTCTGGGAGGCAAAGGAGGTGGATCTGATGAGGGATCACGCAATCGTGTCGAGGAGGTAGCGGGCGTCCTCGAAGACCGACGTCGACGTGAACGACGCCTTCTGACTTTAGCTGCGGCTTCTCGGTGAGATGAGTGATCGCGCACCATCTCCTTCAAGATGGCAATTTCCTTCTGAATCCGCGGGCAGTCCTTCGATGTGGCTACATGGGATCCATTGCAATTAGAGCATTTCTTGACAGTTGCGACGCACTTATCCGCTTCATGGTGCTCGGCGCAGCGGTGGCATACCACCGAATTCTCGCAGACGCTGCTCACATGTCCAAGTTTCATGCATTTACGGCACTGGAGAGGCTTTGGAATGAAAGGCCGCACAGCATGTCTGAAGTACCCCACCTTCACATGAGAGGGGAGTAATGTGCTCTTAAACGCAATCTTCACACAGCGAGACTTGCCTAGCCGGGTGACATCAACAATTGGAGTATCAGTTGTTGACTTGACAAGAAGCTGTAAGTCCTTATTGGAAATAGCCACATCAATGTCGTAGATCACGCCGGTTACTACATCACATCCCAAGGGAACATCAGAGCGCACCTGGTTGCCGTCCAAGTCAGTTACACTGCGCAGAATGCCCAACGCACTTGCGTGCAAAACGTCCACAGCCAGTATATTCTTTCTGGCGTTCACTCTTATGTCCGTGATCTCATTTGGCACGAGCGTTTCCAGAGACCTCGACACAGACTGTCTGTTAAGGCGTTTCATGCTGACGGTAGGAAGTGCCGGCAGAAACAGGATGGTATAAGTGTTCGATTTTGGCGCTTCACTCACAGTTTGAATAGTTGAGGATGAGGATGTCCTCATGTTCCTTCTCTTCGCCTTGCGGCTCAGCACAGGTTGGAAACCGTCATCTGAGAAGTCCTCACTGCTGAGATAGTAAGCATGAGTATCTTCACTGTCGCTGTCGCTCGCTTGTCCCATCCGCTTCCTGGAGGCGGTCGCCGCTGACGCCGCTGGTGCCGGCAGGCGCCCGGGGTGGTCTACTTCCATCCCCTCCAAGGGAGCAGCGGAAACTGATCAACAGACTTAAATTACAACTGAAATACACCGGAGTTAGCAGAAGCAGCTCCTCACGAAGTGCAAGCCGTAAGAAAGTGTGCGTGTGCCTCCTCTCGTTCAGTTCTTGGAATGTCCACTGGATGGCGGTGCTTCTATATGAGGAATATATGATGAAAAGATGCGAGATGGTGGTACTTGGAGTGTTGAATAGGTGGAAGAACGGACACACGGGCTGATGCATGGATGGACGCACGGATGGCTGCACGGACGGATGGACGCATGGATGGACGCAGGAGCGGATGCATGGACGAAATCAGATATGGACGCACAGGTGCACGTGCGGACGCATGAACAGACGCACGCACGGACCGGCGGATGGACGCACGGGTGGCCACACAGACGCACGCATGGATGGACGGATGCTTCGTCCCACTCTCCATCATTCACCCCGTGTATATGCTGTCAATTTTTAGCATACCTGGGTTCCCTGTAGGCTTCCAGACGTCTTACTATGGCTCCCTTGACTTTCTCATCCCACCAGCCCATGGGTTTGTGTCTGCTTTTCCCGGTATTGGACTGGTACCATGGCAAGCTATAATTCAAACAATTGAGTTAAATTTGTGTACGTGCACTCTGTTTTAGTATCCTCGGTGATTATTTTCTAAATGTCTTTAGTTGCTATTTTGATTTGCTTCTGTGAATAAATGTTTCCGTGTGCTGGCTCATAATGCCACCTTTCGAATTTCATTTCTTTTCCAAAACTCAGCTAGTACGTTTGTGATCACTACCCAAGATTCTGGACCCATATTCACCTATGTTCATCACCCCTAGCCGATTATACATCCCATGTGATATCATTGTGTATTCAATCGCCGACTGCAGCGCTCCCACCTCCCATGTTATCTGCCATTCACATTTCTTGGTACTGTTGCAAATGACTAAATCATGCCTTTCACATATCAATTAGCATTCTGCCTGATCGGTCAGTATATCCATCCACATCTTCTATGTTCGCATTTATATCTCCTAATATAATTACCTCGCACTCTTCTCTTAGTTCGTCATTGTCATTTGCTATGCACTGCACCATTTCTTGGTTTTCCTCACTGGCTTTTGCCCCTGTCCACAAGTGTACAAATCGCAGGAGCGCCATCAGTCCTGCCACTTTTCCTTTTAGCCATAAATGTTCCCTGCACTCCTGCTTGACCCCTTGCCAGTCTGTACTTTTATGAATAAATGCCCCAATACCACCACCCCTTTCTGCTGTCTTCTGTTCTAGTAAAATATCCCATGCGTAGTCTGCCTGGTCGGACGCTTGCATGACGTAATGGCACGGACTCCTCCAATCTTGCTGGCGCGCGTATACATACCACGCGCTCGCTTCGAACGCCGTTGCGCTGCCGGCGTTCACTTTTTGCTTGTCTCACGCTTAAAATAAATGGCGGATGCAGCGTCGATGATGTTTATAATAAACAATGGAAAACTATTTTTTTCGGTAGAATCGCCAATGGTGCCTGCGCTGCAGCTTACACGCTTTGATAAGGTTTAATCAGGTGTCGCGCTGCTTACTTCGAAGATGGGTTCAATTTTCGACTATGGTAGCCGCACTCCGACGGGGATGAACAGCAAGACAATGCATGGGCAGCAGGTTAAAAATTTGAGGTGACCACAATCACTCTGCAGCATGCGTAGCAATCATGTCGCTCTTCTGTAACGTATACGACAGCGCACTTGCATTTCAGGTTGCGTTGTTCGCGGGTGATTCCTTTAAAAAGATGTTAATGTTGCGTGAAGTGTTTTTTTTTTCTGTGGGCGCATGCTTAAGGTAGTAATGAGTGTCGCGAAATATCCAAATGGCGCTCGCCTGAGAATACCGCCGCAGCGGTTGCGTTAAATTTTCTTGTGTGTAGTTGTTCATATTCCATCACGTCATTTAGCTTCATGTTTGGGGGGATGATTTCTTCGCTCCGTTTCACTAGAAAAACAAGTTGGGGTTAGTTGCAGAAACTGATACTCATTTCAGATAGTGTCCACGTGCAACATCCAAGCAGCTGTGCTGTCACACTTGTGAGTACCAGCTTAGACAGCCACCTGATGAATAAATGTTTTCCAGGGTCGATTACCCCAGAGCAGCATCAATCTGTATTTGAGCATGACGTGCGAGACCAATCGTTGCTTCACTGTGGCAAAGGGTGTTTCATCATCACGTGGACCACGAAGCGGTGTGCGCCATTGAAACGGTTCATTTTGACCTTCTGGTGTTTGTTTTGCGAACAATTGCCATCAGTAGTCCTTTTACGTGAAGTGAACATTACCGTTTGTGACGTGGTGGTAGATCGAGTCAGCTGTTCATGTGAATCAGGGCATGCGACTGCGTGACCCTGACGGCTGCTGAGAAGAAATCTGTACATGAGATTTGAGCTTACCGACTTCTCGGGATTCCGGGAACCATTATGTGATTTGCAGCGTTACTTTTTTTTCTCACTATTATAAATGATTGTGTATGAAATACAGATTGATCGAAAGTCTCCTGCATCCCGAAGCAGAATTCTGTCTCATGAGCTACATTACTTGCAGAGGCAGACATAACTTGCACGGTGAACAGCAATACTGCGAGTAAACAGAAAACGCCCTAATTTAATTTGTAATACTTCGACACAAATGTTTAAAATTGCGTTGCCTACGCCAAGTTGTGTTGAAGTCAGACCACCCACGAATGTTTTCTTAGCATTGATTTCGTCGAGCACGTGCATGGTGAAGACAACTAATGTCTCGCTGTCCTGCACCTTCATTTTCATGATTGATTGATTTGTGGGGTTTAGCGTCCCAAAACCACTATATGATTATGAGAGACGCCGTAGTGGAGGGCTCCGGAAATTTCGACCACCTGGGGTTCTTTAACGTGCACCCAAATCTGAGTACACGGTGTTATGCCAGCGAGTCCTCGGCCAACGTCCGTGCCTCGGAAAAAGGCAATCTGGGTCAAGGCCAGCCGCAGCCCGCCCGACGCGAACATCTCAACGTCGTGAACACGCGCGGCGCCCCCCCCCCCCCTGGCCCAGGTGCAGTGAGTCAGCGGTGCACGTGACAGCGAGCCGGCGGCCGCGTGCCTGGTGGTCTGACGCATGGCGCGGCGGGCCCCCATTGGCGGAGTCTGCCCTGACGACAAAGCGGCGCTTCTGATTGGACATTTTGGTTGGACCCGGTGTAAATAAAAGAAGCCCTGCGGCGCGTCGCGATCGGCAGTCCTAGAGAGAGGAGTCCCCATGTCGGAGGGCCGACATGTGTGTGAGTCAGCGGTCTTAGGCGAAAGGCTGAACTATGTGTTAGAGAGAAGAGCTCGGCTCTTCGAGTCTCTGTCGGCCCCAGTGCCGAAATTGTAACGCCTCTGTATATATGCTGTACATAAACCTTGTTTGACTCACCGTCGTCTCGTCCGCTCGTCTGATCAGCTCTGCGCAGAAGCAGTCGCGAGCTGAGATACATACGCTACCAAACGGCTGGTGACCTTCCCGGCGGAGTCGGAAGCAGTGGCGCCTCCGGGACCGTGTTGGCGTCGCCGTCTTTCGCAACAGTGGTGGCTTCGGCGGGATCGGTCCGTCGCTACGCAACAGTGGTGGAAGCGGCGGGATCGGTCCGTTTCTCAACAGTGGTTGGCAGCTGCGGGATCGGCCGGCGTCAGCGACATCGATGCGGTGAGTGCCTGATGTTTTCCCCTCAGTTCACCAGACTACTCTAGCTCAGGTTGTAGTAGTTTAGAGAAGGGCTGTGTGAAGCATTGTAGTGAGCTTTGATCGTTTCAAGCAAAGTCGAAGTGCTTTGAAACCAAAGTTAATGCGGAGGGGGTAAACACGGGAGTGTGAAAAATTGCTTGCGCGTCTTGCTAGTAGGCTTATAGTGGGTACGGCAAGTAAATTGTTAACAGGGGCAAACAGCAAGAGGCTAGTGTGAACGATGGAGAACCTTAAAGTGAAGGAACTCATCGAAATTTGTGAGGAACTCGGCATTACTTTAGGCCGTGCGAAACGAAAGCAAGCGATCCTTGAGATCATGAAGGATGAGGGAGTGTCGGCTGAGGAAGTCGATGAGGCCTGGGTGGATATTAAAGCACGCCGTGAGGAGGCTGAAAGGCGTGAAGCTCGCGAGGAGGCTGAAAGGCGTGAAGCTCGCGAACGTGAGGAGGCTGAAAGGCGTGAAGCTCGCGAGGAGGCTGAAAGGCGTGAAGCTCGCGAACGTGAGGAGGCTGAAAGGCGCGAACGTCGCGAGGAGGCCGAGAGACGAGAGCGCCTAGAGTTGAAACGACTAGAATTGGCAATCCTACAGTGTTCGCAGGCGCCTAGCGTAGCTTCTCCAACAGTTCAGGTCAGCGGTTTGAAAATTAGGGACCAATTGCCACCGTTCGTAGTAGGCGAGGACATGGCGAAATATCTCGTCAAGTTTGAACACGTCTGTGAGCGAAACGCTTTGGAGCGGTCTCTTTGGGCGCGGAACCTGCTAGCTCTTCTTCCCGGCGAAGTGTCCGACGCGATAACTTGCTTATCGAGGGAAGCGTTTGAGAGCTATGACGAAGTTAAGGAAGTGCTCTTGAGACGTTATAAGTTGTCACCCGAAGCTTTCAGGCAAAGGTTTCGGTATGCTAAAAAGGGGAATGAGTCACACGTTGACTTCGCGTTTCGTCTTAAAGCCGATTTGATTGAATGGCTCAAGGGCGAAGGTGTTTATGACGACCGCGATAAAGTGGTGGAATGCGTTGCATTGGAGCAATTCTACCGCTGCATCGAGGAGGATGTCAGACTTTGGCTGCAGGACAGACTTGGGGAAGTACAGTTAAATAAGGCAGCAGAGTTAGCTGAGGAGTATTATACTCGCCGAAAGTTGCATAGCAGGGCAGTGCGCGTTGAAAAGGATGAGAGAAAAGAGAGCTTTTCAAAGAAACCTGACCAACGGAAATCCGCTCCGCACCGTAATTTCAAGAAGGAACCGTCTCTTACGAAGGACAGTGTAGGGGAAGGGCAAGCAGAAGCGGAGAAATCGAGTGAGGTTTCTTCCACACAGGCATTTGAATCGGAAAGCAAACGGAAGCCGCTGATCTGCTACAACTGTAAAAAGGAAGGGCACATCGCGAGAAACTGTCAGGAAAAATTTGCCTTCGCAACAATCCGAGAATCAGGGAGAAACATGCGGTTGTTGGAGCCGTATCTCCAAGAAATTAAAGTAAATAAGAAAACGTGCCGAGCGCTTAGAGACTCAGCGGCAACCATGGATGTTGTCCATCCTTCATTGGTGTCTCCGGATGATTTCACAGGAGAATGCGCGTGGATCAGGCAAGTCGCCGAGGAGCAGAGTGTTCGCTTACCAATCGCCACGGTTGTCATTGAAGGCCCGTTCGGTAAGCTTTGCACTGAAGCGGCTGTGTCTGCCGCGCTAAATGATCGTTTTCCTTATCTTTTCTCCAACAACTCGGAGCAGCTTCTCAAAGAGCAGGGCAAATCGTTCTTCCCCAACTTAGAGTGCATGGCCCTCACGCGATCGCAAACGCGGAAGCCTGATCTAGTTCAATGCAGTGAACTCTCAAGTGACCTTGTCGGCGGGTCGACGGAACCCCAGAAAGGAAATTTTCCGCATGAGTCATGTGAGCAGTCACGCGAGCGGCCCGTCGCGAAAGCGGTCGGCACGGCCGGCGCGGTAGGGGGAGACGACATGGTGCCATTGAGCCAGAGCGAGAGGGTTGCATCGCTCTCGCCTATAGCGGAAAGTTGGAGCGAGCTGCCGAGAGTTGATCGAGAGACGCTCATTCGAGAGCAGCGTGAGGATCTCTCGATTGAAGCGCTAGCGGAAAGCCAAATTGAAGCGCTAGGGGAAAGCCAGAAAAACGCGGCAAAAGTGCTGTCGAAGGAGCACTACGAGGAATCGGTGAAGAAGCGTGCTTTTGAAGTAGGAAGTCAGGTAATGCCGCTGCAGCCGTCCAAAAGGAACAAGCTTGAGGTTGATTGGGAAGGGCCCGCCAACGTATTATCGAAGCCGTGCGATTCAAATTATGAAGTGAAATTAGGAAGGCGGCCGGACAAAATTTACAACTTGATGAAACCATACGTTCAACATCAAGCGGTCGTAAATCTGCTGTTGAATGCTTCAGTGGAAGAGGAAGCAGAAAATTTGAGTTCGAGTGAGGTAATCGAAGGGGGATCGAAAGTAATCCGGGAGCAGATAAACCTAGAGCCTATATTAAGTGAAGTCCGGAAAGAGGACCTGAGAAAGATTGTTTTGGTGTTTGAAGATGTGTTTTCGGACCGTCCCGGAAACACGAAGGTGATCGAACACGATATTGAGCTAAGCGGTGAGGAGTCAATCCGTAGCAAGCCGTATCGTTGTTCCCCTGTGCAACGTCGAAAGTGTGAGCCGCTCTTGGTGCCGCATAGGTATCGTCGCCTAAAAGTGGCCGGTTACTGAAGTGGAGCATGTTGCTCCACAGCGCAACTTTGACGTTCGCTAAAGAAAAATAAAAGGAAAGGTAAACGCTAATGCAGGTGCATTGAGCAGTGCGTTCCAGCTAGTACACTCTCAACCTTTCGGTTTCTCGTTGGCGATTCGGGGCAAAATTTTGACCTCATCACGACCTGGGCTGAGCGCTCTCGTTTGGAGTGATCTCAAGGGGCCAACTTTATGTGGTATTCTAATTCGTTGCGTTGTTGTAATTGTGAAAAATTCAAGTTCTTACTTTAAGAGTCTTGTGTCCCACATGTGCCTCTTGATGTAGAGGGAACAAAATTCCGATAGACACGTAGGTAGGTATATGTTGTACTATACTTTGTCTGGTGTTCTGTCGGGTGACCGAGGGCACTTGCTTGTGTCGTGTGTTGTCTGTTGTCGAACCGTTCTTAGCAAGTTGCAGAACCATCGACAAGTGCTGAAACCGAAGATGGTCAGAAGAGACGAGTGAAGCTGGTCAGCAAGTTGTGGCGACAAGCCAGTGGAGCTGGGATCCGTCGTCAAGAATGGGCTGTATTCCCGGAACAGTCTGGAGCTGTATTCTCCCCATGGCCCTGGAGGCGAACCTGGAGGGACTTGGCGGACGAGCGCACCTGACATCCGAGCCCCGTGGAAGCAGCTCGTCTTTCCGGTGCATTGTCTGGCGGCGGGGGTGCTGTTATGCCAGCGAGTCCTCGGCCAACGTCCGTGCCTCGGAAAAAGGCAATCTGGGTCAAGGCCAGCCGCAGCCCGCCCGACGCGAACATCTCAACGTCGTGAACACGCGCGGCGCCCCCCCCCCCCCCCTGGCCCAGGTGCAGTGAGTCAGCGGTGCACGTGACAGCGAGCCGGCGGCCGCGTGCCTGGTGGTCTGACGCATGGCGCGGCGGGCCCCCATTGGCGGAGTCTGCCCTGACGACAAAGCGGCGCTTCTGATTGGACATTTTGGTTGGACCCGGTGTAAATAAAAGAAGCCCTGCGGCGCGTCGCGATCGGCAGTCCTAGAGAGAGGAGTCCCCATGTCGGAGGGCCGACATGTGTGTGAGTCAGCGGTCTTAGGCGAAAGGCTGAACTATGTGTTAGAGAGAAGAGCTCGGCTCTTCGAGTCTCTGTCGGCCCCAGTGCCGAAATTGTAACGCCTCTGTATATATGCTGTACATAAACCTTGTTTGACTCACCGTCGTCTCGTCCGCTCGTCTGATCAGCTCTGCGCAGAAGCAGTCGCGAGCTGAGATACATACGCTACCAAACGGCTGGTGACCTTCCCGGCGGAGTCGGAAGCAGTGGCGCCTCCGGGACCGTGTTGGCGTCGCCGTCTTTCGCAACAGTGGTGGCTTCGGCGGGATCGGTCCGTCGCTACGCAACAACGGGCCTACAACATTTCCGCCTCCATCGGAAATGCAGCCGCCACAGCCGGGATTTGATCCCGCGACCTGCGGGTCAGCAGCCGAGTACCTTAGCCACTAGACCACCGTGGCGGGGCAGCACCTTCATTTTCAAAGTGGATACATACTTTGTGCAGCTTAGTTAACTTTCAACAGCAATAAATACCTTCACTTTGCACCTTTAGTATTCTACTACTCGAAATTGAGAAGAAATCACCACCGTATTGCTGCTGGTGGTGGTGGTAGGGGTTAGAAGAGGAAGAAGACCATTAATTTCTGCAGCCCGGTTGGGAGCACGCGCTCCCATACCCCGCAGTGGATGAGCGCCATCCATCAGAGGTCATCAGCATCATCATTAGCATCAGCACGGCGCAGTGCCAGCGGGTGCACGGCGGGCTCGGAACGAAGCGACCGCCGGCATGCGTTGGCGGCGGAGCAGGCGAGTACGTGCCGTGACGTCACTTCACCGCGACTTCAGCGACGCCAGTGTTCGTTCTCGGGGCTATTCGAAAATTCATAGAAAAATAAAGATGGCTTGCACCAGACGAGGTGAACTTGGGTATGACAACTTTTTCAAATAAAGGTAATGTGCCACACAAGAACCCAATGACAATGCGCATTTTTAGGTTAGCTGCAACAAAAAATTCACAGCAAAAAACTTTTCGCTAGCAAGATAGTAAACAGGAACGTATTGGTAGGCTATAATAGGTATAGCAGCCACGCAAAGTTCAATGATGCGCTTCACCTGGTAAAGCGCTTCGGATTGGTCATTAGTATGGCGGGACGCTCAGTGCTCTCCCATAGTTGAGTACGAAGTACTCAAAATTATTTAACATTTCTTTTTAAACACAGTGCTAGGTTGTGCTTTGCGCACGCTGTGAGCCCAACAGGAAGGCTTCACGCTCTCCCATTGTAGATTACTAAGAACTCTAATTTGGTAACTTCTTTTTGCTACACATATAGGCTCGTCAAGTGCGAGGCTCACGCTCGTCAAGTGCGAGGTCCTTCCTTAGTAGAGTACGAAGTACTAACAATCGTTGACCACTTTTTTTTTCAAACGCAGCTTTATCATGTGTGAGGCCCGCGGTACAGCTTCAAGCTCTCCCATATTTGAGACCAAGTATTCTACATCGTTACCCACTTTTTCTACACGCTCAGCGTTGTGCTGGGTACAACTTACAGCTCTATATAAAGAGTGGCCACTCGAGCTTTTTTGCGGCCCAGCAAGAAAGAGTCTGACCAACCACTAGATGGCATGCCTATGCTCGCTTCTACTCCGCTCTACATTGTATCCCGCCGAAGACGTTTAATTCATTATCATAAATATCAGTAGAGTCTGACAAGAGAGAGTTGTTTTTCTGCATTTGTATTGCCCGAGAGGTGCACATTCATGTGGTTTAGATGTGCGGTACATGTGTTTCCTTTCTGGAAGCATGGGTGTGTAGCCTGGTGATAAAGACACTCACTTTCGAACTGTGAGGGTACGGGTTCAAATCCCAGCGTCGGAAAAAAAAATATTTTCTCATTTTATTTGCACTGAAGACATTATCGGGTCTGACCGGTCACACGTGACGCTGAAAGCATCGCAGTAGCTGGGCCACAGGGCCCTACGGGAGTGTCTGCTCTTTATGTAAGTATGTTTCTCTATGCTGCTCTTTCATATAGAAGAGTACATCCTACTTTAAAATCGCCGAACAGTTGTTCTTTACATATTGGGATGGCTTAATGCTCTCAATAGTAGAGTACTACGTGCGCTAAACCATTAAACAATTTTTCTAAACACATTTTTCAATCGGGACGGCTTACTGCTCTCCCATGTAATGAGTATGGGGATTACTCGCAATTGCAGAAACACATGTAAGCACGCTGCATCGTGTACGTCCGTTGGTAGGGTGCGCATAACACCGCAAATAACTAATTTTAAGGGCGAAGCTTCTCAAGCCGTAGGTCGTGCGTCCGCGATGTATGTAGTAGTAGTAGTAGCAATACGTAGTAGTCGTAGGCACCCACCTCCGGACTCGAGAAGCTGCACGCGCGCACTCATTTGAATTGAGGAGGAAGCCCGCACACGCTATTCATAAATAAATGGATAGTTGTTTCTCATGAAACAACGTACAGAGACGAGTATCAATGACTCCAATAAAATTTGCTTTGAATTTGGTACTTACTAAAAAATCACAGCATAGCCACGGGGTGCATGATGATGAGTGGGGCGAAGCGTCCGACCATGCATCTGTCTGTCTGTCCGTCCTTCCATCCATCTAGTGAACACTCCAAGTACCACGATCTCGCACCTTTCCATCATATATTCAGCATATAGAAGTACCGCCATCCAGCGGATAATTCAACGACTAAACGAGAGGTGGCACTCATGCATTTTCTTACGGCCTGCGCTTCGTGTCTACTTCCCAACTTTCACCGCCTCTAATTGATAGATATATACTAGTTCACTATATTCATGGTACCGCGGCCCAACCCTCGCTAGAGATAGATAGAGAGAGATAAAGATACAAGGAAAGGCAGGGAGGTTAACCAGACGCACATCCGGTTTGCTACCCTGCACTGGGGAAGGGATAAAGGGGAGAAAAGAGGTTGCACAAAGATGAGAAGGTACACACAATCACGAGCACACTCGGTGAGCACACACAGTTCACAGGCGGTCGCTCAGGTTTGTTGACTTAAGGTAAAGAAGTAGTGCTTTAGTTGCTTTCTGCGCAACTGAGGCAGATGCCCAAGGTCCTAGTATCTTCTGCACACAAAATGGTCCGGGGTCAAGTCGATTCAAAACCATCCGTAGCTGGCATCGCTGTGTGTCGTAGCAAGCGCAGCTGCAGAGGACGTGTTCGATGGTTTCTTCATCACCGCAGTAGTCGCATGTAGGATTGTCTGCCATACCAATGCGAAAGGAGTACACCTTTGTGAATTCAACACCCAACCAAAGGTGGCATAACAGTGTCGCATCGGAGCGGGAAAGTTATGATGGTAGCTTTAGCTTTAGCGAAGGATCCAGTTCATAAAATTGACACCTTTGGAAGCTGGTAGACGACCAGAACGTGCGTGTGAGATCTCGAGCCAGCAGGTAAAGTTTTCTTGCTGCATCATTCCTTGATAGAGGAATCGGGACTACACGAGTTTCTTCATGGGCTGAGCGGGCTGCATCATCGGCTAGTTCATTTCCGGTAATACCGATATGTCCAGGCAGCCATTGATATATAATATCATGCCCTTGTGGTAGAGCTTCATGATGGCAATGTCTTATTTCTTGTACCAATTGGTCATGACTCCTCCTACGCATGGCAGACTGCAAACTCTGAAGCGCTGCCTTCGAATCACAGAATATGACCCATTTTCCTGGACGTTCTTGAACGAGATATTGTAAAGCAGCCTATATAGCAGCAAGCTCTGATGCCGTAGATGTAGTCATATGCGACAACTTAAACTTGATTGTCATTGCTGCAGCCGGAATTACAGCGGCACCTGATGAGCTGCTGGACGAGACGGACCCATCAGTGTGTATCTGCGTTCGGTCTAAGTACAACTCATGTAATAATAGCAGTGTTGCTTGCTTCAATGCTACTCTGGAGTGACTGCTTTTCTTTTTGATTCCCGGAATTTCTAGACGTACTTGCGGCTGGTCGAGGCACCACAAAGGGCATGCCGTTCTCGCAGCTGGCGTATATCCTGATGGAATGCTGTTTAGGTGCTTGGCTATGACGTCTGAAAACGTAGCACGTGGTCTTCCGGAAGGTAGAAGGGCCAAGTGGTGGTCGGGGACACGGCTAGCATGTCGAATGTGCGCTCTGAGGCAATCCACAGCTATATATGTCCTGACCGGATGGTCTTTGGCAAGCATGATTGTGGCATAAGTAGAAGCGCATCGGGGCAGTCCTAGGCAGATACGCAGTGCCTGACCCTGCAAACTCTCCAATGAATGAGTATTCGATTTGCAAGTTTTAGTCAGTACCGGCAAGCTGTAGCGCAATAGACCCAGAAATAGGGCCCTGTACAGCTGTAGCATGGAGGCCACAGAAGTTCCCCATGCACCGCACAAGAATTTCATGATATGCACAATAGATAGCAGTCTCTTCTTCAAGTACGCACAATGTGGGCTCCACGAAAGACTTCTGTTGATTATTATGCCCAGGAAACGATGCGTCCGTGCATATTTGAAACTCTGCCCATTGATGACTACTGCCTTTATTGGGGGGTGTCTGCTTTCTCCGTGATTCGACGGTCCTTCGGTAGTGGACTGCTCGCGGAGGTAACACTGACCCGCTTGTTGATGGCACGCTGAATGCCTACAACTGAGTCATTAACGTATCGTCTTTGTTGTTCCGTTTCTGCTGCAAACTCTTTCCTGTACTCCGAAAACATTTGATGCATTTGCTGCATCATCTGCTCTCGGAGTTCAGACGCTGCTCGTTGCTGTTGTGATTGGAGTTCTCGCATTAAGTTTCGCAAGCTTTGCAACTGTTCCCCCATCTGTAACTGGCTAACGTGGGCCTCCTCGCTAAACCTCTGAGGTATGTCTACTTTCGCCGTTCCTCCCTCCAAAGAGTGGGCTACGGTTGCCCTGGAGATAGCATGAGTGGCGTTGTTGTTCGCCTCTAAGGCGTTAAGCCTGGCTTCAAGTTTGGTTTCTAAAGATGATATGATTTTGTGGAACTCCCGGCGTTCCTCCTTAATCTGGCATCGAAGTTTCTCGTTTTCTAAAGCAAGCTGCTTATTCTCGGCAACCATTTTCTGATATTCGGGATTCTCAATTAAGGGAGCAGATGGAGACACAATCCTCGCCCAGCTCACCGTGTTTGCTGGCTGGCAGGCGGCTGCCTCCGTCCCCTCTTTGGGCGGCGTCAAGATTTGTACCAGCGCTTGCTTCTTCTGCTGCTGATGCTGCTGCTGTTGCTGCTGCTGCTGTTGCTGTTGCTGTTGCTGCTGTTGCTGCTGCTGCTGCTGTTGTTGTTGCTGCTGCTGTTGCTGCTGGCGCGAACTAATTCCACGCAAAACTCCGACCACCTAGAAATCTGGCAGTGGAATTGTCGCACGTTCCACAAACGAGCGGCGGCATTGCAGAATTACATCCATTCGGCACTAATCCCACCTGATGTAATATGCCTGCAAGAAGTTGGGAACCGTCCCGTCAAATTGCAGGGATATTACACATTATACGATCCAAAATACCCCCGCGTTGCAGCGCTGGTGAGTAACTTCATGACAGTCGCGCTAGACCATTACGATCAGACTGACATTAATCACCAAATTATCGATGTCTTCCCACAAAAACGAGGAAAAGTACGAACGAAAATTTTAAACATATACAGTCCTCCCAAAAACCGGAATGACGACTTCGGCCCACTCCTAAACGAGGCAGTTCGAGCCGTTGGCACCAGAGATCAATTAGTGGTGGTGGGCGACTTTAATGCTCCGAGCACCGCTTGGGGCTACGTCCGGGATTCACCCAAGGGAGTGTTATTAGAGAACACCACGTCTAAATTAGGTTTTACCCTTATCACTCTGCCAACAGCACCCACCAGGCTTGGTAATAGCATTAGCAGGGACACGTACCCTGATTTGACCTTCACCTTCAACATTAAAAATGCCACGTGGTCAAACCTCGATGAAAACCTTGGTAGTGACCATTATATTCTTAGCACCTCTATAGCATCACCAAAAGTTCGTCGTGTCGCTGGTGACGTTGTGATGACAGACTGGGTGACCTTTCGAAAGCGCCCTCTGCCGGAGCAAACGCCCTGTGATGTCAGTGGGTGGGTTGCTTTCATTCGAGAAACGCATGATGCCACCTCTAAGAAAATAGCGCGCACAGTTGAGGCGCCTGCGATAGACCGGCACCTATTGCACATGTGGGATAGTAGGCGACGCCTGATCAAGAGATGGAAAAAACAACGCCTCAACCGCTGCCTCTACAGGCGAATCGCTGCTCTGTCGGAGGAAGCGAATGAATACGCAACGAAACTTGCCACCGATGGTTGGGTGCAGTTTTGCGGTTCTCTCCGCGGTACACTAGGGACTAGCCAGACGTGGGCGATACTGAGGTCCATGCTGGAGCCGGACAAATCTAAGTCCTCCATGAACCGCATTCTTCAAAGAATAGTACACAGCTACCCCGGCACCGACGGAGAGTTGATCCAGGCGCTTAAAGACCGTTATATCGGTACTGATGTGGTTCCGCCATGTACATTAGAGTACATCGGCAGCGAGAATGCCACATTAGACGCCGCAATCACGAAAGAAGAGGTTTTCGCGGCAGCCCAGGCAGCCAATCGGAACTCTGCGCCGGGGTCGGATGGTATAACAAACGCTATGATAAGAAACCTCAGCACTGAGGTTCTTGAGCAGATAACGCAATTTCTTAACGACCACTGCTGGTCCCAAGGTCACGTTCCTCCGGAGTGGAAGGAAGCCAAAATAATAACTATACCAAAGCCCGGTAAAGCACCATCGCTCGGAGCCCTGCGGCCCATTTCGCTTACTTCGTGCATGGGCAAGCTCTACGAGCGAGTAGTACAGACACGGCTTCAAAATTACATTGAAAAAGAAATCTGTTTCCCGCTACCATGATTGGTTTTCGCTCCGGACTCTCAACCCAGGATGCCTTCCTCCTTTTAAAAGAAGAGGTCATGAGTTGCGTACCCAGGGGAGGCGAACATTTGGTCTTGGCCCTCGACCTCAAAGGGGCCTTTGATAATGTTTCGCACGAGGCCATTCTCTCTGAACTCAACACAATCGGCTGCGGAAAGCGTACATTTAACTACATTAAATCCTTCCTCTCTGGGCGGACGGCAACTATTGGGATAGGCGACACGAGGTCGGTGCCGTTCTCGATGCCAAATAAAGGCACACCGCAAGGGGCAGTCATCTCCCCCTTGCTCTTTAACATAGCTATGCGCAGACTTGCTCACGAGCTCGAAGCAATCCCGCACCTTGGATATACATTGTATGCGGACGACATCACACTCTGGGCTACGAAGGGTTCACTGGCGCTGAAAGAGCAGACCCTCCAGGCTGCTGCGACAGCTGTGGCAGAGTTCGCAAGAAATAGTGGGCTGAGCTGTGCGCCTGAAAAATCTGAACTCATAAGAATACACAGTAAGTATTACAAAAGTAACGGTGACATAAACTTACAGGTAGACGGCCATGCCATAGCCGAGGTTACTCAGGCCCGTATACTTGGCTTCTGGGTCCAAAGCAATGGCAAAGCCAGTCACACGATAACCACCTTAAAGACTACGGTTAAACAGATAGCTAGAATGATCCGTCGCATCACTTATCATAAAAAAGGCATGAAAGAAAAGGATACTCTCCGGCTTGTCCAGGCCTTAGTTTTGAGCAGAGTGACGTATGGCCTACCGTACCACTCACTCGACAGAAGTGAGGAGAGCCAGGTGGATGT
This sequence comes from Rhipicephalus microplus, assembly GCF_013339725.1. Classification (NCBI taxonomy): domain Eukaryota; kingdom Metazoa; phylum Arthropoda; class Arachnida; order Ixodida; family Ixodidae; genus Rhipicephalus; species Rhipicephalus microplus. Next base: position 73,926,503 of record NC_051165.1, read on the forward strand.
GCTCATTAGAAGCGCTTTTAAGGCAGCACTTGGTCTACCCACCAGCACACCGACCGAGCGGCTCCTAGCTCTCGGTATACATAACACTTATGCTGAGCTCAGTGCCGCAGTCCTCATGTCTCAGAGGAATCGTCTAAGTGAAACTTCAGCAGGCAGGGCGATACTCACTAGAATAGGAATTTCGCCCCACCCACAGCACATTGATGAGGAGCTGGTCGACGTAGCCCAAGAGGTCCGCAGGCGAATCTCAATCGCACCGGTGCCCAAAAATATGCATCACGACTTTCACGCTGAGCGACGTACTGCGAGGGTAAACTGGCTTCGAAAGCAATTCGGCTCAGCTTCAAATGTCGCGTACGTCGATGCGGCCAGTTTCGATTGGCAGAGACACATAATTACTGTTGTCGACAACAACATGACGCTGCTAACGAGTGCCTCCGTACGCACGACCTCGGCTACAAAGGCGGAGACGATGGCCATAGCCTTAGCCTTAAGGTTTCAGGAGCGTAGAGGGGAGCCATCAGTTATTTTATCCGACTCCCAGGAAGCCTGCCGGCTCTTTTTAAGGGGCCGCCTTCCAGCAATGGGGCTGAGGCTGCTAGGATCCAAACTCACTCACCACCATCGCTTGATCTGGTGCCCGGGACACGCAGGTCTCGAAGGCAATGAAAGGGCGGACGCTCTAGCTCGTGCGTTTTGTAACCGAGCGGAGAATCCATCTCTTTCATTGACCATGCCAATTTTACCTAGGGAGATTCTAGCTCACCAGCGCTTCACGCGTCAAAAATGTGGAACACCTCACAGATCCCTTAATGGGGAAGAGGCCACTGACCTTAGAAAAATTCAAACGGATGTATTTCCGCACCTACTGAAGTTACACGCGATACATCCAACTCTTTACCCGGCTGTATGTCCGTGGTGCGGCGGAAGACCGACTCTCTACCACATATCGTGGGGGTGCGATCGTAAACCAAGCGACATAACCAATTTTCTCGGCGAACCTTTAACACCTAGTATGGAGCAGTGGGAGGCACACCTCGCTAGCTCGGACCCAGGAGTGCAGCTCGCACTACTGGATCAAGTCCGGCGGGCGGCTAAGGCCAGTGGAGCCCTGGACGTAGGGCCCCAACCATAAAGGCTCTAAAACGCCCCTCTCCCTTTCCCCTTCAATAAAGTTTTACTCTCTCTCTCTGCCCATTGATGTAAACAGGGTATGGCGTCATTGGTTTGCGTGTAAACGCCATCAACGCGCACTTCACAGTTGATATATTTAGGCCTTGTTTCTGAAGGTAGGCTGTTGAGAGGGTTGCTGCCCGCTGTATTCGTGCACGCACCTGAGGGCGAGTAACTGCTGCACTCCAGAGGCAAATATCATCGGCGTATATGGATAGGCACACCGACTTTGGCAGAACCTTCACCAGACCAATGAGGGCCACATTGAACAATGTGGGGCTTAAAACACCTCCCTGAGGTACTCCGCAGTAGGTGTAATGTTGGGCAGTTGTACCCTCATATGTTTGTACAAAGAAACCTCTGCCAGTTATATAATCTTTTATCCATTGAAACATTCGTCCACCAATGCCCATTGCTGCGAGAGAAGTGAGGATGGCATCGTGAGCTACATTATCATATGCACCCTTCACGTCAAGAAAGAGTGCCACTGATATGCACTTGCGACTTTTTTCTTGTTGAACAAATGTCGACAAATCAAGGACACAGTCAATGGAGGAGCGGCCCCGACGAAAGCCTGCCATGCAAGAAGGGTATTTGGTGTATCGTTCCAAGTACCACTCGAGACGAAATAGAACCATCCTTTCCATCACTTTTCCGAGGCAGCTTGCGAGGGCAATAGGGCGATACGCTGTCAAGACCAATGGTGATTTTTCCGAATTCAAAAGTGCTATTAATCGACTAATTTTCCATTCTCGGGGAACACTGCCGCTGAGCCAGGAGTTGTTGAAGCATGTTAAAAGTTCTTTTCTAGCTTTTTGTCCAAGGTGTCCCAACGCACTATAAGTAATACCATCAGGACCTGGCGATGACATGCGCTTAGAAGCGACCAACGCACCTTCCAGTTCTTCCATGGTGAACGGAATGTCCATTTCTGGTAATCGCGTCTCAGGAACGATCACGGCGTCGATGCTCTCGTTCACAATACTCCCGGCAACTCTCGTGCAAAATTCTTCAGCCACCTCGAGTTCTGTTTTTCCTGGTGGAGTGCCAAAGCTTTAAAAGGGTGCCGTCGTTGTGGAAAGGAGCGAAGACCACGAACTGTTCTCCAGATATATGACAGCGGTTTATGAGGGTCTAGAGATTCGCAGAATGCTTTCCAGCGTTCGCTCTCCAGTTTGTAAATGCGTCGCTGAATCTTTTTCTGGAGCCGCCTTGCTTCCCTCAGATCGTAAATTGATCTTGTGCGTCTGTATCGTCGTTCTGCACGCCTTCGTATAGCTCGTAATTTTTCCAGTTCGATGTCAAACTGTGTAACTTTAGACGAAAATGGTAATCTACATTTGGACGCTTGCATAGCTTCCACTATGGTATTTTCCAGGCTGCAGGCGAGGCCTTTTTGGCAAGCGTTCTCAACACGCGATGCAAACATCGACCAGTGAGTGCCAATTGCAACACCGGAAGAGAAATTTTTTACGATACCATCGATCGTCACGTAGGTGGGTATGTGATCACTCCCATGAGTCTCAATATCGCAAAACCACTTAACTTTGTGAGAGAAGCACCGTGACACCAATGTCAGGTCAAGGCAACTGCCATACGTGAGACCCCGCAGATATGTGGGGGTACCATCGTTTATGATGGAAAGGTCGTAATCGGAAGCGAATGTAACAATGTTCCGGCCCCTGGCATTCATCCTAGTGCTCCCCCAAAGCATGTGATGGGCGTTGAAGTCACCGGTTATGATCCAAGGCCCATCGGTTCTCATTAGGATGTCTTTTAATCTGTCGCAGTCAAATCGCGATGACGGATATATATATCCACCAATAAGCGTGAACGAAACTGCATTCTTCTTCACACGAAGACACACGTACTGATTGTCGTCATTTGAACTTATTGGGTGCGAAAGATAAGTCAAGTCTGTGCGAATGTAAACAATTACTTTGCTTCGTTCTTCGCAAGCGGCTGAACAAAAAGCTTCATAACCGGACAATCTATAAGGCGTTGACACGTTCGGTTCACATATGACAAGTATAGGGAATTGATTGGCCCGAACAAATTGGCGCAAGTCCGAGATACGGGACTTCATGCCTCTGGCATACCACTGAAAAATCGACGCACTTTTAACTTCAGTGCGGAAGATGAGAGTTTGTTGAGCCATTGTGCTTATACGACGTTAGCAAGAACTGGATTCAGTGCATCCATTATTTGCAGTGCACTCTTAGCAGACGGAGATTGTATGCTGCTCAGTAGCGCGCGAATCATGGCAATTAATGATTGCACGATTGCAGCCACTTGCCTGTCTTGGTTGGAAAGATCTCGAACCGGGACGATTGCAGTCACTTGCCTGTCTTGGTTGGAAAAATCTCGAACCGGGAGCGCGGACTGGCCGTCATGAAGCTCCTTCGGTTCGCTTGATGCTGCTTCCCTTTTAAGTGCAGGCCACTCTGTCGCAGTCAGGGTATGCTCACTGGCTTTGTCCTTTACAGCCTTTCCCGTGGCGTGTGGTCTGGAAGGCAGAGGAGGTGGATCTGATGAGGGATCACGCAATCGTGTCGAGGAGGTAGCGGGCGTCCTCGAAGACCGACGTCGACGTGAACGACGCCTTCTGACTTTAGCTGCGGCTTCTCGATGAGATGAGTGATCGCGCACCATCTCCTTCAAGATGGCAATTTCCTTCTGAACCCGCGGGCAGTCCTTCGATGTGGCTTCATGGGATCCATTGCAATTAGAGCATTTCTTGACAGTTGCGACGCACTTATCCGCTTCATGGTGCTCGGCGCAGCGGTGGCATACCACCGAATTCTCGCAGACGCTGCTCACATGTCCAAGTTTCATGCATTTACGGCACTGGAGAGGCTTTGGAATGAAAGGCCGCACAGCATGTCTGAAGTACCCCACCTTCACATGAGAGGGGAGTGATGTGCTCTTAAACGCAATCTTCACACAGCGAGACTTGCCTAGCCAAGTGATATCAACAATTGGAGTATCAGTTGTTGACTTGACAAGAAGTTGTAAGTCCTTATTGGAAATAGCGACATCAATGTCGTAGATCACGCCGGTTACTACATCACATCCCAAGGGAACATCAGAGCGCACCTGGTTGCCGTCCAAGTCAGTTACACTGCGCAGAACGCCCAACGCACTTGCGTGCAAAACGTCCAGAGCCAGTATATTCTTTCTGGCGTTCACTCTTATGTCCGTGATCTCATTTGGCACGAGCGTTTCCAGAGACCTCAAAAATGACTGTCTGTTAAGGCGTTTCATGCTGACGGTAGGAAGTGCCGGCAGAAACAGGATGGTATAAGTGTTCGATTTTGGCGCTTCACTCACAGTTTGAATAGTTGAGGATGAGGATGTCCTCATGTTCCTTCTCTTCGCCTTGCGGCTCAGCACAGGTTGGAAACCGTCATCTGAGAAGTCCTCACTGCTGAGATAGTAAGCATGAGTATCTCCACTGTCGCTGTCGCTCGCTTGTCCCATCCGCTTCCTGGAGGCGGTCGCCGCTGACGCCGCTGGTGCCGGCAGGCGCCCGGGGTGGTCTATTTCCATCCCCTCCAAGGGAGCAGCGGAAACTGATCAACAGACTTAAATTACAACTGAAATACGCCGGAGTTAGCAGAAGCAGCTCCTATTCAAAACACACTTCTTCGTCTTCCAACCCTCGCTAAACCTTGCTAAAACCAAGGAGGTTACGCCCAGCGAGTTTAACGTGGCAACCCTTTCTGGTCAGATAGTGCTTAAAGTGCGTCCTTCTCACACTAGTTTTTCTAGTAAGCATCAAATTGAAGGTAAGTATAACTGGACATTAAGTCAGCAATACTCGTCTCTGTAAGATATTTCGTCAGAAACAATTATATTTTTTGTTTATGATTAATGTGCATTTCCTCCTCAAATGAAAAGGGCGTGCACGTGCTGCCTACTACTACTTTTACTACATACATACATACATACATACATACATACATACATACATACATACATACGTACAAACATACATACATACATACATACATACATACATACATACATACATACATACATACATACATACATACATACATACATACATACATACATACATACATACATACATACATACATACATACATACATACATACATACATACATACATATACATAAAAGCATACATACATACACACATACATACAACAAGCATACATACATACATACATACATACATACATACATACATACATACATACATACATACATACATACATACTACATCGCGGACTCACAACCCACGGCTAAGGAGCTTCGCCCTTAAATAACTAGTACCAGAAGGACGCACTTTGAGCACTATCTGACCAGAAAGGGTTGCCACGTTAAACTCTCTGGGCGTAACCTCCTTGGTTTTAGCAAAGTTTAGCGAGGGTTGGGCCGCAGTGCCACGAACCAGTGGTGGTGAAAGGTGGGAACTAGACACGAAGCACAGGTCGTAAGAAAGTGCCCGCGTGCGTTCGTATGTGTGTGCGCGCGTGTAAACTATCGAAGGATTGCAGTGAATTGCTCAACAACGTGCCATAACGTTACTATTTCAGAATTTTATACGACGCATAAATACGTGAATCTGAGCATATATACTACCAATACATCTACCTCAAGGAACACCTCATTTCTTTATTTCTCTGAACACGCGAGGGTGCTCACATGGTTGCATGCTTAACATGGTAAGCATCCTAATTAACACAGGAGGAGGTGGGTGTATGACGAACAGGGACAGCACATGACATCAAAAGAAAATGCTCGCAATGGGACTCCTACCTCGTCCGTGACGAATGTTCTTCGCCGCGTGACTCCCAGCTTCCGGTCGATCAGCTGGGACGGAAGGCGACCGTCCAGTACATCCCAGCGTTGAGAGTCTGGAGCAGCTCGTGACAGCACCTTCACGCGGCCTCCGAACGGCCGATGTCGTGGGCTGTCGTCCCACCGGTAACCGGATTCGAGCTCTACTGAGAATCCGGAGGATGCGCTCGGAACGTACCTACCGGACACTGACGATCTCACCAGGGTTCGAACAAACTGCCTAACAGGGTGTGACTGATTGATTCGAGTCACACGGTCACAACCCTGGTTATGTAGATAACGCTAAAAGAGATGCATACGTTTGCTGGTACTTGCTAAAACTGGAAAGAACTGTAGAAAGTAGAGGTAGCTGCCTGACACTGGGTACCATTTTCAGAGCTGCAAGTCTGTGGCCCCAGGCACAGCAAATTTCGTTTGTCTTTCGAACTGTGCCACACACACAGAACTTTCTTCGCTGCGCCACGGGGACGCGGAGGGCGTGTAAACGCTGCAAGTCCCGCATACCAGTTGGCTGCGCCTTTATTTGGGTGCAGTGCGGATCGGAGCTTGAGTTGTACACAGCCCTAACCACACTTCCACGTCACAACGTGTCAGCGCACGTCGTGTGGGCTTGCACCATGCCCTCTCCCTATGGAGAGAGAGAGAGAGACAGACAGAGGGCGTGCAGCTTCGTGTAGACGCGCTGACGCATTGTAACGCGTACTTGTGGTTCAAGCTTAAAGAGTTCTTCCTTCGCAAATATTCTGTGTATGCCAATGCATTTGTTCGTAGTGGAATAGGAGAGTGGAAACGCTGTAAGGAGAAGACGGCCAGATGGTTCAACAGCATGGTTGACCAATGGTATAGAAAGCATTCAGGCAAAAACAGCTGAAGTTACATATTGTGTGCCTAACTATATGGAGCTATTGACGAACAACATATTTTGGTATATGTACCCACGTGTTAGTACAAAGTGTAAGGTTCGCTTTATGGAGCTTGTCAAACTAAGGGCGCAGTCGGTTCAATGCAATACAGCATAATGATATGCTAATTGATATTGTTCTGTTTAAGGTGCTACACATTAAGAACTTAGCAATCCACGCTAAGTTCAGGATAATGTAACACGCACACACCACAAAAAAAATTGGCAGATCCCACGTACGATGGGAATCGATGATATGTGAAACACGAATGAGAAAGGATGATATGTCACTTTAAAATTAGCACAACGTTACGAGGTGGAGTTAAATGATGCCGTACATGACTTCCGTGTCATGATTATTACGTTTGGATGTGTCGTTTACCTTTGTCATCTATTCACGTCACGTGATACCAAATTTAGTATATGTAGAGCTAGCGAAACGCCCGCGAACACGCTATGAGTGTGATATGTTGTCATGTTCTTACATGACACCCGTGTCAGGATTATCATGCTTGCACCAGTCATATATTTCGCCATCCATTGACGTCACGTAACAACAAATTTTGTATAAGTGGGGCTAGCAAAACGCCCGCGAAGTCGCTATGAGTGTGATATGTTGTCATGTTATTACATGACACCCGTGTCAGGATTATCATGCTTGCACCGGTCATATATTTCACCATCCATTGACGTCACGTAACAACAAACTTGGTATATGTGGGGCTAGCAAAACGCCCGCGAACACGCTATGAGTGTGATATGTTGTCATGTTCTTACATGACACCCGTGTCAGGATTATCATGCTTGCACAAAGTCATATATTTCGCCATTCATTGACGTCACGTAACAAGAAATTTGGTATATGTGGAGCTAGCGAAACGCCCGCGAACACGCTATGAGTGTGACACGGGTGTCATGTTCTTACATGACACCCGTGTCAGGATTATCATGCTTGCACCAGTCATATATTTCGCCATCCATCGACGTCTCGTAAGAAGAAATTTGGTAAATGTGGAGCTAGCGAAACGCCCGCGAACACGCTATGAGTGTGACACGGGTGTCATGTTCTTACATGACACCCGTGTCAGGATTATCATGCTTGCACCAGTCATATATTTCGGCATTCATTGACTTCACGCAACAACAAATTTGGTATATGTGGGGCTAGCAAAACGCCCGCGAACACGCTATGAGTGTGATATGTTCTCATGTTATTACATGACACCCGTGTCAGGATTATCATGCTTGCACCGGTCATATGTTTCACCGTCCATTGACGTCACGTAACAACAAATTTGGTATATGTGGGGCTAGCAAAACGCCCGCCAACACGCTATGAGTGTGACACGGGTGTCATGTTCTTACATGACACCCGTGTCAGGATTATCATGCTTGCACCAGTCATATATTTCGCCATCCATTGACGTCTCGTAAGAAGAAATTTGGTATATGTGGAGCTAGCGAAACGCCCGCGAACACGCTATGAGTGTGACACGGGTGTCATGTTCTTACATGACACCCGTGTCAGGATTATCATGCTTGCACCAGTCATATATTTCGCCATCCATTGACGTCTCGTAAAAGAAATTTGGTATATGTGGAGCTAGCGAAACGCCCGCGAACACGCTATGAGTGTGACACGGGTGTCATGTTCTTACATGACACCCGTGTCAGGATTATCATGCTTGCACCAGTCATATATTTCGCCATCCATTGACGTCTCGTAACAAGAAATTTGGTATATGTGGAGCTAGCGAAACGCCCGCGAACACGCTATGAGTGTGATATGTTGTCATGTTCTTACATGACACCCGTGTCAGGATTATCATGCTTGCACCAGTCATATATTTCGCCATCCATTGACGTCACGTAACAAGAAATTTGGTATATGTGGAGCTAGCGAAAGGCCCGCGAACACGCTATGAGTGTGATATGTTGTCATGTTCTTACATGACACCCGTGTCAGGATTATCATGCTTGCACCAGTCATAAATTTCGCCATCCGTTGACGTCACGTAACAACAAATTTTGTATATGTGGGGCTAGCAAAACGCCCGCGAACACGCTATGAGTGTGATATGTTGTCATGTTCTTACATGACACCCGTGTCAAGATTATCATGCTTGCACCAGTCATATATTTCGCCATTCATTGACGTCACGTAACAAGAAATTTGGTATATGTGGAGCTGGCGAAACGCCCGCGAACACGCTATGAGTGTGATATGTTGTCATGTTCTTACATGACACCCGTGTCAGGATTATCATGCTTGCACCAGTCATATATTTCGCCATTCATTGACGTCACGTAACAAGAAATTTGGTATATTTGGAGCTAGCGAAACGCCCGCGAACACGCTATGAGTGTGACACGAGTGTCATGTTCTTACATGACACCCGTGTCAGGATTATCAAGCTTGCACCAGTCATATATTTCGCCATCCAATGACGTCACGTAACGAGACATTCGTGTCATGTTCTTACATGACACCCGTGTCAGGATTATCATGCTTGTACCAGTCATATATTTCGCCATCCATTGACGTCACGTAACAACAAATTTGGTATATGTGGGGCTAGCAAAACGCCCGCGAACACGCTATGAGTGTGATATGTTGTCATGTTCTTACATGACACCCGTGTCAGGATTATCATGCTTGCACCAGTCATATATTTCGCCATCCATTGACGTCACGTAACAAGAAATTTGGTATATGTGGAGCTAGCGAAACGCCCGCGAACACGCTATGAGTGTGATATGTTGTCATGTTCTTACATGACACCCGTGTCAGGATTATCATGCTTGCACCAGTCATATATTTCGCCATTCATTGACGTCACGTAACAAGAAATTTGGTATATGTGGAGCTAGCGAAACGCCCGCGAACACGCTATGAGTGTGATATGTTGTCATGTTCTTACATGACACCCGTGTCAGGATTATCATGCTTGCACCAGTCATATATTTCGCCATCCATTGACGTCACGTAACAACAAATTTGGTATATGTGGGGCTAGCAAAACGCCCGCGAACACGCTATGAGTGTGATATGTTGTCATGTTCTTACATGACACCCGTGTCAGGATTATCATGCTTGCACCAGTCATATATTTCGCCATCCATTGACGTCTCGTAAGAAGAAATTTGGTATATGTGGAGCTAGCGAAACGCCCGCGAACACGCTATGAGTGTGACACGGGTGTCATGTTCTTACATGACACCCGTGTCAGGATTATCATGCTTGCACCAGTCATATATTTCGCCATCCATTGACGTCACGTAACAACAAATTTGGTATATGTGGGGCTATCAAAACGCCCGCGAACACGCTATGAGTGTGATATGTTGTCATGTTCTTACATGACACCCGTGTCAGGATTATCATGCTTGCACCAGTCATATATTTCGCCATCCATTGACGTCACGTAACAACAAATTTGGTATATGTGGGGCTAGCAAAACGCCCGCGAACACGCTATGAGTGTGATCACGGGTGTCATGTTCTTCACATGACACCCGTGTCAGGATTATCATGCTTGCACCAGTCATATATTTCGCCATCAGTTGACGTCACGTAACAACAATTTGGTATATGTGGAGGCTAGCAAAACGCCCGCGAACACGCTATGAGTGTGATATGTTTCATGTTCTTACATGACACCCGTGTCAGGATATCATGCTTGCACCAGTCATATATTTCACCATCCATTGACGTCACGTAACAACAAATTTGGTATATGTGGAGCTAGCAAAACGCCCGCGAACACGCTATGAGTGTGATATGTGTCATGTCTTACTGACACCGTGTCAGGATCATGCTTGCACCAGTCATATATTTCGCCACCCATTGACGTCACGTAACAAGAAATTGGTATATGTGGAGCTAGCAAAACGCCCGCGAACACGCTATGAGTGTGATATGTTGTCATGTTCTTACATGACACCCGTGTCAGGATTATCATGCTTGCACCAGTCATATATTTCGCCATCCATTGACGTCACGTAACAACAAATTTGGTATATGTGGAGCTAGCAAAACGCCCGCGAACAAGCTATGAGTGTGATATGTTGTCATGTTCTTACATGACATCCGTGTCAGGATTATCATGCTTGCAACAGTCATATATTTCGCCATCTATTGACGTCACGTAACAAGAAATTTGGTATATGTGGAGCTAGCAAAACGCCCGCGAACAAGCTATGAGTGTGATATGTTGTCATGTTCTTACATGACACCCGTGTCAGGATTATCATTCTTGCACCAGTCATATATTTCGCCATCCATTGACGTCACGTAACAACAAATTTGGTATATGTGGAGCTAGCAAAACAGCCGCGAACGCATCATGAAGGGCCTAATGTACTCCAATGTAGCGTTGACGCGCGCGCGTGCTGGGTACAGCGACGCTACGTTAGCAAAATGCAAGCACTATATTGCCTGATGCCAGGCACGACCAGCAGGAGCAGCGTCCGCAGGCGCGGCCCTACGGAAACCGGTGCGAAATGCGACATGCTGCATTTCGTGTCCATGCGTTACCCAGACAGCACTGCGTCTCCCACTTTTCGTGACGGAGAGACGCTGGACGCGCTGAAACGAGCATGCGTCAAAGCAACGCAGCACCGCGCACGCCTGCGAGTATATGGCAGGACCGGCGCCTGGCATGGCAACGTGGGCGTGACGCAATGAAATGAACACCGGCGAGCACGCGCAACGCGTCACGTCGAAATGTATTGGTGCCTTGACTGTGGCATGTAGTCATGTTCTGACATGACACGCACCTCATGCTTATCATGTTTGCACCAGACACATACATCCTTCGTCATCCATTGATGTCACGTAATACCAAATTTGGCATATGTGAAGCTAGCGAAACGGCTACGAGTGTATCATTAGTGTGGCATGTAGTCATGTTGTTACATGACACGCATGTCCTGATTGTCATGCTTGGAAGTGTCATTTACCTATGTCCTCCGTTCGCATCGCGGGATACCGAGTTGAGTACACGTGAAGCTAGCGAAACGGCCACGAGCGTATCATGAGTGTAGCATATAGTCACGCTATTAGATGACACGGCATCTCATGATTATCATGTGTGCACCAGTCACAGTCCATCGTCATCCATTCACGTATTGTATACCAAATTTGGTATACGTGACGTTAGCGAAACGGCCACGAGCACATCATGAGCGTGGCATGTAGCCAAATTGTTACATGACACGCATGTTATGATTTTGGTTTAGGGGTCTGTCACTTGTGTTCGCCATACAATCATGTCATATCATACCAGTTTTGGAACATGCCACGTGAACGAAACCACCACAAGAGCTTCAGGACCATGAAAAGTAAATCATAACATTCATGACATACAAGTCATGATTTTTATGTTATGATTAGTCACATATGTTCTCAATACAGTCATGTTAGGCCATACCAAGTATGGTATCAATAACATTATCGAAACGGCCACGAGAGCTAAAAGTCGTGAGCGCCTAGATAGATACATAGATATATAGATACGCTTAAAGTCGCCGAATCTCGCTAAGAATTGCTTCGCATTTAAAATTGGCAGACCCCACGTACAGTAGGAGTCGATGATATGCGAAGCACGAAAGAGAAAACTTCTAGGCCCGTGGACAACTGGAATTTTACAGTCGCACGCTTTAAAAGCATTAATTTACAAGACAGCGGAATTGCTGACAAGTACTAAGAAATAAGAAACTTTCATTTGTATAACACATGTACTTATTATGTGCAGTATCATGTGACAGCAATCATGTGCGTGTAGTGAAGTGAATGACGTGTCGACTATTATGTACACACGAGCGAATACATCTTCATAAGGACCCGACGTGTGTTCTGTTGTTTTGTGCTGGTTGGACCGAATATTACCGAGGGACATTATCAGAGACTTTATTCGTCGATTTTTGAACACTTCCATATCATTTTGTTGTGATATGTGCGTATAAGAGTGCCTTTGCATATCTGTGCCCGAGTGTTCTATATTTCGTGCACTGTTTTGTATGTTTTACAAGATACGTGTCGAAGTTTCACTCAAGGGCTGAAGAGTAGCCGGCGCCATATTTGTGCGCCTATATCTCCTTATATATCATATCAATAAAAAAAAGAAATGTTGATATGTGACTTTAATATAGGCACAACGTTGGAGGTAAATGATGCCATACTTGACTTCCATGTCATAATTATCATGTTTGGATGTGTCCCTTACCTTCGTCATCTATTCACGTCACGCGATACCAAATTTAGTATATGCGGAGCTAGCGAAACGGCCGCGAGCACGCTATGAGTGTGGTATGTTGCATTGTTCTTACATGAGACGTGTGTCAGGATTCTTACGTTTGCACTAGTCATATACTTCGTAAACCATTGACGTCACGTAACACCAAATTTGTTATAAGTAGAGCTAGCCGAACTACCGCGAGCGCATCATGAAGGGCAAAATATACTCCAATGTCGCGTTGACGCGCGCGCACGCTGAGCACAGCAACGTTACGTTAGCAAAATGCAAGCACTATATTGGCTGACGCCAGGCGCATCCAGCGTCCGTCGGCGCGGCCCGACGGCAACCGGCACGAAATGCGACATGCTGCATTTCGCGCCGATGCGTTACTTAGAAAACAATGCGGCTCCTTCTTTTCGTGACGGAGGGATGCCGGACGCGCTGAAACGCGCATGCGTCAAAGCAACGCAGCGCGGCGCGCGCCTGCGAGTATATGGCAGGACTGAAGCCTGGCGTTGCAACGCCAGCGTCACGCCACAAAATGAACGCTGGCGAGCACGCGCAACGCGTCACGTCGAAATGTATTGGTGCCTTGACTGTGGCGTGTAATGCTGACATGACGCGCACCTCGTGATTATCATGCTTGCAAGAGTCACATGCATCCTTCGTCGTCCATTGATGTCACGTAATACCAAATTTCGCATTTGTGAAGCTAGCGGTACGGCCGCGAGTGCATCATTAGTGTGGCATGTAGTCATGTTGTTACATGACACGCATGTCCTGATTATCAAGCTTGGAAGTGTCATTTACCTATGTCGTCCGTTCGCGTCGCTTAATACCGAGTTTGGTACATGTGAAGCTAGCGAAACGGCTGCGAGCACATCATGAGCGTTGCATGTAGTCATGTTCTTACATGACACGCAACTCATGTTTATCATGTTTGCACATCACATACATTCATCTATTCACGTACCGTAATACCGAATTCGGTATGTAAAAGTAAGATGTATAAGTGAACTTTGCGAAACGCCCGCGAACGCGTCATGAGCATAGCATGCATACATGTTGCTACATGACACGAATGTCATGATTTTCATGTTAGGGTGTGTCGCTTCCGTTCTCCATGCAATCATGTGATTTTGATACCATACCAGTTTTGCAACACGGCATGTGAACTTAACCACCGCAAAAGCTGCAGGACGATGAAATGTAAATCATTACATACATGTGATTATTTTCGAGTTATGACAAGTCAAATATGTTCTTCCTACAATCATGTTATGTCATACCAAGTTTGGTATCGATACCATTATCGAAACGGCCAGGAGAGCTAGATAGATAGATAGATAGATAGATAGATAGATAGATAGATAGATAGATAGATAGATAGATAGATAGATAGATAGATAGATAGATAGATAGATAGATAGATAGATAGATAGATAGATAGAGAGATAGATAGATAGATAGATAGATAGATACGCTCAAAGTCGCCGAAGTTCGCAAAGAAATGTTCGCATTTAAAACGAAATACGAAGCGCGCCAAGTATGATATAGATGCGTGCTCACGTGCCGCTACTCCGGCACTCACAAACCTTGATGGAAGTGTACACGGCTGCATACGTTTTTCGCCAACATAAGAGCCTAAACTGATAGGAAAGTGCCTATATTTGACTTCTGTTAATTAAAAGTTATACGTTACTATGGTGAGTGGTGCAGAAAAGTTTTTACGACAACACATATATCGAGAACAAAAGGCTGAAACGTACAATAAACTTCAGCAGCAACTTGGCCAAGTTTTCTGGCTATTTTTCAAGACCACGGAGTGTGGGCCGTGCGTTTTACATCGCTCAGGTCCTCCCTCAGCTGGTCGAGTCAATCTTTCGCCTTTTACTAAAGATTGCCGTGGGGGAGGACACTCTAATGGGCCTCTAGGCCAATTTTTGGGAGGCCTTGCCCGTTTGGGTGAGGCCTACTTTAAAAATCAAAAGTAAGACTTCAAATAGCCGCTGGGGTTACAAATCGAGTCAACTTTCGTTGCTTGACTGCACACCCGACGGACGCCGTGGTGGCACTTTTTTCCCGCTATTTTCATGACCGGCTTTACCAACGGGGTGGATTATCAGTGCCTTTCGAAAGCAACCATATTTACCCGCGTCATGCATGAGCAGGCTATTTCTTGTTCACTCCTACAGAAATTTATTTACGCCGGGCTCTGCATTGCTGATGTCAACAGTGCTATGATTCAAGAAGTTTCAAAACATGGTGCCTTAGCTAAATCAGGCTAGAATTTTAAAATACGCTGATGCCCTCTATAACGACATCAAAAAATGAATGTTGCTGACTACTGCGTAATTAAGCCAATCAATTTATGGTCAATAATTAATTGGGAGAGATTCATAAGCTAACTTTAAAGCAATGATGAGTCAACCGAGAGTTTGACGCAAACCGATCTTGT
The DNA here is from genome assembly GCF_013339725.1 of Rhipicephalus microplus. Classification (NCBI taxonomy): domain Eukaryota; kingdom Metazoa; phylum Arthropoda; class Arachnida; order Ixodida; family Ixodidae; genus Rhipicephalus; species Rhipicephalus microplus. The sequence goes on from NC_051165.1 coordinate 73,942,102, forward strand.
TGCGAAGGAACATGAATGTCATCAAGGTAAAAGCCGGCAATGATAGAAGCATAAAAGAGAAAAAATGTTTTGTCAACTGCATTGTTCGCAGGGCTCCCATGCTGAAGCCGAAATGCCTTGTTTTTATATGGATGTTATCTTGTATTTTTTTCCACTGTCCTCATAAATCATAGTTGAGAGTGAGCTTCCGACACCTTCAATCTGGAGTGCTGATGTCGATGGTCAATATATATATATATATATATATATATATATATATATATATATATATATATATATATATATATATATATATATATATATATATATATATATGTGTGTGTGTGTGTGTGTGTGTGTGTGTGTGTGTGTGTGTGTGTGTGTGTGTGTGTGTGTGTGTGTGTGTGTGTGTGTGTGTGTGTGTGTGTGTGTGTGCAGGCATGGTGGTTGAGTGGCCGTAGCGTTGCATATAGTCCAGTAGATCCTCCGTGAGCGGTCACAACATGGTTTATTTCGACGTTTAGGCCTAGAATCTGGCCTTCATCAGGAGTCGGTCCTGATGAAGTGCTTTTTTTTTTTTTTTTGAAGAGACAGAATTTATCTCGGACTTTTCGCACAAATGCGGGTAAGTGAAAAACTTGCCAATGACAACACTGCTGGATATTATGATTAACAAGTCACACATTTCGCAAAGAACAAATTTTACTGCTTCCAGCCGCAATGCGACACCATAAAAGAAAGGTTTGTGTCTGTAGTCTCCACAAAATACTTCAAGTATTTCGCGTCGAACAAAAAAAAATGGCCCCGTATCTGCATGTTAATCTGCAAATGTCGTTGAAAGGCGATAGTCTTGCGTGTGGATAGAGTGAACAAAACATTTATTTGATTTTCTGCGCCAGAAAGTCAGTTAATGGTATTCTGGAGGCGCTGCGTTAGAGTGCCTCGAGCGTGCAGCGGAGGCGAACGAGCGCATCAAGTCACGTTACACGTGAGACATGAGCGTCATGTGGCAGTTTTCTTGGAAAATGAAGCGCGTGTCTCTGAGACGGGTGTGAGAGCCCGTCTCAGAGGTGATAAGGTGTAGAACGCAAGACGATGGGTAGGTGCCACCACCGTCTCGTCTTAGCAAAGCGTTGGAAACTCTCGCCTTTTCGTGCAAGCGTTGCATGGTCAGCGTAGCGTGATGAGCGCTACGGTCTCTAAAATTCCTCTTATATGCCTTCTTTAGTAAAAGACGCCCGCGCAGAATATATACGCGTTGTTATGGTGCTGTAGACATGCGCCATAATTGATTTTTAATTAACAATTTCACAAGTATGAACGCTGAACCTTGAGCAGCAACATTGGTGGGCGCTGCAGATGAGGACGGCCGTTTCAAGTAACCGGTACTATGCGGTGGTTTCGTTCACATGGAATGTTGCAAAACTGGTTTGGTATGATATGATTGCATGGCGAACGCAAGCGATTGACCCTCACATGGAAATCATGACATGCGTGGCGTGTAACAACATGACTACATGCCACGCTCATGATACGCTCGCGGCCGTTTCGCTAGCGTGACATATACAAAACTTGGTATTACAGTACGTGAATGGATGACGAAGGCATGTGACGGGTGCAAACATAATAATCATGAGATGCGTGTCATGTAACAACATGACTATATGCCACGCTCATCATGCGCTGGCGGCCGTTTCGCTATAGCTTCACATGTACTAAACTCGGTGTTACGTGACGCGAACGGACGACATAGGTAAATGACACATCCAAACATGACATCCGTGGCATGTAACAACGTCATTACATGCCACGCTCATGATGCGCTCGCGGTCGTTTACTAGCTTCAGTGCCAAATTTGTATTACGTAGTGCCAATGGACGACCAAGGTGACTGGTGCAAACATGGTAATCATGAGATGCGTGTCATGGGAGAACATGACTACATTCCACAGTTAAAGCACCAATACATTTCGACGTGACGCGGTGCGCGTGCTCGCCGGCGTTGATTTCGTCGCGTCACGCCGGCGTTGACACGCCAGGCGCTGGTCCTGCCATATACTCGCAGGCGCGCGCCGCTCTGCGTTGATTTGACGCGCGTTTCAGCGCGTCCGCTGTCCCTCGGTCACGAAAAGGAGACCCAGTGTTGTCTGGGTAACGCATCGGCGCGAAATCCAGCATGTCGCATTTCGCGCCATGCTGGATTTCAATATAGGAGGCTATGGACTGAAGAGAGCTCGTCTTTTGCTAGAGCGTCGCTGCGCCCAGCGTGCGCACGCGTCAACGATACATTGGAGTATATTGGGCCCTTCGTGATGCAATCGCAGCCGTTTTGCTAGCTTCACATATACCAAATTTGGTGTCACGTGAAGTCAAAGGATGACGAAATATATGACTGGTGCAAACACGATAATCCTGACACGCGTGTCACGTAAGAACGCGAGAACATACCACTCTCGTAGCGTGCTCGTGGCCGTTTCGCTAGCTCCACATATACTAAATTTGGTATCACGGGACGTGAATAGATAAAGGTAAACGGAACATCCAAGCATGATAATCATGACATGGAAATCGTGTACGGCATCAATTACCTCCACCTCGTAGCGTTGTGCTGATTTTAAAGCGACATATCAATATTTCTCATTCGCGCTTCGCATAACATTGGTTCCCACTGTACGTGGGATCTGACTTTTCTTTTTCTATGATAATGCCTACCTGCCTGAGATGTAGTAAAAAAGTATCGAACGCTTGGTCAGAAGAAATTTATTTCTTGATTAGCGGGTACAAAATCCAAATTTCCTTCAAAGCAGTTTCCTCTGCAGTACACACACCTCTCCCATCACTTCCGCCATTGTTAAAACTATTTCTCGAGCACATATTTTGAAAAGTCATCAGCCAACCTGGAATATTCTGCATAATGTGTTCTCTTGAGTCGAATTAGTTTTCTTTGCTCAAAACTTTCACCTTGGCAGGCAGTCAAAAGTCACGCGAAGCAATATCGGGCAGTACGGCGCCTGACGAATCGCAGGAATGCTGTGCTTGGTGCATAAGACGTTGAGGAAGGGGCAATGCGTTACTAGGAGGCATTGACCTGCGAAGTTTTTTTTTTTGTTTGTTCACAGATCATATCGGTCGCGCCTCACAGAATCGTAAAATTGGAAGTATAGTGATCCAACGCTTACTCTCGGTGTAACTCGTTCGCAAGTTCTCAAACTGTGAGAAGACAAAAGTATACGTCGTTAGTCCGCGCTTGCGCAATGACATAAACTCACTTCGGCTTGTTGAGGGTCTGCCTGATCGCGGTTCGCTGTCCCCGATGTACGCCCATCGCTGAAGTGGTTGTGCAACTCCTTTATCCGAGAATTGCTCACTGCATCGTCACCGAAAGCCTGCCGAACACTACGAATGGCTTCCGCTGGGGTAACGCCAAGGTTTTACCAGAACAGGATGCAGTATCGCTGTTATGTTGTTCAAATATTTTACCACTTGCCGGAATAGACCTGTCCCAGCCGGGGTTTGTCACACCGCGGCCTCTACATCGCTGTATGACGTAACCGGCGCACGTGCAATGGAGGTAGTTGGCAAAACACCACCGCTGCTGGCTCAGCGTAGCACGGTGCTTGGCGAAAGTTATATTTTTTCCCCTGTTGAACATTTACTGCCATTTGACTGCTGCAAGGCGAGTTGTGATGCGATCGAGTCAAAGAACATATAGGTGTGTGTTGAACTGCGTGAGAAATATTCTGTAATGCTGGCTGGCTGCTTAGCTAGAAGAAGTAGATCCACGTGGCGGTCTGTGCGAAGAATACCGGTATCGTTTTTTTGAAGTAGAACCACGTTTATTCCAGAGCATAGGGCGCGTTGAAATTCGGTCATGATATGAGTTCACAATCACAGACGTTGAAACAGACACAATGTGTGTGGTGAGTGCTGTGTCAATAAAAATGTATCTTGTTAAGAAAGCATCGGCGCTCACTGTGAGTAAACAGCTAGGGCCAGCTGCAGTGACCGGTAGGCAGCGTAACCCCGGATTCGGCACTTTAATGAACGTAAAACGAATTTGACGCGATGATCTGCGGGTGCGTTAATCTCAGCGTTCAGTATACGTGAAAAAAAATGTATAATCTCCATCTTGTACGCCTGAACTCGCATGTTTTTAGCATTGCCCAAGTTACACGCATGCTTTGCATCAGTGAGTACGCAGACTCATTCAAGGTACCGCGTTTCAACGGAGATCAGATCCCAAACGTCTTAATGGAAAACAGTGTATGTTCTTGTTTGTCATGTTATTGTTAGCTTACCTTTACGGCTCCATCTTAATTAAGTGACAATGCACTCTCCAAGTTTGTGTATCAAGTCAAAATCAGCAAAGTATGCAAACGCGTTGTCCGCATAACATACAGCGAAGTAACTGCGAAAAAAGATTTAGTAATTCGATTATCGCGTTTAATATCGCAAAAACTTCTCAGTGGCTGATGAGGAATGCCGTATGAGGAATGCCGTATTTTCACGGCATTGAATTTGTTAACCTCAACAAAAGACACGGTGACACTGTTTCTTATTAAAGACGATAGTCTTTCTATAGGGACCTTCGACGAAAAAATTTTGGTCTGTCTGTCTGTCTGTCCGTCTGTACATTTGTTTGTTTGTCCGCCCTAACGATACCTCAAACGGCACCGAACGGCCAACCCCATTCGCAGCGCCCTCCTATATCGCTCAAGGTTTAGCGTTCAAAGTTGTGCGATTGTCAATTAAAAAGCAATTATTGCACATATCTGAGGCGCCATAACAACACTTCGAAGTTTTGTATGTCAGCCTTTATACTAGAAGAGGCACACAGAACTCTAAGGAATGTAGCGTTTTAGCGCGCTGCGCTGACAGTGCAACGCGATGCTCAAAAAGTTGTTTCCAACGCTTTGCTATGACGGCACGGAGGTAGCACCTGTCCGTCGCTTTGCGTTCTACACCTTATCACCTCCGAGACTGGCGCGCATCTTTCTGCGCGGGCTGCACGCCTTCGTTTTCGAAAATATGCCAGATGGCGCTTGCGTCTAACGTGCCTCGATGCGCTCGTTCGCCTCCGCTACACGCTCGAGGCACTCTAACGCAGGGCCTCCAGAATACACCGATTTTCTTGCGCAGAACTTCGAATAAACGTTTTGTTCCCTCTCTCCAGACGCGAGACTATCGTCTTTCGACTACTTTTGCGGTGTATACCATGCAGATTTGGAACCAATTTTTTTTTCACTCATATGTAATGAGAATGTTTCGCCGCATGTGGGAATTTAATCCGTGATCGCTGCCCTCTATCACAGAACCATTTGGCCACCAATATCACTGTTATCGGACGGCAGTTGTTTATATCAGCCTAGTCCCCCTTTCGTTTATAGATCCTGCTCATCCTGCTTAGTTTCCACCCATTGGCGGATTCCCACTCCATAATTGCTTTGCTTGCTGCCTCTCTTAATGTTTGCTTAGAGTTTCGTTCTTATTTTTATTGGCATAACTGGGATGGCGTCAGGGCCTGTTGATGCAATATTAGTAACCCTTTTCTCTGTCCTTTCCCACTCTCGTTGTCCCAGTGGAACCACTGCGCTAATTGGTCTACCCCCATCTGGTATCGTGCATGCAGTGCTTTCTTAGTGTTTAAACTTTTCTCTCATTATTGATTTCATATAGTCCATTGCCTGATCCCCTTCTAGTGTGATCCCTCGAACTATAGTTATAAATATCTGTTACACGCTTGCCTTATTACTCAGAGAATTGATATGGTTCCAAACTTTGCAGCTGCCTCTCTATCCTTTTTAGGGGTGAAGCTCTTTATAGTGGCACCCATTCGTCCCTCGTAGCCGTTGTAGTAGTGTGTAACAAGTATAACATTCTGACCTCCAAGGTAGTGCCGGTGAGAGATTTCTTCAGTGCGTTTTTGAACAATAAAAGATAGTGCTCAATGTACATGCCAAAGGCTGCTAAGGGGGAATGAGGGACAGGAGAATTCGTCATTTTAGTTAACGTGCACGCTGCGAATTTTTTATTGTTCAACAACGCACAGAACACAAGAAAGGGTTGCTACTTATACTCGCTGGGCGCAACCTCCTAGATTTTAGAAAGGTTTAGCGAGAGTTGGGCCGCAGTGCCATGAATACAGTGAACTATAGTATATACCATGAACTCGAGGTGTTTAAAGGCGGGAAGTAGACACGAAGCGCGAGAGAGATAGAGATAAAGATACAAGGAAAGGCAGGGAGGTTAACCAGACGCACATCCGGTTTGCTACCCTGCACTGGGGAAGGGATAAAGGGGAGAAAAGAGGTTGCACAAAGATGAGAAGGTACACACAATCACGAGCACACTCGGTGAGCACACACAGTTCACAGGCGGTCGCTCAGGTTTGTTGACTTAAGGTAAAGAAGCAGTGCTTTAGTTGCTTTCTGCGCAACTGAGGCAGATGCCCAAGGTCCTAGTATCTTCCGCACACAAAATGGTCCGGAGTCAAGTCGATTCAAAACCATCCGTAGCTGGCATCGCTGTGTGTCGTAGCAAGCGCAGCTGCAGAGGACGTGTTCGATGGTTTCTTCATCTCCGCAGTAGTCGCATGTAGGAGTGTCTGCCATACCAATGCGAAAGGAGTACACCTTTGTGAATGCAACACCCAACCAAAGGCGGCATAACAGTGTCGCATCGGAGCGGGAAAGTTGTGATGGTAGCTTTAGCTTTAGCGAAGGATCCAGTTCATAAAATTGACACCTTTGGAAGCTGGTAGACGACCAGAACGTGCGTGTGAGATCTCGAGCCAGCAGGTAAAGTTGTCTTGCTGCATCATTCCTTGATAGAGGAATCGGGACTACACGGGTTTCTTCATGGGCTGAGCGGGCTGCATCATCGGCTAGTTCATTTCCGGTAATACCGATATGTCCAGGCAGCCATTGATATATAATATCATGCCCTCGAGCTAGAGCTTCATGATGGCAATGTCTTATTTCTTGTACCAGTTGGTCATGGCTCCTCCTACGCATTGCAGACTGCAAACTCTGAAGCGCTGCCTTCGAATCACAGAATATGACCCATTTTCCTGGACGTTCTTGAACGAGATATTGTAAAGCAGCCTATATAGCAGCAAGCTCTGATGCCGTAGATGTAAACATATGCGACAACTTAAACTTGATTGTCATTGCTGCAGCCGGAATTACAGCGGCACCTGATGAGCTGCTGGACGAGACGGACCCATCAGTGTGTATCTGCGTTCGGTCTAAGTACAACTCATGTAATAATAGCAGTGTTGCTTGCTTCAATGCTACTCTGGAGTGACTGCTTTTCTTTTTGATTCCCGGAATTTCTAGACGTACTTGCGGCTGGTCGAGGCACCACAAAGGGCATGCCGTTCTCGCAGCTGGCGTATATCCTGATGGAATGCTGTTTAGGTGCTTGGCTATGACGTCTGAAAACGTAGCACGTGGTCTTCCGGAAGGTAGAAGGGTCAAGTGGTGGTCGGGGACACGGCTAGCATGTCGAATGTGCGCTCTGAGGCAATCCACAGCTATATATGTCCTGACCGGATGGTCTTTGGCAAGCATGATTGTGGCATAAGTAGAAGCGCATCGGGGCAGTCCTAGGCAGATACGCAGTGCCTGACCCTGCAAACTCTCCAATGAATGAGTATTCGATTTGCAAGTGTTAGTCAGTACCGGCAAGCTGTAGCGCAATAGACCCAGAAATAGGGCCCTATACAGCTGTAGCATGGAGGCCACAGAAGTTCCCCATGCACCGCACAAGAATTTCATGATATGCACAATAGATAGCAGTCTCTTCTTCAAGTACGCACAATGTGGGCTCCACGAAAGACTTCTGTCGATTATTGTGCCCAGGAAACGATGCGTCCGTGCATATTTGACACTCTGCCCATTGATGTAAACAGGGTATGGCGTCATTGGTTTGCGTGTAAACGCCATCAACGCGCACTTCACAGTTGATATATTTAGGCCTTGTTTCTGAAGGTAGGCTGTTGTGAGTGTTGCTGCCCGCTGTATTCGTGCACGCACCTGAGGGCGAGTAACTGCAGCACTCCAGAGGCAAATATCATCGGCGTATATGGATATGCACACCGACTTTGGCAGAACCTTCACCAGACCAATGAGGGCCACATTGAACAATGTGGGGCTTAAAACACCTCCCTGAGGTACTCCGCAGTAGGTGTAATGTTGGGCAGTTGTACCCTCATATGTTTGTACAAAGAAACCTCTGCCAGTTATATAATCTTTTATCCATTGAAACATTCGTCCACCAACGCCCATTGCTGCGAGAGAAGTGAGGATGGCATCGTGAGCTACATTATCATATGCACCCTTCACGTCAAGAAAGAGTGCCACTGATATGCGCTTGCAACTTTTTTCTTGTTGAACAAATGTCGACAAATCAAGGACGCAGTCAATGGAGGAGCGGCCCCGACGAAAGCCTGCCATGCAAGAAGGGTATTTGGTGTATCGTTCCAAGTACCACTCGAGACGAAATAGAACCATCCTTTCCATCACTTTTCCGAGGCAGCTTGCGAGGGCAATAGGGCGATACGCTGTCAAGTCCAATGGTGATTTTCCCGATTTCAAAAGTGGTATTAATCGACTAATTTTCCATTCTCGGGGAACACTGCCGCTGAGCCAGGAGTTGTTGAAGCATGTTAAAAGTTCTTTTCTAGCTTTCTGTCCAAGGTGTCCCAACGCACTATAAGTAATACCATCAGGACCTGGCGATGACATGCGCTTAGAAGCGACTAACGCACCTTCCAGTTCTTCCATGGTGAACGGAATGTCCATTTCTGGTAATCGCGTCTCAGGAACGATCACGGCGTCGATGCTCTCGTTCACAATATTCCCGGCAACTCTCGTGCAAAATTCTTCAGCCACCTCGAGTTCTGTTTTTCCCTGATGGAGTGCCAAAGCTTTAAAAGGGTGCCGTTGTTGTGGAGAGGAGCGAAGACCACGAACTGTTCTCCAGATATATGACAGCGGTTTATGAGGGTCTAGAGATTCGCAGAATGCTTTCCAGCGTTCGCTCTCCAGTTTGTAAATGCGTCGTTGAATCTTTTTCTGGAGCCGCCTTGCTTCCCTCAGATCGTAAATTGATCTTGTGCGTCTGTATCGTCGTTCTGCACGCCTTCGTATAGCTCGTAATTTTTCCAGTTCGATGTCAAACTGTGTAACTTTAGACGAAAATGGTAATTTACATTTGGACGCTTGCATAGCTTCCACTATGGTATTTTCCAGGCTGCAGGCGAGGCCTTCTTGGCAAGCGTTCTCAACACGCGATGCAAACATCGACCAGTCAGTGCCAATTGCAACACCGGAAGAGAAATTTTTTACGATACCATCGATCGTCACGTAGGTGGGTATGTGATCACTCCCATGAGTCTCAATATCGCAAAACCACTTAACTTTGTGAGAGAAGCACCGTGACACCAATGTCAGGTCAAGGCAACTGCCATACGTGAGACCCCGCAGATATGTGGGGGTACCATCGTTCATGATGGAAAGGTCGTAATCGGAAGCGAATGTAACAATGTTCCGGCCCCTGGCATTCATCCTAGTGCTCCCCCAAAGCATGTGATGGGCGTTGAAGTCACCGGTTATGATCCAAGGCCCATCGGTTCTCATTAGGATGTCTTTTAATCTGTCGCAGTCAAATCGCGATGACGGATATATATATCCACCAATAAGCGTGAACGAAACTGCATTCTTCTTCACACGAAGACACACGTACTGATTGTCGTCATTTGAACTTATTGGGTGCGAAAGATAAGTCAAGTCTGTGCGAATGTAAACAATTACTTTGCTACGTTCTTCGCAAGCGGCTGAACAAAAAGCTTCATAACTGGACAATCTATAAGGCGTTGACACGTTTGGTTCACATATGACAAGTATAGGGAATTGATTGGCCCGAACAAATTGGCGCAAGTCCGAGATACGGGAATTCATGCCTCTGGCATTCCACTGAAAAATCGACGCACTTTTAACTTCAGTGCGGAAGTGGAGATTTTGTTGAGCCATTGTGCTTATACGAAGTTAGCAAGAACTGGATTCAGTGCATCCAGTATTTGCAGTGCACTCTTAGCAGACGGAGATTGTATGCTGCTCAGTAGCGTGCGAATCGTGGCAATTAATGATTGCACGATTGCAGCCACTTGCCTGTCTTGGTTGGAAAGATCTCGAACCGGGACGATTGCAGTCACTTGCCTGTCTTGGTTGGGAAGATCTCGAACCGGGAGCGTGGACTGGCCGTCATGAAGCTCCTTCGGTTCACTTGATGCTGCTTCCCTTGGAAGTGCAGGCCACTCTGTCGCAGTCAGGGTATACTCACTGGCTTTGTCCTTTACAGCCTTTCCCGCGGCATGTGGTCTGGGAGGCAAAGGAGGTGGATCTGATGAGGGATCACGCAATCGTGTCGAGGAGGTAGCGGGCGTCCTCGAAGACCGACGTCGACGTGAACGACGCCTTCTGACTTTAGCTGCGGCTTCTCGGTGAGATGAGTGATCGCGCACCATCTCCTTCAAGATGGCAATTTCCTTCTGAATCCGCGGGCAGTCCTTCGATGTGGCTACATGGGATCCATTGCAATTAGAGCATTTCTTGACAGTTGCGACGCACTTATCCGCTTCATGGTGCTCGGCGCAGCGGTGGCATACCACCGAATTCTCGCAGACGCTGCTCACATGTCCAAGTTTCATGCATTTACGGCACTGGAGAGGCTTTGGAATGAAAGGCCGCACAGCATGTCTGAAGTACCCCACCTTCACATGAGAGGGGAGTAATGTGCTCTTAAACGCAATCTTCACACAGCGAGACTTGCCTAGCCGGGTGACATCAACAATTGGAGTATCAGTTGTTGACTTGACAAGAAGCTGTAAGTCCTTATTGGAAACAGCGACATCAATGTCGTAGATCACGCCGGTTACTACATCACATCCCAAGGGAACATGAGAGCGCACCTGGTTGCCGTCCAAGTCAGTTACACTGCGCAGAATGCCCAACGCACTTGCGTGCAAAACGTCCACAGCCAGTATATTCTTTCTGGCGTTCACTCTTATGTCCGTGATCTCATTTGGCACGAGCGTTTCCAGAGACCTCGACACAGACTGTCTGTTAAGGCGTTTCATGCTGACGGTAGGAAGTGCCGGCAGAAACAGGATGGTATAAGTGTTCGATTTTGGCGCTTCACTCACAGTTTGAATAGTTGAGGATTAGGATGTCCTCATGTTCCTTCTCTTCGCCTTGCGGCTCAGCACAGGTTGGAAACCGTCATCTGAGAAGTCCTCACTGCTGAGATAGTAAGCATGAGTATCTTCACTGTCGCTGTCGCTCGCTTGTCCCATCCGCTTCCTGGAGGCGGTCGCCGCTGACGCCGCTGGTGCCGGCAGGCGCCCGGGGTGGTCTACTTCCATCCCCTCCAAGGGAGCAGCGGAAACTGATCAACAGACTTAAATTACAACTGAAATACACCGGAGTTAGCAGAAGCAGCTCCTCACGAAGTGCAAGCCGTAAGAAAGTGTGCGTGTGCCTCCTCTCGTTCAGTTCTTGTAATGTCCACTGGATGGCGGTGCTTCTATATGAGGAATATATGATGAAAAGATGCGAGATGGTGGTACTTGGAGTGTTGAATAGGTGGAAGGACGGACACACGGGCTGATGCATGGATGGACGCACGGATGGCTGCACGGACGGATGGACGCATGGATGGACGCAGGAGCGGATGCATGGACGAAATCAGATATGGACGCACAGGTGCACGTGCGGACGCATGAACAGACGCACGCACGGACCGGCGGATGGACGCACGGGTGGCCACACAGACGCACGCATGGATGGACGGATGCTTCGTCCCACTCTCCATCATTCACCCCGTGTATATGCTGTCAATTTTTAGCATACCTGGGTTCCCTGTAGGCTTCCAGACGTCTTACTATGGCTCCCTTGACTTTCTCATCCCACCAGCCCATGGGTTTGTGTCTGCTTTTTCCGGTATTGGACTGGTACCATGGCAAGCTATAATTCAAACAATTGAGTTAAATTTGTGTACGTGCACTCTGTTTTAGTATCCTCGGTGATTATTTTCTAAATGTCTTTAGTTGCTATTTTGATTTGCTTCTGTGAATAAATATTTCCGTGTGCTGGCTCATAATGCCACCTTTCGAATTTCATTTCTTTTCCAAAACTCAGCTAGTACGTTTGTGATCACTACCCAAGATTCTGGACCCATATTCACCTATGTTCATCACCCCTAGCCGATTATACATCCCATGTGATATCATTGTGTATTCAATCGCCGACTGCAGCGCTCCCACCTCCCATGTTATCTGCCATTCACATTTCTTGGTACTGTTGCAAATGACTAAATCATGCCTTTCACATATCAATTAGCATTCTGCCTGATCGGTCAGTATATCCATCCACATCTTCTATGTTCGCATTTATATCTCCTAATATAATTACCTCGCACTCTTCTCTTAGTTCGTCATTGTCATTTGCTATGCACTGCACCATTTCTTGGTTTTCCTCACTGGCTTTTGCCCCTGTCCACAAGTGTACAAATCGCAGGAGCGCCATCAGTCCTGCCACTTTTCCTTTTAGCCATAAATGTTCCCTGCACTCCTGTTTGACCCCTTGCCAGTCTGTACTTTTATGAATAAATGCCCCAATACCACCACCCCTTTCTGCTGTCTTCTGTTCTAGTAAAATATCCCCATGCGTAGTCTGCCTGGTCGGACGCTTGCATGACGTAATGGCACGGACTCCTCCAATCTTGCTGGCGCGCGTATACATACCACGCGCTCGCTTCGAACGCCGTTGCGCTGCCGGCGTTCACTTTTTGCTTGTCTCACGCTTAAAATAAATGGCGGATGCAGCGTCGATGATGTTTATAATAAAACAATGGAAAACTATTTTTTTCGGTAGAATCGCCAATGGTGCCTGCGCTGCAGCTTACACGCTTTGATAAGGTTTAATCAGGTGTCGCGCTGCTTACTTCGAAGATGGGTTCAATTTTCGACTATGGTAGCCGCACTCCGACGGGGATGAACAGCAAGACAATGCATGGGCAGCAGGTTAAAAATTTGAGGTGACCACAATCACTCTGCAGCATGCGTAGCAATCATGTCGCTCTTCTGTAACGTATACGACAGCGCACTTGCATTTCAGGTTGCGTTGTTCGCGGGTGATTCCTTTAAAAAGATGTTAATGTTGCGTGAAGTGTTTTTTTTTTTCTGTGGGCGCATGCTTAAGGTAGTAATGAGTGTCGCGAAATATCCAAATGGCGCTCGCCTGAGAATACCGCCGCAGCGGTTGCGTTAAATTTTCTTGTGTGTAGTTGTTCATATTCCATCACGTCATTTAGCTTCATGTTTGTTGGGATGATTTCTTCGCTCCGTTTCACTAGAAAAACAAGTTGGGGTTAGTTGCAGAAACTGATACTCATTTCAGATAGTGTCCACGTGCAACATCCAAGCAGCTGTGCTGTCACACTTGTGAGTACCAGCTTAGACAGCCACCTGATGAATAAATGTTTTCCAGGGTCGATTACCCCAGAGCAGCATCAATCTGTATTTGAGCATGACGTGCGAGACCAATCGTTGCTTCACTGTGGCAAAGGGTGTTTCATCATCACGTGGACCACGAAGCGGTGTGCGCCATTGAAACGGTTCATTTTGACCTTCTGGTGTTTGTTTTGCGAACAATTGCCATCAGTAGTCCTTTTACGTGAAGTGAACATTACCGTTTGTGACGTGGTGGTAGATCGAGTCAGCTGTTCATGTGAATCAGGGCATGCGACTGCGTGACCCTGACGGCTGCTGAGAAGAAATCTGTACATGAGATTTGAGCTTACCGACTTCTCGGGATTCCGGGAACCATTATGTGATTTGCAGCGTTACTTTTTTTTCTCACTATTATAAATGATTGTGTATGAAACACAGATTGATCGAAAGTCTCCTGCATCCCGAAGCAGAATTCTGTCTCATGAGCTACATTACTTGCAGAGGCAGACATAACTTGCACGGTGAACAGCAATACTGCGAGTAAACAGAAAACGCCCTAATTTCATTTGTAATACTTCGACACAAATGTTTAAAATTGCGTTGCCTACGCCAAGTTGTGTTGAAGTCAGACCACCCACGAATGTTTTCTTAGCATTGATTTCGTCGAGCACGTGCATGGTGAAGACAACTAATGTCTCGCTGTCCTGCACCTTCATTTTCAAAGTGGATACATACTTTGTGCAGCTTAGTTAACTTTCAACAGCAATAAATACCTTCACTTTGCACCTTTAGTAATCTACTACTCGAAATTGAGAAGAAATCACCACCGTATTGCTGCTGGTGGTGGTGGTAGGGGTTAGAAGAGGAAGAAGACCATTAATTTCTGCAGCCCGGTTGGGAGCACGCGCTCCCATACCCCGCAGTGGATGAGCGCCATCCATCAGAGGTCATCAGCATCATCATCAGCATCAGCACGGCGCAGTGCCAGCGGGTGCACGGCGGGCTCGGAACGAAGCGACCGCCGGCATGCGTTGGCGGCGGAGCAGGCGAGTACGTGCCGTGACGTCACTTCACCGCGACTTCAGCGACGCCAGTGTTCGTTCTCGGGGCTATTCGAAAATTCATAGAGAAATAAAATAAAGATGGCTAGCACCAGACGAGGTGAATTTGGGTATGACAACTTTTTCAAGTAAAGGTAATGTGCCACACAAGAACCCAATGACAATGCGCATTTTTAAGTTAGCTGCAACAAAAATTCACAGCAAAAAACTTTTCGCTAGCAAGATAGTAAACAGGAACGTATTGGTAGGCTATAATAGGTATAGCAGCCACGCAAAGTTCAATGATGCGCTTCACCTGGTATAGCGCTTCGGATTAGTCGTTAGTATGGCGGGCTTTGTCCCCATACGGCAAGGTATTGACTGTGACCGCTGCCGTCATGAGCACAAGACGCGGAGTTCTCACAGGCACACGCTATGTCCGGATGGAAATGAGTCCCACAAATCGCGTCCCAAACTATCTTCGCGTTTCTGGTCATCGAGTCACCTTCGACTACCGCGGTCTGCAACGTGTTTGTCGTCGGTGTGGCTCTAGTGGTCATTATCGAGCACAGTGCACAGCACCATTCTGTGGTCGCTGTGGTGTGCATGGACACGAAAGCGAAGGTTGCGACCGCCCCTGCCGACGTTGTGGAGATAACCACCCTACCACCGTCTGCCATGTGCGTCGTTCATATTCTGATGCTACTGCGGGGACCTTTCCTGCCCTACCGTCCGTGTCACCAACGGCAACAGATGAACGAGAACCCGAAGCGGTATTAGAAGAACGCCAGAATCCGATTCTGAGAGCTCCATTAAAAGATGAGGAAGTGTGCAGCTTGGCCAACCCGAGCGCGCCACGTCTGCAAATCTCAGCAATAGAAACAGCCACCGCGATCGACCTCACGTCTGTCACAGACAAACATGTCGTGCCATGTTCGACGTCGGCGCAAGCCGAGAAAGAAGCGCTGGTAGGCACCGAGGCACCGGAATCATCGTTAAACCTAGCAGCTGAGTGCCCAGAAGAAGCTGACGTTGCGAGATCTACGGGCGCTGGTGTCTCGCCTGGAAAAGAATTAAAACCGAATAAGCAAAGCCCTTTGGATCATTCCGAAAGCCAGGCTCGTGACTCCCTTGAACAAGTAGCAAGATGCCATGGGAGTTCTTTACTGACGCGTCTCGACAAGCAATCCGTGATCAAGGTCGTTGGAGGCGGCGACAACGTTAACGCTGCAGCCCCACCACCATCTGATTCGTCAGACAGCAGCTTCAGCCTCGAAGTCGACAGTAGCATCGGACTCCCTTCTAGCCCAGACAGTTGTGACGTGGAAATGCAAGCCCCGCGAGAGGTCAAACGTGCTCACAAGTCTGGCACCAGCTCGGACGGCACCCACGACAGCCGCTCCGAATTCCAGCAACCGAAGAAACCTCGACCCTCTTCTAGAGGGTCGAATTGTGCTGTGTAGTGTACGTACTCCAGTTCCCCCGGACAAATCCCCGGGGTATACCGAATCGAAAAACACGACCAGGTCAGTCACACATCTTTTTTTCAATATGGCTGACACCCTGAAAATTCTTTCTTTAAATGTTCAAGGGTTCCGTAACCCAGTAAAACAAGCCGAGGTTATCAGCATAGCCCGCGCAGAACATTGTGATATTCTGTGTTTACAAGAAACAAATTTTTTCACCATTGGCCACGTTCGTGCATTCAAACGCGCATTTAATTTAGACTGTTATTTTTCCTTCGCGACATCTCGCTTCTCTGGAGTTGGAATTATTATTTTTAACCGCGCTCTTCTGCGAAATCATCATGTTTTCTATGACGCGTTCGGACGGGTATTGGCTTTTGACTGCGTCCTATCATCCTTCAAGCTGCGTGTTTTGTGTATTTATGGGCCAGCTCAAGCAGCGATGTCTAACGATTTTTTCCGTGACCTGGACGTGTATTTTCTAGATGGTCGTCATGTTATACTCACTGGAGACTTTAATTGTGTATTAGACACGCGAGCTGACGTGCAAGGTCCAGGATGGGGTCGCTCTGATTGGAACGCGCGAGAGCTGCGTCGCCTAGTGCAACATTTCTCTTTGATAGATACGTACAGACTAGTGCATGGACCACAGTATGCCTGGACTTGGCGGCGTAGCACGTCGTCTAGTCGTTTGGATCGTTTCTATGTGCCGAGCGCGCTAGCTTCTTACGTATCGCACTCTGATGTAGTAACATTACCATCATCGCCTGTTTATATATCAGACCACCGACCAGTGACGCTCGAGGCTCACTTTCCCTTTTCATCATCAGTGAAACCTTGGCGTCTTGACATCCGCATTCTGCACGACGCGCCTACACGCTCCAGTTTATCTAGAAGCTTGCGGGCCTCTCTCTTGGGATGCGGTCCGGAGGTGTGGGACGCGCTCAAGACACAGTGGCGTTTACACTGCTCAGTAGCAGGGCGGGCCCTCAGACGCCGTACGTCCGAAGAACTAGCGGACACTGCCACAAAGCTGCGTATTGCTCTTCGGGTTGATCGACTAACTCCCTTGATGCGCGCATGGCAGCGAGAGTTAAGGGGTCGTTTTCAACGACTCATTGCAGCTTCGTCATTGACGGCGGCTGCTTGGCGTTGCAGACGTAATCCATGTGCTCACCCTGAGGTTCTACGCTTTGCGAAAAGCTCGCTTCTCAACCCGTCGAGTCGACTAGGAACTCCGGCGCCCAGATTCTTACACACTGCGTTGCCGCCGACACGTGATCAATCAATTTTCCTAGCTTACTTTGCCAACATGGCTCGTACGACAATGTCATCACATCGCGGTACCACCGAGACAGCCACAATGTTAAGTAGGCTACCTCGAATTTCATCTGAAGTCGCTGAACAACTGTGCACAAGTCCGTCAGCTGACGAAGTGAAAGAGGCACTGTCTTCCATGAAGCGTGGCTCGGCCCCCGGGCCCGATGGGTTGCCTGTTGAGTTTTATTTAACGTTTTGGGACGACATTGGTGCTCTTTTCACCTCTGTTATTTGCCGCTGTTTCGAGAACTTTGATTTTCCTGATAGCTTTCGCGATGGTCGAATTGTTTTAATACCCAAACATGACCCATCGTCAGTTCGCCCAGAGGAGTGGCGACAAATAACGCTCCTCAACGTTGATTATAAAACTTTCGCGGCAATTATCACTCGGCGTTTGAGAAGCTTGATGCCCTCCTTAATAGGTCATCATCAGGCGTGCTCTATTCCTGGAAGAGAAATCCACAGTCTTTCCTTTGTAACGCGCGATATAGTTGCGTACACGTTAACAAGATCAGCTCAGGGACTCTTAGTTTCACTTGACCAAGAAAAGGCATTCGATCGCCTCGAACATAGCTTTATATTTAGCGTAATGGAAGCATTTGGCTTCTCACAAAACTTCGTTGAGCTTCTCAGAAACGCATACCGAAATATACGCAGCACGTTGTTTCTTGATGGTTTAGAGAGTGCGCCATTTCCGGTTACCCGTGGTGTTCGCCAGGGGTGTCCTTTATCCCCTGCACTTTTTGTACTCAGCCTCGAACCATTCCTTCAATCGCTAATCGCTGACCCTTACGTTAGAGGCCTTCCTCTTCCAGGTAGTGGTACCATGACAGTGACAGCATTTGCTGATGACATCACGTTGTATTTGAAGAATGAGGACAGTTTATCCCGTAGCCTACGACTTTTTACGACGTATGGCATGATTTCAGGTGCCGCTTTAAATTTTTCCAAATGTCGATATTTATTCATTGGTTCCCCAGACGCATGTCTAAGTTCCTTTTTCGGTCTTCAGAAAAGTGACTCTATTCGTATTCTGGGGCTTGATTATACTTCCTACGGCATATCAGGCTCCTTGTGGAATTCAGTAGTCGAAGATGTAAAACGACCCGTCCGGGAAGCACAAGAGTATGATTTACCGATGCTCGAAAGAAGGTATTTAGCACAGACGGTGTTTTGCGGCCGTGCATGGTACATATCTCACGTCTTACAGCCCCCATTACGAATCACCAGGTCGTTGCAATCCCTCATTGGCTCCTTTTTCTGGTCGGGTGGAACAGAGCTGGTTTGCCGAGCAGCTCTTGGGCAACCGAGAAACTGCGGTGGATTCGCATTCCCATCCGTCTCTGTTCGCTGCCGGCTGCTTGCCCTACGATTCTTACTTCGGTTGTTGCATGGTGATCAGTGCCCCGCGCGTGATCTTGCCTGTTATTTCTTGGGCACCAAACTACGCTATTTACTACCTGATGCACGGCTTAATTCTGCACCGCAAACACTTAACGTGCCTGCATTTTACTCAACGGCAGTAGCATTTTATCGACACGCGCAGCAGGTTTGTCCCGATGTGGACATTCTTGAAAGCCGCATCGTAGATACAACGGCGGCTCTTCTGCTTCCTCTGGTTCCTCCAGCCCGTCTAGCACGATCGAGACATGTCTCGTGGAGCGCGATAACAGCATCGTTTTTGCCTGGTCACCTCCGTGACTTTATGTGGCGTCTTGGATGAGGAGTACTCCCAACACGGGACAGATTGGAGAGGTGGCGCATGGTCCCATCTTCCACTTGTCCTAACTGCCCGTTACAGGAGTCTAACCAGCATATGCTGAAGCAATGTGTCATCGCAAAGGTGTTTTGGAGGTCAGTTAACGCTAGTTTTCGTGGCCTAGGTGTTAATCGCTTTGTAACATCTGGTCGCTGCTCGCGTAGTGGCTTTGCACGCCTTCTAATAGCTGCGGGAGCCTTTTGTTTATGGCGTAATAGGTGCGAAGCTGTTGCGGCAGGTCATCGTCGTCGTGCTCTTTTTCCGATTCTGGAACGCCTCTACTGTGAACTCTTATCGTTTCTGTCGGAGGAATTGTTCTTCCTTGGGGAGGAAGAATTTCTGCGACAATGGTCGTGCCGCTTTCTGTCCGTAGTTGACAGACGCGTTCGATTAGTCTTCCACTTGGCCTGGTTCCTATAGCCAGGTCACCTGTTAATGTCTGATTGGTGCATGTAATCAGTATGTGTTTACTATTTTATGTGTTTGTGTATGTCCCATATTGGTGTGAGCTCTTGTATATATGCACTTCATTCTAACGCTGTAAGTAATGTAACTTTTATGAATATTGATACCTGTTGTACATATTTTCTAACATCTTCACCAAGTCTTGTAAATTCTGCACATATATCATCATGTACATTGTCCATATTGTGATTAGTGCATTTATGTAGTGTATGTATAGTTATTAGTACTATGAACGATGGACATCCTACGGACTTGGACACTTGTTTAAATGTGTAATGTATGTTGTGCTTTGTCTTTTGTTTGTTATTGTGCCTGTTATACAGACGCTTGTCCCTTAGCTTTGTTGCGTCCCAGGAGAGAATAAACTTTTTCTAAACAGTATGGCGGGACGCTCAGTGCTCTCCCATAGTTGAGTACGAAGTACTCAAAATTATTTAACATTTCTTTTTAAACACAGTGCTAGGTTGTGCTTTGCGCACGCTGTGAGCCCAACAGGAAGGCTTCACGCTCTCCCCATTGTAGATTACTAAGAACTCTAATTTGGTAACTTCTTTTGCTACACATATAGGCTCGTCAAGTGCGAGGCTCACGCTCGTCAAGTGCGAGGTCCTTCCTTAGTAGAGTACGAAGTACTAACAATCGTTGACCACTTTTTTTTTTCAAACGCAGCTTTATCAAGTGTGAGGCCCGCGGTACAGCTTCAAGCTCTCCCATATTTGAGACCAAGTATTCTACATCGTTACCCACTTTTTCTACACGCTCAGCGTTGTGCAGGAGACAACTTACAGCTCTATATAAAGAGTGGCCACTCGAGCTTTTTTGCGGCCCAGCAAGAAAGAGTCTGACCAACCACTAGATGGCATGCCTATGCTCGCTTCTACTCCGCTCTACATTGTATCCCGCCGAGGACGTTTAATTCATTATCATAAATATCAGTAAAGTCTGACTAGAGAGAGTTGTTTTTCTGCATTTGTATTGCCCGAGAGGTGCACATTCATGTGGTTTAGATGTGCGGTACATGTGTTTCCTTTCTGGAAGCATGGGTGTGTAGCCTGGTGATAAAGACACTCACTTTCGAACTGTGAGGGTACGGGTTCAAATCCCAGCGTCGGAAAAAAAATATTTTCTCATTTTATTTGCACTGAAGACATTATCGGGTCTGACCGGTCACACGTGACGCTGAAAGCATCGCAGTAGCTGGGCCACAGGGCCCTACGGGAGTGTCTGCTCTTTATGTAAGTATGTTTCTCTATGCTGCTCTTTCATATAGAAGAGTACATCCTACTTTAAAATCGCCGAACAGTTGTTCTTTACATATTGGGATGGCTTAATGCTCTCAATAGTAGAGTACTACGTGCGCTAAACCATTAAACAATTTTTCTAAACACATTTTTCAATCGGGACGGCTTACTGCTCTCCCATGTAATGAGTATGGGGATTACTCGCAATTGCAGAAACACATGTAAGCACGCTGCATCGTGTACGTCCGTTGGTAGGGTGCGCATAACACCGCAAATAACTAATTTTAAGGGCGAAGCTTCTCAAGCCGTAGGTCGTGCGTCCGCGATGTATGTAGTAGTAGTAGTAGCAATACGTAGTAGTCGTAGGCACCCACCTCCGGACTCGAGAAGCTGCACGCGCGCACTCATTTGAATTGAGGAGGAAGCCCGCACACGTTATTCATAAATAGATAGTTATTTCTCATGAAACAACGTACAGAGATGAGTATCGGTGACTTCATCTCCAATAAAATATGCCTTCCTCCGTGCCGCTCCTCTATAGTCCGGCCGTGAAAAGGTGGCTGCCTACTACTACTACTGCTACATACATACATACATACATACATACATACATACATACATACATACATACACGTACATACATACATACATACATACATACATACATACATACATACATACATACATACATACATACATACATACATACATACATACATACATACATACATACATCGCGGAATCACTACCCATGGCATAGGGAGCTTCGTCCTCAAAAAAACTAGTACCAGAAGGACGCACTTTGAGCATAATCTGACCAGAAAGGGTTGTCACGTTAAACTATCTGGGCGTAACCTCCTTGGTTTTAGCATGGTTTAGCGAGGGTTAGAGTGCCTCGATGCGCGCGCCCCCGCCCTTGATGCCCGAGCGGAGCGCGCGGGCATCAAGGCACCCTAGCGAGGGTTGGGCCGCAGTGCCATGAACTAGTGGTGGTGAAAGGTGGGAACTAGACACGAAGTGCAGGTCGTAAGAAAGTGCGTGCGTGCCGCTCCTCTAGTCCAGCCGTGTCCCCTCTCGTTTAGTCCTTGGGATGTCCGCTGTATGGGGTTACTTTATATGATGAATATATGATGAAAGAATGCGAGATGGTGGTACTTAGAGTGTTCACTACATGAACAGACACACGGACGGAGAGACAGACAGATGCACAGACACTCGGACGAATGTATGGACAAATGGACGCATGGATGAATGCATGGATGGACGCATGGACGTACGGGTGGATGCACGAATGAACAGGCGCATGGACGGACGGATGGACGCATGGACGGATGGACGCATGGATGGTTGCACAGACGGGCGTACGGACGGACGTCAGCAAGAACAGATGGACGGAAGCACGAATGGACTGATGGAAGCTTCGCCCCACTCATCATCATGCCCTCCGTGGATATGCTGTGATTTTTTCTTACCGTATCATTTCAACCTTTCAACTTCCCACAATTACCCACGAGAAGTTGGAGTGTCGCCTCCTGGAGGATGACGTCACGGTTCAGACTCTTTGATGCCAGCCGCGGCGCGCCTACATAATGATGCACTCGCTTCGTGTGCTGTTCAGCTGTCTGCGTTCGCTTTTTGCTTGTCACAAGCTGCAGATGAATGAAGAAACAGAATTGGTAATGTTTCAGGTGAAACAATAAAAAGTCTACCTTTGCTTCAGAACAATCACGCGCTGGGTCGTATAGCAGTGTGAAAAGAGTGAAAAGGTCACTGTCGTGCTGCTAAACCCTATGATGGATTCCATTCATGGCCACGACAGCGGCATTCCGACAGATGTGAAAATCAAGAACACGCTTTTGTTTGGATCCATGTATCTGTTTCATGTTTGGATTCATGTATCTGTGTATTTATGTTTGGAATTCATGTATCTACGGACATCGCTTTCACAGGTGCGTCAAGCACTGCGCTCGTGTTGAGTATCGGGTCTCGCAACATATATCGAAATTCGCTCGCCTTTTAATACCACCTCCGCGGTTGTGTGTTTTCACGTGTACTTGCTCACTCAACACGTTGTCCGGCTTCATGTTTCTCTCGCAAAACTTTTGAAGCTTTAATTGACCGTAATTATTCAGGTTAAGTGCGGTTGAGGTTAGGTGCGGAAATTCCAATTGCTGTCGGATTCTGTCATCGTGCAGAATTGAGACGGTGCGATCGTGCTCCTAACTACCAGTTTAGATAGCCACCTGATATGTTGATTTTACTTGCAATTGATTACCTATTGGTGGACATGACATGCCGAGACCCGTCGTCGCCTCATCGAGGCGAAGGTTGTTACATGGGACCAGAAGCATATAGGCTTCAATTTTTTTCGAGGGCGAGGGGGCACCCACTTGAAACGGTCATTTTTCTCTCTGCATGGGGAAACATTTTTAGGGTAGACCCAAGGAGGATACATAAAATGTGTCCTCCTTGGGTAGACCACAGGGGGGTGGGGGTGATTTTGAATGAAAAGAAGAGAAAAGTCAGCCCCGCAACTGTCTCTCAGGGGTAGGACACCTCAACAGTAGCTCACAAGGGGGGGGGGGGGGTAGGTATAAAAGGATAGGATTAAAAGGTAAAGAGATGGAGAGAGACGAAGGAGAGAGTGAGGCGCAGGGACAGCGAACGACGGAAGTAAGGAGAACATAGGAAAGATGGGCACGGTCGCAGGAGTCCGAGAACGGGGCACCACTCGGCGAGAGCTCTTGTCGGCGTCAGGAGATGGCTTTGGGCGAGCCCAGTCAGCCAGAGCTGCGCTGTCGTTGGAGATCGCGGAAACCCAACCAGTCGGCACGATATCCAGCTAGCGAGTCGTAGACCGCAGGCTCGGTGAGGCTATCCCCTACGCCATTGCATGGGCCACGTCGGTGAGTTCGCTATAGAAATAGTTCAGTTCGATTTTCTGAAGTTGGTGTTGAAATCGTTGCTATCAGCGGTGCTCCCACGTAAAGCTCCCATTAGAAAGCTCCCATTAGCGTTTGTGACGTGGCGGTAGAACACTCCAGCATTTCACACTAATCGGGGTATACGACTACAAAATCCCTGGCGACTGTTCAGAAGAAACTTGTACATATGATCCCAGTAAACGGAAAATATCTCATTATTTCCGAAATGATTGTGTGTGGCAGTATTAATTTGTTTATTTCACGAATATGTTAAGTGAGTGCTTATGACAGTTATATTCATGTAATGTCTCCTGTTGGATAAAGCGCAGTTCTGTCGAATCATTTAGTTTGTTCCCACGTGCAGGCGAAACTTGCACGGCAAAGCGCATTGTATTCAGTGAATTGAAAACGTCCCAATTCAATTTCTGATACTTCGGCACAGATCACAGATCTGTGTGTGTCAAGCACATAGGTGTAGCGCGTTATTAGCTGTAGCGCAGTTATTATGACACAAACGGAAACGAAAATTGACTGGCCTCTCGTAGGGATTGAACCTTCAACCTTCGTAAAACACAGCCGATGTCGCGCAACTTGAGCTACAGAAGTGGCTGTTTTCCCATACGCTTTATGGGGTATTCCTTTGTGTGTAATCTTGAAAGCGCGCGCACACACACACACACACACACACACACACACGTCGTGAACACAGGTATGTCGACGATAGACCACAGCGCGACGTCCTTTAGATACACATGACGATAAGCTCATTATTCCAAATTGTGCGGCGACCTTCGAGGGCGGGGATACATTCCCATCATAGAACGGAGCACCTAATAGGCATGGTGACGCTTAATATTTCAATTGCATAGTCGGTTCATTCGAATGAATAATTACCAATTAACAAATGCGCAAATCTAGAGACAGTCATGCGGACCACTGCCACTGAGTGTCCTTTCATGTGTGGAGCTTTTTTCCAATTCACGCACTCATTATTTCTGTGCAACTTCCGTGATATATACGAAAGTGAATACTGATAATAATTAACAGATGCACTGGAACAATTTACCAACAAAAAATGTGGAACGCTTCACGATTTTGCGTGTCATCCTTGCGCAGGGGCCATGCTAATCTTCTCTGTATCGTTCCAATTTTAGTATATGTACTTTGGAAGTACAACGGTAATGTTTGCGTTCAACTATATATAGCCACAACTTTGATGCCACGTATGGCATGACAAGGGGCTTTAAAGACTAAACGTTTCTGATAAGATCACTGAAAATAACTCAAGTTAAATAAAATAACTTGCCGCAGAAAGCATCACAGCAAATACCTCTTATACGAGTTTTGCCTATGTCTATTTGAAAACATTTAAATTTTCAATATTTGCTTGAAAAACCACATGTTTACGAGGATGAACGCTCTTATGCGAATGGAGCCGCCCTCTGTCGAACAACAAAGCAGTTGAAATGGCAACTGACTCCTGGCGGCAGAAATAAAGTAATGCAAGCTGTACTCATATATGGCCTTCGAGATTTGTTCGGGTGCAAAGTTGAGAATGCTTTAACAGTTTTACATAGATGACAGGAGCGTGCAGATTGTTGTTGAAAATAATTTGTAAAGGGTATTTTACAGGTGCTATAATAATAGGCTGCATTATGTTAGACGAATCACCATTTTATGGATTACGCTACGCACAAAGCTTTTTTATTACTTCAGTAATCAGAACAAATTGCCGTGTGGCGTCGCGCAATATGTTGTGGACGTCGATTTATTCAGCCTTCGGCGGCACTCATCTTTTCCCGTCTATGCGTACGTTCGTGTCCGCGTCGACCGCTGTGAATCATCCGACGATAGCACGCATCGACGACGGGACATCGGAGCAGTGCGCAACGCCAGCGAACCGCCAGGCACGATGCAGTCGCGCATCAACATCGACGAGCCCCGCTGGGACCAGAGCACGTACTGGGGCCGGGCGCGGCACTTCTTCACGGTGACCAACCCGCTCAATCTGCTCTGCACGGGCCACGAGCTAAACGAGTCGCGCGACATCGTCACGCGCTACCGCAAGGGCGAGCACATTCCCGGTCTGACGGAAGAGAAACTGTGGCGAGCCAAGCACGTCTACGACTCCGCGTTCCATCCGGACACCGGCGAGAAGGTGACGATGATCGGCCGCATGTCGGCTCAGGTGCCCATGAACATGACCATCACGGGCTGCATGCTCACCTTCTACAAGACGACGCCGCAGGTGATCTTCTGGCAGTGGGTCAACCAGTCGTTCAACGCGGTCGTGAACTACTCGAACCGTAGCGGAGACTCGCCGATTCCCTTGTCGACGCTGGGTCTCTCTTACGTGCTGGCCACCGGTGGTGCTCTGGGAACAGCGCTAGGTCTGAACAGTCTGGTCAAATCGCTCCCGCCGCTCGTCGGCAGATTCGTGCCGTTCTGCGCCGTGGCGGCGGCCAACTGCGTCAACATTCCCATGATGCGGATGCGGGAGATCAGGCACGGAATCCCCGTGGTCGACGAGAACGGCAACCGGCTGGGCGAGTCCAAGGTCGCCGCCAAGTGGGCCATCGCCATGGTCGTTCTGTCCCGGGTGGGCATGGCAGCCCCCGGTATGGTGTTCCCGCCCATCGTGATGAACACGCTCGAGAAGAAAGGCGTGCTACGGCGGTACCCGTGGATCAGCGCGCCGCTGCAAGTGGGCATGTGCGGCCTGATGCTGGTGTTCGCGACGCCTCTGTGTTGTGCCATCTTTCCGCAGAAAAGCCAGATCGAAGTGAACCAGTTGGAACCGGAGTTACAGGAGGTCATCAAAAAGCTGCCCAGTCCGCCTTCCACGGTGTACTATAACAAAGGGCTCTGAGCTCCATCTCATAAACTGGCTGTTCCGCAATTACATTCTAGAAAATATGGGGTATGCACTGTGGGTTGGGAGTTTCACTGCGGGCAGTCTCAGATTCCAATCAGGGTGTGACACTGTGTTGGCTTGCTTTCCTGGTGCATGTGTTTCACATCTAGAATTTCACTTCAGTTCTCTTGGGCACCCACCCAACTTTCTCAGGGCTTGCAATGACAGATGCTAGCCTGCTGAATGGCGTATGAAACCATGATTGGGTTGCTTTGGCACCACGGTGAAGAAAGCTGCAAATAATAATGGCATGGAAGATGCAGTTATCACATTTAAAATGTCCTTGATGTGCTGTTTTGTGACATTTCCTTGGTGATGTTACGTAAATTCATCCGTTGCATTTTATATGATGGGTTTCAGTCATCTCAATCTTGTCATATCACAATTCTTTTGAGATCGTACCCGAAAAGGGTATCTTTTGTGTGGTTAGCGCAAGTCCGAAGCATTATGTGTCCCCACAGACGTCGTCAGTAGCAGCCCTCATCCAGCTTAATTAATGCAAGCTGTACTGCAAAGATGTGATACCACCGTGCTTTATATTCGCACTTCAGGCACCACAAACATATTTTTTTGCATGCCTTGCTAAAACTATCGCGAACTCCTTCCATGCTGCCGACTGGCAATTCATTTTGCTGTGAGAGGTTTATTTTTATGCAACTTTTCTGTGGGCAGTTGTACCTTGTGGGCTTTCATGCGTGGTTCCAAAGTGCTCACTAAAGCTATATTTTTTTCAGGGCAACTATTCCTGGCACGCTCTTAAGTGCTGTACATATAATACCCGATCTTGATGAGATGTGCAAAATAAGTTTATTGTTTCCTAAATAATTGTTCTTTATATGGCAAGTGTGACTTGCACCTTCCTATGTGTCATATTGACGTGGCCCGCAATAAACGTTTTTGTTCCTACTTATCTACTGCTCTGAAGCTATGCTGGGGTGTGCATCGTATCGATGGAGGAAAATGTTTGAGATGGGTCACAAATGCCAAGTTTGCCTGTGTTCCTGTGAACTGTCTTTCACACTCAGGTTTACTTCATTACCATCAGGGCATAAAAGTTAAGACTACTATCATGACAGCTTTGAAGCCTGAACTCTTTTATAAGAGTCTGGATTTTACATTGATCCCTAGATTTCTTGTAGGGCTCTGCCATTGCAGTTTTTATGTTGTACAAAAATGACGAGCAAACAGCTTCAACACTAACTTTCTGCCATTAGTCACATGCGGCTGGCTAAAAAGCTTGTGCATGCAGTCTAGAAAAAACATTTTTGTATAGCAGACCCTTAAAAGAAATTTGGTGTATATGATGCGAGTTGCTTATTTCCTCGTGAGTAGTTAGTTTGTAATGTGCATTTTTAAATGTGGAGATGTCAGTGTGAGGTACAATTCTGGACCATTCGACACAAAAGTGATTGCTTTTAGAAGGCAAGCACCTATGTGTGACCAATTGATTGTTACTCTTGCCATGCTTTGTGCCTAATTGCACATGCCTTGTAAAATTAAAGCACTTGCATGGATAAACAATGCTGGCATTCAAAAGCATGATTTCATTAAGTGCCAAAATGTTAAGAATTTTTGGAGTGTTCTTGTAAAAAATTAGTAATGTCATTTTTGGTATAGTATTTGGTATAGTATTTGGCTAAGTTTCATGCGTCAAAACTATCGTCACTGTATTAGGGGTGCGTATTGCCATAACACTCTGAAGAGCTTATTCAAGAATGAAATAAGAACTGGGACACGGCTATAAAGGACCAAGTCATTTATGACAAACATAACATGATATCACTTCAGGCACGTGTCAGTGAAGGGGATGACTGTTGGGTTTAGCATTCCTAGTGACGGAGCATAAAAAAGTAGCTTTGCAACTTTGTCTTCTGCCTTTTTTTAATCATTTTCTGTTTACTGCACAATTTGCATTAAAAAACTGTACTCTTACTTTGGCTGTACATGCAAGTGCGCTGTGCAGCCGTAAGCAGATTATTGTGTGTTAACACTGCCGTGTGCATTGAAAGTTTGATCGCAAAACATAAGTGCTCTTGGTACAACTACCACTTGGCGTTCTAACACAAATGACATGTAGTCCTTGTAGCAATATAGTTATGTTATAGTCCATTGTTTTTGATTGATACGTGTGGTTTAACGTCCCAAAAGCACCATATGATTATGAGAGACGCCGTAGTGGAGGCCTCCGGAAATTTCGACCACCTGGGGTTCTTTAACGTGCACCCAAATCTCAGCACATGGGCCCACAACATTTCCGCCTCCATCGGAAATGCAGCTGCTGCAGCCGGGATTCGAACACGCGACCTGCGGGTCAGCAGTCGAGTACCTTAGCCACTAGACCGCTGCGGCGGGGCTATAGTCCATTGTTTCTAAGGCTTCTCAGAAGTACCAAACAACTGCAGGATGTGCACCACCTGCTGCATGATGCCGAGTGATGTTCCCCAGTGGCACAATAAACACTATCAGAACTTTGTTGTGGGCAAGTTGGTTCGTGGTCAAACTTCTGTAGTGTAGTGCTATGGAACGCACGGACAGAGAAACACAGAGTGGACACAATGGGCGCTCGTTACATCTACTATGTGTTTTTCTGTCGGTGTGTTTCCTAGCACTGCACCCTAAAAGCGTGGCAATAGACACGTCAAAAGCAACCTAATATATTAAGAGTTTTCTGTATGGCAATAATATTTTGTTGAATTTCATGTGTGAAAGAAAAAAACATGTTTGAAGGACTCGTTTGGGGCAGCTTTTAAAATTTTGCGTGGTTCTCTACTGGGGTGAAATGAATTTATTGCTATTCTTTTAAGGTGTTTTCGCACCAAAACACAAATTGTTGTGTCGAATGTAGCTCACAAGGGGGGAAGGGGCATGTTCTGTCCCCGGGAAAATGTTGAGAATAGTGTGACGGATGGATGAGGGAACCTATTAATTTCTGATTGGTCGCGCTAGTGTCTAGAACTGAGTGAGCATGTGTTTAATAACTGTTCCAGCATCATTATACAACTTTAAAATTCCTGTAGTATATTTTTAGAAAGGGACATTTTACTCCTACCAAGTGTGTCACAGTCAGTAGTTCAAAAAGTACTCACTCTTACATGCTGTGAAACTTTCAAAGCAGAATTAAAACACTCATAAGGAGGTATGTAAGTTTCTACATAGACAACGGTGACGGGATGAGTACAGATCTGCGCTGCTTCGTCAATTTTTCCTCATTTACACCCATCGTTTCATAGCTGTGTTACATTGGAATTGTGATTCCCTTTCAGGTTTCAAAGCATTCATTCCCTTTGTTCTTTAAAATTAATCATCATTGAAATTGGTCCTGAACATTGCGGAGCAGGGATTCGCTACCACTTCAAGTCACAATGCCTTTTGGTGTAAAGGAGTCAAGTCATGTATAGCGGTAATTATGGCACTTCGAGGTGAGAATTATATAGCATCAAATACGTAGCAAAGATGAGTGAACTGATTTAAGGATACACTCGGTTGAGTGCATTACGAGACAGAGATGTCTCTACAGTTTGTGTTCAGATTAGTTCTCATTTTCCTTCATTCATCTATTTCATTAAACATGTCGCTGTTGATACAATAAATTAGTGGGTGTATGAATAGGAAGGTAGAATTATGAACATGTTGGAGGTATTATACCAGAACATAGGTCATTATTTGTAAGCAAACATTGGTGTCCTTCAGAGGTTGTGAGCAAGGTTTGTAGAGATGAGGTCGACATATTATTTGGCGCAGAGAGATGGAGGAGAAAGGAATGCTCTTTAATCTGTGCATACTGGTGGGAAATACACATGTTCCTACAATGGCTATTAAAAGTTCCGGGTACCTCAACCAGGCTACTCCAGTGGAGGCCACATTGGTATACACTGTGCTTGTGAGAACAGTACAGGCCTAACTCTGCCTTCACTCTTTCTCTCACAAAGCTTACAACCGGCAAATTGCTGCTCATTCACTTGAGGGCTACACTGCATGGAGAATGACGGGCGTTCTATAACAAGCTATCGTACAGTGCTACCTCGCCCGTGACCTTAGACATGATAATTACGAGAGCCTCGACAGCCTTGCACTGCGCTGCGCGCGTGACATTGTACTTTATCAGGTGACAGAGATTACGCAGCGGACAGGCGAGACAAGGCACTCGACGAAGACGCGCCGGCGAAAAAACACTGTTTCAACAATACCGGCTCCTTGTCGCAGATAAGAACAGCTCGTTTACACTGATTCGGACAGATTGCGGAAGGGGCCGCGTTGCTAGCGAAGGCAGCTCGTTCTAAAGCGGATTTGTAGCGACGGCACAACACGTCTCGCTTTTGCCATCCCGCACTCTCGGATGTGATGCGGAGGATAAAGATTCCGTGCGTCGTTAAACTTATCTCGCTCTCGGCGAATCGCTTTTCATTTTGTCCGCCGTCGGTATATGGCAAGTGGCTAGACGCGAATTATTACCCGGTTCTGTCCACCGAGGCCTGCAAGCTGTTATGACATGCCACAGCTGCAAAAAGAATGCTTTAAAAAAACGAATCATTAATCTTGGGAGGAGGAGTGGGGGAATGAGGGGTAGCCGTAATTGATGTTTGTGGGTGCGTTTCCATGTGTGCGTGATTAATAAACATTCTAAATTAAAAAAAAAATCGTGCGGGAGGGACGTGTTGGGCACCTAAGTAAGTTATGTTTGGTTTCCCGAGTATAATTGGATGTATATGTCCGCGGCCACTTTTATCGAAAGTACCTCGCTAATATTTCAGGTTCTCTCTTCTTTTTTTCTTTGGGAGGCGGTGGTTCAACCCTACGTTACTAACGTCGGTACGTGCGTTTGTATGTGTGCGCACATGTGCAAACATTTGAAACAAAAAAAAAAACCATGCGATTTCACGCCAATGCCTGGCACTCTGGTCACTGAAGGGGCAAGGGAAGCACTGGGGAGCTGCTGGCTCGCGAAGCGGCGGCAAGCACCGCCGCCACTTCGATTTCTACACGTGTGCAGCTGAGGCGGAACCGACCGAACCATGACGGCAGTGAGTGCAAGTTAGGAACAACGCGCATATGCTATTCTTTGTGCGGCCATTTTAATACTGTCCGTCGGCAAAGGCATCACGATTGTCAAAGTCACAAATCAAACACGCAGCCCTCTCCAACTTGCGCACCGAAGCAAGGCATTTATCTGCTTCTGTCAGTGACATAGAGCGTCTGTACAGCTGGAAACCACACTGCACTTGCACGTATCAGTTAAACAGCCGGTGATCTCCGATATTATAGCTGTGCAGCAACACACATTGCAGCTGCCACTACTTGCTTTTTCAAGTATGACATATGGTGCGAAAAAAGAAGCATAAAAAATCACAGCATATGCACGGAGTGAATGATGAGTGGGGTGAAGCTTCGGAGGGTTTTATGGGTAAACCATGAATCGTCCGTCCGCTGGCCACGTCTATCCGTTTGTCCGCCCGTCCATCCATCCGTCCATCTAGTGAACATAGAGTTACTCTCGGATGGAAGCTATGAGCGTCCCCTTTATAACGGGGTGGTGACATGTGTACCACCAGGCTCGCAAATTACAAAACAAAAAATGAAAGGAAATCTTTCTTTTTATGTTGGCTTAATGCCTTATCTTCTTCGATAAAGACGATCTCATAACAAAGAAAAATATAAATTCGTGTTCTATCTGCCTGTCTCTTCAGGCAGAATGACCTCATTTTCCCACTATTTCTGTCCTTTATCTCTACTTTTCTGCCACCAACACTCTAACCGTCTTTTGCTTCTATCGTGGACGTTTTCAGTTTTCCATGTTTTTCCCTAAACTCCTACCCCCTACAAAAAAAAAAAAAAAAGCGCGCGGCACAGCGCCCCCTCGTCGACGTTGGGAAGGCCTACGGTCCGTTCGATTCACCCGCATCAGTCGGAACCGGTTCGCGGTTGTGCACGCGAAGAAGTGTGGCAGCTTGGGCTAGTTGGTATGACATGACGATAGTTATAGCGCGAGAACAAACGACGACAAATAGACAAGAAGCACACGAAGATCTTGTCTCTTTGTCGTCGTTCTGTTCTCGCGCTAAAGCTATCTTCATGTGCACGCGAAGTTCAGAAATTGGGCAGCGTGAGTTCAGCGATGCAGGCACAGCACGACACCCGAAACGAATGACGATGGGCCGACAAGGTGCAGACCTTATTTTCAAACGGACCTCTACTCAAGCTGCCTTGAAAGCGAGTTGGTTCGGTCGCGCGCTGCACATGTTCTGCACGTGATCTTGCGGGTGTCATGGCACGCGAGGTGTTCTAAGAAGATCCGCCTGATTGAGGGCTCCTTTCTTTCCTGCATTGTGACCAAGGGGCATCGCATACTCGGCCTTGTGAGAGATGGGGATAGCAGACGGGGTGGCATTCAAAGCGCTGAAAAACAAGAGGCCGATACAAGGCCGAATGTCAGAATGATGGAAAATTGAAATGTCGAAAAGTATAAATGTCAAAAACTCAAAATGCTGAAAAATCTACCGCCCAAACATCAAAACGCTGAAAATACCAGTAGAAGATAGTGTCTAGCCGTTGAGCATCCGCTGGCCTGCGCGCTTTCACCCTCTTTTCCAATAGCCATGAACTTCCTTTGCATATGAATCAAGCCTTCGAAAACAAAACGACGACACAGAGACAAGAAGGACACGAAGATCTTGTCTCTGCGCTAAAGCTTTTCATGTGCACGCAGAGTTCAGGAAATTGGGCAGAGTGAGTTCAGCGATGCAGGCACAGCACGACACCCGAAACGAATGACGATGGGCCGACAAGGTGCAGACCTTATTTCTGTTTGCTTATGGTCTCTTCGTTTTGGCTGCACCGGCTGAACCAGTTCAAAGGGTGCAGCACCTTCGTCCTCGTTTTGCCGGAGCAGCGCGCGCCCTCTGTCGCACCCTCTGCACTGGCTCCCTCGTTTTGTCTAGGTGTAAGCCTAGTTCCTGACGAGTTCTGTACCGGCGTGCACGCACTCCAAAGCAGGTGCAGAGTAGTGCAGCATGGCGGGCGTCCCCCCAAGGCCAGAGCAGACGACGTTGCAAATAGTTGTTCAGGGCGTTCAAAAGGAAGTTAAGGCACTTCACAATCCCGACGGGTCATTTATGACGGACGCCAACGGTTACGTCTATGAGGCATCAGTAAGTCAGGCTGCATGCATTGCCAAAAAACGTGGTTAGCGGCCAGGAGTCGTAGTCGGTCAGCAAACAGCCTCGTAGCATTGCTTATGCTATGTCGGTATTTTTAATCTTGGTTTTCGCCCTTGCAGACGGCAAGCGCGTTACGTTGCGGTTCATGGCAGGGAATCGTGAAAATGACCCCCCTCCGGCACAACCGCCGACGCCTTCTCCTGCCTGCGACGGCGACGTTGACAGCGATGGGGCTTTAGCCGCATTTCCAGCAGCAGCCGCGTCGGCTGAAGATGTGGAAGAGCTTTGGAGCGCCCGAAAAACAAGGTTCTTCATCGCCAAATACTCGGAAATGAAGGACTTGGTGGGAAAAACCAGGGCACTTCGGTATGTCATCCTATGTCCAAAATTATTTGCAGCTTTTTATTATTCCGTTTCACTCTAGGCAAGCACCAACAAGATAAGGGCGCATGAAGTTCACAATGGCGATGGTTATTGTTGCCTACATTTTACTGCCAGCAATTTACATTTTACTGCCCCCCCCCACTGAAAAAAAATTTTGGCTATGCGCCTGACTGTGACATATACGTTTACATATACACACAAACAGTATGTATAGTCACGCACATATATACACAACGAAGGCATTCGTAATGTTTCATTAAGTCAAGTGATCTTCAAAAACAGCGACGGTGCTTTTGTGTTGGGCATTGCACAACCGCTGTCTTGCCGAAAAGGTGCAGCACCTCCAAGCTCAAGCCATGTTGCAAGTGTAGTGCTGCCTTGAGAATTTGCACTAGAGGGAATTGCATGTTGTTATTCTGAGGCACATCTCTAGCAAGTCTCGCCCTGCAGTCCTTGTGTCTTCACTGTCTGTCCGCATTTCTCTCGCACTGCCACTTTTCAAGATGGTGCAGCTCATTGTTAAAAGAGATATGCTTCTTGACACGTGCTACCCTATCTTTGAACCTAGACTGCGCCGTCGTGTCAGCAAACAAGGTTGCGCAGCTGCATGTTTTACAATGCAAAGACAGGTTAGAATATGGCTGTCTCCTTAGTGAAGCTTTATGATCCAAAAGAGTGATTTACACAATGTTCAACTTCTCCAACATAATGCTTCCCGCACAAAAAGAACGTTCGCAGTTATCAGAAGTGTGTGAATAGTGAATTTCGGAACCTAATCAAGTAAGAGTCAAATAGTAATGGCACCAAATAGAATACAAATAGTAATTGAATACTGTTTGAATAGTAAGTAGACCATTTTCAAAACAGCCTTAGAACAGAACATTTTATTTGAAACAAATAGTCACAAACTTTCGACAAAGGCCATTACAGTCAGTTTGAATCTACTCAAAATACCACAATTACGAAAACTAAGGTAATCTCGTATGCAGCAGGAACTAGAATATTCGTAACATTTTGTAATTGTAGGTTCAACTACGGCATTGACTAGCGTTATCAACGTGAGACTTTGTCACCTCACTTTAAATAAAATTGGGACACAAAAACAAAACAATTTACAACCAAACATTGCAGATACAACTAAATATGTAACGGAGCAGATCAACCCGTCATCACAACATGGCCTGCGCACTAAAAGCGGATAACAATGGGCGTTGAAATTTACATCTGCAAGAACAATTTACGCAAACGCAAAACTTGTATCTGTTGCTAGTCGTGAAGCTGCAAGCACTCGTAGTTCCCACCTTTGGTTATTACAAGACGAAGACAGGAGCTGATAAATGCGATACAGCTAAAGTGCAGTAAAAATTGAGCAAGAATGGAGCTTTCAGAAGCGCATTCATTCGACAATCAATATAGTGTAGGTAGTCTTGCAAAAGCTTGGGCTGCGTACAGGTCACATTAGGGATTGAAAGAATGACTTGTAGCTGTTTCGTTGTTTTGGGGTTCTCCCGCCAGTGCCGATTATTAAAAGAATATTTGTTACTTAGAATATGTGCAATTCGATTCGACTTAGGAACCGAATACAGTGCTGTTTGATTCATTATCCAAAATTTTCGAATAATCGAACATCCCTAGCAATTATCCCTGAAAGCTACACATATGAAGTACTAAGGAAAGGTTCATGTGCTACTGCAAGACTTGGGTCACGTTACGTCGCTTCCTTCTTTCCTACTAACTGTGCTTTGCTTTTTTGTTTAGCACAAGAAGGCTTCTGTGGAAGAAGTTGGCTGAGGCCATCAATACGGAGTTCTTGTGCAACGTGACTGCCACACAAGTGGAAAACAAATGGAAGTCGCTGGACAGAGCATATAAAAAGTCAAAAAAAGACAACAATTCTTCAGGTCACCACCGTGTGAACTGTGAATATGAAGAGTAAGTTACGATTGTGTCTTCATATCTTCAGTGATTCTCATAGTGTCTATTACAGAGAGCTGGCAGAAGTCTTGGAAAAAGAACATAGTGTAAATCCAAGGCTGCTCTTGGAGCCTGGAAAAACAATCCTGCCTAGTGCAAGTCCAGAGTAAGTAAAAATTACTTAATTTGTGCTGTAGCCTGGAAATGACATGGCACCTGTACAATTACTTTCAACAGCACCAGCATCACTGAAGCACCTCAAGATGCAGCAGTCCCAGTCGAGTGCAACACAGCATCCAAAGTTCGGAGCAGCACAACGCCAAAAAGGAAGCGCCAGAGTAGGTCCCAAGTCACGCCGCTCTTGGAGGCATTAGAAAAAATGCAAGCTTCGAGAGCTAAGCAAGAGGAGGCAGCAGTGAAACAACTGGAGGAAAGAAAAAAATGGGAAGAGGCAAAGGCAAAGCGGCATGATGAGCGCATGCAGCGATTCGATCGGTTGATCGACGTACTCTCAAATAAGGACGGGTTATAATATGGGCAATAAACTTTTATAACACTAGCAGTGTCTACTCCATCTAATTTGTTAAAAAAAAACATTGCTTCTAGACGCGGCACCCCACTTCGCAAAACATTTGCACACTGAATAAATCGCGAAGCAAAGATGAACTTCTAGCACTGTTCCTTTGCAATGAACTCTCGCAGAGACTGACTGTAGCCTGGCAGACTGCAATCAAAATCTCCTTCACTTTCATCATTGCCCACATCTTCTTCTTGGGGAAGCGTTGCAAGTTCCTCAAGGAAGTCCCTTTCATCGTTGCACATGTTGTGTAGCACACACGCAGCCATAACTATATAGCAGCACTGTTGCACACTTTTTGCATCAACAAGGTAGAGCCTCCTAAAACGCTGTTTAAGCAGGCCGAAGGTGTTCTCAATAAGCACTCGTTGTTGACTGTGTCGTTTATTGAAGCTCTTTTTCCACGTAGGAAAAGAACTTCCATTGTCCTTGAATGGGGTCATGAGCCATGGCATCAGTGGATATGCACTGTCACCCAGTATATAATTGTCTTCACATTCCTGAATTGCGCGTGCAAAGAAGGGGCTCTCCCTCAGGACACGGGCGTCGTGAACCGAACCTGGAAACCCAATAAACACGTTCAGCAACTTGTTCCTGTCGTCGCAGATTCCTTGCAGGATTATCGAAGGCCACTTTTTCCGGTTGAAGTAAGACTGCGTAGATTCGCTTGGAGTGAGTATCCCGATGTGTGATCCATCGATACAGCCGATGGTGTTTCTTGGGCCCTTGCCTTTACTTTTGGCGAGGAAGCCGTTCTTTATGCGGGTCACTTCCGCGCTACTAGGCCAGCAAATTATCTCATCGCTAATAGCGTGTAAGAAGTGAACGACCCGTGTCACACAAACATGAACAGACGACTCGGTAACATCGAATTTGTCGCCTATGGCGTACATAGATATTTGTGAGCCTAGGTACACAAGCGCTATGAGGCATGTTTTTTCGGCACTGATTTGTTGGCGGCCTTGCACTGCCCTTGGGTAGAAGGCTGAAGTCTTGAACTTGGCCCTGAAACTATCAAAAGTCTCCCTGGACAGCCTGAAGAGGCGCTTGAATTCATACTCATGGTACCTGCCGATAATGCTTTCGTACCCGGGTACACGGTTGGCATCGTCGCGCACCAACGCGCACGCGACCAAGATGCACGCATCGTCGTACTCATCGTCGCAGTCACTGCAAACGGCACCGCTGACGGAATCGTCGTCGCTGCTCGAGTCCAGCAATTCCATCGCAGTCACAAGAAGTGCCATCACGGCCGTGTATTGATCGGACAAGGCGGCGGAGGCGGCTATTTTAGGCTTACACTACAAGGTGTTCTCCGGCCTGCACTCACGTCAACTCACGCCTTCGTTTTGGCTGTAGCCGTCGCGCGCTAGTGTCGGCTAGTGCCGAGGCGTGGTTGAGGCTGCACCTGCACTTGCTCGACCGGCGCTGCACGCTCACTGCACCGCTTGGCACCGCTTTTTCTGCACCTGCACTTTTCTGAACTAGTGCAAGCCAAATCGAAGATTCCTTTAATTTACACCGTGAGCGTCTGTACAGCTGGAAACCACACTGCACTTGCACGTATCAGTTAAACAGCCGGTGATCTCCGATATTATAGCTGTGCAGCAACACACATTGCAGCTGCCACTACTTGCTTTTTCAAGTATAACATATGGTGCGAAAAAAGAAGCATAAAAAATCACAGCATATGCACGGAGTGAATGATGAGTGGGGTGAAGCTTCGGAGGGTTTTATGGGTAAACCATGAATCGTCCGTCCGCTGGCCACGTCTATCCGTTTGTCCGCCCGTCCATCCATCCGTCCATCTAGTGAACATAGAGTTACTCTCGGATGGAAGCTATGAGCGTCCCCTTTATAACGGGGTGGTGACATGTGTACCACCAGGCTCGCAAAAAAACAAAACAAAAAATGAAAGGAAATCTTTCTTTTTATGTTGGCTTAATGCCTTATCTTCTTCGATAAAGATGATCTCATAACAAAGAAAAATATAAATTCGTGTTCTATCTGCCTGTCTCTTCAGGCAGAATGACCTCATTTTCCCACTATTTCTGTCCTTTATCTCTACTTTTCTGCCACCAACACTCTAACCGTCTTTTGCTTCTATCGTGGACGTTTTCAGTTTTCCATGTTTTCCCCTAAACTCCTACCCCCTACAAAAAAAAAAAAAAAAAAGCGCGCGGCACAGCGCACATCGTCGACGTTGGGAAGGCCTACGGTCCGTTCGATTCACCCGCATCAGTCGGAACCGGTTCGCGGTTGTGCACGCGAAGAAGTGTGGCAGCTTGGGCTAGTTGGTATGACATGACGATAGTTATAGCGCGAGAACAAAACGACGACACAGAGACAAGAAGGACACGAAGATCTTGTCTCTTTGTCGTCGTTCTGTTCTCGCGCTAAAGCTATCTTCATGTGCACGCGAAGTTCAGAAATTGGGCAGCGTGAGTTCAGCGATGCAGGCACAGCACGACACCCGAAACGAATGACGATGGGCCGACAAGGTGCAGACCTTATTTCTGTTTGCTTAATTTACACCGTTCAGCTAACACTGACCGACTGACAGCGAATCGCACATATATAGTTTATTAGGCGCAAACATCTTGGCGAAACGCACCGCGTTAGTAGAGACGGGTACGACCAGCGCCTCCTAGAATTTTCTAGGTGGCTTTGGTACGGCGCCTACGCTGCCTATGTATACGCCTAAGTGCTGCGTCGTCTGCTCAGCTGCACGCGTGGCTGCACCAAGCCGGCACCGTCAGCGTAGGAGGTGCA
Organism: Rhipicephalus microplus; assembly: GCF_013339725.1. Lineage (NCBI taxonomy): Eukaryota > Metazoa > Arthropoda > Arachnida > Ixodida > Ixodidae > Rhipicephalus > Rhipicephalus microplus. The sequence goes on from NC_051165.1 coordinate 73,981,523, forward strand.
GGAAAATTGTGAACCAGTGCTGCACCTCTTCTGCACCTTTCGGAACGAATGGCAGGGTTCAGAGGTCGTCAATGCTGCACTGCTGAAACGAATGGCAAGGTGCAGCAGCTCGTGAACTGGTTCGCGTGGTGCAGGCGAATCAAACGGACCTCTACTCAAGCTGACTTGAAAACGAGTTGGTTCGGTCGCGCGCTGCACGTGTTCTTGCGGGTGTCATGGCACGCGAGGTGTTCTAAGAAGATCCACCTGATTGAGGGCTTCTTTTTTTCCTGTCGATAACGATAGTTATAGCACGAGAACAAAACGACGACACAGAGACAAGAAGGACACGAAGGACACGTGGCCTTCTTGTCTCTGTGTCGTTGTTTTGTTCTCGCGCTATAACTATCGTCATGCCATACCAACTAGCCCAAGCTGCCACACTTCTTTTCTGCATTGTGGCCAAGGGGCGTGGCATACTCGGCCTTGTGGGAGATGGGGATAGCAGACGGGGTGGCATTTAAAGCGCCGAAAAACAAGAGGCCGAATCATTACAAGGCCGAATGTCAGAAAGATGAAAAATTGAAATGTCGAAAAGTATAAATGCCAAAAACTCAAAAATGCTGAAAAATCTAAACACCCCAACATCAAAACGCTGAAAATACCAGTAGAAGATAGTGTCTAGCCGTAATTGAGCGTCCGCTGGCCTGCGCGCTTTCACCCTCTTTTCCAATAGCCATGAACTCCCTTCGCATATGAATCAAGCCTTCAAAAACAAAAGTATTCTCTTGTTCATTAAATTTCATACAGATAAATTGTGTGCAATGCTTTGCAGAAAACTTATAATGTCAACAATGTCCCGACCGAGGGTAGCTCCGTTGCCAAACCATCTTGGACGACCGATGTTTCGTCACTTCTGCGAGGATTAATCGCCAAGAGAGTGTGGCTATTGGAAACGAGAGTGACGGAAACTGTATGTTGCCAATATACGTTATCTTCCTCCATATATAGTTAGGCGATGGCGTCTTCGTGTTTCGGCAGTTTAACCTTTCGGTATTTTGAATTGCCGGCACCTTGGGTTTTCGGCATTTCATTTTTCCGTCGTCCTGGCGTTCGACCTTCTAATGATTCGGCGTCTTGATTTTCGACGTTTTCATAAGAACGCTAGCAGACGAATCGTCCTGTTCTTGACGAGGTACTTTTGCATAACGAAATGTTTGTGGTGGAACAGAGAACGAGGAAGAAAAACGAGAGAGAACAGGACAGGGAATTAGACTGGCTCCATTCATTCTAAGAGACGGGATTGAGCTGTTTCCCATGAAATATATGATCCTTGTCGCCTCTGCTGGCTGCCATGCATTTCCATCGGCACTGCCCAAATAGACAAAATATATCAGCGTACGACACAAACTCGACATCTGTGTACACGCCTTTAGATAGTGCACCCTTGATGGATATGTGGGGTTTAACGTCCCAAAACCACCATATGATTATGAGAGACACCGTAGTAGAGGGCTCCGGAAATTTCGACCACCTGGGGTTCTTTGACGTGCACCCAAATCTGAGCACACGGGCCTACAACATTTCCGCCTCCATCGGAAATGCAGCCGCCGCAGCCGGGAATCGAACCCGCGACCTGCGGGTCAGCAGCCGAGTACCTTAGTCACTAGACCCCCGCGGCGGGGCGATTGTGCACCTCGATGATATATAATAACGGCAGCAGCTTAAGTACGGAACGGCAAGTACGTAGACAACTAACATATATAATATTTCTTTCGCTTATACAACATCAATGAAAACCAACGGATAATAAGCCACGGAAGATACAGAGGATGCAAATCGTACTGTTTTAATGGCGTCGTAGTAATCGTGATATATACGCCAAAAAAGTATAATGTACGAAAACACCATTAAAAAGTTTTCCTTTAGTAGAAATCAGCCAGAGGAATTTTAAAAGAAGTTTATTCGTTTTTTTTTACGTTTGAATAGCGTTGACTACAATTCAGGGAAAGCCGTTCAATTCAAGCCCATTCTACATTTCTTGGATTCGCCTGTTCGTTTTCATTGAATAAACATTTTATTATAAGTTGGCATATACTATATACGGAAACAGCTAAAACTTCTCTATTATTATGACCAACTGTATCATTTACCATCACCATCAGTGATTCTATGAATAATTTGAAATATGTAAGTTGGCTCCCCGCCCCACTGTATATAGCTTGATTGATTTGTGAGGTTTAACGTCCCGAAACCACTATTTGATTATGAGAGACGCCTTAGTGGAGGGCTCCGGAAATTTTGACCACCTGGGGTTCTTTAACGTGCACCCAAATCTGAGTACACGGGCCTACAACATTTCCGCCTCCATCGGAAATGCAGCCGACACAGCCGAGATTTGATCCCGCGACCTGCGGGTCAGCAGCCGAGTACCTTAACCACTAGGCCACCGTGGCGGGGCCACTGTATATAGCTTATCTTCAATTAAAAAAAAAAAAAAACAGAAGTCGAATGCACTATAGTAATTTCTCGGGCGTGTATCACCCAGTAACACGATTTATCAGCATAGTTGTAAACAGGAACGACCTCTGGTCATGTTCAGTGTCTCGTACAGATAGTCGCGCCTTCGCTGCACGCTCAACTCTGACAACGCACTGCTAGCTCAGCGTACTTTCAGGAAGCCGCGCCGGTCGTCTGCCATCTATTCGTGAGTAAAGCTTCATGTTTACAATACTGCTCTGGCAGTTCAACAAGTACCAGACCCCCCCTCGTGGGGAATTCGAAGGGTGTTCTACGTGCGCACTCCGAAAATGCATGACCTCCCGAAAACGCTCCTTTGAAGCTGTGAAGTCAGCCTTTGACCTCGCGCGTGCGGCTCTACATGGCGGCGTCTTTTTTTTTCTTCCTGTGAAAAGGCCTTGATAGCTTCTGTGATTCCTCGTACAGACAAGATGGATCACGTCTGCACATGCGCTGTAGGTAAGAGAGATGCGTGTGTTTGTTTGCACACGCGGCTCTTACGTTGCGCACGCTACAGCTAGTACCTTCTTCGACAGCCGTTGGGCACTTTAGCAGTGGCTCTCGCGAGATCTCCCCATGGTGTGAGCACGAAAACCAAAATGGCCGCGACCAACAGCAGCACGAGCAGCAGTGCGGTCATGGCTGCGAGTAAATTCCGCGTGAATTTTACGATTGTCCTCGATTTAGAGCTCCTTGCTCACGTGAGGAGCTTAAATTGTTCGCGGGTCCCGCGCAATGGACAGTTATCTCTGTGGGCTGGCGGGGATACCTTTCAACGCCCAGAATGTCCGCAGTCGGACGGAGCTACAGTACGCTAAACTGTAGGAAGCAGCCTCAGCTGTAACGTACGTAGCGCGCTAGCCGTTGCGCACGTACGGCCTTGCGCGCGCTAAACTAAAACTCTCGTCTAGCAAGTGGAAGTCAGCGTGACCATGCAATTTGTGGACACACCTGCTGGACACACCTGTCACCAACTGCCTCTACGTGCTATCTGTACATAGGCCCCGCACGTAGTGGGACACCTGCCACCCGCAAGCGGAGTGTGCATGAGCGTGACCCCAAGCAGTACGTGACCTCGTCCACCATGCATTCTGCATACCTCAACCAAGCATGCAAAGTGATGTGCTAGAACACTGCATGCTGGTCATCAGGGCGTTGGGAGATATAGGGCTCAAGCCACTCAATCAGCGTGGTGGTCAGGCATCAACCAGCACATCCAAAGTTATGTGCCAAGATGTTCTGTTTGCCAACAACACCGCAAGCCACACGCCGAGCCCATGATACTCAACTCACTTCCCAAACACCCCTGGGAAGTGATATGAATCGATCTCTTTAGCATGGATGGAGTTAACTATCTCGTAGTAGTGGACTATTATACTCTCACTTCTTTTTACTCAAGAAGTTGAAGCGTACCACCGCATAGAACATAACACAAGCACTGTGCCAATACTTCGCGCGGTTTTGGGCACCAGCTATCATACGATCGGACAATATATCCCTCAGTTTTCTTCGGCACAGTTCAAGACGTCCGTCAATCAGTGGGGATCAAGTCACATAACCAGCAGCCCCTAATTCCCTCAGAGTAACGGCGCAGCAGAAAGAACAGTTCAGACCACTGAACAGCCGATCATGAAATGGCCAAACATCCATAGCTCTACTCGCGCACAGAGACACTCCAGGGAAAGCGCCTATGAACCGACGGGCACCACACAGGCAGAAGCCATGGTAAAGCACGGTAGAATTTAGAAAACTAAACAAAGCCTTCAATGCCAAACAGGGCCAACAGTACAACCGGAGACACAGGACCTAGGCAAGAGATCCTATTTAACCGCATACAGCTGTCCGCATTCTGTCGGGTACTCCGACAACAGCAGGGACTGTCATCGAGCCGGCTCACACGCCTCGCTCATACATCGTGAGCACAGCTGGTGGAGGTCTCACGAGATCGTACCAGCAAGAATCTGCAGCCTCTACAACCAGTGGCGACGACAAGAAGTGGGTAAAAGGTTTTTACACCAAGTAGGCTCGACGTTTGATAAGCAGGACTACTTCGAACAAGAGGAGCTAGGTGTCATGGGCGCTACGAGAGGGCGCCAAATGTAGGGCATCACGTAGCAATCGGCGGGACTATACGCGAGGGACCAGGGTCGGCGTTCTGGAGATAATGTAGCCGTGTGAGCCTGCGTGCTCACAGCTAATAGTTTAATAAACAGTCGTTGTATTTGACTCCCATGAGCACTCCGTCTACGGTCACGACAGCTTCGTTCTCTGGAATGCGCGAAATATCATGCATTCATTCGCTAAAGAATTCTATAAAAAAGCACCGCGGTCAAGCGGCAACAAACACGTCACGGAGTAGTACGTGTTTCATTCCCTGCTGCACCGCGCAGCGGGCACCTTGAAGCGGCGAAGGGATATGCCTCGAACTGAAAGTACCGTAGCAGATAAGGCGCCATTTTACGGACGGACGCATGGACGAGAGCTTGGATGCACGGACGGGTCACCTTCAAGTGAGGCTTGGGAGGGAATCCTCACGACCACAAGCCTGGACACCCAGGTCCAAGCCATCAAACGCGCTGACGAGGTGGCGACCAGGCATGGCCCGACAGCCCTCGCCCCTTAAGAAACCGTCGGCTGCCTTGTTGTTTACTACTACGGACGCACGCACGAACTGACCTACGGATGGACGCTTTGCCTCACTCATCATCATTCACTCCGTGGATATGCTGTGATGTTTTTTTTTTATACACAGATGTTTTTCGTTTTATTATTGTGCAAGTGTTCAGTTTCGTTTTAGGAGCGTCATAACAAAACTCGACCCTAAGAAGCTTCGCCCTAAGAAAGAAAGAAACCCTTCTGCAACCTTATCAACGCGTACACTAATTTTCTCTCAACTCGCGGATAGCTCACGCAAGCAAAAGTGCATATGTGACAGCTTTGGCTAACTCAGCCATCCGGAAAGACTAAAAAATGTGCGCGAAACACGGCACCATGGACACTATGCACGCGCAATCTCGTCTGGCAATTGCGGCAATCGGCAATCATGGAGGCTTTCTCCATGCCGGCAAGTGCAAACATGTGCGCTCGCAGCGATTTCGAAAAGTCAGTCGGTAGGTTCAAAGCACTGCAATCTGCACAGTTCCGAGAGCACACGTGTTTCTGTTCGTCCTCGAATGGAGAAAGCTTTGATCTTTGTATGTCGGTACTGTGGCGCGCCGTACGCGAACAAGTGCAATGTGCAGAGACGCCTAGGTGCAGCGTGTAAACATCACGCGTTTGTAGCAGAGAACCAGTTTGGCTGTAACATGCAAGGACTCGTCATGCTGTGTCCGAGCAGCGTCGTCTTCTGACTACGGCATCTGAGGTACGTGACCAGATAGCTCGGGTTTGTGATAGCGCACTTGAGCAGGTAGGCTAAAAAGACAAACAAGAAACACGCGAATCGAGTGTTCGTCACGTGTCATGTTACTCGCTTGCGTCTCTTCTTTCTGCGCCACCTGCTCAAATATGCAGCCCGTGTGCTCAGATTTGGGTGCACGTTAAAGAACCCCAGGTGGTCTAAATTTTTGGAGCCCTCCACTACGGCGTCTCTCATAATCATATAGTGGTTTTGGGACGTTAAACCCCACATATCAATCAATCAATGCTCAAATATCCAATCTTACGAACTCGTCCATATTTCAGTTCGTGTAAGTTTGTGGTTACCAACTGCATGACTCTGCGTAGATTTGCACGAGCATGTTGTAGGGCGTCACCGTATAATGTAATAATAACATTCCGGATGCAGTGGTAGTCATGCGCGTATTCGTGCCTACAGTGAGCTATCAGTGCAAGGCGCTGTCCTCTTGAGATGACATGAAGTGACAAGAATTTCATTCAAGCCTTGAGGGACATGATACTTAGGGCAATGCCTCCTAGTTGCATAGGGGAAGCATAGCCCCGCTAACCCCATATCAATTCGGTGGCCACGCCCACGATGGCACCGAAAGTCGAAGTTCCCTGGCGATGTCGTGGCCCCTTTGGACGGCTTGGAGTTCCCGAGAAAATGTATGATTTACTGATGGTGATAAGGTTAATTATATTCAGCGGAATTCTCATCGAGAAGATTATGCAGAACTGATTCTTGGGAGGCGCGGCAAGCACAGCAAATGTCATTTGTTGAGGGACATGTTTGTCGTGATATGTACTTAATGGAAGTGGATGAAAAGATGGCTTTCCCCTGGCATGGACCGAACGGGCAACTTTCCGGTTACGCACTTGATGCCCTTGCCCCTCCATGGGTTGCCAGTGGCAAGTTGTCTTTTCGTCCACCTTACTCACTACAATGCTTGAAACAGCAAAATTAACGCTCCCCATACCTCTCTTGTCTTCATTATCTACTGGTTTTCATTAAGTTCAGTTCAGTTTATTTACCTTAAGGGTCTCCCGAAGGAGACGTTACATAAGCGGTGCGTTAACAAAACTTTCACATGATTTATACATTAATAGTTTCAGGTTGTGTCAGACAAGGAAACGAGCCTTCATGATTCTCTCCATTCGTGAGCAGCGGTTGTGGTGTATTTCATAAAGGTGTAGCTTCGCATTTGGGGTCATTCCGTGACAAACAACCCAACCATTCTGGCGACGGTCTCAAGTGTGCTTAAAAAAAAAGAGCATGGCGATTTTTTGCTCTGAAAACAACAAATTTCCAGAATATTTCTTAGAGTAAAAGCTTTTGGTCACATGAACAGCCTTTCGAATTTTGCAGCATGTCTTGTGGGTGTTGTTTTTATGAAAAAATTATCCTCAGGGTATCATTCTTTGTTTCAATATCAAATTTAGTTGAAATGCTAAGCAAAGGCATTTGTATAGCATGTTCTAAGCTCAATAATATTAGTGCAACTTTTCTGCCATGTGCGCCTCCAAACATTTTGCCGACATGTTCAGTGTTTGCATTTTTTTTCTCCTGTAATGTGGCGCTGCGCATGAATATCTGAGTAATGAATAGTTACTCTACAGACGGTATATTTAGTGTAAAAAAAATTTTGAGCTCACTGAAGTTTCTAAATTTACTAGAAAACATCACGAGATTGAGGAAACCGTAATTTTGGTCAACTTTGAAATGCAGTTTATACCACATAAATGCATTAATTATCAATGGCTTTATAGCTCAATTGAAAAGAAATAAATTGTTCTGCTTGTATGGCAAGTTTACTCATTACAATTTTTGTTTTAAGGACTGATTTTTAAAGTTCTCTGTTGACGGCTGTTTACTGATTTTGGTAATATGGCAGCTTTCTCGTTAGTTCTTCATTGGGAGTTCTTCTTTTTATATGGTGATGTACACTGTCGTTCTTAATAAAAGGAACACACAATCGCGTGATCTGCTCTTCACAATGGCTGCCTATAGTATCTCACAGTGCTTGTCCAACGGCCATAACTCGTTGTTTTGTTTGCCAATAGATGACGCCAAAAGCCAACGTCTTTTCTTTTGCTGCCAGTTGATGATGGTCCTGTAGGCAGCCACCGCAGAACGCACGCCACGCGCTCATGTGTTCCCTTTCATTAAGTACGGCAGTGTACCCAGTAGCATTTTGTTGCACGTATGACACAAGCCCCATTAATTTTTGTTATATGTCTAAATTATTCCGAAAAGTGTCCCACAGACAGCCAGAGGTTGGGGGGGGGGGGGGTCACGAATGTACTGCTAGACTGTGCACTTCGATTTGTGTTATTTTCTGATCGTGAACAGGTTTGAAGACATGGAAGGAAGCAGCAAAAAAGGATACTTGCTTCAATGCAAAAGGAAGTTTGTGGGAAAAGAGAATTCTGTGCTCCCTCTGTGACTAATCTGCATGTTACACTTCACAAGGTGAGTGAGTACTGACCATGTGACATCCATTCCAAATTTTATGGCTTTGGCTTTGTAAAGACTTGGAAAAAACCCACTGCCATAATCATTTGTGAACAGTTGAGTGCATTTAGGCCTTCCCACTGACAATAAAGATCAGAAGGCTCTTTTTTCTCATGCCAATTCAGACGCCAAGAGTGCTGCTTTTACCGTAATAGCGTGCGCAGAAAGTGATGAAAGTCAAAGCAAAAATCTTATCTGGTAATGCCGCTTAAAATTTTTCACACCAGCTCTCCATGAAGTCAGGATTTGACAGCATTTTTTAGAGTTTCAATAATTTTTAGCTAACAGTGATTTATTTAATACTGTGAATAAAATATAGGTTTGACATAAGAAAGCTGGTTTTTATGAAGTTTATCTAGCCAAGTGGCACTCCACATTGTGAAACTATGCCTTGGCGTTAAATGGTGGTATTTTGGCAGTGCACTTGTTGCATGTTTTGCACATTTGTTTACCTTGTCAGGGCCTTGAATCGTGCTTCTTCGCCATGCTGCTTTCGAGTGATTGACATGAGCAGCATGTCAATCACTCGAACTCAATCACTTGATGGGCCGAGAGGAGGAATGCGATTATGGTGTGCGACAAATCTTCGGTTGTACTCGATGGATCCTTAAGATTTTTGCTGCGTTGAATTTGCGAGGCAATAAGCTCTTATAGTGAATCCATTCCATCAAGGCTTTTTTAAGGGGAAAAATGAATAACTTTTAAGCAGATAAATTGTTCTTTGAACATATGAGCATATAATTGTCTCTTGTTAATTGTAGGTTCATCATTTAAGTAAAAGTTGACAGTGAGTGTTTTATATCAAGTTTTTACGTCTAAATCTTCGCACATTAATCTCGGCGATTTCAAAGTCTTCTTTTTTGTATTTTACCCATATTGTTACAAGATTTCTGGAAACTTCGTATGATATATCTCAAGCTTCCTTAAGCAGAATGTACTTCATTTTTGTAAGAACTATGTGGCCCTTAGTAGGAGTCTTTGAAATGTTCACATACTGCGAAGTTGTTACGAGACCTTCAAACTTCACAGTGACATCACCTGTATTGTCTTTTGCACATCTTTTTCCTTATGAAGCGCTCCATCTTGGTGAGAGGTAAGCTTTTAGTATTGTGAAAGGGTTATTTAACAATTCGCTAAGAGTCTCTTTTCTCTCTGGTTATCCTTTAAAGGGGCCCTTCATCACTTTTTGAGCATGGTCAGAAAACGCTGCAAATTGGTAGTAGAGGCTCCTGACAACACGCTAACCAAATATTATAGCACAGCATGCGGCCTGGAATCCACAATAAATTATCAAAGCCAGTTAAAATTACTTTCTCTTCTCTAGAAAAATCATGGAAGACGTTCAAAAATTGCTTGTAAAAACCCATCTATTAGCCATTGATTGATTTTAACATAGCACGCCTGTTCGTTAGAGAGATCGCTGCAAGAGGCCGTCACTTGTCGACGCGTGCACGTGCGATCACACTGAAACACTGAGGAGGATGCGGACCATATAATTGGTTAACGGGGTGTTAAAGTGCGACTTACTTGGGTCGATGGCTAAATTGGTTAACGTGGTTGTGAAATGGGGTGTTAAATTGCGACTTACTTGGGTCGATGGCTAAATTGGTTAACGTGGTTGTAGGAGGGGGTGTTAAATGAGTGAACACGTACACACGTATGCGAAAGGGCGGCGCTGGTCGAAGGGACGTCGATCATTGTGTTTGTGGATTCGTTGGAATTCATTTCACCGCGACCTTGGACGTCGACGCGCCGTACAAACCAACCGACGAGCGGCAACTGAGCGAGCGAGCGCCGACCTTGAGTATATTTACAGCACGACGGCGCATGCACTGTCAGCTGTTGAATGTTCTCGAAGCGCGACGCCACATGCGCGTCCACTGGAGAATCAGGAGAATTGTAGATGTCGAATGCGGTGTGTAGAGGAGGAAGGGTGCACAGATGGTGGAGGAGTGAAGCGCGCGCGGTGTGTAGAAGTCTCGCATTCAAAGAAAAAAAAAGTATTCAAGGTCACGAGGCGCGGGTGACATAACTTCTTTGCCCCTGCCACCCCTCCCTGCTTAGCTTCCAGCATTTTCGTCGGGACGACAGAAGAGAGAATGCAATTGCAGCATGTGACACGTCTTCGTAACTCCACTCGCACTGGATGGATTCTTAAAATTTTTGCGGCATTGGCTTCGTGAAGCAATAAGCTCTTCCAGTGGATTCATTCCATGGTTACTAGAAAAAGTGTTTCAAGGCCCCTTGAAAGTGCCAGTAAACAACTTCGCTGTCCAAAATTTCTGGAGAATTAACTGCACGCTTGTACAATGTGAAGATGCTGCTGCAAGAACTCTGCGAATAAATACTGTAGTAAAGAAGTCATAGGGTACAGAGCAACCCACCTCGTCTGGTTTAGGTTTCTTACTCAACCTGCTCATCCTTTTTAGCGGCAGTGATGGGCGCGTCGAGCCTGTCGTTGCGACTACGCCCACTTCGGCAACATAACACGACATCGGCGACTACGTTATCTATTCACAGCCAATGGCTGAGTGAGGTTTCCTTCATGTGACGCTCGTGTCATAGCAATGCGGGAAGGGAGCGAGGTATGCACTGGTACTCTGGTGGTATGGTTGTGAGATGCCCCTTCATTTTGGAGCCTTCTGTTCTTGCAGTGTTGTTTTTCCTGGTTGTCTAGGAGCTCTACCAAAGCAGCAGAGGGCAGCACAGGAAAATGAAAATGCTCATTGGGCTGCCTAAATAACTGAAACTACGTTACCGCAAGGCCAAGCTGCCGTTTTACAGTGCAGAAGACTGATCGATGAAGTCAATGCTGCATAATATTGCCCATGGGCATGATTATGCCAGTCCTCGACGTCTTTGAACAAGCCGTAGCAACCACACGTCCCCTCTGGTGCTAGGTTGTCTCTTCCTTTGTAGTATGATGAGGCCATTTTGTGCCAGGCCACCCACGCTCGCATTTTGGAAGCATCAAAGGACCCCCGCTCGCCACGCTCAATATGCGCAGCTGAATGTCGTCCATGCTGTCGCTGCCATCTCTTTCAGGAGGCTGTCTTGACCGAAACCATTTCGGTCGTCATTTTAAATTTTGTGACGCGGCGCTGCAACAGCATGCCCCTCGCTCTCACGTTATTAAGACAATACTCATATTTGGACGGCTGTCAGCAGGCCCGCTTCCTTTCGGCAACTTGTTCGCAGAACCGCAAACACCCCTCTCTGCTTGGCTCAAGTGCCGATCCTAACACTGTGCAGGAGCCCATCATGTATTCCTGCAATGCTCTTACCTTTTGACTGGGTGGCTGAACTTGCTTTTAAAGTTTTTTCTTTTGTGTTGTAGGTGTGGAGCAGCGATGATGAAGGGTTGATTGACAGTTCTAATGACACAGCATACTTGACTTGTGACAGGCGTTCCTGACATGCTGGACCCTGGCAAGGAACTACGGTCGAGTTTGGTGGATTTCGGAACATGGATTTTGAAACAAAGGCTAGGCTATTATCTTGGCACAAGTCGAACTGGATGAGGCAAGTTGTGGTACTTTTCTGGGCACCCCTATTTGCTGAAGGCACAGTTTTTAGGGTCAGATTTTTATTGTGAATTTGTGACTGAAGAGACGGAGTACTTTCCCACGTTGACCATCTGAGGAAATGTCGGTGGAATCAAAAGGTATAGGATGACAAAGGAAATTGCAAACTCACAGTCACGTGCAGTGGACTCTCGTTAAATTGAATCTGATGGGACCAGTAAAGTATGTTCTGTTCAACAAGAGTTAGTGTTATCCGTGAGATGATCAGTGGTGCAGAATGCAAGAATAAAACCAATCGTGTCAAAAGTGCTTGTTCCATTTAAGCAGCAGTTCCATTTAAGGGGTTTCTGTTTACCAAGAGTCCACCGTAGTTGTGGCAGTGAAGACAATGGCAGTCAACCCAGTAGAGACTAAACTCTTCATTAGGCGAATCTGTACCTAGCAAAACTAGATGGTCATGCAGTACTTCTAAACTTGTACCGGGCTATGCAATGAATAAATTATTGCTGAAGTGGCATTACAGGTAACAATAAATAAGTAAGCATTTGTGCTTGTAAACATTGCCACTTTAAATTTTTCTTTTGGCTCTTGTATATAAATTCACAGATTTAATTAGTCATTTATATTTTCATGATGCAGAAACAGCAGAACTCTGAAATAGGAGAGCTCGCTTTAATCATATGCATGGCACTCTCAAAGAGGATTGGGCAAGAACCTTGTCTTGCTTTCTTGCTGCTCGAGATCTTCTTTCTTTAAGCTGTGCAGGTTGAATGCAGCAATATGTATGTGGCTGATGAAGTTAAAATGTCTGGTTAATGCCTCCCAGGTGTCCTTCAAGGAATTGACTTGCCTAATCTGAACATTTTTCTTTACATAACATATCATTTGTGTTATGAGTGACATTTCCTGTATTGTGTCAGCAGACTACATATTAACAGACATGTTTGGTTTGTACACAGGTATGACAGTGGACGACAGTGACTAGTGGTCTTCCTTTGCTGTGCCAGAACTTTTGATTCAGGTAATGCACCTGTCCATCAAACCTCAAGGAGTAGATGGCCAGATTCTGGTGTGTCTGAAAGGGTAACTGAGCTTGGACGTATTGACTTGTTTGAAAGATCTGTTGGTGATGTGGAGTTAGGCCGAGTCGAAAGAAGCCTTATGTGGCTCATGAGTAAAAAAAAATCCAGTGTATGGTGTTCGCAATGTGAATAAGAATAGTTTCAAAACGTGGTAGTAGAACAACTGTCTCTTAAGATCATAGATTTTCGTCTGCACTGCCCATAGTTTTACCTAAGCGGACTGCCAACTAAAAAAATTCAGTATTAGGAGGAGTAGGGCAATGAAATGGTGAATTAGTTAAAAGTTTTTCCATCTTTAGCAGCAAAACTGTTGGAGCTTACTGTAGTTTGTGTAATGTTGCAAAAAATCGCAGGTTGGTAAGCGTCACAGATATTAGACAAGCCCCCTCTACTGAATACAGCGGGAGCAAGCTTTAAATGAAAAATATGCTCAGTTCAGTGGAGCATGTCAAACACATGAAAGAGAAGGAAGAAAGACACTTGGGAAAGGAAGTGATAAAAAGACAGAGAGAAGTAAAGGAAATAAAGACGAGATAAAAATACCGGGGAAAACAGAAAGAACACGAAAAAGACAGAAAAAAAAGCAGAGAGAAAAGAAAAGAAAGATAAAAATAGAAAAGCTGGAAAAAGAAAGCGAAGGAAAGCAAAAAAATTGGTTCAAAATTTGCTTGTTACACCCCAAATGTAGTCGAAAGACGATAGTCTTGCATCTGGAGAAAGTGAACAAAACGTTTATTTGATGTTCTGCTAAAGAAAATCGATAAAGGGTAGTCTGGAAGCGCTGCATTAGAGTGCCTCGAGCGTGTAGCAGAGATGAACGAACGCATCGAGGCACATTAGACACAAGCGCCATCTGGCAGTTATCTTCGAAAACGAAGGCGTGCAGCCCATGGAGAAAGATGCGCGCTAGTGTCGGAGGTAATATGGTGTGGAACGCAAAGCGACGGGCAAGTGCCACTACCGTGACGTCGTAGCAAAGCATTGGAAACACCTTCTTGAGCATCGCGCTGCACTGCCAGTGCAGCGCAATAAATGCTACATTTCTTAGTTATTTGTGTGTGCCTCTTCCAAGTGTAAAGGCAGACATACAAAACTTTGAAGTGTTGTTATGGCGCCTCAGATATGCGCAATAATTGCTTTTTAATTGACAATTGCACAACTATGAACCTTGAGCAATATTGGTGGGCGCTGCGAATCGGGTTGGCCGTTTGGTGCCCTTTGAGCCATCGTTAGGGCGGACAAACAGACAAGTGTACAGACAGATAGACCAAAATGTTTCCGTAGAAGGTCCCCAAGAAAGACTATCGTTTTAAAAAAAAAAAAAATGAAATTTGAAGGCCTCCCAGCTGCGCTTGTAGTTAAGGCTGGGCACCGCTAGTGCACAGGTGCCATAATTTTTTTTCAACTTACCTTTCAGGGGATGCCTGGATGTTTTTTTATGTTGCAATTAAATGCAGTTTTAGAACACAGTATGCAGTAGAAATTGTGGAAACAGCACTTCACTGCTGTGCTTTCATCAAAGCAAAGAGAACATTTTGCCACTGCACTGCAGGTTTTGTGGCTTTCCTTTCGCAATGTGCCGCTATCTTGGCGTCAACGTAAAGAACGAAAATTGGTGCTCAGGATAGCCACAGAAACACGTTTCTCTAGTCAATAATAAGAGCAGTGCGCTTTCTGACCATGTGAAATTCTGCCATGTTGTCAAATTGGCCACCTTGTGAGCTTTGGTCGTCCCATAGGGCTGCTGCAGCCTTTCTGATTGGCTTTGAATGCCATCATTACAAAAAGCACCATCCCTACAATCTTTGTCTTTTTTTAGGAGCGAAGCTCCTTAAGGCGTGGGCTGTGCGTCCCCTGTATGTAGCCACCTCTCGTTCAGTTCTAAGTATTACGCTAGCCACCGCCCGATCTAAAGGGTGCAGTCATATCCATTTGTCCATCCGTCCGTCCATCCATCCATCCGTCCGTCCGTCCGTCCGTCCAAAAGATGCAAGATGTTATAAACTAGACGGCGGTACGTGTAGTTGATTACGAAAGATGCGAGGTGTTATAAAATAGGAATGATGCCACATATGGCGCAAGTCATCGTTCGATATAGTGCGGCGACGTACGCTAGGGGGAGCGTTGCAATAAAATCGAGTGTGCAAAATGTACGGAGGATTCATGGTTTACCAGGTTTACCTCCGGAGCTTCGCCCACTCATCATCATTCACTTCGTGGATATGGCGGCATTTTTTTGTCTTAGAATATTGCTAATTGTTATTTTTCAGGCTTTTATTATTTCCACAGGAGAATGGAATTTAATAAAGAACAGACTGTTCACATGGAACATGCTTGTACCCGTGTTTAGTGTCTATCTGCTTTAATAAAGTTGTATGAAAGAACAGCAGTGATCTATACTTTATCTGAATATACTCAAACCTTGATGTAGCGAAACCGGGTATAATGAATTATCAGTTATAACGAAGTACTGTGGAGCCCCACTATATCGAACTCATTTATATCAAATTATCCCGTATATCAAACAATTTCTAAACACGGCAAATTTAAATTGAGAATATATAGCAAAAGTCATTGTTACTTCGAACGAAAATAGCGATTTACATTGAGAATATATAGCAAAAGTTACTGTTACACCGAACAAAAATAGCGATGACAATCGATATATCAAACTCCATGTGCCTCAAAAGTGCCCCAGCAAGTTGGCTTTCCTTCGTGGTGGCGGGGAAAACTGCCAGCGCCACCCTAGAAAAAGTTGTCTAGAACCGGTTGTGCATAGGCGAACACCCCCCTTCAAGAAAGGATTCTGGCCCGCTTGCAGCCAATCAGAAGCAGTCGTCCTTTCTCCAAAGCCCGGAGGCGTTAGAAGTAAGCGCCATTTTTTCTTTCTTCATGCTTGTGTGCCTGCTGCTGCCTATTTTCCTCGAGTCCTCATTCAGCGTGGTCGGTGTTGGTGGTGTTGCCTGTTGGTGCTCTGATAACTTTATTGGCACTCTCTCGTCATGGCTAGCGCAAAGAGGCAGAATTTGTCATTCGCTGCGAAACACGAAATCATAAATAGAATCGAGTGCGGTGAAAAGAAGTCCGACATCGCCGTTGCGTACAAAATTCCAAGGAGCATACTGAAGTACAAGGCATACATTAGGGCCAAGTCAGACAAAAGGCCAGGGGCCCGTGGCGCCCAGCGTGTGCGCACTGCTGTGATGTTGAAGCGGCCATTTACAAATGATTTGTGGATATTCGGTCGCGAAACAGCCCGGCGTCTGCCCCTATGATCAAGCAGAAAGCCAAAAACCTTGCTTTCCTGCTTGGCAGGAACGATTTCCAACGTGGTTCAGGCTGGCTCCAACGGTTCAAAGAACGGCACGGCATCGTTGGCAAAGCTGTTACAGCTGAAAGCAGAGCGGCGGACTTGGACAGCGTAGACAAATGGCTCGAGGAAAACTGGCGAGATATCGCAGCAAGATATCAAGCCCAAGATATCTTCAATCCAGATGAAACTGCTCTATTTTGGCAAATGTTGCCGAATAAGACACTTCCAAGACGTGGCGATAAGACTTGCGGCGGCAAGGCAAACAAAGCTCGTGTGTCCGTTCTGTTGGCAGCTATTTTAGATGAATTGAAAAAGTTTCGACCTCTGGTTAACGGGAAAAGCACGGCAACGCGGTGTTTTCGAAATGCGCTGTCGCTTCCAGTTACCTACCGAGCAAACTTAAAAGTATGGATGACAGGGGAGCTTTTCAGCAGGTGGCTATCATCGTGGAATGATAATTTGGTAGGCAAAAGTCGGACAATTGTTCATCTCACCACTGCAGTATGACCTTCAGCAACATTGAGCTGCATTTTTTGCCCCCAAACACTGTCTGTACTGCAACCATTGGATGAAGGCGTTATACGTGCAGTAAAAGCTGCCTATCGGAAGCGCCTGGTGGATAGGCTGCTACAGAACTTTTGTGTCAGCAGGGAGCTTAAGGTTGAGTTGTTCGGAGCTCTTTCTATGTTGAGTAGATCATGGGCAGATGTCAGGAGGGAGACGATCCACAACTGCTTTAGGCATGCCGGCTTTTGCATGCCTGGTGATGGCTACCCGAAATTCAGATGACAGCTCTGAAGACACCGCAGGTGTTTCTGCTGAAGTTTAGAGTGAGCTGGTAGAGTTCCCGGGAGCTATTGATGGATCGACATGTGACGAGTTCGTCAACGCGGACGATGATGTCGCCATCATGGGTCAGGTACAAGATGAGGACCACAATGCAGACATTGTGCAGACCATGAGCCAAAGTGACAGTAATAAGGAAATTGAAGATGGCCCGTTGCCTACATCCTCCCAAGTGATTAGTGCACTTGTGTTGGTTCGGCGCTATTGCGTGAATTTGGAAGGTTGTGGTCTCACCTGCTCAGACTTGGTGGACAACGTAGAGTGAGGCCTGCGTGCTGTTGCAGGCGGTGAAGTCATTCACACAGAAGAAAATCCGAGACTATTTTGTTCCAAAGTAGGGAATGCAAGTAAGCCACCATATTAATAAAGGGCTTTGCTTATTGTTATGTACCTTTGTGTCAAATCGTATAGAGGGCCTATATCGAATTATGCCATATATCGAACTAATAAACGTTTTTTGGCGAGTTCGATATACCCGGGTTCGACTGTAAATAAAGAATAGCCTGGTCATACAGTGTTGCTAATGTATTTATAATGAATATTCGCATATAATGATGTATTTTGGTGACTTTGTAATGAGGTTCAGACATTTGTAGCGGGCATTCGGACCATTGCGGCAATCGTTCATTCAGACCATTGCGGCACTCTTGCCTGAAGACTAATCAAATCCTAGTAGAAAAGTGGCACTTTTGGCTAGCAGAGGTCAGTCTTCAACAGTGCTAAGTGCATTGTAGTGTCGCCTTTTGAATAATCCTCAAGGGTCATCAATGGGGTTGGCTGGGTGTTACCTGTTTACCAGCCCCTTAAGTAATACTATGAGGGCATGTATTTGTTGAATTTACTTAGTGGCTTAGCCAGTTAATATCTGTAGTTGCAACTTGGGGTTTTCAGTAAAATAAACTTAAATGTCTTATTAGCTACATGCGAATTAAGGTAAGTTTACTGTACTCAAAGACTTAGTGGTTTTCCTTTGGAAAGTTAAGAAACAACTTTAAATGGTGTTGTGGGGAGCTGCTACTTGAAAAGACCGTATCTTAAGCACATCTCCAAATCTAACGAAAATTGGCATTGTATAGTGTGATAGAATTGGAGAAGGCAGAAGAGACGCTGCCCTAATTGATTAAAGCATGCTAGCTTTGTTATGTCCGGTGTTGTCGTCGGCCCATAGACGTACGCGTTGGTCGCGGTAGTCCAAAAAGCTCAGACAGCCTCGAACGGTTAAAAACAAGTTTATTCCTATTCGGATGGAGGCGGCGGCCGAACTGCCGGGGGAAACGACGGTGGCTCGTTTCCCTGAGCGGGGGAAGGGGAGGAGTCAACATCTGGAAGCAGTTTTAGCAACCGGTCCTTCGCGGGTTCAAAGGCTCGCTCGTGACACAGGGGTGCTTGGAACACATCTCCTCCCTCCTTAGCTTGTCGCTTGGAAGCGATTTGGGGGCCGCCGTGGGCGCGTGGACGCTCTGGACGCACTAGGAAGAGAAGCCTCCGCTCGCTGGGTGTCGTTTCTCTTGTGTTCAGGGCCGGCGGGCGGCGCCGCCGATTCATCTGGTGCGAGATGCCAGGCTAAGTGGAACGAAGCTTCCGTCGAGGTGGCTGCTTGAATGGGAGGTTCCCTTGGCAAATTACCTAAACGGCGTAGCTGATTAAGGTGGCGGCGTGTGGCCCTTCCACCAATGTCGACGAGCCATGACCGCAAACCTATGCGTTTGAGTGCCGTCGCTTCAACCCAGCCGGGCTTTCTGTGGAACTGGCGGGCGTATATGCGCTGTCCACTTTCAATTCTCCTGCTATGCGGGAGCTTTTCTTCCTCCGACGGTGCTTTCGCTGAGGGCTCCGGGACAATTGCTGTCAGCTGGGTTCTCATTTCTCGTCCGAACGTCAATTTCGCTGGCGTTTGATCAGTAGTGCTTTGAACAGTGTTGTGCTGTCTGAAGAGAAAGCGCTCGATGCGGCGTTGCATTGTCCCAGTCTGGTCTTTAGTAAGGGCGCGCTTTAGCTCAGCCACGTAGCGCTCGGCTTGTCCGTTCGTAGCCGGGTGGTAAGGAGCTGATGTAACAGACGAGACGCCGTTGTCGCTGTAAAACTTGAGAATCTCCGTGGACACAAACGGAGTGCCGTTGTACGAGACCACCTTGCGCGGTAGGCCAAACGTTGCAAACAACGACTGCAGAGTGTCGATAACTGCTGCCGATGTCGTTGTAGCCGTTTGTTTTACCTCCAGCCACTTGGTGTATGCTTCTACAACCACCAGGAACGAACACCCTTCGATAGGTCCAGCAAAATCAATGTGCAGCGTGTGCCAAGGCGTGTCTGGTCTTTCCCATTCAGGAATAGTAGCTCTTGGCGGGCTTCTGTGGTTGCATTGGCAAGGCTGGCAATCGTGAACTGTAACGGCGTTTAAGTCATATAGTGCCGATGACGTTAGTGCTGTTCGGCTTGTATCTTGCATCTGGCCCTCCTGTGCGTCGACATTCTTGTTCCGTTGCACTGAAGTCTTCGGTCCGAGCTGTTTGCGCTTAGAGATGCATGCCTTTTCAATGTGTCCCAGTTTTTGGCAAAAATTGCAGGTCGCTGTCTTGTATCGACATACCTGGGGATTGTGTATGTCGTCGCATCGCCAACAGCGCTGTGTCTTTCTGCTTGATTTCGCCTTAGACGTGGAATGACCTGACTGCTGACTGGTGTGATGCACTGGCTCGACGTTCCGTCGACTATGCCTCTGCTGGTGACCGGCGCTCTCCGCTCGTTGGGCGATGTCGTAGGCTTTGGAGAAGGTGAGACCCGTCTCCGCGAACAGGCGTTGTTGTAGGCCTGCGTCTTGCAGCCCGCACACAAAACGATCACGCAACATAACGTCCAAGGGGAGCATAGTGGTGTTAGCAGGTGTGGCAGTCGATCCTCCCTCCTGCGCAGTAGCTGCAGCTGTCGCGGTCAACGTCCCGAAATTGCAGTCAGCAGCGAGCTTTTTGAGAGCCGCTACGTATTCGGCCACTTTTTCGCCTTCCAGTTGGTCTCGCCGTTGGAAGCGGGCTCGACAGTAGACCTCCGATGGCCTTGGGTCATAGTGCTCTTGTAGCGCTGCTACGATGTCGTCGTAGTCAACAGCTGCTGGAGTGCGTGGCTGAATCAGGGCACAGACTGTGTCGTATGTCTGCTCCCCACACAGCGTTAGCAGGTTGGCCCTCTTCATTGCTGCATCAGTGATGTTGTTAGCCTCGAAGTAAAATTGCAGGCGTCCAAACCACGATGACCATGATGAGCCGTTGAATTCGGGTAGCCGATTTGGGAGCCCGTGCGTAGCCATAATTTGTAGCTTGTCAATATCGTTGCGTAGCGTTGGTCCAAATCCACTTCCTCGTCGCCACTGTTATGTCCGGTGTTGTCGTCGGCCCATAGACGTACGCGTTGGTCGCGGTAGTCCAAAAAGCTCAGACAGCCTCGAACGGTTAAAAACAAGTTTATTCCTATTCGGATGGAGGCGGCGGCCGAACTGCCAGGGGAAACGACGGTGGCTTGTTTCCCCGAGCAGGGGAAGGGGAGGAGTCAACATCTGGAAGCAGTTTTAGCAACCGGTCCTTCGCGGGTTCAAAGGCTCGCTCGTGACACAGGGGTGCTTGGAACACAACAAGCTTCAATCAATTGAAGCGTGCTCGAAGTGTGCCTCAACTAGCAAAATAATCCCGTTCATCTTCCTAGCCATGTTCTCTGACAGTAGGGTTGCTGTTTGTCTGCTCAAAACGTAAGTCTATAGCCAATGTGCCCATTGTTGCAAACTTGTGGTACAAATGTCTTAGGTACAGATGTCACTTTCTTAGAAGTTCTAAAATTGTACCCAACTATAGTGGAGCTTTTCTTCCGTTTTTAGTATATTCGTTCCCACATGGAAGCAAAGGAGTGACATACTAGGAAAGAGTGTGCTTACGCCTCAGCTTCGCCTTACTTTGTATTATGCTGTCGTTGTAAAACAGTTCAAGCTCCTGACTATATCTTTTATGGTTTTCAATTGTGAATCTACGAGAATCGCTACAGCAAAGTTTGTTGCACTTGATTTAAATTGCCATCAATGGTGCCAGCTTCAGTCTTGACACATCATTTATTTGCTTGTTATATTCCTAGAATGGCATGCAGAAATGCTGGCAAGTTGTTTAATCATTGGCATTATTTTATTCTTGAAGAGAAAACAGCCAGAAAGTTTCATCTCAAAATGGACAATTGTGCGGTGATTATAACAAAGCTGGTGGAGCATCTGACAACTGTTTGAATTCAGGCTTCTGCATGGCTTTCTGACTGCTGTGCTGTTGTACTGATGGCTTTATCAACACGAGTCGCGATTCAGCTTTCATTTGCATATATTCGTGCATGTATTGTCTTTTAATTCATTAAGTCATCATAATTTTTTGCTTCTTTTAGGGCCATGGCAGTGGGCAAGAGGAGGATTACGAAGGTCGCGTCCAACAGCTTAGTGGACTGAGTACTGCTGGCCTGCTGCAGAATAGCTAGTGGCAACACTGGCTATAAAAGAAAATCTGACTCAGCATGAAGACTTCGCAAGTCACTGAAGTAGTGGCCAAAGGCAAGACATCTATGTTTGTTTCTTAGGGCAGCTTGTGGGTGGACATTCCGAGGGGAGTGTTCTTCAAGAAGAACTGACAGTGTTGAGGCTTCCAAGATCTTTGCTACACCGCTCATGCTGTGCTGGGATTTGAGGTGGAAGACACTGAGAGCCCCTCTGTTGCTGTAAGAGTCATCGGAAGTGGACTCGGGGGAAGTAATCTCACTCCCAGGCCATCATTTTGATCCGAGCCTTTGGAGTGCGTGTGACAAAGTGGTTCTGTAGGTAAACCGATGAGCTACGAAAAGCGCGCACGCCACTTTGTACTTTCCAATCGTGTTCAAACGGGCCGAGTTAAGCGGGAATATGGGGCTATTCTTAGAAACATCTATGCGCCCACACGATAGACGAAAAAACGAAAGGCGAGAAGACATGCGGGTGCGCCCGTTAGTCTTCCCATTTGCACGTAAGGACGAAATTGGGTGCGCACGCAGAAAATTGCATCAAAATGTTGAATCCACATGTGCGTTGAAGAGAGACCAAAATTGAATGGTGAATGAATTTAGACTGATGACTTACTTTTTTAAGAACTGTTGTGTTGCAAATATCATCAGTAGCAAATGTTTATAATAGAAAAGACAATGATCAAAGGTTCGCCCTTAAATTTAGCTCTGAGATCTCTGCATATGAATGTCAGTGTGATGTCATAGACTTTAAAATGTTTCTTCGTATATTGGCCATAGTAGTTTTACGAGGTTTCCTGAAACTTGGTACATTAAGTCTCGGGCCCCCTTATGAGGCAGTGTACTTCATTTTAACTGTTTAAAGACTATGCAGGCATAATAGACGATGTCGAAATCCATGACATCACAGGAAGTTGATGTGAGAACTTCGTACTGACATTGCCAGCTGCATCATCATAGTGCATGTGTTCTTGTTCTCCTTCTGGCAAGAGTTGACTGCGTTTGGTATTGTAAATTTGCTGATTTGAGAAAAGATTGTCCTTCTCTTTTACTGCCCTTCAAGATACTTTTTATATTCTTGTTTTATGAGACTGCGAAAGTTCCTGCTTGTGACGAAACATGCTATTGGGTGGGAACTACTTCGCAAGTTCGCTCATTTGTTGTTTGTCGAGCATCGCCGATGTTTTATGCAACTGTAATACTGAGAACCCGGTTATTTTGTTGCCAACCGCTGCTTTTTTTCCTGGTTGCTTCGTTGTTTTCAGTCAATTCCATCATAGATACCATGGGATTTAATGCATTGGAAACATCGAATCTAAGTCGAAAATTTGGAATCATTCTAGGTCTAGGTAGACCCCGCTCCTATCCCCCCCCCCCTTCCCTTCAAAAAAGTCCGAAGCCAGGAAAATAAACGAAAAAAAACTTGAATGTAGGCCGTATAAAACAGCGAAGACAGTGTTTGCAAAAATAAAACATTTATTGAACATCAATATGAAACAAAGCAGTCGGTTCATGATGCAAATAATTCAAGAAGTGTATACAGTCCTGTTGCCGTGTTTCTTTGTCGTTGTTTATTTAGCACTGCTTCTAGTTATTAGCGACATAAAGATGCCGTGCTTGCCGTTGCCGCGCTCATTCCGAGTCGTCGTCGCTGACTTCTTTGTTGCTGTCTTCAAACAGTGCGTAATTCTCGGTGCCATCAAGCGCATTGGATATTCCACACTTCTTTCCTGGGTTGCCGTCCCACACTGCAGCCCCTCCAGCAACGCAAATTTTCTTGTCTACTCCAAAGTCCCGCTTGTCTCGAACGTTGGACGTTGACTCCCTGGCTAGGGCAACTTTTTTTTTATAAGCGGCAATATAATGACATTGCCTGTATGGGGCCATTGAGCTATGCCCCACACAGACCACTCAAAGCGCGACTCGACACTCGCCACAGAGATCAAAATGGCGGTCTCACGTGTGTACTTGAGCTAGGTGTTGGCTTGGTTACTTATGGCTATAATACCGTTTAGGAGGCGCAAGTTGTGCACCATTTTTCTCAATGAAAAATGGCACGTTTTTCAAATTTTTTGAATTTCAGCGGACCCTGGAGTTTGACAAAGAGAAAGTTGAAAAAAAAAAAAAACTATCGGCCTAGATTCGAATAATTACAGTATGTTGCACATTGCCACTACCAGTTGGCCCAAGTCATGGTGGGTGAAAATTGTAAGGTGTGAAAAGGAGCTTCTGAGAACATTTTCCAAAACATGTTGATGCTGCCATGGGAACTGGGAGTGAGCAGCCATGGTACACAACCTTCGACATATAAATCACCATTACCCTGTGTGGCAGTCCTACATTTTCGGTAAAAACTTTTTTTTCTATTTTGAGTAAGCGTAATTCCTCACATAACAGTTCAAGTGCTCAACATTTCCCACATTTTCTCTCTTTCTTTTTCTGATATGAACTCATCAATTGAGATTTGGTGCTTGATATAAACTTTGTAGATTTAGTATTATCTCATTTTTTGCAGTGGAATTGCACGTGTGTTATGAGATGAAGATAATTAGAGAGAATCATGCTATATTTGGAACATGCTAGCTTGCTTTATTCACGTGCAGAACTTAGTTACAAGAGTCCCATTTCACTGCTACAAATGCAAAGCCAAGCAGTGTGGATTGCAGCTTGAGAGGGAAGGTGGCGATCAAAAAAAACTTTTTGCTTGGTTCTTGTGGCCCATTCACATAGGCATGCACACGAAGCGGCAGAGGGGGGAAACAGCTCCCTCATGGGAGAGGGGCGCCGTGAAGGACTTCGCCCCACCCCCACACGCCCAGGCGCATTCACACTTGAGAAGCCAAGTGAAAACAAAACCCCAGAGAGGTCGAAAAACCACATCCACATGCGTCAAAAACATTCACATTCTTTCTACCCCTCGTACATACTACTGCTCCCACCGCCTTCACCTCATTGAGAATTCATTCCATTTTGCTCGTTTTCTGAGCAATAAATTTCATACCACATTCTAGTTATGCTTGCAAAGCACTATAAAGAAATACCGTAAATACCCGCGTATAATACGAACCCGAATATAATACAGTCGACTCCCGTTAATACGAAGTTCACGAGAACCGCAAAAAACTTCGAATTAAACGAACCTCGAATTAAGCAAAAAGCACTAAAACGGCACTTTTATTAGTTTAAAAGTGCGACAGTTTTGAGGAAAAATAGTCTGTCATCTTCTGCTTGCCGAATCTGGCTGCTAGCAAGTTTTGTAAGGAATACACGTATCGAAGTGCTTCTTCGGCATTGTGTTCTCCAACAAAAAACCGCTGCGCAAGAGCAATACCCGCAGCTACATCGGCAGCCCTCGGTTGGTGGCTCATTTCCGATGTCGTCGTCATCATCGTCATTTTCAGGAATGCAGTCATGGGGCCGAACCATCTGCACGATTTCGCTGTCCGTTAGTGGACCGCATGATTCGACGTTGCTGTCCACAGCGACATACTCGTCAAAACGGACGTCACCGAGAGCGGCGCGAAAGCTACCGTCGTCGAGCTCATTTGTTTGCACTTCCACTGGCGCACAAGAAGAAGCATCCCCCGAGTTTTCCATGTAATCACAGGCCCGGAAACAATTGGCGATGGTTTCTTCTTTCACGCGGGTCCAAGCTCGCGCTAGCATGTTGATGGCACTAAGCAAACTGACCTCGTATTGCGACGAGTTGTCCATGCACAAAAGCATGCACTTGACGAGATGCTGCCTATACAATACCTTCACATTTTTTATTATGCCCTGGTCCATGGGCTGCAACATGGACGTCGTGTTTGCAGGCAGGTACACAAGACGGATGGCACTCAAGGCAGGTACGTTCATGTGGTCCACAAGGAACAACACCTTGCGGCTTGATTGCGCGAACTTGCGGTCGAGTTTGGTGATCCAGTCCTTAAATATATCGAACGTCATCCACGCCTTTCTGTTCGAGGCATAATCCACAGGAAGCGTCTTCACGCCTTTAAAGCACCTAGGCTTGGCAGCCTTCCCGATCACAAGCAGGCGACACCGTTCTGTGCCAGTCATGTTCGCCGCGACTAGCACTGACACTTTCTCTTTGCTTCTTTTGCCTCCAGAACAGTCGTCGTCATTAAATGTCAGGGTCTTGTCCGGTAGCAGCTGATAAAAAAGCGCAGTCTCGTCTGCATTAAAAATGTCTGCCGGCTGGTATTCTTCGAGGTACTCGGGAAGCTTGCCCGCTTTCCATGTCAGGCACGTTTCCTCATCGACAGACGCCTTCTCCCCACACACGCTTTTAAAAATCAAGTCGTGGCGATGTTTGAAACGCGTAAGCCACCCATTCGAAGCAGCGAAGTCGTTGATGCCCAACATTTCAGCAAGCGATGACGCTTTTGCCGTGACGACTTCATCACTGAGAGGAAGTTTGTTGTTTCGTGCCTCTCCGATCCAAATCAGCAGTGCTTCCTCCAACTCGGGGTAGGCGCCGGTGCGCATCCGCTTCGGCGATGTCTTGAATTTTTCACTTTCAAACGCATCCAATATTGAGCGCTTATTCTTTATGAAAGTCGACAGCGTGTTAGGCTTAATGCCGTACTTTCTTGCAATGTCTTGTTTGGCGGTGCCTCCCTGGTCAACTTCCTTCAAGACTTCGACTTTCGTCGCTAGGTCTAGCGTTCGGTAAGGGCCACGAGTTGCCATTATCAAACGTACGTCACTACCACAACACTCAAAATCAGAAGCGCGGAAACACGTGTGGAATCAACCCAGCGCGCGGGTGACGCGGTGACACACTCGAGTCTCGACAAAAGTCAACTAAAGAGTCAGTCGATGCCGCCGATGCGATTCGCCAGCGTTAAAAAGATTGCCGCTTCAAGATCTGTGGCGCTGCGGACAGTAGTGATGGCAAAGACACCAGCGCGGTCCGGCAGATGTTTTGGCATATGAAAAGTTCCCCATTTTACTGTAAAATTACGGTCGCAACAAGACTGTCGATTGAAAAAACTTCTAATTAACCAATATTATGGGTTTTTAACTTCGAATTATCGAGCATTTTTTTCTATATGATTGCATGCAAAACTGATGGGACCACTTGCTCATTTCTAATTAACCAAAACTTCCAATTAAGCGACTTCGAATTACCGGGAGTCGACTGTATAAGGAAAAGTTTCAGAGACGCGAAATAAAAAAAAAAAATTTACCCGCGTATAAAGTGACGTAGGAAAGGTCGCCGAAAGCACATTTATTGATTACACATCCAACATGTCAATCGCTGTCATCGTCCACTGCACTTTTGTCTTCTGTTCCATGGAGGGCATTAGAGATGCCGCACTTCTTGAAGGAATGATGCACAAGGTCCTCTGGGATGCTTGCCCAAGCGTCTACGATCCATTTGCATAGCGTGGCCGGCGATGCCCGTTGCAGTCGCCCGGTTGGCATCACTGCAGGCTCACCTGAGGGCATCCACTCGGCGTAGCAACGCTTAAGCGCATCCTTGAACGGCTTAATTACACAAACGTCAAAAGGTTGCAGTTGAGATGTCATCCCACCAGAGATCACGACCAGTTCCGTGTCGCAGTCGTGCAACAGCCCCTTCACTGAATCAGCCAAATGGCAGCGAAACGCGCCCAGCACCAGAATGGATGGAAAAGACAGCAGGGCGCCAGGCCGTCTGGACCACACGGCCTTTACCCAGTCTAGGACAAGGTCTTCATTCATCCAGCCTTTATCGTGACATCTCACCATGACATTTTTCGGCAGCTTCGCCCCCTTTCGGCACTGTCTTGCGCTTCAACACAACATAAGGTTGGAGCTTGTGGCCGTCCGCCGTGCACGATAACAGGATGCGACATGCGTTTTTTGATCGCCAGTGGTGTGGACGTTTTAAGCCCTTCTCGTGAACTCTAAGGGGTGATGGCATGTCCAGGTACTGTATAAATGTGTGTAAGGGCCGCACTTTTTTTTTTCCTAGAAACGACGACTAATTTTAAGGTGCGGCCCATACACGCGATGTGCAATTTTCTTGAAGCAAAAAAAAAAAAAGAGAGAGAGAGGGAGAACGTACCAGCTACTGAACGAAAAACATTTATTGCAGCATATATCGTCGTCGCTCAACGAGTCGTCAGACTTGGAGTCCGAGATGGCCTGTTGCGGAGCATCGTCCTCCCACAAACAGTCATCCTCGGCACCATCAAAACTGTTTGATGTGCTGGTTACTTTAAAGCTTTGGGATACGACGTCCGTCAACACCGAGCTCCATGCAGACAGTACCCAACTGAGAACAGTAGCAAGCGGTGCCCTCTTCAGCCGTCTGGTCGGCGTCTGCTTGTGGCTGCCACTTGCCATCCATTCAGTGTAGAGACTTCGGAATTCAACTTTAAAAGATTGATTAATGCTGACGCCCAAAGGCTGCATCATTCCAGTGAGGCCTTCCGGAATCGTGGCCCTCTCTGTGCAGACACGGTGCAGCTGCTCCTTCAGCTTATCGGTCAGGTGACCGCGGAAGCTGTCTAGCACTAAAATTGATTGTTTGGTTAACAACGCTCCCGGTCGGTTTTGCCAGACGCACTTCACCCAGCCGAGAACCAACTCATTGTTCATCCAACCCTTTTCTTGGGCTCGAAGAATGATTGCCTCAGGGAAAACTTCGTTCGAAATTCTTTTTTGTTAACACAACGTACAGGGGTTGCTTCCGCCCATCCGCAGTGACACAAAGCATCACAGTGCAGTGTTGGGGCTCCGCTCTGGTGACCCGCACGGTGACGCTCTTTTTGCCCTTTTTTTCCACTGTGTAATTTTCCGAGCAGTCGAATCACGCAGGCGTTTAATCTGCGTTCGCTATTTATGACAGCAGATAATTATGCTCATGGCAAAGGCTGATTACGTACTTGTGGAAACTGAGCACCTTATCGGTGTAGTCTTCTGGCACACGCTGGCACAATGTGGTTCTTCGCAGAAAGGAGAGATTCTTTCTCTTCATGAATCGCGGCACCCAGCCAGCACTAGCCTTGAAAGTCCCGGCCGGTATGTCCTTTGCATGTGCCAAGGCTAGTGCCTTCACGCGCATCTTTGTTGTCAGTGCATATCCGTCATTCCGCACTTCAGTCACGTAGCGGAACAAGTCTTCTTCCAGTTCTGAAAACTTGCACAGCTTTCCTCGGAAAGGGCACTTTTTGCTGTTGGTATTTTGCAGTTCATTCTTTTGCGCGCACCATCGTCGAACGCACTTTTCATCTGCATTGCATTTTCTGCCGGTGGAACGTTTCACGTGCTCGAGAGCAAACTCGACCACCTTTAACTTGTAGCCAGCCGTGTAGCTATTCAAGTGTTTGCCCATCGTGCTACAACATAAACGCTCGGCAGTACACACACGCACGAGTGACAATACGGCATGCACAACTAGACGGCTCAACCAGACAACACTGATAACACCATATTACATGAAGGCGTGAGATTGGTGATGCTAAGTCGATGTGGATAGCGCGTTTGTATAGAAGTGCGAGACGCGAAGGATAAAATCCTGGTTTAACCTTTAGGTAACCGCAGTATAAGCAATAGGTTGAAATACTTAACAAAAATTTAATGAGCACCTTGGCACGAAGAAATTTCAACAAAATATTCTAGTGACGTACTGTTGCTGCCACGGAGGAAGGAAAAAGGTAAGGAGAGGGCATGCCCACCCGGTGCAGGGCGCAGGGCGTAAAAAATGTGGAGGAAATTACGTCACGCGCGGCCATATTCACTAGGCACAGTTTTGTTATTATTGATGTAGTGTGGTGCGGCACCGTTCAGGCTGGTTCAGGCGGTCCAGTGGCGGTGTGCGCGTTTTCATGGGCCTCGCACCTAACCGCGGCGTACTGAAGGTGTTGGACAGCATCCATTTTTTGTGCCGCATTGTTAGCTACACGATTTTCCTCCAGTGGTGGTTGTAACCAGGCGTCTGAACTAGAAACCACGGAACGAGCGCGCGTATATGTACTCTGCATTTGCAGCGTCCGTCAAAATTATGCTGAAAAACCATCATAGAAGATAACGACTGTGCTCAAGAATTCGTTCAATGAATGCCTTGCAGGTTAGTGACAGTTATGCGGTGTTGCTTCTTATGACAACGGACGATGCGTTTGCGGTCCACAGGCCCTCATTAAGACTATAATCTAATCTTGCTTTTCATGTTCTTGTACAGTTACCACATGCTTCTGCGCAATAAAGTTCCTGTTCTGCTTCGCTTAAGACGCTCCCTCTTCGCAATATTGTCTCACTCTCCGCAATATCGACTGTATTGAAGCAAAACTTGTTAAAATGTCTACACGCACCTGCACAAGGTAACTAGGTGCACCTCACTAGATGCGCGTGCTTGTGCATTCAAAAGCTGACAAAGCCGTTCGAACGATGTTGACCAAGTGATTTGAGAACTCAAATATAACGAGTAAAACACATTTTAATGACACTTACGACAATAGCAAGTATGTGGTAAAATTGTGAAGTACACAAGGAGCAGTATATGAATAATTCAATGACGAAATATTTTATATAAACAGAAATATTTCACCGCAAATATTTGTGGCTACAGCAATAAAAAAAATCTGTCGCGTTGTTTGCCTAAAAAATAAGACAGAAAAACTTTTGTCTATGAGCATTACCAGCATGTATTTCAAGTTTTCTTTGGGGAGAGTCTAGGTGTACCATTCAAATGCAAATCAGAGGCTAAACAATACAGATGTAAGAAACATAGGTCAGCAAAACTTGTGCAGCCCACTCAAACTGACTTATTAAATATATTTTGCGCTTAGGGCTCACTCGGAATCACACTCGCGAAACTTTTCTTCAACCCACTCGAATTCACCTTAACAGCCTCATCTGATTTAGAGTGAGTTGTTTCGTGAGTTCGTTAGCCTAGAATGAGCTTTTTCAACCATGCTGTCGCTGCTCTTTAACATCAATATCTCACATAATTGGTTCTCTTCCTGGCACCTATTGATATAGTACCTTCGAATACGAGTTGTGAGTGCTCGCAAACTAGTACGGTAATTTTTCTTGAAAGCATGGCAACATAAGATATGTTTATCAAGAACTTCCCTAGAAGAATTGGAGAGGTGGTTAGGTAAAGGCATGTCCATCTGTAATTCGCGCCTCCGATCAATAAACAGTGCAATGGGGCATGAACGCCGCTGCTTTGGAATACGTTTATTAAACAGTGCAATGGGGCATGAATGACACTGCTTTGGAATACCTTTGAGAATACATGAGTTTAAACGTGAATTCAGGTGATGCTGATAGTAATGCTGAAGATTAGTTGATAGCTTGGTAAAAACAGTAGAACTCACTTAAAAAATGTATCTTACATTTTTTGTACTCAATAAGACTCACACTATTTTTTCTGAACCTACCTCACTCAGACTCACACTCAAAAAATTTTTTATATTACTCCCACCGACTTACTCAGACCATAGACGACTTACTCAGACCACCTATGGTAGTAAGTTGAATGAGTTCAAGAAAGCGGTGTGCAATATAATTACCAATACAATTGCGAGTACACGCAAGTGTTAGACTTATGTGTATGCTTAATTCTGAGAGAAGCATTGAAGGGCACATAATCATCTCAGTGTAATGAACATAAAGGGTACCAAAAACACAGTTTTGGTTCATTTCACCCATTTAGGTATGGGATGATAGTCATTTTATCCAGTTATAAACTTATTCATTGATTTACTGAGCACTCAAATGAGAGGCAAGCACAGAATGCAGCAAGAACAGAGTGGGTGTGTGCAAATTGGCTTGTGAAAATCGCACAAATGCGTAAGAGAAGACATTTCAACCGGCACGTTGTGGACAATGTCATCGAAGCAGCAGATAAATAAGAGTCAAACATAGAACATCTGAGTATACTCAGCGGCATTTAGGCATTAGGGCCAAAACTTGCAACGTCACTCATAAGGAACGATGATCTGGACTACAAGAGCATATAGCAAAGACAATGTGAAGATTGTTACCATGCTAAGTAAATGTTCATATGGAGTGCTATTGCCCTTTAAACTGGGTCAATTTCGTGAACATTTGGCGCACTTGACTGCTATGAAAAGTTTGCGTTGTCGGCTTACCAACATGATATAGGCGCACATTAAGGTAATACTCTGCGACACTTCTTAAAAGATGGACATAGTGATTCTCCAGTGGAGAATTATCAAACATGTGTGAGTGCAGTTCTGCAAACAGTTCTTTATGCTGCAGTGATTCAAGGACTTGTAGCACAAGATCCTGCAAGAGTGATCTTGATGCTAATTTATTCATGTGCACAGCCCATGGAAGAAGAGATTCTGATTTCTTGCAAATTTCGAGGACACTTTTAGATGGGTAGTGAAGCCCCCCCTTGCTTTTCCTTTGAATGAATGCAGTGTCTGCTGCTCTGGATGTGCCAAACAATGCTTCAGTACAATGGGCACACATCAGCTTTGAGCCCAGCTTGTGAGCCACATAGCCAGCAATGTAGGTAACAGCACGACTACCGAAATCACTGATGTGGCCGAGTGATGCACAGTAATCATGTTTGCTGACTACATGGCTCTGCTCAATACACTCTTCAGACAAGAGCTGCCTTCTCTGAACAGTGGCATTCAGCACTTCTGTTGCTGAATGCCTCCTGGTTGAGCTACATGACAGTATGGTAATGTGGTCCAGCACTTGACAATTTCCATAGACAACATCAGGCAGTTCATTTTGGACTATCACTTTTTTAAATGCTGCTTGAAATCGTTGGGCTGTCGGGTTGTCGTTGTGCCCTCCATGTGCTCTAACAAAGCCAAAAAATAATTCCAAATGATCCTGGCAACCCAGGAATGTATTTTAGTATCTTCTTTTCACAAATGAGAAAATTGTACATGGCTAACAGACTCTTCATGCATATTATGAAGCCCAAAAAGCCAGTTTTCCTAGCTGTTCCTATCAAATTTTTCCTATTTGCAGGCTCTTTCAGGAGGGAAAGGTATGGAATTGTGCTGTCAAACAATTCTTTGATATCATTTACATTCTGTTCATTGACTGGTTTCTTCCTCCCTCCCTGATGCATGCTACGGGAATTGAGTATATAGAAGAGGTTATTAATAGTTAATAAAAATTCCTCAGTTGGCTCAAAATTTATAAATCCTCTCAAGCACATCGCCCTACATTCAGTGATAGCTGTTGTCACAGACAGGCTCATCACCTGGGCTGCCAGGCGAACTTTCATTGGTTGTTTTTGCCACTCAATGTGAGCCCTTCGCAACTTATTTGCCAAATGTGTTCCCTCTTTATCTTGCAAGTCATGAAGTGCTTCGATGTGTGCCCATGATGCAACTTTTCCTTCCTGATTGATAAAATATTCGTGGTGTGCAAAGGCATTTCTCACCAGCTTTAGCATGTGGCAGGGATAAAAAAATGCGGCTATCGGTTCGTTTGTTGCTGGGTGCTTCAACGTTGTTTGAAGGTTCTGAATATTTGTGAAATTGCAATCTAATTCTTGAAACATTGCATTGTTAGCTGGCGCACCATCACATGTAACTGAAACAATCATGGCCCCTGCCTCATGAGCTGCCAGCAAGCTCTGCCTAACTAAGTTCGCTCGCTGCTCACCTACTAGCCCGTCAACCAGGAAGTAGCCAAGAGGAACTTTCCAATGGCCATTAATGGCGACAACGATTATCATGAAGGCGGCTTTTGCCTGTGGCAAGCAGTCACCTTCGGTTCCTGTGCCCATGTCTACATAGACTTCAAAGTGACCACTTTGCCACTGTACCTGCTGTCTAATTGACAACTCATCAACTATGAGGCTGCACACAGCTTGATGTCCTGGATTGCTCGTTTCTAAGCATTTCAAGTTTAATGCAGTCACAGCCTTTTTGGAAAACCCAGCTTTTCCAACAACACTCTCGTACCATTTTCTTAATGTTCGAGGATGTGGCAGACATGTGTCAAAGACTTGCCTTACATATTGATATGCTCGAAGAGAGTAAAAGTTCAAGGTAAGAGCAAAAGTCCTTAGCTCAGGTGAATACTTTTTCAGGTGTTGTCCTGTCTGTTTTGCTATCTGTCTGTTTAAAAGATGCTGATTTGCTGCACCCAGGGTGTCAAGCACTGAACCCTGCTCTCTGAGCAAAATGTTTTCTTTGGTTAGTGTTTTAAAAACTGATTTCAATTCGGCATTTTGTTTTTTAAGGCGCCTCTTAAACTGCTGGAGTTTTTTTATTGCTTTCTTTGATCTCTGCTGCTCCGAGCCAAGTCTTGTTGTGCGAGCTCGCAGAAAAGCCTTCTCAGGGGCGTCGACCTATAAAGCAAAACCACATAGAACAAAACACTCTAATTTGTCAGGTGGTAAGGTGTGTCACTTGTAAAAGGCTGAACCACTTCTAATAACAATGTGACTAAGCCAAGTAACTTGGACATTTAGTCATAATTTTTTCTTATTCCTGCTTTTTCTGTTGACACTGGCACTTATGGTATTTAAGTTTCTTATTTAGAACAACCTTGTACTAGTATATTTTGGTCAGCCCTATGAAGACCCCATTGATATTTGCCAACCATTTCCTATAACTTGGAGCACAGCTCAAATTTCATTTAACATTGCAGTTAATAATTGATTTGTATCTCATGCTGATAAACACAGCATGTATAATTTACATGGATTGCTTTGATTGCACTTTGACTTCAACACCCTTTCTTGTCTTGTTTTATTATTTACTGAAATAAATATTAGGACTGATTGTGTTACCCTTGGTGTATACAGGTGCATTGCTTTGATCTGATAGCTTGCATTTGTTGATCTTTTTTACCTTTGCCTGCTTTCTTTTTCTTGGTGTTTCAAATGTTGCCAGCATGCCTTGTGGCCTTTGTAATTCTTGTGGAAGTAGATCATAGCATCTTAATAAAAAAACAGTTATTTGTAATTTTCACAATCCTGAAATTCGCATGGGCTCGCCTAGCCAGCAGTCTTAAGAGGAACTGCTGCACCTTTAACAGCATTTTGACTAACTCACAAGTGTCTGGGACTGAACAAGGCAGTTGTGTGTACATATTCCAATTATACATGCTGCTACATTTTAAAAATGCTCAAAGCTAATAAATCACATTGTAAATATCAGCATTATTCCCATTTGCCCAATAAATGCACAGCTTTAGTCATAAACCAAACCGCACACATGCATCCCTCAGGTTAGT
Organism: Rhipicephalus microplus; assembly: GCF_013339725.1. NCBI lineage: Eukaryota > Metazoa > Arthropoda > Arachnida > Ixodida > Ixodidae > Rhipicephalus > Rhipicephalus microplus. The sequence goes on from NC_051165.1 coordinate 74,016,377, forward strand.
ACCCCCAAATTAAGTGTGCAGATAAGTATTTTGTAAACATTAAATTACAATATTGGGTTTCAAACTCTGTTAACCCTGAAAGACATGATGGATTTAAAATGAACACTGCATTTTGTGTATATAGTCTTTCTAAATTAGGCAGTAGCAGTAAAACAGAGGCAGAAAGCAATTAGAGATTTAAGATACCTCTGTAAGCTCGTAAGAGAAGAAAAAAACAGCCTGCGATTGGATTTGGATGCGAATATGGCCGCGTCCGGCTTCTCAAGCACATGCAAGCTACATGTTGCCAGACAGCGGCGCACTTTCGGCTAGACACCGCTATAGAAGACGAGGGGCAACTTTAGCTTAGGGTATTATTTTATTGAAAATATCTCAACTTATATTACGGTTTGTACGGTACACTATGCGTCCCAGTTCGATGAATAGCCTGCTTGTGGAAATGAATGCGATTTTGAATGGCTCTAAGAAAGTTTCTCGCTTGTTGAGATATTCTAGGGACTCTTTTAGGTATTTATTCGTTTCTTATGGAGAATTTTTCTCCAGTTCTTGCGATGGAATGCATGCCATCATCGCTTTGATGAGCTTAATCATCGTGTGCACAAACACTTGTGCTTGTTGGGGCTGGTTTGCTCCAATATCTAGACACTTCTTTCCCGGAAGAAAAAATAAAATAAAAAATCGGCCGCCTAAGACTTTGGCATTGAAAGGCTGAGTTAGCACCCCCCCCCCATGTCAGAAATGGCTGGCTGCGAGGTCAGTGCCATGGGTGAAGCTGACCAGATTTCTCGGGCCTAGCTGAGTTTGTTGTGTCGGGTACGTTTCCCTCTTTACTCGCTCTGAAACAAGGACATACCCCCGGCTAGGGTGTCAGCGTTGCCACTTGCAGTAGCGCAGAAAATACAGATTCTGTGAACGGCTATGCATACTCAAGCCAGCTAGGCCTGTAGAGGGCATTCCTCGCACTGCGAAATTGCCTGCATTGTACTTCTTTGATGAAAGTAGCATTCATCCACTGCTGTTTCTTTGATGAAGGCATGCTGCTGCTTTAAAATCGAGGACCAAATCAACAGGTGAAGACTTGTAGTTGTATTTTGTGTCTTGTTGCCACAAAGTTGAGGATCGGACTGGTGTTGCTATACTGGCCGAAGTGCTTCAACAACTTTGCTGGGTAGGTGATACCTGTGCAATGGTTGTACTGAGGCTTTTTTTCTGCTTCTGCTGAATGATGCCTACACCAGCTGAGTGCACCTCGAGGACAATAGCTTGTGATAAGGCTCGGAATTTTTCGATAAAGTATGAGAAGAGGTGGTTATCAGTTTGTTTCATGTCTTCATCATCTGTATTGTTTTGTAGCAGTAGGCTATAATCTATAAGACCCTTTTCTCCTGAGCACCCTTCTGTTTTAGGCTTGCTTACCAGAGAACAGAATGCAGTACCCGTCCTTTCTTTATCGTGGCTCACACAGTCCCTCACGAGATAGATAGATAGATAGCTAACTTTATACTGGCCCGGAAGAATCTTCACCCCGCTTTTTATAGGGGCAAGACTGCGGGCCGCTCCCACGTTGGGACAGGGAGGCCAAGCCTCACCGCCGCATCGTGGGCCTTCTGGACAGCCCGGAGTCGGTCAAACCAGTCGTGGCTCATGAGGAAAGCAGAGAAGGCTTCCTCTGTCAAGCCGTGGATTGTGTGGTGCTACAAAGAGGGGCACGCCCATAGCATGTGCTTAAAGTTGCTAACCGCCCCACAGTCTGAACACAGAAGGGAGGCCTCCGTGTACCTACTGAAGACGGAGAGTGTGGGATACGACTTTGTCTGCAGAAGCCTGAGAGTCACGGCCAACCCCCCTACCTCGGCGCCTTCATGCACCGGGAACCATGTAAGGACGTGATCAGTCAGCACCTTACCCTCAAGTGCCCTAGCAACTTCCTCACACACAGCCCCAGTTGAGAAAGCTCGAAGGGCTGATCTCGAGTCCGTAAATATCTCTTCTCTGTCCGACCTGAGAATTTCCAGTGAAATGGCCAGTTGCTCTGCCTTACAAGCCGACGACGTGCTGATTGACGCGGCTGATAATACGCGTCCGCTTAGGTCCACAACGTTAGCAACAAAGTGATTGGAGTCACCTTCATACTGGGCAGCGTCTACAAAACACGACTCTGCCTTATGCGCATGCGCGTACCGCAGAAGCGGGGAGGCGCGAGCCGTCTTCCTGCCAGCGTTGAAAGTTGGATGCACAATCCTTGGAATAGGGCAGACTGTAATAGCCTGTCGCACACTATCCGAAAGCTGAATGGTCCTATCCTTTAAGTCATCGGACTGAGCCCGACCTTAGTCAGTATTCCCCTTCCAGCCGTCGTAGACGAGAGTCTGGAAATATGTGCGGTCTGCTGAGCTTCAATCACTTCTTCCAATGCGTTGTGTATGCCAAGTCTTGCTAGGTTTTCTGTGCGTGTGTGCATTGGGAGTCCGAGGGCTCTCTTAATAAACTTCCTGGTTAGCGTGTTCAGCTTGTTAATCTCGTGTTTCTGCCATCCGTGCACGGGAGTGACATAATTCACATAGCTCATGAGGAACGCGTGATACAGCCTGAGTAGATTATCTTCGCTAAGCCCCCCTTTTTTATTGGAAACCCTTGCAATGAGTCTGAGTACTCCTTCAGCATGTCCTGTAAGCTTATCTATAGTACGCCCGTGCTGACCGTTAGCTTCAATAATCATGCCTAGCACCCGAAGAGAACGAACCCTGGGGATCTCGCACCCGGATGAAGTTCGTACCCTAATATCTGTCTCCTCGGGAGGCCTCCACCCTCTAGGCTTCAGTCCCCTTCTAGTGGGACGATATAGAAGCAACCCTGATTTAGAAGGTGAGAGACGGAGGCCCATCTGACTGTGTTTCTCGACGCAATGCACTGCCGCTTGCAGTGCTTCTTCAACGCTGCCGTCCGACCCGCCAGAGCACCAGAGGGCGATGTTGTCCGCATAGATTGCGGAACCAATACTCTCCGTTTGCTCAAGCTCGACTGCCGAGCCCTGCATCGCTACGTTAAACAAGAGCGGCGAAATAACTGACCCTTGTGGCTTACCCCGTTGCCCGAGATCGTAAGCCTTTGATGTTAGGACACCCAACTTGATGATGGCCTTCCTATCCCCGAGAAAGGACTGCACAAATCTGTAAAACTTTTCTCCCAGGTCAAGGCGGGAGATCGAGTCTAGAATATGCCTATGTGACACTTTGTCGAAGGCCTTTTCCAGATCAAGACCGAGAATGGCCCTCGTGTCTCGGGTGTCTCTATCTAATATATCATGCTTGATGAGTAGCATGGCGTCCTGCGCAGAGAGGTGAGGCCTGAAGCCTATCATGTTGTTTCGAAAAAGATCCTCGTCCTCAATGTGCTTAGAGAACCGATTATTTATCGCATGCTCCGCCACCTTGCCCAAGCAAGACGTGAGGGAGATTGGCCGGAGGTTCTCAGCCCCGCGGCTGCGCCCAGGCTTGGGATTGAGAATCAACCTTTCACTGATCTGGAAAGACACCCGATTCCCATATACGGTTGATCTCTGCCGTTATGACCTTTATCGACCTGTCGTCTAAATTGTGCAGCAGTTTGTTAGTTACGCCATCGGGTCCCGGGGCTGACCAGCCATTGAGCTTTTGTAGTGTTTCGCAAACGTCCGCCTCTTGGAAAGGCCTATCAAGGCGCATCGCTGATTTGCCCTCATATCGTGACCAGGCCGGCCCCGGAGATCCAGCATCGCCCGCCAGAGGAAGGTACCTCCGTGCTAAGCGCCTGGCGATTTCGTCATCCCCGTGGTGCTGTCTTTCCGCATGTAGAATTCTATCCACCACCCGATTCTGGCTGGTTTTGGTCTTATTTCCATGGAGCAGGTGCTTGAGTAGGTTCCATTTCCCACCTATTCGCATCTGTCCATCCACTATGTTACACACCTCCTGCCATTGCTGTCTCTCAAGTACTTGGCAATGTGTCATAATTTCTTTGTTTAGCATGGCTATCCTCTTTCTAAGCCTGCGATTGAGCTTCTGCGTTTTCCACCGAGACAGCAGAGAATCCTTGGCCTCTAGTAAGTGTGCTAATTTGCTATCCATCTGATTAACCTCGAGCTCGGTGTGTATCAACTTGGTCGCTTCTTCTACACCCCCTCTGACACTAGCCAGCCAATCTTGGAAGTTCTCCGATGATTCACCCCCTCTGTCCTCCCTGATCTTTGGGAAGTGATCCCAGTCTATGTATTTGAATGTCCTGGGAGGCTTCCTGCCTACCTGCAACTGTGTGCTGACAATATAGTGACCACTCCCTAATTCTACTCCCAAGTTAGCCCAGGAAAATTCCCCTGCCGACCTTACGAATGTGAGATCGGGATTCGAATTCTGTGGCACAGAGTTGCCAATCCTAGGGGGAAAGTTGGAATTGGTTATTAATGTAAGTCCAAGGTCTGCCACTGCCTGCCAGAGATTCGCGCCTTTGCGTGTGGTGTGTGGGTAACCTCAAGCCCGATGGTGGGCATTAAAGTTCCCGGCCACAAAAATGGGGGTCCTGACCCTGCCTGCTACAAAAGCTGCCTTCGCCAACAACGAAGTGAAGTGATGCTGTCCCCCTCTAGGGGAACTGTACACGTTGAGGATGAATATGCTATTTTTGAGCTCGCCACCCAGGATAACCTCGCCAAAAAGGTATTCAATTTTGCACCTACCCATCTTTAAGTCATGCTCGATAAAAGTGTGTTTGTTAGAGACCAGGGTATAGACCCCCTACCTTCCGGCCCTTTGTTTACGTATGATGTGTAGCCCGACAGAGAAACTGTATCCATTAATACCTCTTGTAATGAGATAATCTGCGGTCGCGATGCTCTCGATCTGAGGAACTGTTGTAAGGCCGCCCTTTTTTGAGAGTAGCCCCAACAGTTTCATTGCCAGATCGTGAAGTTCAATATGCTGTTACTTGCAGCCATCATTAGTGATGTCGGCTGATCCAGCTTGGGTGCTACCATGGGTCGCCCCCCAAGGAAGTAGCCCTACTCTTAACCAGCAACTTCACGCCCTTCTTGGCTCTCAGTTTGCACAGCTCTTCTTCAAGCTTGGAAGTCCTAGCACCAAGAGATGCCATCGCCTCGGTCATTTGCTTAAGAGTCTCCTTAATCTCCGCCAAATAATCTGTGGTTTGCACCTGAAAATCGAGCTCCTCGTTCCTCATATGCTCAGTAGTGGCCTTTCTCTTTGCCGGCCTAACCTCAGAATGAGTGTCCATTGGAACCTCAGCTATTGGCGACTCCCCTATATTCTCAACGGGCCTGTTCGGCCGCGATGGTGGAGCGGCATTCACCATCTTAGCTCCCTTGATTTCTGCTATTTCAGCCTTGAGCTGTTCGACAATGCTTCTGAGAGTAGCATTCTCCTTTTGGATACTACTAACTAGCTCAAAGCTAAGATGCTCTGAGTCAGCACCCCCTTTTACCTGTGGCTGTGACGTTTTCTTGGCCTTGGTGGCCCATGGTCCCTTGTCAGCCCCTGGTGTTGTGATGCGAACCGAAGAAGTCCTAGATATGGATCTTGCCATGGAGGCTGATCGCCCTCCGGATCGTGATCGGTTGCCCTTGGATCAGGAGCGACCGCGCTGTGTCGCACTGGCACCCCCTGGCTTGTCCGTGTGCAGTGGTGGGAAGTCTTCTTCCGCGACGTAGCCTCGCTGAAAACCCAGGTTGGAGTCTTGCCTCGGTCTTTCCTTTCTCCTGTGATGCACAACATACGGGATCTGGAAGCGCTGCTTGCATTTTCTGTCTGCTGTTACGTGTGCGCTTCCGCAAAGTTTGCACATCGGCTTGCACTTGTGTTCCTCCGATGGGGATTTCTTGCCGCATTCCCTGCATATGACTTCGTCTGGCATAGGACATACATCAGCGCGATGTCCGACCTTGCCACAGGCGTAGCAAACATAGGTCTGCCTTCTGAACAATCTGCAGCGAAAGATGCTCGTACCGCAAATAACATGATTGGGAACTTTGAGTTCGTCGAACAGAATCACCACTGCTTTAGAGTTTTTTGATTCGCTTTGCTTCAAGAGCCGTTGGGTTCCTGTCATGAACAATCAGCGCCTGAAGTTTAACCGGGTCGATGTCGAGGTCTACCCCTCGTATGACCCCTTTGCAAGTGCCGCCCGGGGCAGCCATATATGCATTGACTTCGTACTCCACACTGCCCAATGCAACACTGGATATGCTGGCATACGCCCTGGCGTTATTCTCCGTCGGAGTGCTCACCACCACAATGTTTTGCATGACGTTGGGACAAACTACGTCCTCGGCGATTTCTTCCTCGCCCAGATTTGCTGCCTTGGCGAGGGCGAATGCAAACTTGATTTGGCTAACATGCCTCATGTCGAGGCCATTGCGTGGACGGACAATCACCCGCAAATGATCTTTCGGAAACTGTGGCATTCTTGACGCGGCTATGACTTGCTTTTTGACGTTCGTGGGTAACCGACGAGCTGCAACACCGTCGCCACGCCGGGCTTCGCTTTCGGCGCCTCGCCCGTAGCGTCGGGTACGGTTTTGACTTTCCGTCGATTAACAGTCGTGGTCCAACCAGGAGATTGAAGTTCCTCGGGAGAAATATCCGCTTTGTCTACCGCAACTTGCATAGACATGGCGCAAGCGGTTACACGACGGCGAATAGCGGAAACGCACCGTGCGTCCCGCAGCTGTCGCGAACACCTGCGCTCAGTTGGCGCCAACGCCCAGGCTTAGCTCGGTGCCTGCTCGACGCTGGCAGACAAGTCGTCCCAAAATGATGAAAAAGGGCACCCACCTCGAAAACTGGGTGTCCATGGGTTCTTGGTGCTCAGGCCGATACGGTGATGACAAAAGGTCAACGTTTGGTGTCCAAAAAACGCTGCAGAACATTGAAAACGACGGAGTCGATAGGAATGCGTCCGCACACCTCGGCGACCGCAGCGCCTCCTCCTTCATGAGAGATACAAATAAATAGGTCTCCTCATTGCTCAGGCCACATAGGTCACATTCACAAGCTATATTTGTGTAACGGGGATCACTTCTGCTTAATGTGCACCCGGAAAGCTGCATGGCAGATTCAACCTCTATGCATCCTGCAGCTATGTCAGGGTTCTTTTCTTTGGAAAGCATGCATCTTCCTCTACTCTTGATTTGCAGAGTCACTTCTAGCTGGCCGTAGTGAGTAGCCAAGACGAGGTAGACAAGACTTTTCAGTCAAGCACAAGACCGGTGTGAATTTTAATTGCACTGCCTACGCCAATGCGCGAGCATCAGCGCATCAGCCATGCGCCATCGTAGGCATTGATGATGGTGTAACGGGGTTTATTTGCAGCGCAGAACGCAGAAAGCGAAGCAGTCAGCAGCGTCCGGCCAAGCGCAGCAAGCACGAGCTTATGCTGATGGCGATGCCCCTGATGCGCCGAGAAATGCAGCTGAAGCTCCTCTTCTTCACTACAATCGCCCTCCGCACAAAAAGACGCCATCCTGGCGGATTAGGGAGAAGAAACGACTAATGGGTCGTAATATGGCTTGAGACGAGAGACGTGGACAGTGTCGCGGCCGCGGTAGCGTAGGTCTGTGGATGGGATGATGGGCTCCACGATATAGTTGACGAGTGACGTTTGCTCTACAACGCGGTATGGCCCGATGTATTTGGGAAGAAGTTTTGCGGAGCGGCCAGGCGCGGTAGCAGGTGCCCGAAGCCATACTAATGAACCAGGTGGAAAGTTCGGAGCCGAACGGTCCCCAGTCTGGCGGGATTGCTGCTGCCACTGGTCCTCGGTGGAAAAAGAGCGGGCAAGCTGGCGGCATTCTTCAGCATGTCGGGCAGCTTCGGACAGAGTTGTACTTTCGGACTCATAAGGTTTATATGGAAGAATAGTGTCTACTGTATTTGAAGGTTCTCGTCCGTACAAAAGAAAGTATGGCGAAAACCCAGTAGTAGCTTGTACGGCAGTATTATACGCGTAGGTGACGAACGGGAGAACTTGGTCCCAATTTGAATGATCAGAGGCGACGTACATCGACAGCATACTTCCAAGAGTACGGTTGAAGCGCTCCGTCATGCCATTTGTTTGAGGGTGGTACGCTGTACTTGTGCAGTGCACGACTCGGCATTCGTTGAGTAATGCCTTCAAGGCGTCAGAAAGGAAGGCACGGCCTCTGTCACTTAAGAGCTCGCGAGGGGCCCCATGACGCAGAATGAAACGTTGCAACAGAAACGTTCCAACGTCACGGGCTGTGGCAGTCGGCAGCGCGGCTGTTTCGGCATAGCGTGTCAGATGGTCTATCGCAACAATAATCCAGCGATTACCAGCTAGAGTTGATGGTAGTGGTCCGTAAATGTCAATGCCGACGCGATCAAAAGGTCGACTAGGACAAGGAAGAGGTTGTGACGGGTAGACTTGCCCGGGAGGTAACTTTTGTCGTTGGCACTGAGCACACGAGCGAATGAACTTTCGCACGTAGTTATACATGCCACGCCAATAATATCTGAGTCGAAGCCTAGCGTATGTCTTGAAGAGGCCTGCGTGGGCGCACTGTGGGTCCGCGTGAAAAGCTTCGCAGATGGCAGCTCGAAGATGGCGGGGTATCACAAGGAGACACTTGCGACCGTCAGAAAGGTAGTTGCGTCGATAAAGAAGATCATCCCTTAGGCAAAAGTTGCTAGCCTGGCGGCGGAGAGCGCGAGACGGCGAAGGAGTGAGAGGATCAGAAAGAATGCTTATGAGGCCACTGATCCAGGGATCCTTTCGTTGTTCCACCGTCATGTTGCGCAAGGCGGATGACGCAAGTGCAGGCTCGAGAGAAGAGAGGCAAACACCTTCATCCGATATGGGTGAGCGAGAAAGGGCGTCGGCGTCCGTGTGCTTACGACCAGATCTGTAAATAACGCGGATGTCGTATTCCTGAAGTTTGAGCGCCCAGCGAGCAAGTCGTCCGGAAGGGTCTTTAAGTGTGGATAGCCAACAAAGGGCGTGGTGGTCAGTGACGACGTCGAATGCGTGACCATACAGGTAGGGGCGAAATTTTCCAAGGGCCCAAATAATAGCTAAACACTCTTTCTCGGTCACGGAGTAGTTAGCCTCGGCTTTCGTCAAAGTACGGCTTGCGTAGGCGACGACATATTCATCAAACCCTGCCTTTCGTTGCGCGAGCACAGCGCCAAGTCCAACACCGCTGGCATCAGTATGAACCTCCGTGGGAGCGGCAGGATCGTAGTGGCGGAGGATGGGTGGTGAAGTCAGCAGGTGGCGTAATTTGGTGAATGCATCGTCGCATGCTGGTGACCAGGTGGAAAGGTCCTTGTCGCCGCTAAGAAGGTCCGTAAGGGGCGCACATATGGAAGCAAAATTTCTAATAAAGCGTCGGAAGTATGACGACAAGCCGACAAAGCTTCTAAGTTCCTTCAAGTTTTTTGGCTTCGGAAAATCGGCGACTGCTCGAAGCTTGGCGGGGTCGGGAAGTATGCCGTCCCGCGATACGACGTGGCCAAGAATGGTGAGCTGCCGAGCACCAAAACGACACTTCTTGAGGTTGAGTTGAAGGCCGGCGTCGGTGAGACGTGTGAGGACGTGCTCGAGACGAATTAAATGGGTGTCGAAATCGGTGGAAAAGACAACTACGTCATCGAGGTAGCATAAACATGTGTTCCACTTGAGGCCTCGTAAAATAGCGTCCATCATTCTTTCAAAAGTGGCTGGAGCGTTACAAAGGTCGAAAGGCATAACGGTAAACTCGTATAACCCATCAGGTGTGACAAATGCTGTTTTCGGTCGGTCAGATGCTTCCATAGGAACTTGCCAGTATCCAGACCGTAAATCCAGCGAAGAAAAATATTCTGCTCCCTGCAAACAGTCAAGGGCGTCGTCTATTCGAGGTAACGGGTAAACGTCCTTGCGGGTGATCTTGTTTAAACGTCGATAATCCACACGGAACCGAATGGAGCCGTCCTTCTTCTTAACAAGAACGACCGGTGACGCCCAGGGACTGTTAGAAGGCTGTACAATACCCCGCTGGAGCATGTCAGCAACCTGGTCGTCAATAACACGGCGCTCCGACGCTGAGACTCGGTAGGGGCGCTGCCGTAGAGGCGTATGGCTTCCTGTGTCAATCTTGTGAGATATGTTCGATGTGCGACTGAGGCCAGAAGCGTGGCTGTCAAAAGAAGTACGAAACTTTTGCAGCAAGTTCACTAACTGGCTTCGTTCTGACGAAGACGTTGCGACATCGATGGAGCGGTGGAAAGCGTCAAGGAGTGACTGGTCAACAACAGAGTCAGAAATGAGTGCGCTGAGGTCCATAGAAAGTAAACTAGATGGAGTGTCAAAAATGTGACGGGCGTCGATCGGATGCACGTGACCGAGACATTCACCATAAAATAAAGGTAAAGGCCCTTCTAGCGTATTGTACACGAGCATCTTCGTGACGCCATGGTGGAGAGTAAGGAGAGCAATGGGCAGTGGAGAACATTTCCGTTGAATGAACAGGGCAGAGGGCGTAAATACAACATCACCGTCGGAAATAGCGTCACACAACACAGTCACCAGCAGAGAAGAGCGCGGTGGTACGGTGGTGTCGTCGGAAACAAACAGTTTATAACACGGCAGGGAGGCTTCGACAGCGTCAACGTCAGGAAGTGCAGAGAGCTCAAGTTCAGCGCGACAGCAGTCAATGACGGCATTATTATTCGCGAGGAAGTCCCAGCCGAGTATCATGTCATGGGAACACGAGGGCAGCACTACGAATTCGACAATATACACAATCCCTTCGATGACGACTCGTGTGGTGCAGGCTGCGAGAGGTGTTACACTTTCTGCGTTAGCCGTTCTAAGAGAGAGGCCGGATAATGGTGTCAGAACTTTGCGGAGTTTGCGGCACAGGTTCATGGACAGGACGGATAGAGCGGCTCCGGTGTCAACAAGCGCCATGACGACGATACCATCGACTGACACTTCAACGACGTTAGCTGGACAGGGGCGAGGACTTGTGCATGGCGACGGGGACGCAGTTCGTGCCTCGGGAACTGCGGCCGTTAGTTTTCCTGGTCGGTGGGTCCGGAACGGCGACGCATAGGGGAAAGCGAACGTCGACGTGGAGATGGGGAGCGGCGGGTCGGGCCGTGTGGACGATCAGAAGGAAAGGAAGAGGAAGGAGGGCTTGAAGGCGTAGACGAAAACTGAGGGTCGAAAGAGGGTATTCGTCGAATGTTCTGGGCAGCCTGGCGACGACGACAATAACGTGCCACGTGGCCAACACCACCACAAGAAAAACATATGGGACGGTTGTCGTAGGTCCGCCATTGGTCGGAGTAGACTCCGACTTGCGGCTGGGGGGCAGAAAACTGCGGCCGAGGTGGTATCTGCATAGGCGGCGGTGAATAGGTCGGCGGTGAATAGGTCGGCGGTGAATAGGTCGGCGGCGAAAAGGGCGGCGGCGAATACATAGGCGCTGACTGGAACGCAGGCTGTCGAGGTCGAGCAACGGCTTCGGCGTACGTGAGAGGTGCGGCGACTGGGGGAGGTTCACGGGCGGAAGGAAGAACTTGTGCGACCTGGTCTTGAATGAAGTCGCGGAGTGTAGACGGCGATCTGCGTGGTTGATCGGGTACACAGGACATCAAAGAGAGCTGACGAGCGACCTCAGCGCGGATGAACTCTTGGATCTTGGAGAGAAGAGGGGCATGGTCTTCTCCTATGCCAAGGGTGGAAAGGCTGGACGAAGAGTCGTCGAGCACCGAGGGACGTCGGGTGGAAAGACGTTGCCTGCGCAACTCGTCAAAACTCTGGCATAACTCGGTCAGTTCTAGGACAGTGCGAGGACTCTTTGAAAGCAACATTTGGAAAGCGTCGTCCTCAATGCCCTTCATGATATGCTTGATCTTTAGCTCTTCGGACATTGACTCGTTCACTCGCTTGCAAAGGTCCAGAACGTCCTCAATATAGCTTGTGAAATTCTCACCAAGCTGCTGGGACCTAGTATGTAAGCGTTGTTCCGCACGGCGTTTGCGTACCTCAGGCCGCCCGAAAACTTGTGTGAGGCTCGTTTTGAAGGCCGACCATGTAGGGAGTTCCGCTTCGTGGTTTATAAACCACAGCTTGGCCACGTCCGACAGGTAGAAAGAGACGTAGGCCAACTTGGCGGTGTCATCCCATTTGTTGTGAGTACTCACTCGCTCATACATTGAAATCCAGTCGTCAACGTCCTTGTCTTCTGTGCCTGAGAAGACAGGGGGATCTCGCAGACGCAGAGAACCGGCGCAGAGAACAGTAGGCGGTGCCGGTGGAGGAGTTGGAGTGGCGCTTGCGTCGGTAGGCATAATGGATGGTAAAGTGCGATTCCGAAGCTCCAGGGTGATCGAAACCCAGCAGAATCCACCACTTGTAACGGGGTTTATTTGCAGCGCAGAACGCAGAAAGCGAAGCAGTCAGCAGCGTCCGGCCAAGCGCAGCAAGCACGAGCTTATGCTGATGGCGATGCCCCTGATGCGGCGAGAAATGCAGCTGAAGCTCCTCTTCTTCACTACAATGGTTCTAGTGTAGTTGACTTGCATTTCCTGGTATTTTTCACAGCCTTTACAGCATCTGCGAAAACTGTTTCTGCAGGGTCAGGCTGCAGTATCTTCGTCACGTGGCATTGGTCTGTTAAAACTGAAGTGCAAAATGTACACATCAGAGAGCTCAACGATGAAGTGGCATTAGTACGTCTTCTGGTTCAGCCATCTGGGAGATATACACTTGTCAGTGCTTCGAAGTCACTAGGAGAAATAGGCCCTTTACCTTTGCTTCGTGTTGTTTGCATTGACTAGAGATGGGCAAAGCGGCTCACTTCAGTGAGCGGCTCCGAACGACTCAGCTCACTTAAATGAAACGGTTAAATTGAACAGCTCACCGCTTCACGGCTCACTTAAATTCATGTTGGCAAGTAGGAGGAGACAGGCCTCTCCCTCCCCCATTCAGGAAATGTGAATGAAAACTTATTTTATGCAGGCAGTTTGAAAGCAACGGTGCTTGGGCTGGTCGCTCTTGGATGCCTCTTCCTCACCCCCCTAACTCATGCATACATCTGCGAAAAATTCTGCACGCTACTTGAGCGCCACGTGCTTCCGCAAGCCTCTCTCGCTTCTGCGGGGACCTGTTTAGAGACCTGCAACTTGATGCGGCATCTGAAAGCAGCGATACGTAACACAAGATCGCATGGCACCATGTTGCGTACGCTTGCCGCAAGCTACTCAACGACACTCAATGCTCGCGTTGTTACAAGCATTTTAAGTATTAGTTTATTTTTGGTCAACAGTTGACGGGACCATAAAAAAGCCCTGTGATTTCGGCCAATGCCCCGCCGCGGTGGTCTAGTGGCTAAGGTACTCGGCTGCTGACCCGAAGGACGCGGGATCAAATCCCGGCTGTGGCGGCTGCATTTCCGATGGAGGCGGAAATGTTGTAGGCCCGTGTGCTCTGATTTGGGTGCACGTTAAAGAACCCCAGGTGGTCTAAATTTCCGGAGACCTCCACTACGGCGTCTCTCATAATCATATGGTGGTTTTGGGACGTTAAACCCCACATATCAATCGATTACGGCCAATGGCGTGTTTAGACTTTGGCAGCTCATTGAAGAATTCTGTGACCTAAGCGCTATGTGTTGCAGCTTCCTGTTGTAACTAGCGCATGATTTCTCTGTAGATTATCATCAGGTCAGCCGCGGTAGCATAGCAGTTGCTCTTTTGTGCCCGGCTTCTGACCCAGAGATCGCGGTTTCAATCCCGAGCTCCCAGCCACGGTGGTCGCATTTCGATGGAGGGGAAACGGTAGATGCCTGTGTACTCTGCAATGTCAGCGCAGGTTAAAGAACACCAGGTGGCCGAAATTTCCTGAACCCTCCAGCACAGCATCTCTCATAATCATGTTGTTTTAGGGACGTAAAGCTGCAGATGATATTAATTGTGCATCAATAAGAAACTATTGATTCGCTCCACATTGTTACACGGCCATTTAAGATTGCTTGGTCGCGAAGTGGGGTCAATCAAAATAAGAACACATATTGTCTTTCAAACCTATTTACTTGTTCACATATATACACTAATTATACAGCATCAGTGGGCTGTAACACAATACAAAGTGAATACTAAATCTAATAAAAATATGCAATACATGATGAAATACAATACAAAATGCCAGGTACAACAAAATAAAATGCAGCACAAGATGAAGTGGAATACAAGATATGCCTACAATGCAATAAAACAGTTCAGCAGAGTGTGTAACATTCACTATAGTTATGTGCAGTGAATACACTACATGAAATGCAGATTATGATTAATAAACAGCATTTTGGTGACCTTATTAGATGTCAGACGTCTCCACTTGTTGATACAGATTTGGCCTGCTTTAGAAAACATTCGTTTACAAGGAACACTTGTTGCGGGAATACATAAACCTTTCTTAGAGTGATTGCATACGAGTTAGGGTATATAAATTTTCTACTATCCCACCACTTCAGTAGATCACTCGTGCGATTTGAGTACGGCTGGTTCAGATATTTATTTATCTCAACAACGGCCTGAGCTCTAGGGTCTCCTTTTCCTTGCAATAAGCTCAAACTGGCATCGAACTTCTCCCACAGTAAGGAGGTCTGAACAGGTTTTTCCTCGCGTTCATTGCTTGGTCCAGGCTCTGTTCTCTTGATAGCAGCTTTCACCTTAAAACAAGTGCATTTTGAGCCAAACGAAATTTCACATCATCCCCAAACCCTGCACTTTAAACTGTGGATACAAAATTATTGCCTGTGAAATAAATTAGTTCGATTCTCTGTTATTAAATTGCTGTGTCGGACCAGCTACAAGTTGATTTGTGAGAATTTGAACTGTCTGAGGAGCGTCGATAGTAGTTTCAAGATACTATCTTACTTTTCTCATCATTATTCGAAACAGAACAGTTGTTTTAGGCAGAGGCACATTTGCTTCAGCAGAAACATTCTTTGTTACATCATTAAATACCGACAAAACATTAGCAGCGTATGACAGTTGTGTCCACTCTAGATCATCTAGTTGATCTTTGTACCTCAGTGATGCTAACGTTGAAACAACCGGCCTTCTGTTCAATAACCTCTCTAGCATGTCAATCAGACATGACCGTAAACAGGTAGCCTGATCAATGTAGTGGGCATTCTGGGCGTAAAAGCTAATATTGTTGATATAAGTCCACTCATTGCATGTTATGCAAACACCTGAGGCATCATATTAAGCTGATTTAACTTTATGTAGGAGTTCGCTTTGAATAGCGGGCAACAAATCGTGTGTCTTTTGGCTCGGTAACAAATACTTTGGAATCAGAATACTAACAAGTTTTCAAAATTCCACATCCTCTACCAGGGAAAACTAGTTGTATTCTTTGCAAATCGCCTTCAGTAACTGAACATCAACCATGCTTTTTTTCTATGCTGAGACTGGTCTAACTGCATCAACAAATCGAGTCAATGATGATTGCGATAACTGGCTTGATTTAGATGCAAGCGTAGATGACTTAATTGATGAACCTTTCGAAGTGGAAACTGCCGATTGCAAAGCCTCATCTGATACATATGAAGTGCTTGGCAACGGCGCCAAGGAAGGTGCAGTAGGGTTCAGATTGATATTTTTTATTTCAGCATTCATTTGCTTGCGCTGCTCATGAGCAAATGAATGCTGCAAACGCCCTCGCTGCTCGCGGATTGTGTTCGGGTGTAGTTCGGTTGATTTTGACTCTTGGGAACCTTGGGGGCCTTGCGCTTCAAATGCCGTCTAATATTTCCAGTTGGGCTAGATGACATGGATAGCACAGCTTGACAATATCTGCATTTCGCCTTGCCGTCCGGCAACTTTGTGAAGTGGTACCAAATGCCGCTGGTTGAGTGGTTTGCTGGCATAATCTAGTTAGAGAAGAAAAATGGAGAACGCTGTATTCGAATTTACTTTAAATTATCCCTACATCAATTGGATTCCAAACGATGTCATACCGATCGGCGGCGGCCAGCGTGACAAGCCGGGTGCCTCGTAGTGCTGCAGCCGGGTGCCTCGCAGCTTGCTCACATGGCCCGACGCAGGCGCGTTACTTAAATCTGTGGCCCCGTCACCATGGGCTGTTGTCTTTTTTGCCTCGCTTCTTGCAGACTCCGGAAAAATGCAGACGCAATATTTAAATATGCTTTCACGCTATTCCAAATTTATAATGGGTTGCTGGCTTCTCCACATCAATACGACCAGCAGACCTTGTCCAAAATGAAGTAAATTAAGATATTAGAGTAAGTGGTCCAGTAAGTGCCAAGTCCCTATTGGACCACAACAGAGACAAAATCGTCACTAGAATACTAATTGCAAGTAACGTGTGGTTGTTACTAATCAAGAGAGCGTACCCTGTATGCCTTCGCGATCGTTGCACATTTCTCTTCCCTACAGGCGCTTTCTCTTCCTTGAGCTGTGCATCCGCACAGGAAGGCAAAAAGTAGGTTATATGTATATTTGCTGTACTACCATGCATAGTCCTTCAATATAGTGCGAGAAAGCTGCTACCATACACTATGCGCTTATTTTTCAACTTGTAGGTGTGCCATGCTCACAACAATGGCATGCCTATATGGTCTGTGCTGTGGCTAATTGCAACATGATCAGGATCAAACAAATAAAAAAAAGGAAGAAAGATATATACTTTGAATTGTTGCAATGATATGGGCTTGACTCCATACTTTACAGCTGACAGGACTGTAGGCAGTGTCCGCTTCGAACTCTTGTTAAAACCTGTTTTTTGCAGGATTTCTGGCCGCAATATCTTTGTTTCACATATAAAGCCTTCTGCCGTCCATTTCGATGCTTCGGCATACCAAATGGCTTCCCGGAGAATAGCCCAGTTTCTCGGCTACTGTGGTGATTGTCCTTGCAATGTCCTGATTGAATCTGCTGATCGCTTCGGCAACCGCCCTCCGAACGCTGTGTAGTGGGGCATGTTTGTGCTCGGGCACTTGATCCCAGATGACTGAATGCAAACTCTCTTTGGCATTTTGTGTCTTGTCATCAGTGCACTGGTCCATGAGGGCTTTTTCACTTCGTCTATTGAAGGTGGGCTCCAGTGCTCACAGATAATATCGGACCGGCTGGTGTTGTGCGGTGGTTTTTCTGCTTTTGCCCTAGCTCGGTTGTAGCCTCACCAAGGCAATGTCCCTTCGGGGCAAAAGTCATGCTTCGGTGTGTCGTCAGACGAAAATGTGTGCCGCAGTGTACCCTCAACTGCCCTTGTCATGTCTGGCGCATAGTTCTTGTGGCTCCTGAGGCCATAATCATAGTACTAGTTGGTTATTTTTAGGGATGGGCAAATAAGGGATTTGATGTTTGAAGCAAATTTAAAGCAAATAATGATTTGGTCAAATAAATTCGAATTGAATAGTTCAAATAGTGTACATCGCATATTCTGAAGGAAAACTAGCATATTTTTATTATGACCCGACTAATTTACACAAATAGTCATGTAGGCACAGCGTTTTGGGAAATCGGATATGGTTAACAGTTCAACTTTATACACAAATCTTCACACTTCTTTTTATTTTTTGCTGCACTCAAAAGTTTTCATTTTCATGCTAATATACCAGCTGATCCACATGGTCTGGGAGCAGCAGTTCCTGCCGGCTGCTGACAACATTCCCTGTTGTTGAAAGCAGCCTCTCACTCCTTGCCTGTGGGGCACGAAACAGAGACTTACCTTTGTGCCACCTTGGCCAGTGCTGGGTGCAGTCGGCTGCCATGGGTTTTCCACCACACCAAAGGGTTTTCTGATCAGGGAAGCGCAGGGGTGCCCAGGTATTGTGTTACTTGCGAAGGGACACTTTCGTGTGAGTTGTCTTAGAGTGCATTAGGAGTGAATGAAGCAAAAAACACTCCAAAGAATGTTAACTGGAGGCTTCTCCATGGCTGGGCAGACAGGTTCCCGGGCAGGATCTGAAACGAGATGCCATTGGATGATGAAACTAGGTTCACTAGACACCCCATGTTGCTCTCAAACTCAGAGCACGAAACTGCGCACGAAAAGATTTGCCCATGCAGCGATTGCATATTCGAGGTCATTTGACATGCTCCATATTGGCACTGGGCATGGAGGAAGGAAAACTGAGGAGAGGCCCTCGCTATCCAAGCGGCAGAAAAAAAAGTGTGACAGAAGTCACATGCTTTTTCGCAATCGTTGCTATGGCAATGTGGGCACACCGCCGATGCTCCGTCATGACCCCGTCGTTGGCATATTACACCTTTGATCGGCTTGTTGTCTGTGAATCTGCAATTTTAGGAAATCGCTGTGTTTGCGGATGACGTAAGGATTGAGAAGTTCATTTTACAGTCAGTGTATGTCGTCACGGTTGCGTGTGCAGCATTCAGTGGGCCATCGCGAGGGGTTTTTGAAGCCCGCGACAGCTTCTTTGAGAAGGCGTCACGTCGCAACTTCGCTGTTTGCCTGTCCAGACACCATGCTGCTGCACTCCTCCGCACCGAAAGGATACATTTCCAAGAATTGAACGACACCTCCGGCAGCTCCTAAAGTTGGAGACAATGGTGACCCATTTCCATGCGCGACGGTGACGATAGGAAAGCATTGGCTTGGTGCTCTCACTGAAGGCTGCATCGTCAAGAGTAGAAAAGACGTGCCTAACCCAATTGTATTTGACACAAGAAGGCGATTTGCGAAGCGGTTGGACATGTTCAGATTCCTTTGTGTTTTGTGCGAGATAGTTTTATATGGGTCGAAGTTCTCTTCGAAGCGCTCGTACCCGAACGAATGCCCCGCCCCACTGTAACTTGACTGAAGTGTTGCCCCGTTGGTGCGATTGTATGAAACTATATGGTGTGATTGTTATGATGCACAGATGCAAGGTATAATCTGAAGGTGCAACATGCTTCTATGGAGGAAGGCCAATGCAGATGACATTTTTAAATTATGTCGTGTAGCCTTAACTTACCGGTTTACCTAAAAAAAAAGTCCACGGCGATTATTCTGTCGAGTTGCGCAGTTTATTTCTTGCATTGAGCTCAATAGGCTTGAAGCACGTAACTGGAAGTTTGATTGAAATGCTCAAAAGCAACGCTTGCACTCAATAAAACTTTGTTTTATTTCCTGTACACTCACCTGGGCAACACACCGATGTATATAACCATGACGTAAGTTTACATGTCTCTCCAATAAAGGTTGGGCACTTAAATCTGCAGCGCGCGTCATTGCGGTTTCCCACATCAGTAGGAACGGCATCCTCGCGAAGGTGAACTGCCACTGGCACCGCCCGATTGAAGTAGTCAGGTGGGAAGTGTTTTGAGACAAAAGACCATTTCGTCAGTTTCCAGTATCGTTAGCTGGGTCTAATGGCCTCGATTTATAGCCTCCTTCGACGGGGATCTTTGAGAAACCTGCACGAAAGCAATTATAAGTGTACGTGAATTTGCTGACATTATTGACACATGGACAAATAGTCATGAATAAATAGAACCACAGTGATATCACCATGCAGACAAAGCGAGCGAAAGAAGAAACTCAGGCGCTAGCTGCGCCGTGTCGTCAGCGTCGTGGTTAATTGCGCTGCGTTTTATTGCGTTCAAGAACTGTCACCAAGAGCCGTAAATAAATCCCAGGAACACCACGCTGACGCATGTAGTATCGTGCATTATGTTCTGCGAGGATACTCTTCATCATACCGTACGTCGAACACAAAGAATATTAAATACACTCACCGGTTGAAGCACACGCATGGTTCCTGTTTTATCGAGGGCATCGCAGCTTCTTAGTCCATGCAATCAGATGTATTGCTTTCCGGCTCGGTCAGCTGGCGATGTCCCTGCGCTCTGGCCAGGGCGACGCGATATTGTCTCTTAGCAACCAGATGAGCGTTCCCACAAGTGCGAGAAGGAGCACTCCTACTCTTCCCTACTTCCGGCTTCACAAAATGTGACGTCACAGCCTCTCAGTTTTTTCCTTCCTCCATGGCACTGGGTCATGACTACAAATTCTGTTATCTTTTTCGTGCTGCAGACTACATCATCCGCTGTCACATGGCTCTTCAAGAAGTGTATGTTGAAGACACCAAAAGTGCAAAGTGTTCAAGAAACACAGTAGTTGAGGTACCTTTCAAGCACGGAAGGCTGCAGTAATGTAGCCAAGCCTCCCACTTGAATGCTTTCCGGTACGCCCCAAGTTGGAGAGATCTTGGCAGCCTGTTGAAGCACAGTTGTGATCTTTGGCTCATCAATTTCCGCCAAAGTCCTGGCACTGCCAACGTAATACGCCTTGCCCAAACTTGAACACCAAATGCCTGCCGTCTGGCAGACAACACCAAGCAAAGTGTGCATATAGTCAAGACAGAAGCTACACGCGATGTTGAAGCAGGTACATTGATTACATGCGAAGGTCTTTTCATACCTCTGACTATGCGTTGAAGATCCGCTGCTGTTTTGATGTCTTGTTCCATCATAGCTGCCTCCCTGTCTTCAGCAGTCAGTGACAGGATACGTGACACTACCTGCATAATGAAATGAGGCTTTTAGAGCTCTGTTCGGGAATTCAACAACCCCACAGGACACATATGAAAATGGACAATGACACAGCACCTTTAATGAACTCTCCAGGGTGGAGGCACCATGAGCTACCTTGGTACTCATTAAACTGCAGGACATTCTTCATTGAAGTCCTGGCTGGAGCGTCTGCAACGCCTGTAATGCAGTACACATAAAAAAAAAGCAATTAGTTACTTTTTTAGCTCTTCAACAAAGCACCTATATAAAGGACAGAATAGATAACATGAATAAAAGAAGGTAACCCGATTCATATGAACTAGTACAACAGGTAAACGCTCATAGCATGCAACCAGAGCAGTAAGGTATTGGGCTAGTTAGTTTCGCATGGTGAGCTTGCCATGGCTGAAGTGTTTGCGAGGCAATGAGCACTCCGAAAGGAGCGACACTCACACAAAGTTCCACCCACGCCCAACTTAGCCTCGGCTGTAGCGAGGGTGCATTTTATATTTCTTGACGGCACCCACTGGGGTCGTACAGCAGAATTATATACATTATAATACACGTTTTTTTTACTAATAAAATTAGGCTATATTTAGTCTTCCAGGTATCGTGGACGCCGGCGTTCTTGTTGAGGCCGTGCTAATTGATGTGGTGGTTAGGTCGCGACTTGAAGAACCATGATCTTTGGCGCCCTATGCTGCTTGCACACAGCCCTATGGTGTTTGCGTTGGAGTTGATTTTTGCATTGGCGTATTCGTTGAAATGTGCAAGTATCGTAGGCATCTGCAGGTGTCTCAATTTCTTTAATGCCTTGATTTGAGCAGCTCTCCACTTAAATTCCATGTTGGTCTTTGTGAGGCGAGTTGGTTAATCGGCGATACGGGAAAATTCTTTGAAGAAGCATCTCTAGCAGGTGCTTTAGGCGCCGAACAGTGTGGAAGGAAAATATCGGCTCCGGTTCTCAACATCTGTTTCCCCCATTTGATCAATGTGTGTCATTGAATGGATTACCCTGATCGATGCATAACATCGAGAAAAACAAGGCTACATCAATTTTCTATGGTGGGTGAACTTTTCGTCGTTTTACGAGACTTTTTTTGTGCCGGCGACGCCGTGCTTGAAGGTAGGCCTACGCCGAGCCAGGTCAACGTACACGGACGCGCACCAAGTGACATTCGTCGGGGGACGAGTGGCCGCACGTTTGACATGCAAGTAATGATGTACGAGGAGAGCATATCTCTCGATGAGTGTACCGAAGAGTACAGGTGGGAAGCAGCAGTTTCTAAGCAAATGTCGACCATGCGCTGCTAGCGGGGACTCGGCCAGAGCTGGGCCTAACACGGACGTGGCGTCTAGAACATTTCAGAACTGCAATCGGGTCAAAAACAGGGTCACCAGGGCCTCCCGCATGCCCTACATGCCTAAAGATCACTTCAAGATCACCCTACGACCAAGTGGCGGCATCAATATTAGCAAGATGGGTTCCACCAAGGTAGGCAAAGCCATCATAGAAGCTGCAGGGCTGGACTTGGACCAGACGGTGTCAGACATAATCTGCCCGAACGTCAACCAGAAAATAATATTGGCGAGTACACCTTAGGGGGAAAATGCTGAGAGGTACGTGACAATAAAATCAATAGACCTGGGTGGTTGCAATTATGAGATCAACACCTATGAGGCTGCATGAGACAATACGTGCAAAGGAGTGCTAAGAAACATCGACGTCGCTTACGGGTCGGCGGAGCTTGAGTGAAATATTGCCAACCCAAGAAACCCCTTGGCACTCGCGGCTAAAGAATTAAGAATACCGGCACCGTGACCATCGCCTTCGACGGTCACAAGGTTCCAAATTTCATCATGCATGGTCCGATCCTGGTGAAGTGTTCACTGTACAAGAAAAAGATCGATATATGTTATGTTTGTGGCCTGCTCGGTCACAGAGCTGACGTGTGCCCCACCCTGAAAGAGACCATGTGTAGAAGATGTGGCACAATAAACTGGATTAAGGAACACAGGTGTCAAATCAGATGTGAACTGTGTGGTAGTGCACACCCCATGGCGGACAAGATGTGCAGACAGCGTTACACCATTTCATACGTTGTCAGTAGAAGAAGTGAAAGAGCAATGGTAGCCAACGCTGAAAAGGAGCAAGTCGACATTCCGCTGAACCTGCACTCGTCCTAGCTGCACTCCATGACATCAGCTCCAATGGACGACTCGAAGCCAACAGCAACATCTCGCGGCAGGTCCAGGTTTTGAAATCGCTCCCGATCCAGAGGAAGGAGTGCATCCAGATCCAGAAGAAGGAGTGCATGCAGGTCCAAATCCATGGTGAGGTCTGGGAATCGGAATCCATTGATCAACCTGGAATCCGAAGGAGGCATTGGTTCCACGTGGGCTGACAATGTCAAGGGATCAGAAATGACGGACAAGACGCCAACTACCAGAGGACATTCTTCCGACAACAGACGACTTGCCTGGGCCGATGGTGCGTGAACCGAACCGGTAAATGTCATGCTTTGCGACCCACCCCCAGAACAAAGTAGGGAAATAGGCTCAATGATGAAAATGAAGAACTAAGGGAAATGAACAAGATTATGCTTTCAGAATTAGCAACAATTAAAAGTCTTTTAAGTGAAACCGAGCTGACCGAGAACAAAAGCACGCAAAAGGAAACGCCAGTTCCCGCACCTGTGGATGATGGGGCCATGTCGGCCAAGCACAGAGCAGTCTAAAGTAAGCTCAAGAATACTGAAACGCACTTGGAGGAAATTAAACGCACTAGTCTCATTTGCTGATAAAATGAAAATGATCATGGACAGTGTCTCACAGTTGATTGATTGATTGGTATGGGGAGTTTAGCATCTCAAAACCACCATATGATTATTAGAGACGCCGTAGTGGAGGGCTCCGGAAATTTCGACCACCTGGGGTTCTTTAACGTGCACCCAAATATAAGCACACGGGCCTACAACATTTCTGCCTCTATCGGAAATGCAGCCGTCGCAGCCGGCATTCGATCCCGTGACCTGCGGGTCAGCAGCCGAGTACTTTAGCCACTAGACCACCGCGGCGGGGCAGTGTCTCACAGTTAACAATGAGTGTGGAATAAATACAGAATACATTAAATTATCCCATGGAAGGGCTTAAGGCATTTAGCAAAAGAGTGAGAACTCTTGAAATGATGACTATGTCCGGCAACAACAGAGCGCAGTGTGTACCATTGTTCCTCACAGCCCCCTTGATTCCCCAGGTAGGGGATACGAATATCGAATATGGCTCACACTAAAAGGGATTCTCAAGTGTGGCAATGGAATTGCGGGGCTACAACAACAAGCCTGTCATACTCCAGCAATATCTCAGATCACTACAATCTAAGCCGGATATAATTGCACTCCAAGAAACTGGGTACAGATACGTCACACTCACTGGGTATAGAGCTACAGAGTGCAAAACCTATGGTAGAGGCTTATATGTGTTTGTAAATAAGCAGCTCACACACATATCTCACGATCTGGGCACTCGGGACAAGAACTTGGAATATCTCATGGTGGAGGTATTAGTGCCGGTCTCATACAAAAATCAAAGATGCAACAGCTTATTTGTCCTCAGCATTTACAGTAACCCGAAGCACTACAAGTAACAGTTCAAGATAGTTTTCGAGATACTACGAAACTCGCAGAAGCCGGATGCCTCATCATATTAAAGGACTTCAACGCTGCTCATGAACTCTGGGGATATACTGCGACAAACTCCAAAGGCAGGAATCTATGGCATCATGCGAACGAGCAAGACCTGGTCTTGATTACGAATGAAGGGTATCCCACAAGAATTGGCAATTCTGTCTGTAGAGACCACACCCGACCTAATCTTTGTCAAGAACGTAGAGCATTCCATATGGACAAATACCGGTCAAAACTTTGGCAGTAATCACTATGTTCTCGAGGTTAAGCTGGAGGGTGAGAAAGGCCGCACTTGAGAATTTGAGGTTGTTGATTGTAATGTCTTTTGTAGAATTAGAACGCAAAGCGAACCAAATGATGCCAAACCAAGCCTCAAAGAGTGGTGCGAATCTATCAGGAATGATATCAAATCAGCCACCAGAAAGCTTCTGACGCTAACATGGAGGCCATGGATTCTAAACGAGCCTTTTTCATTTAAGCAAAGCAGGCCATTACTAAAAAATGGCAGACTCAAAGGCTCAATCGTAAACGAAGAAAGAAAAAGCAGAACTGAATAAACAAATAGAACGGCACTGCACCAACCTATGGCAGCAGTGGGACGAATTTTGTGAAACAGTTGATCGGCAGATCAGGAACGGCAAGGCATGGAAACTCATTAAGCACCTCCTAAACGAGTAAGGTACCAGGTCCAACCAGAGACACTGTCTTGCCCAGGCCATACACATAGCCCTTAAAAATCAAGACATTGAAACAGTTACTAAACAACTCATAGACAAATACCTACCAGTTGCTAAGGAGCAAGAACGATTTCCACGATAGGAATACCGGCAGCCCCTCAGCCGGAGCTGGATCGACCTTTTACTTTATCTGAAATCACAAGGGTGTTGAGTGAGTTAAACAGAAAGTCTGCCCCTGGCCCAAATGGCGTGATCGACAAGTAACTCGGGAATCTCGACGAGCCCTCTATTGAATCACTAATTTTATTAACAAAGCATGGAATAAGGGGGAAGTTTCAGATGAATGGAAACTTTCTCAAGTCATACTAATACCGAAACCGAGTAAACCTCCAAGTTTGAAAAATTTGCGGCCAGTATCGCTAACATCATGTGAAGGAAAAATTGCCGAGCATTCAATCCTCAACAGGCTTAAGGATTTCTTGGAGAACAACAGCATATACACCTACAATATGTTAGGCTTCAGATCCTTACTATCTACTCGGGATGCTATGAAGCAGAATAAACACCACATTCCAGACGGGTGCTCTAGAGATACCAAAGCCATCCTCGGACTAGACATGGAAAAAGCATTCGACAACATCAGGCACGAATACATCCTTCAAACGATAGAGAAAACTGGACATGGATCGAAAATGTATAACTACATAAAATCTTTTAAGAGCACATGCAGCGAGGTTAAAAGTAGGAGACACCAACTCAGTTGTGGTTCAGTACGGTGATCATGGAATACCTCAAGGCTCGGTGATCTCTCCAGTCCTCTTCAACCTGTGCATGATCTGCCTGTCCAGAAAACTGAGCAATATCAGCAACATTCACCACACCATCTATGCTGATGACTTTATCATATGGTGTACTGGTGGTAGGGAAGGACAGGTACAAGATGCACTTACAGAACTGGTGCAGACAGTGGAGGAATACTTGAGGCCCACTGGCCTAAGGTGCTCCCCACACAAATAGGAGTTATTACTTTACAGGAGAGAGAAAGGGGGAGATTTAAAGGCTGGAAGCCACGATCCGAAAGGGACATACATATATTGACCGAAAAGGGCATAAATATACTCAGAGTCGACACGATGAGGGTACTCGGTTTTTTTTATGGATGCAAATGGCAGGAATCACATGGCACTCAAGAAAATTATCTTCAAGACAGAACGCATACCGGATCAGACGACTTGCAGGCAGACAAAAAGGCATGAAAGAGGACAATCTTATCAGGGTGATCAACTCTTTCTCGCTATGTCATATTTCATATGCGGCTTCCATGTATAACTGGACACAAACCCAATTAAAGAAGCTTGACGCGGTGATCTGGAAAGTCATCAAGAGTGCACTGGGTCTCGCACTTTGCACCAGCACTCAAATATGCTCAAGTTAAGGGTACACAACACGACTAGAGAAATTGCGGAGACTCAAAAAAGGTCACAAATAGCAAGACTTGCTACAACTTGCACAGGGAGATTGATCCTCGATAGAGTCATGATCAACCCTATCATCAATCGGGAGACGTACACCAAGATACCACAAGACTTTGCTGAGAGCATCATTGTTGCCCCGTTGCCAAGAAATATTCACCAAACCTTCGTCGCTAGAAGCGTAGCCCGGGCTAAGGCTTTATTGAAGAAGTTGGATAAAGGAGGCAGGGGGGCTTGCTTTGTCGACTCAGCCTCTTATAAAGACCGAAGTTCTCCTTGGTAGTGGTTGACCACCCGGGTAGGTGTACCAACTGCGCCACGGTTTACACTTCCAAACCGGAAATCGCTGCACAGGTTGCCATCGCGTTGGCCCTGACGAATGATCGATACACCAAGATATACAGTGACTCAAAACCGGCCATCAGAGCCTTCAGCAGGGGCAGGATCACACCACAAGCAGTTCAATTCATTAGTAGTAAACAGGCCATTGATACACATAACATATATTGCTTCCCAGCACACCTTGGATCACTCAATGACATTCCCATGAATCCAAACGAATCGGCCAACAGCATTGCCTGCGAACTTAAGGACCGGGATGCTTTTACACATGGCTTTGATTCTGCTGGATTCGAAAATCTATTACGAGATACGCCCATGACATATAATGAAATTGCTAAACATTACTAACTGGGGACTAGAGAGTTTGCACCCCCTCAGAGTAGAATAAACAGAGCACAAGCAGTCACACTTAGACAAATACAGACACAGTCTTATTGCTCACCAGCACAAGCAAAATAATGGTACGGTATAAAAGATATGGATGTTGTTTGCAAGGCATGTAAAAAAGAAGTACGCACGCTTGAGCATATACTTTGGGAGTGTGGGTCGCTTGGCTGTGGCCTTCGATGCCGAGACGAGGCCCGGACACGGAGGGTCAGAACGAGCAGTCAGGGTGTGGCCCGAACTTGTTCTTCTGCTCTTCTCTCTGCGGTGAGCCGAGCTGTCCTCTTCGCTCAGGAGCTTGCTACAAGGTCCGCGCACGAGCACGCCCATAGGGGAGCTTAATCTTTTCACTACTATCACCATCATGGTGATTTCCACGCACTTGAAATGCTTATTCGGTCCCGCACACCGATCTTCTACGTCAAAGCACGACGCACTCTCTCCAGGACAATGTTTTCACCACATCTTCCCCCCAGTTCAAGAACAGCAAAACGGTGGGAAAAGAAGGGTAGGCACGTTCAGAGAGTTAATAACATGATACTCGCGTCAAGAGTTCTTGGTGTGTCTATACGAGTAATGGGACAGTCTAGTCAGTAGTAAGAGATGTGCGGCTAAGATAGTCGGCACCGAAATTGTCTGAGCTCCGAATGTATTCTACGTGGAAGTCGTAGTTCATCAAGAGTAGGCTCCAGCATGGTGCTCGTGTATTGATTTGTCGGGCAGAGTTGATGCATTTCAGGGGCTGGTGGTCCGATTGCAAAATAAAGGGCCTGCCATAGAGGCACACATGAAATTTCTGGACACCCCACATGATGGCGAGGCATTCTCTCTCAATTGTGGAATAGGCCGCTTCACAAGGTAGCAACTTTCTACTGGCGTAGGACACTGGATGCAAGAGACCATTGTGTTCTTGTAGGAAGACAGCTTCCAAACTCCGTGATGACGCGTCAGTGCGCAACACGAAAGGTCTTTCGAGGTTGGCTGCTTTCAGTATGGGTTGGTTTGACATCATTGCCTTGAGTTTCTGAGATGCATCTTGATGCTTGTCGCGCCAGTCTAGCTTATTAGGACTTCCTTTCTTCGTGAGCTCGGTAAGTGGTTGTGAAAGCTCGGAATAGTTGGGCACAAGTTCTCGGTAGTAGCCGGTAAGTCCGTAAACAGCTAGCAGCTCTTTCTTACTCTCCGGGCGTTTCGCTGACACGATTTTGTCTGATGTGTCCTTCTGGGGTTGTAGCAGCCCTTGTCCCACAATGTGACCAAGGAAGCTAGTCGTGGGGGGAACCTATCTCACTTTTCTTCGGCTTGATAGTTAGACGTGCCTCGCGCACACGACAAGGCGTAACGTGACGATGTGTCCCTCTCATGTTGTAGTCGCAACGAGAACATCGTCAAAGTAGTAATGGACATTTGGAATGTCGCCGACGACTTCTTGCGTCAATCCGTGGAATACGGCAAATGCGGTCGTGTAGTTCAAGTTATCCATTGCAGAACTTACTCACGTTCGAATTGATGGGCTTTTATACTCATAGGCTTGTATGGAGCGTGGCGAGACTTTTATAATTATCTACAGTTCTAATTATCCATAAATTCCAATTATAGAAGTTCAAATTAACGAGCTTTCACCTGTCTAGTAGGGCCAAGAATGCAGTCTGCCCAATGCGCACCTCTAAGAGAGGCTCCTTGTTGCTGGTCACAGCCGCTACCCGCAACGCTGTCTCGTAGGTGCTCGCTGGAGTTGCACCTACCACGTCCTGTTTCTTGGGCACTGTTTCTCGGGCAATTCTGTTGCACTGATAGCAGCGGGGCAGACCGTTACGCCGACCCGAAGAGCACTCGCGGCCAAGTTGGCCTATGCCTGCACAGCGGTAACACGTATTCCACCGCTGTCGAGCAGTTGGTATCGCCGCGGCTGTGGTGGCGTAGGGACATGTGGCCTGGTAGCAGACGCAGGTGATCCGTGCAACTGATCCCGGTGATAGAATGGCTATGCCTTTGCTCGGTGCAACGGCCAGTATGATGCCGCTGACAAATTCTGGAACAGCACCGCAGCCGCCTCTATAACTCCGGGCTGCGCTCTTGACAGGCCACTGAAGCCAGACACATTCACTGCAGGCCGGAAGGCAAGGTCCCTCGAAACTTGAGCGGTGAAAGATGGCGGTGGTTTGTACTGGAATCATCTCCAATAACGCTTCGTGAGGCTGTCAGCGGCCTTTCTCAGCTCCGCAAGATTTGCAAACTGCTTGCCCCCCACCAAATCCTGGAGTTGCGGGTGCATCTGCCGCAACACGCAGTTGTAATTTTTTGTGTCCGACGCTTCGTTGATCCTGTCATCAAAGTCGGTAATTGTGTAGATCAGTGGTTCTCAGCCATGGATGTGTCGGGGACCCTTCGTGGCCTGGTGAAAGGGATCGAAGACCCCTTGTAGCGGAGGGCAGGGGGGGGGGGGGAAGGTATGTAGGTAAACTAACACAACTGGAGTGTGAAACAGCTGCCTTTTATTGCTACCAAAAATGTCAAATGTGCCACATCACTTTATTTTGGACAGTTCTTCGATACATGGCACAGTCGCATTTGTAAGAAAATTTTGTAAGAAAATGTGCAAATATGTAAGAAAATTTTGTTTTAAATGTAAAAAAAAAAAGGCGGGTGAGCATTTTGAGGATCATAAAAATGGCTTCACGTCCCCCTAGGATCCGCGGGCCCCGGTTTGAGAACCACTGGTGTAAATGAATTCTCTTAAATTTTCTTCAGTGTGCTGAGTGTGGAGCTCCAGCTCCTGCCTCAGGCGCCATTTCGCATCAATAGAGGAAAATTTCGCAACGAACGCCGCCTTGAAGTCCTCCCAGGACGCAAACAATTTGACGAAGCGCTGCCACAACTTTGCGCTTCCCTCCAGCGCTGCAATCACGATATGCGTAAGCCTTTTGTCGGCGGCAACACCATTCGCCAAGCAAAAGGTCTCGATGTGGTCCAGGAATTTTTTGAGGGACTGCGTGTCGCCGAATTCAGCAAACTATGGGGGCTGACTTTTCGAGGCCTGGGGAGTACAGTCAATGCCGGCTGGATTACCACCGCTGCTGTCATGGCGCCTGCAGGCATGGGCTCAATCGTCATAGCCTTTGTCCGACGGCAGCCGCGATTTGTTCACGCTGTATGGCGGAGCAGTTGGTTTGTCCAAGATGGTGCTGCAGCAGCTCTTCCGGTACATTTATGCTGTTCATTCCGTTGTCATGTCGATCCCTAATGGGCCCCCACTTGTTACGCACGAAGATAGACTTGACGACAGGCAACCTTACTCACACAACCATTTATCCTCCGAGCCACATTCCGACTGCCCGCGTCCCGCTTCACTCTCTTCCCGTTGTTAAAGTCAGAAGGAGGAAGTAGCTGATGATGGCAACCCACCGCTGCCATCAGTTGTTGCGAATGGGGTTCTACCCGGTCTCCTGTGGTAGCGTGGTGTAACCGGGTGGAGGAAACGAACGCTGACAAGAAGAGGATACGAAAACAAAACAGGTTTATGGCACTATTTACACATATTTACAGCAAAGAAAGGTTAGTGGTTTCATAAACCACGAGCGTGATGGTTGAACCGTTACATGGTTCAGAGTGACGTCCAGCACTCTGCGGCGTCGTTTTATGCCCTGTCGGGCTCCTCCTCTCCGAGTGGAACACCAATTCCACACACACAACAGGTGAGGGGGACAAGCATGCACGGTCCACGTGAACGTCCAATATTGAGTTAGGAACACTTCACTGCAAGGTGGCGCAAGCAGGGCTCTTCCTCGTCGTGTGTGTGCCACTAGTCGAGAGTTCCCACGATCCTGACAGCATACATCAAAGGGTCCGCCGATTTGTTCGCTTAATTAGCGGGGCGATTTGCGGCGGCCGCCACGGTCTCTTCCAAGGAAGATGCTGTCTTTGTTGTCCTCTCTGGAACTGTTTACGATGTCGTGGCGACACGACGTCTCATCCTCCGGCGAGCAGGGACAATGCCTGGCGGGCATAGGCAGTCGGCCGGTCGGCTACTTGATTGAGGATTAAAAGAGCGCCGCTCCCTCGTCAGCTCTGGCGCCGGTCACGCCAGCTTCCCCGTCGCCCGATGAGTCGCCGAGGGCATCAGTCACCGCTTCTGCTCGAAGAGACGACAAAAGGGTCCGTAGTTCGAAAGTCAGGAACTCTCCTTTGCTTGTCACATGGTCTGGGTAATTACTCAAATCTTCGACAGCGTCTGGCAGACTGGGTGCCGAAGGGATTGAGAGCCTCTCCAGTGGACCGGCTTACGCACCATGGCGTCTGCCCAGATGAATTTCCAGGCCAAACTTAACAGCTCCTCCGCCGCCCGGAAAATCTCGGCTGGCCAACGCTCACAACCGCTGGGCATGAAGAGAATGGTTGGTGACGAGGACGATGGCCTGGCTTTCTACCTCCAGCTGCGAACTCGAAACCAACTCCCAAACCAGCTCACAATGATTTACAACAGCAAGGCGAAGCACACAACACAATACCATGCTGAAGTCAAGCACATTGGACCCGTTTAAAACCCTCCAGGCTTCTCAAGAAACACAAACAAAAGAGAAACCTGTACGCTAAAATTTTGAGACAATTTGGTGCCGCCAAAATTACAACAATCATGGACGTGGAGATGCTTACCAAAGATGGAACAAATTGCCGTGCGAGAAAAGCACACAAAGGCAAACATAATTTGGCCCCATATAACCGTAATCCCATTTTTACAAAACTAGCTTTCTCCTACCATACGCACTACTAAGTTGTAACTTACATTTAACTTCATGACTAATTTCATGAAACACAACCAACTAAATTTCACACAAATGCAGCCTGAACCTACAAAAGGTATCTGTGCACAATCTTTACTCTCAATAAATCGAACTCTGTAAATCCTTAAAACGCATTCCTAATCTCAACGTTCGGTATATAACATAACACTCAGCTAAAGAATTCCCCTGATCCCTGAGCACATACTAAAATAACAAAGGGAAATGCAACTCGTGCACTAACACGCTCATTAAATGAATGTAGCCTCATGCCAGCCCATGTTTTTAAAGAACGCACAGGACGATGCTGTGCGCCTTAGCACGACATCATACTCTCATTCAAAGAACGGTAGCACACCAATCGCACACCTAACCGTAGGCTATTTCCCTGTAACTCAAAAAACACTTGCAATGCTTTTTAAAAAAGATCTAGAAGGGAAAAAAACTGTATCTAAAACTATCCAGGGAAGGGACACAGGAATGCCACTTTAAAACCAAAATTGAGGAAACATGCTTTCAAGAAAATTCTTGTGTCTGACTCTCCAGCTTACTACAGCTGTCTCTCACTTCAATCGCACACGCGGCAGTTGCGGTCCTGGCGGATTTTTAGAACGCCCGACATCACAACGTGCACATCCTACAAGCTGAACAGCGCTGTCACGCCTTATTCGCGATTTCCGCCTGCCCTTGTCAGTCTGGCGGAGGGGACCCCAGCAATGCATGGGAAAGAGTGGCCATGCCGTCTTTGGGCTGGCTTCCGCGGGGTGCTTAACTATTGTGGCCCTTTTTCTAGCACATGTTCGACACTCTCGCCCACGCAAAGCCCGAAATCTCCACCGCATAATCCATCTCGAGGATGCACGCTGTAGACCACGATTTCGCCGCTTGTGCCTTACTGCATGACACAAAGACCTTGTTGTTGAACTGGCCGATGACCTACCCTTGTCCCGTTCGCCCGGCCGATTGCCGCCTTTTATATTCCTTAGTCGCTTTGTCACTCGCGTACGTTTCTTCCTTTTTCGGCGGCATTTGCGACCGATCTTTTTCTCATTGGTTTGAAATTGGTCGCGGGTTGAGTCATCGGCAGTATTACAGTTCAAAGGCAACCCATAAGACTTGCTCTTTCCCTGGGATTGCATTCCTACTTTCTTTTTACTATCGTCCGGCGGCTCGGACGCCTGAAAACCGACTTTGAAGTCTGTACTGAACTCATAGGCTCGCTAGCTAGGCTCAAAGGTTTTGCGCCTTTTTTTAGCCGCGTAGTGCCTTCTGTCTCTCTCACAGCCTTCCGACGTCTCTTGCGCCTGTGCCGTTTCCTGCGACTAGTCTCTGAGCCTACCACTCGCAGCTCAAGGTCGCTAATACTCTCACTGCACTCGTCAGCTGACGACACCGCGCCCTCTAAATGATTTTCGAAAAAATCACCTATTTCAGACTCTAGACTGGCGGACAGCTTGACGCTCTTAGGAACAGTGCAGCTGCTTCCCTTCGAAAAATCTCGCTCGCCTTGCTGGGAGCTGCCTACAACCGCACTGTTCTTCTCACTCTCTGCTTTCGCTGCTGCTCCTGAGCTTTCTCCGGTTTCCTTGCCTACTACCTCATTGTCTGCAAGATCCACCATCGCGACAAACACAGTTGAGGTCTGTACCAGTTTTTCTACAGCTATCCTAGCTGTTTCACTAGCATTTAACTGGCACAGCACCTCGTCGCACTTGCTCTGGCTTTCGTCGGGCTCTTTACGCAGCGCAGCATCTTTAGCAGCGCTCAAATTTGGTTCTTCATCGAACCTGCTGCTGTCCCTAAACGTGCCAGCCTTCTCTAAAGCTCTGGGCTGCACCTCACTCATTTGATTATCGCACTTCTCGTGCGCTACAGTTACGGATGGCTGAAACTTCCGCCTCATTGCCTCGATTTTCTGTTCCAATTGTTCGAGCACCAAGGCGCGTGCTCGATTGCGCTCTTTTCTATCCCTTTCCCGTGCCTCTCTTTCGCGTTCCTCTCGTTTCTGTTCCTCTCGTTCCCGTTCCTCTCTTTCGTGTTCCTCTCGTTTCCGTTCCTCTCGCTCCCATTCTTCCATTTCCTGTTTTTAAAAAATCTTTACTGCGTTTTTAATCTCGTCCTCACTGGCTTTTTGCGAGATCGGCCTCACAATCGCTGTCCTGCCCATTCCTTCCCCTACTTCAATGCCTAGATGCTTACTCACAGCCAAAAGTTCATCTCTTAGCATTGCCTTCCACGCCATGAATGCCGCTGTACTTTGGTCCTGCATTTCACACATAATTAGGTGATCCCTACAACTCCAAACTCACAAAAGGTAATCTCCCCAATTCACACACAATCCAGCTTCTAATAAACTCACACAATTGAAGCCTGGAAAGTCAAAGCAAAGACCAAGCACTCACCATAGCACAGCACCACGTCGTGAAGTTCATCCCACCGCTGCCAACCAGTTGTTAAGGTTGGAAGAGGAAGCTGCAGATGATGGCAAACTACCGCTGCCATCAGTTGTTGCGGGTCGGAAGGAGGAAGTTCGCTGATCATGGCATCCCACCGCTGCCACCAGTTGTTATGAATGGGGGACTACCCGGTCTCCTGTGGTAGCGTGGTGTAACCGGGTGGTGGAACTGAACGCTGACAAAAAGAGGATACGAAAACAAAACAGGTTTATGGCACTATTTACACATATTTACAGAAAAGAAAGGTTAGGGGCTTCACAACCCACGAGCGTGGTGGTTGAACCGTTACATGGTGCATAGCGACGTCCAGCACTCTGTGGCGTCGTTTTAAGCCCTGTCGGGCTCCTCCTCTCCGAGTGGAGCACCAATCACACACGCACAACAGGTGAGGGGGACAAGCATGCACGGTCCACGTGAACGTCCAATATTGGGTTGTGAACACTGCACTGCAAGGTGGCGCCAGCAGGGCTCTTTTTCATCGTGTGTGTGCCGCTAGTCGAGAGCTCCCACGATCCTGACAGCATACATCAAATGGTCGGCCGATTTGTTCGCCTAATTAGCGGGGCGATTTGCGGCGGCCGCCACGGTCTCTTCCAAGGAAGATGCTGTCTTTGTTGTCCTCTCTGGAACTGTTTACGGTGTCGTGGCGACACGACGTCTCATCCTCCGGGGAGCAGGGACAATGCCTGGCGGGCATAGGCAGTCGGCCGGTCAGCTACTTGATTGAGGATTAAAAGAGCGCCGCTCCCCCGTCAGCCCTGGCGCCGGTCACGCCAGCTTCCCCGTCGCCCGATGAGTCGCCGAGGGCATCAGTCACCGCTTCTGCTCGAAAAGACGACAAAAGGGTCCGTAGTTGAAAGTCAGGAACTCGCCTTCGCTTGTCACATGGTCTGGGTAATTACTCAAATCTTCGACGGCGTCTGGCAGACTGGGTGCCGAAGGGATTGAGAGCCTCTCCAGTGGACCGGCTTACGCACCATGGCGTCTGCCCAGATGAATTTCCAGGCCAAACTTAACACCGTGCGCCCCTTCACTGTTCGCGTGACACTTCCGCACAGACAGCGATGGGAGCAAGGTATGTGGCATGAATTACAATTTTCCAGCGATCATTTAAACGCAAAACAGGGCATGGCGTGCACAAGCTTTATGGGCACAGTCTAGGATGCATGTATCTCCGCGGTGCGCGGGCTGCACGAGAGCAATGCAGGACTAACCATTGTTCTGTGTTTCGCGGACAGGCCGTGTTTTTTAGGTTTGTCAGCTTTGCGGCTAGGTGTTTTCACTACGTCGGGCCTCTACACGACAGTGATGCTCTTCGATTTACCGTCTCAAACTCGCTGGGAAGCTGTGTGGCATTCAAATATTCTCATGACTTCGGGGAAGCCTCGGACTACCCGCGGACTATCCGCGGTGAGTCTGAGATGGTAAATCGAAGAGCCCCGGTGATTCCCTGCGGTCGAATAGAGAGTCCGCCACTACTGGTGGGGTAACTAGTGTGACAGAACCGAACTGTTAGGACGGGCTTTTTTGTGAAAAGATTACACCATGTAGGTAGACGGCGTAGAAATGTTATTTTTGAAGGTGATTGCGCACAGAGACGTGCAGAGCTTTCGCTATTCCGAGTAACATGCCGTACACGCATCCTAGAAAGGCAGCTCGGTTGCTTGTCCGCGTTCAAGCTACGTTGAGTCTGCAAGTACGGTCACCGCGCAGCAATAAAACAGTCATTCGGAAGATAAGTGCTATGCCCACTTTCGAATAGAAAAGTATCTGCTCAGGCACTTAACTTCAATTCCCTCAACGTGCGCGGACGCAACTTTTCTATTGGGGCCTCTCTCACTAATTTTCCTTTACCAATGAAATAAAATCGAAAAGAGCGGGGCGCAGTGCCGTAGGTTTCGAAAACTGGCACCATGAGTATCGCCAGGGCTTGACTGAATGACGTGCTGCATGAGTTCAGAGCGCAGCAGTCCTATTTATTCGTAAGACGGGATTCATTCTCTGAATTTTAGTCTCTTGGGCTCAGTTGCGTTGCAGCTGTTTTTTAATGTTGCAACTCACCCCACTTAAAAAATGTTTCATGTTGCATTATAAAACATACAGCTGTGGAGACAGCCATAACTTAGTTGTATGGAATTCAGCATTTTGGCTGCCTTACACTCGCAGCGTCTAGAAACCTTTGAAGCTACTTAGATATAAAAAATAACTGATTTAAATTCCCCCGAGTGTCCACAAGTGACTAATGCCTCTTAAGGCTTGCTGTGAAGGGCCATATTCAGGAAAGGCTGCTAGTAAACGGGAGTGTGCACAGAAAAAACTGAGAAGGAGGGGGTCACATTACAAGTGCATCATTAGTCCTTCAATGCACATATAAGTGTGAGCTCTATTCCCTGTGAGATGAATTTGTGATAGTGCGTGTGTTTGTAAACAACAATCGTTTAAACAGCTAAGAAAAACCTAGCTCATGACGTCGCACTGAATGTTTGTTTGCTTATATCTTGTAGGTATCCTTCCACCGCTTTCTGAAAGATGCAGTAACATACAAGTGTCGAGATGTGGCAAGATTCCTGAACAGTTTGTCCACATCACATGTTCGGGCACTGGGAAACGTCTTGCTGTGGCCATCGCAGTAGCTCAGCGCAGTGAAGCAAGTGTTGAGGAGTCGTACGGCCGTACTAGCGAACGCGTTGCCGTTGACCGCTTGCCCACATTAAAATGGCGGCAGGGTCAAAATGCACAGTGTTGCCAGAGCACAAAGCAATTTCGCATATGGTCCATTCCTACAATACATTGGCTTGTATACAAGCTAGTGGGTGAGCAAATTTTGCTGCTTTGCCAGAAATGTCTTGAAACTAATAGAAAAGAAGTCAGCTGGGAGACCTGAGCTCAAGATCGCACTTGGGAAGGAGAGGTTGGCAGGGACCAATGTGTTTGGATTAACCTATACGCACATGGTCTCTGCTTGACTGACTTCAATCCCATCTTTCATTGCAGGGATAAGCTTAAAATCCTTGTTTTTGTGTTAGCTGCTTCAAGCTGTTGCGGATTTACCGGCAATGAGGCGTTGCACGGCGGAAACGAGTAAGCACCAATGCCTAGGTTCAGGACCTATGCCTCGGCAGAGCCAGGTTTTCTGGCTTCTGCTGAGTAGCACTGAGGGGCCATATCTGACGGCATTTTTAGTTGACGACCAAGCACCACACTTTCTATCGGTTCAGGTGTTATGGCCTCAGGTGTTATGGCCCTCACACATCGTTGTTATATGTGAGCTTAATGACTGTTTTTTTTTTTCGCCCGATGCTATGCGCATAACTGCAGCAACGGCTGCCCAAGAGACATTAAGGATGCGCAGACAGAAGAAATATTAGTATAATGTACAAATTTGTGTTTCTGAATGTGCCGCAAACGCGGCGCGCCCATCCACTGCTGCTTTCTTGAGTCGCCGGGCATCGCCACACGATCGCATTCGCAGTGTGGAATGTTGCACTGTCTTCAAAACATGCGTTTCACGTTCAGCGATGAGAACACAGTAAGGCTGCCAGCACAAAATGCGCGCACATCGATCGATGAATAGCTGGATAGTTGAAAACAGTCGGTCACAAGGCTAAGGGGTTATCCCATTACGGCTTTGCTTCGCTATTACTCAAGTATGCTGCTGGGGCGCCAGACTGCGGTAGTATCCACTCTCTCTCATGTTTATTTTTTGCTTTTTTTAACCTCCGCGGACACACGCGTGCATGCGACAGTTCCTCTCTTTTCTGCGCCGTCCGAAGGTCGAAAGAGTAGAAGGGCATTTATTCTCACTTCGTCCTTGTCAGAGCAGTGAGGGTTTGCAGGCTCTTTCTTTTATTCAATTTTGATTTTATGGTAAAAAACAACACAAGCAAAGTCGTTACGTGGTGGAAGTGCTGCGTGAACCCAAACCGAATGGTAATGTGCACTTCGTATGACAATACTTTGGACAAAATGAAGGGAAAATATGCGAGAGAGTGTGAAATAGTTTTCTGTTCTTGAACTTCATTTGGCAAGTGACGTCAGACCCTGAATTTACTTTGCTTCTTTCACCTTTTACCCAGATGATTTCTTGAGCCTAAAATTGGGGACCCAGAACCTTATAACACCAATCTTATTAACCCCTAAGGGAGTACAGTCCGAAGTAAAAGTAGTATTATGCCCTTAAAATACCCAATTTTCGCTAGTTTGCTTTTACAGTGTACAGCTCATACTTCGTGATTGTGGAAAACACAAATTAATGGACCAGTCTATAAACATTTTCTTGTATAAGGGCAGAGAAGATAGTGCTATCTCCATCAGACATGAGCATTGTGTTACGGAGGTAGTGTTTCGACAGTGAGTGAAAAGATGATAGCTGCCTCAACCTCCATTATCCTTGATTTAGAGTCAGTGTTTTTCTGGCACACATGATTCTCCAGCCAGCATGCATAGTCTGTATCTCCAAGCTTTGGCCCTACTTGGCAACCAGCGCACTGATTACACAGAACAACGGTGTCCATGATGAGGCCCTTACAGTATTCAATAGTAGCCCCATCTCTAATATGGTATGTGTGTCCACGCTTGCGCCATGTTCCAACGTAACACACTGCTATATATCTCTCGGAATACATTGATCCGTTTCTTCGTAAGTGGCTTTTACAGCAGAAGCAGATTCTGCACAGTAATGTTTTACGCATTGTGCGTGTGGTTCCCTGAATTTCTTTAGGCGCTTCTGAAAAGTCTTGTGATGGAGGCCATGATAGGACATGTTCATCGCTGCCCACGAGTCGTTGAGATCTGTTTGTTCCTTGCCTATCTGTTTTGTTGTCATAATGGCTCTTACATTCACATCAAAGGCCCTCAAGTTATTCTGATGAGCAGAACTCCACAAGCTTGCAACTACTCTACAATGCAAGCATACGAGCTCAAGCTGTGTAGCAAGTTCAAGTTGGGTGCCTCCTCGTGCCTTCATCTCAGTTGCGGTGCACCACTGGCATGCTGTCTCAGATAGCAGGTAGTCTAGGGCATTCATTTGCTCAATGAAAAATTTTCTGTCTTCACTTGTAGCCGTTGCAGTGTGTCACTGGTCCCATTAATTAGGGAAGCAATCGCCGGGCTAACTCCTAGGGTCAACATATCAGCCCCCCCGAACTGCACCATGAAACCACGGACCATTTAAATTTTGTCCCATTTAGCACACCAGCAAACGCCGGCTGTGGACTAAAATTTCTGCTTCATTGCAGGCACAGCACCAAGTTCTCCTTGCACAGCAGCATGTTGTTGATGAGCCGCTTCTTTTTCCTCACACATCACAAAACCTGTTTGCAAATGCACAGTTGACGACACGATCGCACTCTTCGAGGCCAATAAAGGAGAGGTTGTGGAAGCCACCATCGATGAGCACGAGACACCAGGCACGTCTGTAGTCACAAATTCTTGCACCTGTGGAACAGGAGGTCTGGTTGCTAGGTGCGTCGATGTGACCACTTTCTTGCGTAGATGAAGAACCTGCCTTACCATTACTGTTGGCGCTGTCACCGTTGGCGCGCTTCCGAGTGGAGTGGCTGTGTTTAAGTGCCACACGGGTTCTGTGAGTAGTCCCTGCAGAGAAACACACCCTTGTGTTGAGTGGCACATTTTGTCCACTTATTAGAAAGTTTTATAAGTGCTTCTAAAAATGTTGCTCTCTTGGATTTTGCTGTCTTTTTTATGGTATCTGGACATCATTAGGTGTACGATGGTGTCTTGGATACCATGAGGGGTACGATATTCTCACATTGTGTCACACAGTTAAGAAGCATAATATTTATAATGCGCTGGCTTTTACGGTTCTGCCGACTTATGGTTGAGACATATCTTTACAATAAGTTAGTCAGGTCTTGAGTCCAACTCCATCACTCTGCCAGCCTGGGACTTCACTATGTGTGCATGGATCCCTTATTTTTATGATCTTCTGTTCTCTGCTCCAAACCCTTCCCTTCACCTGTTACTCTATAGAACTGGGGTTCCTAGGTGTTTCATCGTGTACCGCTAATTGTTGTTACATTTTGTGCCATTTCTCGGGTACTCATGCCAGTATTTAGTGCATTAAGTGAATGAAGGAACATGTTATGCTGATGGGCAGCTGCACACTGAGCAGAACAATGAGATGCAGAGCCATGAGAGAAAATATATGGAATATTGTCACGGCAGAATGCAAACGCAAGACAGTGAGAAGTTCTTGTATATAAGAGCAGAGATTCGCTCGCAGGATTTCAAGCTGGACGGTTGTGCCCTCGCGATCTCCGACGCCAGCGTAGCTCCCGCCGACTGGTTCGCCCTCCGCGGTCTCCTGACGCCGTGCAGCTCTCGCATTGTGGCGCCCCGCCCTTGAACTGCTTCGACCGGATCCCCACTTTCCTATCTCCTTCTTTTTTCCGTCGCTTGCCTGTCTTCTTCTTCGTCTATTTTCCTTCTAATCTTTTTATCCCTCCTTCCCCCCACCCCTATAAGGCACTGCGCCGTGTCGCCTGAAGGCAGACAGAAATTAGGTGCCTTTTTTCCTCTTCATTCTAACCACTACCACCACCACCATATAAGAGCAGGAGGACTGTTAGTTGACACAGAGAACAAAAAAAAAAGCAGGCACACATGTCTAACAAGACTGAAACCGTGGCTTGCCCTTCATGATGAACCGGCAGCACAACCACACACGAGCAGAGAAAAAGTAACGAAACACAGCGCTGTGTTGTGCACTTTCTTTCTTTCTTTCTTATATCCGTGCATGGTTGCACTACCACTTAACATGTCTTCGGAAAAATCCAAAAGGCCCACTGAACATTGAGCTTCATTATGTGTCCCTATTGTCTTTCTCACCTGCAGAGCACATGTGTACATACTTATACAATAGGGTGCATTGTAAGTGTTCGTCACCTATATGCCTCATGGTTGGAGTAAAAGAGCAATGTGTGAAGAAAAAATGTAAAAATAAAATTACGCTAAAATATATGCACTATTTCTTGTTGCTCCATTCTCAACCTCCGTGTACTCTACTTTAGCATCTATGCACATGGCCACTAAAGGATTTTGGCAGTAGTTTCTCTGAAGTGGCTTTTAAAGCTGCTATTTAATCAGATCAAGCTTACTGAATCCTATGAACTTACCCTTCTAAAACAAGTAAGCAGTCCATGCTTTATTTTCTAGCAAGGTACCTTACCAATTTGGCCTTGAATCTATGCACTTTACTTGAAATTGTACCCCAAACTATACCTACTACAAGACAATCATTCCAATTCTGGTAAGTGCAGCAAGTGGCCTATCAGTTATGAATAACGATTTCTTAGCGAACTGTCTTAAGAGTTCACTAATGCAGCATTGTAATGGATGTATCATTCTGACTCATAGTTTCTGCATAGTTTCTGCATGCCAATCTCTTCAGTTAGTTTCTCTATCGGTGATGATCACGTTTTCTATGCAACTCTTGGTACCACCATCTGCATGCACAGATTGGTGTATTCTGCAATGCCTTAATCGTGCATCTTATCACTTGCCTTGCGATATCGCAAGTAACCTGTGTCTTTCTCTAGACAGTAACAGCTATAAATGATTTGCCTCACTTACCTAGTTTTTCTTACAAATAGTACGACTTGTTTCCATTTGCTCAGTCAATGAGCCTGAACACACAGGGCACACCTTTGCAGTTAAAAAAAAAGTGTGCAAATAAATACCAATACAGAGTTCGTAAACATCTTACATTTTACGGAAACGGGTCACAAAAACAACCATGAAAAAAAAAAGGCAATCAAAATATTTGAACAGAAAGATTGTTGTTTTTCTGCACTTAGGAGATTTGGGCCTTCTGATATGACTAGAACGAGTTTCAGCAAACATATACATATAAAAAAATCGTTCTTGCAAAGCGCAGGTCAATACATACGTGGAAAATTGCACAAGATAAATGGTAGGAGCTTCCTGCTGTAATCATAATAACTTAACACAATAAAATAACATAGAATTGACTACAGTAACGAAGAAGTATTGCAAGTAAGTGGCCCTTGATCAATGTCAAACATGTATTGTAGCCTTGGAAGCAGACGAAGGGCTTGAGATGTGCTTCCAGCCTATTTCTGATACTTAGTTTGCAGTATATGGCTAGAATACACAGCTCAAAATTTCTGTTAATTATCATGAGCAATGGAGTGCACTTAGGTGCTACAATTTATCGCAAATGTGTATGACTAAACTGGATACACTGTATAGTAGTAGGCCTGAAGTTTGGGGACACAGTTTTTACTCAAGGTACTGGCTAATAAATTTTCGTAACATGGGTATCAGCTGTGCATGAATGACAAGTGGTACAATAATATAATGCTCTAATACAGTGGTTCTCATGTCGGGAAAGTTTACGTTCTTTGGAAGCATTTTACGTTTAAATACAAGGAAAAGGGGCAACTTGGCGCCATCTGCTGTGCATGCCAGTAATTGCTGTAACCACGGGTTTTCTCATTGCCCATCGTTAGTACGTGGATGTACACGTTGCACTGCAACAACATTATGCATTTCTAAAAAGCAACAAGCTTCTGCTTAAAAGCCTCTGGGAGCTTCTGGCACACATCAGTTTGCCTGAGCAGGGAAAGCTCTTTTCGCTTCATGAACCGTGTTATCCAATTTTGACTTGCCTTAAAATTGCCTTAAAATTGCTTCTTGAGAGGCCTCGACTCCTGGCTATTTCGTAGGCTTTTACCTTAAGCACCTCAGTTTTGACAGGCGTGTAGTGCACTTAAAGCTGCCTCACGAAGTCTGCAAACTTTTATCTTCAAAGCCAGTAAATTTTCCCGTTTGTGGTCCGTGGTAGCCTTTGCTTTACAGCTTGCTGGTGAAAATTTATTTTTTCAACTTTCACCAATCACGAACACAGGTCTCTGGCAAGCAGAAATAATGAGCCGCCTTCTTGTTGTCATTCTCTGCCGCGTGCACAATAACTTTTCGTTTAACACCATTATCATGACGGACATGACGCATCTACGAGGATGAAGCATTCGTTTGGCCTAGCCCTTTCGGCCCTGGCGGTGTCAATTGACACCAGCGCACATTTTCCCTAGCATCTCGGAAACGCAACCAATACTGCTCATATTTTTGGAAGAATAGTTCCTCAATGATTCCCACTGCAATTGATATCAATACTGCGGCACATTTGTATTCTAATATGCCGCATTATTGCGGCACATATCTTCATTGAGGACGACGTCACGGACTTTCTCCATTAGGTCGTTTGAGCTCCAGATGTGGGTGCCACGGTGACCTACAAAGGGTGAAATAACACCATGAAGAAATCCCGCTAGCTTGTGAAGGGGTGAGCGTGTAAAATCACTGTACTGTACTTCAGCCATCAAGTTACTGTACTTCACCTTACTTTGTCACAATGGTTCAGCACCGGCTTTGCACGGCCTCCCCAAGGTCCACAAGCCAGGCGCTCTCATGCGCCCGATTGTGGATTTGACACGCTCACCCCTGCACAAGCTATCAGGATTTCTATGTTGTGTTCATTCACCCCTTGTAGGATAACGTGGCACCCACATCCGGAACTCGTACGACTTAATGG
This sequence comes from Rhipicephalus microplus, assembly GCF_013339725.1. Classification (NCBI taxonomy): domain Eukaryota; kingdom Metazoa; phylum Arthropoda; class Arachnida; order Ixodida; family Ixodidae; genus Rhipicephalus; species Rhipicephalus microplus. Next base: position 74,060,283 of record NC_051165.1, read on the forward strand.
ACAAAGGCAGTGACGTTGTCCTCGATGAAGATGTTTTAGTGTCCTTTGACGTGAAATCGCTTTTTATCAGTGTGTCTGCAGAACTGGCTGTGGATGTGTGCAGAACAGCTCTGGAATAGGATGCAAATCCAGCGGAAAGATCGCCAGTGGACGTACCGGACTTTGTTTGGCTTTTACGGTTCCATTTATCGAATACGTATCTTACTTTCGAAAACAAGTTGTACAAACAGATCCACGATATGGCTATGGGTGCTTCTATATCAGTGATGACTGCTAATTTGACTATGAGAGCGATTTAAAGTCGAGCCTTCCCCTCAGCAGTCCAGCCTCGAAGGTGTTTTTCTGCTATGTGGACGACATTTCTTGCATCATTCACCAAAAGGCAGTTCAGGCGTGCGTTTCTATAGATTCATACTATGAAGGGTCGAAACTTGCGATGGTAGGTGGAACATGATTAATGTCAAAAGAGCATATCAACAAAGGTCAGATGAATAAAACACACTTTCACAATGGCTTTCAACAATATTTTTTAACGAAGGTAAACCCACATGTGTCTGCATTGAAGGTACACGTAGAGAGGATGCAGTTATCAACCGCATTGATCACTTAACGGCCAAAATTTTGTCTCATGCTGATTGTTGCCAAAAAAACTAAACAGTTCAATGATGACAGAGATACATTATTTTTTCCTGCTGTTGCTCTACCAATGGGGAGCTTACACACAAGCTGTGAAACTCTCTGGTGTCATACCTTTTAATGACCTCTCACACTAACATGAAGTGGTGCCTACCTGATACCTCGCAACCCTCAAAGCGGAGCGCACAGCCGTCATCACAGAAGTGAATTCCAAGGTGACTGCAGCTGCGGGTCTTTTTTTGCATTCCAAGCTGACAGTTCAGTGCCGCTCGCATATAACTCAAAAAGTGTCGGATCAGAAAATTTGGCGGCTGATATGTGTAAGCACCCCGTCAGTTGCGCTACTGCAAAAAAAAACATTACGTGTAGTGATGAATTTTCTGCTGAATGGGTTCTTACAGGGACTGGAACAAGGATAAGGAGCAGCACCTAATTTTTTTCTTTAAATATACAGGAAATCAAGATACAGCAAATCGCAACACGCAGGACAAAGTTTACCGCGAGTGTGATAGCACCAAACATCATGTAGCAAAAGGTTTCCAATATGGCAACCGATTGCAAAGCAGGTTCTGAAAAAAAAACAATTACATCAATACCTCACCAAGAGAGTAAAAAAAAATTGGTTGTCTGCCCTAAATGTACAGATCACATAACGACTGAAATAAGGTCATACAATTTACCTAAAGCACAAATGCATACAAAATTTTGAAGGAGTGGTCACCTAAATGCTCCCGAGTTAATTAATGTGAAGTTTGTCCAAATGAAAGTACAGTCGGCTGCAAAATTTGGCAGGGTCTGCTGCACGTGGCGTAGTGGCCATAATAAATGAATGAATGCTTTGAACGGCCCTCTTTTTAACGGGCCGGCCGGTAACTTGAGCTTCAGAAGGCTCGACAATATGAAGGGAAAAAAAAGATACTTTTTCATAGGTTCACCTTTTCTTCCTCAATTAAATGAAAGATCAAATCACAAAATTTTTAATCAAGCTTTCTGCCTCTTACGGCAGAACGTACTCACTTTGTCCACTCTTTACTATTGTAAAGAGTGGGAAAAATGAGTACAGAAAAACGAAGAGTCTCGTCCTTTTTCTTCACTAATACCACAGGTGACGCCCACGGACACTTGGATGGCTGAATGATGTAGCATAGCATTTCATCGTCTTGTTTCTTCACGGCCTCGCGTTGCTGCATTGAAACTCGGTTCGGACTCTCTGAGACAAGACTCGCGTCCATGCATCGAAACTCGTACCGGCTATTTGAACTAGTCGGCACCTTCTTTTTTTATGATGTGATGTTTCGCGACTGGGGTTTTCGAATTTTCGGTGATGATGAGAAGCAGTCCTTGAATTGCAGGAGCAGGGAGCAGGTGTTTGAGCTGGCCCTGCTTGCACTTCGGAAGGCTAACGTTAACAACATCTGGTTGGGAACCTTCATGCGTCAAAGCAGCTTCAGCAGCATCAAAGAGGGGGAAAGCATGGCGACCGTCGTATCAACGTTGAGGTGCCTATATTCGTGGCTAAAATTTGTCAGCACTATACATTTTGCTCTTCCCTCACGCAGCTCCACTATGGCTCTTGTGACGCAAATATGACGGTTTAGAATTATATAAGTGCCGATCACCCTGGCTGAAACCTTCAACATTTTCGAATTTTTGCCGCGACGAAAAATGATGACGCTGGAGAAAGGCGGCACGGCGACCTACTCTTCTATTACATTCAATGCGTGGTTATCCGGCATCGTGTATAGGGTGGCAGCGCGTTTCCTGATGTTAGTGTTATTGATTCAGACCTCAAGTCGATGATGGCCCCATAATGACTTGGGAAGTCCATCCCGAGTATCCCGTCCCTGGGACACTGTTATAGAATAACGAACTCCCAGAATAAGTCTAGTTGTTGATTGTGACTTTGGCTGTGCAAAATCCAGCCGGCGTTAAGAGGTGGCCTCCAGCAGTCCGGATTTTGGGTCTACTCCAAGCAGTCCTTTCTTCAGCTTGGCGGCAAACGGCCCACTGATGAGGGGATAGTCTGCACCACTGCCCCGTTGTGATCATCGACACGTGACCGTCGAAAGAACATCGAAGTCGCTTGTTTGTCGTCTTGTGTTGTGGTTTGGTCGCGACGTCAGATCAAGAATACGTCTGTTTTCTCTGCTGCTTTCACTTTGCATCGTCAGGTCTTTTTCTGGCCGTGAAATTTCGACTTCAGAGCTGTGTATGGGTTGTCGCACGTTCTAGAGGTTTCGTCATGTTATCGTCGGCGGGGGCCGAAGATCTTCACTGGTACATCATACAGCAACTACCTCTCATCAGTTGCTGCCCTTCCGTTTTTCGAATATAGGCTGACGAATTGACCCCGATTGGGGCCGCTATACTGCTGTTGTCACTGAGGGAACCGGTAGGGTCCTGATGATGATGAACGCGATGACCATCTAGGTGCCTGTTGAGTGCTCGTCAAGTCGAGAACGAAGCACTGTAGGCCATTTGCTGGTACTAGACACAGCAGTATGTGTGGCCTGCTTCTCCGAAGTGGTAGCACTGCGAGCGGCCATCAGGAGCATGCCGAATGCCAGTCTTCCTTGAGGTGCTGCACAGTTCAACAGGTGATTGGTATGGCAGTGATGGTGGTGGTCTTTGGCGATGGTATATAATGCGTTTCTGCTAGTTTCGCTCTGATAGTCTCACGCAGATCATCGGTTTAAAATGCCTGAACCTCCACGTAGGTTGTCGTCAAAATGCAGTAGTTGTACTGCCTCGTACCCATTGCTAAAAAAAATTTCAGTCGTCGTGGCCTCCGAGATAAATCCCACGACTGTCTTGGGTGGGTTGCGTACAAGGCCGGCAAAAGGTTCTTGCCTAACTCCCCACATCAGCCAGCAAAGCATCTTGTCCTTGAACCTTGGATGTAGCGGGATCAGCATGACTAAACAGGCGCATCATTTTCTCGGTGTTCATCTCAACGTTATTGTTTGACAGCTGTATATGGCTTTCCAATAAATGTTTCGGCTTTTCCCTTCCGGACGACACTTGTGAAGGTGTCCAGAGCTATGGCATGAAAACGATCCCAGGTCGGAAGTGTGGCTTCTCGGTTCTCGCAGGGGAAAATAAACACGCCTCCAGTTGTCCTCGTCAGTCCGGTCATTGAAAAGTGCAATGTAGTCGAACATTTGATACCAGATCTCCAAGCCTTCAAGTGGCGAACCGCTGAGAATTGGTAGCTCCTTGGGTTGCCGGAGCAGGATTGGTGCAGAGGGCACAGGGGCTGTCATTGTCAGCGTGATCGAGGTGAAGGTCTTGGTTTGCCGAGACTCTTCAGGTAGAGGCTCGTACTCTGGTGGTAGGCATTGTTGCATGCGACTGGCTTGCTGGTCAGCGTTGGCGTCCCTGTCCCCTGGACGGTGTGGGATGCCTGGATGGGGGCGTTCGGTACATGGGTCAGGAAGCACCACCACAAAATGTCACAGGGCCTTTGACGTAGAAGAACAGAGCAGACTGTATGTACAGGATTAAAAACTGCTTATTGGTCAAACTTGTGACCGGTAAACTGAACGTCAGAATACAGCGATACACACTGGAACTGAAACACAGCGCCGGCCGTCCACCAACTGACAAGCGGCGAAGCGCGTCAGCATTTATTCGTGTGCTGTCAAACATTCCAGCCTTATCACTAGTCGTCGCGCAATCTCTGGAATGATTTCGAGCATCCGCGTCTTGTCTGCTAGCTTAACAGAAAGATCTACAATAATTGCAAACCTTCTCGAACAATGAGGCACCCATTACGCTGAGCATTCTTGATAAGCTTCGTGGGCGGTAACAGAAAAAACAAAAGTTAAAATTAGGAAAGTGCGTGGCACACTAAATTCGAGTCCCGGAGCTTCACTTTTCATTCCGCATTTATCTGCCAGCCACTGTATATCTTCTCGACTGGGCGAAAATGAGGCAATATAGTCAGCGTAAAATAAACCAGGAAATTTTTCCGCAAGCAACTTGTGTGATAGATGAAAAACAATGTTGCTACTTTTCAGTGCGATTTCTATCTTCATCACGTACAACCTGAATAACAGTGGGGACAAATGACATACCTGACTCTGTCCCTGCATAATCACCGTTTCATTCTCTGGTGCTTCCTTCCAATTCTACGCAAACTCTGTATTCTCGGTATATCTCCCTCAAAAGCTGGGCGTGATGGTAACCTAAGCTCATTTTTCTATGTCACACGAAATGGCCTTACTCGCGTTGTCATACGCCCCAGCGATGTTTACGAAAGCCACACATAAAAACCTGCATTCCTGAGCCAGCTACCCTCACATGGCATAGTGTTGGGGCTATCGGCCATGGCTTCTGTGATTAGTCCTGGCAGGGACACATTCCTAGAAGTAATCACAAAGGCCACGACTGATAGACTACACACAGTGCCATGTGAAGGTAGGTGGCGCTGCAAGGCAGTCTCCCGTCCCTCCCCTATGCGCTGCAAGTCTGGCGACTTTTTGCGGCCGACAGTACATTGTAATTGCAATGTGTGTACAAAAACACAACAATTAGTTCATATAAGGTTGAGGTTTGAAAAACAAAGCATTTTGAAGCTTTGAAATACAACAAACTTCTAGTACAAGCATTTTGTTCAGTCTACTATTTACTGGACAGAAAAAAATGACTAGCATGTTCAGTGAAACAAGCTAACACCAACATCACTTGATATCTAACTCTGACTCATTCGATAGCGACCAAATCGAGCATCCACCAAGCAGTCTAGTTAGCCAGATAGTACAAGATGCAACAAAAACTCACGTGAAGCTCTTCTTCACACGTTAACGATTCCCTGACACCTTCCAGTTCGCCAAATAACCCCCACCCCTAACAACAACCAAGAATCGTCCCCTTCTTCTAGTAAAGGCCCCAATCATTGCTTCATATGGAACCAAATATTTCCTTTGAATGTTGCTGCTAACACAGAGCAACAAAATAGTTAATGACTCCACTTACGGATCAACAGATTGCTTTTCTTTTGTTGTTATAAGTGCTAGACATATTCATACATCTGTTTACACCCCTGCACTTTTGTCAAAAGGAAGTCGTACAGATGCACGTCGGCAGTCCGTGGAGTTCAAGAAACGCAGTGCCATATGGAGTACTCCTTCAATTACACAGATTCGCATACGCTATTATTCCACAGGGTAATATGGAGTAAAATCACGTATTGTACATCGCTTTCACTGGTGAATTATGGCACTGCATGTACAGTCATCCAACGAACCTGCTTTATGCTGATTCATTCACAATTACGTTAGCAGAGAAGTTTCCCAAAAACCACACATCATGAAAGTTCTGTATTTTCCAGGTTTTAAAATGAAGGTTACAACAATTAGTGTATCTTAGTGCTTTCACTGAACCAATGACTTCAGCAAAGGAAGCCCAGTGCTTCAATAGTTCGGTTTAATGTTATGGGCACAGAAATGCGACCGAATAAACAGTGGATTGATTAACTTTTGCTTTATATTACACCCCTATTTTACAAAAAAAGATTGTGTGGGTTGATGTTTGTGGTCAGCATAAAGCGTCCATGGCGGACATTTGCTTCAGATTGTAGCCCAGAGGAGGAGAACAAAACCCATTCTTTCATGCGAGCCCATTCACAAATGCATAAATGCGAAAAAAAAGTTATGCAGCACAGAGGACGAAGCAATCGACACTCAGACAAGCTATTACCGGCAATGGAGTTAAGAGACGTAGTGTGAGCCACTAACCGGTTTTTCTGTGCAGCTGCGCTATTTCTTGTTCTTTTTGTTAACTCCAGACACCTCATGAAACAGGTTGTACCCAGATTGAAGTCTTGCCGGTATCACGGGTCTCATGGGCCTGTTGAAATCAGAACAAAATTCTTGAATGCAAGAACACCCACAAACCCCCAAAAGCAACACTGTCGAAATTTGGGCTTGTTGGTGCATTGTGACGACAGAAAATAGCGCAAAGAAACGGGGACACAAGCGCCTGTGCCGTGTGTCCTCGTCTTGTGTCCCCATTCCTTTGCGCTATTTTCTGTCGCCCCAAAAGCAGGTGTACAAAAACCCTAAGCACTACGCTTCACGTGCCAGTTGAAATAAAGGCGGCTGTGGAATGGAAGAACGAAATATATTCTATTTGAGAGCCTCCACAATTCCCAAACAGCCAGCACGCAGGAGTCATGAGTGCGATAAAGATGCCACCCGTTGGAGTATACGAATAGCTGACTTTCTGGTAATGCACCAGTGAATGGAATAATAAAAACATCATATGAGCCACTAATCATTGCTGCTGCTCCTGTGGAGCTAGCATTGGTGCAGCTGCACCACGCAGCTGCAGCTCCCTTGCAGCTGGAATTGGTGCAGCTGGCATTGGTACAGCTGGCTTTGGTACAGCTGGCATTGGTACAGCTGGTATCGGAGCAGCTGGCATTGGTGCAGCTGGCATTGGTACAGCTGGCATTGGTACAGCTGGTATTGGAGCAGCTGGCATTGGTGCAGCTGCAGCTTCCATGCAGCTAACTGTTGCTGCTGCTCCCGTGCAGCTAGCATGGGCCGCTGGGATCGGCACTTGCCGGCGCCTCGATAAAGTGGGACAACATTGCTGTAGATGGTGGTCGAAGTATTCAGGGCTGCTGAAACGTCGCCGGCAGTCCCTACATATCCAAGTTAGCGGTACAGCTGGCATTGGAGCAGCTGGTATTGGAGCAGCTGGCATCGGTGCAGCTGCAGCTTCCATGCAGCTAACCGTTGCTGCTGCTCCCGTGCAGCTAGCATGGGCCGCTGGGATCGGCACTTGCCGGCGCCTCGATAAAGTGGGACAACATTGTTGTAGATGGTGGTCGAAGTATTCAAGACTGCTGAAACGTCACCGGCAGTCCCTACATATCCAAGTTAGCGGTACAGCTGGCATTGGAGCAGCTGGTATTGGAGCAGCTGGCATCGGTGCAGCTGCAGCTTCCATGCAGCTAACCGTTGCTGCTGCTCCCGTGCAGCTAGCATGGGCCGCTGGGATTGGCACTTGCCGGCGCCTTGATAAAGTGGGACAACATTGTTGTAGATGGTGGTCGAAGTATTCAAGACTGCTGAAACGTCACCGGCAGTCCCTACATATCCAAGTTAGCGGTACAGCTGGCATTGGAGCAGCTGGCATCGGTGCAGCTGCAGCTTCCATGCAGCTAACCGTTGCTGCTGCTCCCATGCAGCTAGCATGGGCCGCTGGGATCGGCACTTCAGAGAACAATAAAAAAAATGCAATACACGAATGCAGAAGACTGGCGTTACACAACTTTCAACAAACCACTTGTTTGAGAAAAACATTCGAAAGCACCGAAAACGTAAACAGAATGCACAACATGCATAAAAGCAAGCAATACACACAGCCATTTAAACATGGCACAAAAACTGTATAGCAAGTTGGGATAATTACAGCTATTTAGTAAAAATGGCAGTGACATAAAAAACAAAAACAAATTGGAGTTTTGCATGAAATGCACGCTATCACCACACTTGTATTATTGATATAGCACTTCTTAGAGGAAGCTATTAGGCAACAAATGAACAAAAATGCACCACTACACTATAAAGAGTCCATGCTGTGCAGCTGAAAAGTCCTAGTGCACAGTTCATGCACGAAGCAAAACTTTTCTTCACTTCTATTCAGGATGGTCACTTCTTGAGGTGATGTTCCGATAGGTGTATTCCAGTCTGTTGCACACCACCAACAAACTGGAAAAGATTCACAGGCTGTTCATACATATATGTATATTACCGTGCAAATAATGGACTCATGCGCACAAACATATTTTTCTCCTTGGCACCATCTGCAAAACATAAAGAAAGATGGACAAAAAGTGATTGCGTGCACTGTAAAATATCCAAACGTTCCATTGAAATAGAAATAAAATCCAGGTAGAAAGACGACTAAGAACATAGAACAGAAGAAAAAGGCAGATTTCACGCATGTCATTTTTCCTACTACATGGAAACATGATGAAGGCGTGCTGTACGAAAGACCATTTTTTTCTCCTATATTGTAATGGAAACATTTTTCTTAAACCAAACCATTTTGTAAGCCGTAAACTAAATGAAGCTTATTGGTCAATTCATCCTAGCTATGGGCACAATTAATACATAACAAAATAATTGTGGTAAGAAAAGTTTTGCTCAACAATGTTCAGCTTTGTTCACGTGGTCAGGTGCAGTTGATAGAATGAAGTCCTTGGCCGCGATCAACATCCAGACACTGACCATCTGCAAGGGAAACAAGATCAGATAAATTAAAGAACAAATACCATTTCAAACTAACACAACCTTTAACATCGCTGAGAAAATAATTTTCATAAGCAAAATGCAGAGACCGTGGGATGACAGAAAACAGGCGGACACAATATGCCAAATATAGCGCGACAGCGTCGTCTGCCCACTTTATACTAAGTACGTGTTACATTTTGTATATGTTACGGATGGTCAGCGAGAAAAGAAAGGCATTAATGACATTCCCCTCGGCCATGCTACTAAAGCTCTCTCGTTATTTGTGAAGACTTGCCCGTGTCGAAGAGATCACCTGAAATCTTGGTACTCTAGGGATTGCATCCATGAGTGTGCAGATCATCGCTTGAACGAGGCAGAAGAGGAGAGCAGTTTCAATAAAAGGGTAATGAAAGTATGTCACAGTTTCGTCTCAAGGGCAAAGCAATGAGTGCGATAGCAACAAGTTGTGCAATGTCCAGCTGAGAACGGCAAGCATATGAAAACATGCCGCTCTCTGCTCACCCACTAATGACGCATGAAAACAACAAACAAAAAATGAGAGCGAACTAAAAACGTTCAATTTTCGACACTTAGCGGGCTGTACCGCTATATGTGGTGCATATAAATCATCCACCGTTTGAACCTTGAAGGACGTGCACCACGTGCATCGGAAATGTTTTCCTGAATTTTTTTTATGACACTTTTAAAATTGTATAGATATCAATACATATACGAGACATGACGGCGATGACAAAAACAAGCCATATGTGCCCACATAAATCCAATTGTAATAAAATGATGGTATAGTTGAGTGCGCGGTACATTAATAATGCGTTTGTCAACTTTTCAATGCGCTATGGCAGGTATCAACCAACTAGAAGACAGTCGAGTCAAAAGTGATGCGAGCCTCCACTCATGCATCACAACTTCGTGATTATAGCTTCGTCCTGGCCGCCTTTAGGCGTTGAGTCATCTCCCCTGGTCCAGGACCTCCCGACTTCTTGGAAGAAGAGTTCCGGGTGATAGCTGACTCACGGGAACTGCGCGGAGCACGTGATAGCCGACTCACGGAAACTGCACGGAGCACGCTGGAGCGATCTCCATCAAGGCGCAAGCTACTATCAAAGGGCCAAACCACATAAGCGCGAAAATGCACGCGACAGCGACGAGCGACGCTATGAGCGACGAAACAGGGCGTTCGCGCGACGTGCCGTGTGCTCGTTTTCACGGAATCGCTCGGTTCTCCAGATTTGGAAACCGTCGCTCATCGCCCGGAAGTGCTGGGCTCAAGCAGCCAATAGAAAAAAACCGGAAAAGGATACACATCAGTGACGTACTGCCGGTTGTTTTCACGTGCTTTTCAGCGCTCTGTCACAACTATATCACAACATGGCCAACGGCGACGAGCGCAACGCGTACTGTGAGCGCCTCATTGATGTAATCGAATGGGAACGTCCGCTATGGGATCTACGCGACCGAAATTACAAGTCCCGCGGCGTCACTGACGCGGCTTGGCGGCACGTTGCAACAGTGATGGGATCCACCGGTGAGTTGTGTTTTGCAATCTGTGTACAAGCGACGTTCGCGCCAAAACTGCTGCATGGCCATTGTGTGCGGGCATGGTGTACAACTTTCCTTGATTTATGCGCAGTTGCTGAAGTGAAGGCGAGGTGGAAGAACCTTCGAGACACCTTTAGGCATGTCCTTAAGGAGCGGACACGTGCACTGAAGAGCGGGGCGCCTGCCGACGATGAATTAGACGAGTCCACTAAATGGCGTTTTTTTAGTAGGTTCCTGTTTCTTAAGGAGACAATGGAAGGAAGGCTGTAAGCTTGTAATCGACCTTTTTTACGCCAAACGTTCATGCAGATTAGTTTACTCTAAACAAAGGCGTGGATGAAGATAAATGCAATAGTTAGAGAAGTCGCAGCTCAAAAGCTGGTGTTGCATGTTGAAAATTGTGCTGAGAGGCATATTATGTATTACCTTATCGGACAAGTGGGAACGTGGAACCCCTGCCTTTCAGGGAGACCGCTCCTGATGTGGTGGCACCAGAGTGCATTTTTGAAGACGCATGTGATGAGAGAGAGCCTCATGCAAATCAGGGGACTGCCACCACACAAACAGCGAGGCGGGATGAGAGTTCGGGTTTACCACCACCACAAAAAAACAAAACAAAATTGAAGCGTTCCAAATATAATGAGGAAATTGAAGGACTTTCAAAGTTTATCACAGAAAAGCCCGATGAACATGAACGCTTCGGTGCATTTCTGGCTGAAAAGATGAGACGTGCGCCTTCGCACCTCGTAGATGTAATGCAATTACAGTTACTGGAGACAGTCACCCAGTTTCTAAACCCAGTAACTGTAGTACAGCCAGTTGATTAGGTTTTTTCTGTTGCTCACTTACTTTGTAACGATAGCATTTTTCTCAACTGAGGTGCACGAAAAAAATTGGAGCACAAAAGGAAGACACCTGGACAGTGTACAGACAGTGTGCTGTGTCTATTGATTGATTGGTGGTGTTTAACGTCCCAAAACCACCATATGATTATGAGAGACGCCGTAGTGGAGGGCTCCGGAAATTTCGACCACCTGGGGTTCTTTAACGTGCACCCAAATCTGAGCACACGGGCCTACAACATTTCCGCCTCCATAGTGTGCTGTGTCTAGGTGTCTTCCTTTTGTGCTGCAATTTCTTTCATGCACCTCAGTCAAGAATTTTACCAACTCGCCCAGCAGTTCATGCTTGTCAAGTGAATAATAGTAACATTTGGGGTTTAAAATCCCAAAACCACGATATGATTATAGAAGGACGCTGCATCGGAGGGCTCTGAAAATTTCAACCGCCTGGTGTTCTTTCAAGTACACGAACATTGCACCGTATGCGAACCATCTTGAGAATGCAACTACACAGGACACGAGAAGGAACGGATGAAAACACTCTCATGATGGTTTGTACGTCAAGTGTTCTCATCTGTTCCTTCTCACGTGTCTTGTACAGCTCAGCTCTCACGATGGTTTGTATTTCAAGACATCAACTTGCTCAACAGTCAACTGTTGCAATGCTCATACATTGTGCCATATGCTACCTCACCTATATTCCTTAGTTTCATAGTCGGTCGGTTGTCAATAAGAGTACAAATTCAGTTTTCCCAATCTGTGATAACATCGTTGGCGGGGTCATATGTTGCCCAATGTCTTATATGCTGTGTAATTCACCAGGACAGGTTCTACTGCTGTGCAATGTGTAACATATCACTAGTCATTGTATGAGTTTTTGTGGTCATATTGTCAGTACTGTGATGTTGCAGATACTAGTGGCATGCATAATATGTACACCTTAACACATTTGCAAATTGACTTTGTTTGTTCAAGACATTCAACAAGTACCTGAATTTTTTTCCATGCTGTTATGAGTCACTAATGTGTTCATTTGAAGGAACTTTTATGGGTGTGGTATAACGTACGAGTTTAAACGTGTATACACATTTCTTACATGAGTTGTAAACTGAGCAATGTGTTTGTTGTAGATGTGTGAATATATTTCTATTTTATACTGCCAGAGTGCGAGTTGTGCATTGTGATAATAATTATTAGTCAATTTATATCCCTATTTTATTCCTATGCGCTGCTGTGCCATGTGGACCATACCACAGTCACTAGTCTTTTTATTTTATTTCTATGTGCTGCTGTGCATTGTTAACCATACCGTATTTCCTTGTCATTGTTTTTCAAGGAAAAGTGCAATAAAGTTTTCTCCTGAAACTGTGTACTTCAAACCCACCTCAAAAAGCTTGCACGAGCTATGTGTGCCTACAGCTTGTCCCACTGTCACCACAGTCCAATGCAAAACACTAAATATATTTAAGAGGGGTTCTGAAGAAGGAGCTCATCACTGCAGGGCCTCTCTGCCAAAGCATCAAGAAGGGTAGCCCTGAAAAGGGTTGTTTGTGTCGAATTTCTTGGCGGTCGGTGCACAGGCATGAGTTGTTAATTCAAGGGTTATGCGGGGCAACTCCGGGCAGCTTTCATTGCCAAGGCACTTGGCCTTCTTCACTGAAATACTTCACGAACTCTTGCCGAACTGCGCTGGCCACTTTAGAGCAGTTGCGGGCCTTTGGCTTTTCGAGTCCAAACACTGTTGTGCTTTCTCCCGGTCCTTGTCTCCAAGCACCACCGCTCACATTTCCAAAGGTGTCTTGAAAATCCGCGTAGCCAGGAGGGCAGTACGTTGAAGCAGCGTTTGATGACAAGAAGTTGTGCAGCACGCATGTTGCTTTCACAACGGCCTCCACATTCTCCGGCTCCAAGTTTATTTGCCTCTCGTAGATCCGCCAGCGAGAGACAAGAATGCCGAAGGCGTTTTCCACACAGCGCCTGTAAAAAAAAAAAAAACACTTTTCTGTTGTAGCGTACCCTAGAGCAGGAAACTTACAGTAATTGCAAGCAGTACACATCTACCATAACCTGCCTATTCAAGGTGCAATGATACGTTATTAAAAAATTATTAGCACATTTCTTTATGTTGGAAAGTTTTTGCTTTGTTAAAGTACTAATCCCTGATAAATAGGAAATCATCGCTTCAGACAAGCATGCGCTGAGGGTGGTGCTCTTCAGTACTTGCACTTCATATACTTAAGCAGAACTAAGGCTAGATTTTAGATTGATGCTGAACTGATTATAAAGAGTCTTCCTGGCTGCGGCAACCTTTGCACGAGGAAATGTCATGTGAAACCACCTAAAATACATTTGTTTGCCACACGTTAGTTGATCTACCCTGAAGGCGTGAGAGTAAGAGGAAAGGACACAATTGAGCTTAGAGGACAGGACAGAGTTCTTTAGCACTGGGTACAGACCTTGCACGACTAAGGCGGTAGTTGTAGATCACCTCTGCAGGTACACTCTGGCTCCCTGGTAGTGGCCTCATGAAGTCTGGGCGCAACTGGAAGGCCTCATCGCCAACAAACACATGAGGACAAACTCTTCCTGACCTTGGGAGCATGGCTGCTCGAGGTAGGCTGAGCTCGCCCTCATGCAGTCGCTCGCCGATGGGAGAATCTTGCAAAATTCCCCCATCGCTGAACCTTCCAGGTGCACCCACATTCACCAACCTGAACAGGTATTGGCTATCGATGACAGCCATCAATACAATGGAATGGGTTCCCTGAAAGCAATGAAACAACTGTCACAAAAGTACTTGCCATCATAACTACTTATATTGCATAACACTTAGCTGCATTACTGATAGGTACAGAAAAATAAGGTGAAAACTTTGGTCTGTAAACTGCCTAGCATGCATTAGGCACCAAATCGCAATAATCTTGTACTGAGGTCTGGGATACTCCTATTGATAAAGGAGATGACCCTTTAGCAGCAAACATTCCACATGCATTGATGCAATTTTCTGCTGCATACCTTGTAATTGAAGTACAAACTCCCACCATTGCGGGGGCATTTAATTTGAATATGCTTGCCGTCGACCGCTCCAACGCAATTTGGGAACTGCCAACGGTTGCAGAACCCAGCAGCGATTTCCCGCCACTCTTCTTCTGTTGGTGTCTGAAAAAGCAGCAATTTCAAGTTATACATTATGTTGTTACAAACATAACCAGGTGAATGCACTCCTGCCTTTTTAACATTATGGGCCCACCCTTCCCTGTGCATGGGATAAGGTATTACATCACTTAGTGGCACAAACTCCGTACCATGATATGTGCTTTAATTCACTCAACCATATCAGTTATGTCATTACACTTTGAATGAGACATAGCACCCAGATGCATACAGATGCTCGACGTTGTATGCATACCTTCATGTATTCAGGAGCCAAGACTTCCCACAGCACAGTGCAGGTTTCGTGAATGATCTTCCGCGCCGTCTCGATGCCCACACGGAATGCCATGGCTGCGTCCCTCACCAGCATACCCGACGACAGGTACCTGTAATACAAATCAATGTAAATGCGGGGAAGTGTGTCACGACAACCCAGGCACGCGCTGCACAATACTTTCAAGTATAACAAGCGCACATCACCAACATTCACTTCCTGGAAAATGAAAAGCTGTGCAGGCATGTATACGCAGTCAAAGTGGTCCTACCTCAAGGTCAGCGCGAGGCGCTCCCCAGAAGAAATGGGTTCCCTTGAGGGGCATTGGTCCTTCGTGAGCTTCTCCTTGACCAAGCTGTGCAGCACGTCAAAAGTAACCGGCGACATCCGATAAAACGTGTAGAACAGTGACTCGTCACCATTCTTCATTTTTTCCATCTGCAAAATACAGCAAACATGCATTCAATTCCACAATTATGACGCGGTTGTCTCGAAGCACTTACCGCTGTGAAAAACTCGCTTTCACCCGCTCGATTTGCCCATGTCGGCCGGACCCAGTACTTTTTCAAGAAAGCTCGCCGTCTCTTAAGGATGATGAGCAGCTTCAGAGCAGCTATCTTCCTTTGCCTTTCCATTTCAAGACGTCAGAAACTAATGAAATTGACGGACGCAAGCAAAACAACGCAGACAAAGACTACACAGGTAGTTTGCTTCGCCGATGCGCCAAGCAGCGTTGCCAGATTGAAAAAGGGCTTCGACACCAGCGCCTCATGAAAATTTCACCAGATTACACCAGCGCTACAAAATGGCCGCTATGACGTATTTCCGATTCCTGTTTTGTTTTTTGCGCACGTTACAACATGTCGGCTATGATGTATTTCCGGCTCTTGCTTTGTTTTTGCCAGTGTACCGCTGCTGTGAAGCGCGTCTAATGGTGATGTTTCACGTCTCCACCACTGCACACGTTATGAGGCTGAAAAAGCGGAAAATTTGAACGTGTAATTGTAGCTGTACGCAAAGCGCACTGAAACAATTAATACTAATTTTTTTACTGCCTCAGTTAGCCACTATACGAATTGAAATCCCCCAGGCGCCGAAATAGACGATAACGTCTCCGACATTGCGGTCGCGTCACTAGATCTAGCAGACGGCGTTTGACAATGCCTGGACGCAGTCGCAGAAAAGAGGCGCGTGCAGACGATAAGTTATCTTTTTTTATTAAGGGCATGTACGCTTGATGTGCTTCGCCTATCTTGACATGAAGGTAATATTTATTCATAAATAGCATGCGAGTATTTATTATTTGACTGGTTACTGTATAATCGGCTAGCTTTTCCAGACAAAGGCAGGGCAGAGCTGTTGTAACTGTCACAAGTCAACAAGGAATTTATTATAGAGGGAACGCCAGTGGGACGTCCTGCACAAGGAATTTTGAAAGACAAGTCGATTACCTGTGGTTTACATGAAATACAAAATGCCACGTTTGAGTTTTCATTACTTCGAAGTAGTGGTAAAAAAGAAAAACATTTGAACATACAGTGATGTAGTTTGTCTTGGTTTTTAGGAGCAGGAGAAGCTTTCATTCAGAGCAAGGAAACTGTGGCTCAAAGCAGTAACACATCGCTCGCACACTCCTGCCAAAATACGCATGCAATAATTTCACATAGTCCATTTCACATAGTCACATTTTTCACATAGTCCATTCACACTGACACAAAATATCTCTTGACATACAAGACACTTCCATCGCTGATACATTTGAAAATATGGAACATGAATGAATAGGATGAACAAATGGACAAATATAAGAGCTCACTCCACTGAATTGTACATCTCCGACGTGAATCTTTGAAGCATGTCGTCAGTTACTAAAAACTGCACGCAGCAGCCAGACTTCAATGATAATGTTGTGCGAATGCGCACAATAGCATCTAGCATTTCAATAGACATCTTGTTCCGGTACTTAGTCTTGATGCAGGTTACCTGACTAAAAACCCTTTCGACTGCTGCATTCGACACTGGGCAGAAGAGGCAAGCTAACGCATACATGGCTAACTCTTTGTATGGTTTGTCCCCCACTACGTTTTCGTACTTCAGTACTCCAGTCCAGAATAGCGTGCAGTCATCTGGAACTTTGCTGTCAAAGACAGATTCGTCAGCCCAGACATGCATCAAGATTTTTCTGTATTGTTCTTCCAATACGTCTTGCTCTCCTTCCAAGAGGTGGCGGAAGGGGAGATGTTCAAATGGAAAGCGTGCCATCTGTGACAACACTTTCGACGGGTGAAGGGCACTGAGGCCTTGAAAAAGCTGCTGGTTGCCAGGAAGGCGGTTCTCCACTTCCCGCAGCAAGGCATACAAAAAATCCTGGCAACGCTGCTTCATATTTAGTGCCAACGTTTCATTTATGATTGATTCATCACTCTTGCAGCAACGAGCAATCTCATTTTCGAAACGTGCACCGAAGTCGGTCATGGCTATGGAAAGCCTTTGCCCCTGTGTGTTGACGACTCTCGATTTCAGTGCTTTGTGATGCAAGTCAAGCTCCTTATGCATTTTTTCCGGGTCTGCATTGAGCGATTGAAAAAATGCATTTATTTTTTCAAACTCGAGAAATATAGGTGACAAAAACAAAAAATAAAAATAGTTCACGTTGTCATGCAGCATGTCGCAGAGAGTACGAGCTTTATATCTCACTTCCTGCGAACCCTCTTGCATGGCACACTTGAAGTAAGCCTTAAGTTCTTGCCAGTTTTCAAGCAGTCTCTTGATAATGCGCCCTCGCACAAGCCACCGTGTGGAGGATGCCTTCATGAAAGGCAAATTCAGCTTACTTTTCTCATTCTCCTCCTCTCTAAGAGCTTCAAAAAGTTTTATATAGTTCTTACGTCGCAGAGTGCTGTGAGAGAACCAGCCTGGAATTTCAACCAGCAGATAGCCTAAATTTAAATTAGATGGCAAAACTTCAAATGCTTTTTGTACACACAATGCTAAGGAGTGGCACACACATTTGTTCAGCACACAATTGGGAGATTCTTTTTTAATCCGCGACCACACACTGTTGTGTTCCCCCACCATGACAGCTGCTCCGTCACAGGCGATACCAATGCAATCGGCTAACGCCAGGCCATGCTCGCGAAGGCATTCGGTGAGGGCAAGGAAGAGGGCTTCATCAGTAGCCTGTACCACTGGGTATAATCCCAAAAAAGCAGTCAAAATTTCCCCAGATTTCTCACTGAAATATCGTGCACAGACTGCAAGCAGCTTTTCAACAGCCACGTCAGTGCTCTCATCTACCATGAGTGAAAATTTTTTCCCTTTCATGTCAGAAATAAGCTCATCTCTGAGAGAAGGCGAAACAACTGAGTTTATCAGGGCAGTGCACTTCGTGCGATGAAGACGGAGGTTCTCCAGGGTGCTGCCAGTGCCATTTATTTTAATCACTTCGCTAAGGTGATCGATAGCAGCGGTTGAGCAGTGGCAGCATGTTGCCACAGCTAGTTGCAGCTCAGCTCGCTTCAATTTGTCCGGCACATCTTGATGTTTTTTCGGAAAGTTCAGCACTTGGCTAGTTGATGTCAACTTCACTATTCCCTTATGTTGTGCCCCTTGCGCATGCCTCGTCAGCGTGCCGCGGTGTGGCTTCAGGTTTTTCCGGCAGAGCTTGCAGAACGGAAGCCTCGAGTTTCCTGACGCCACACTTGTCAGCCAAGGAAATTCTTTCTCCCAGGAATCCAAATACTTCCTGCTGCCATCGTACGAATTTTTTGGCCTTTTAGCATGTCTGCGCGCATCACCACCGTCGGAATCACTGTCGCTTTTTTTTCTGCGCTCAATTTGATGATTCATTATGCACTTTCTTTAGCCTAGAAAAGAATAAAAGGAATATAAAAATAAACGTTAAGATAGCGTACCACATGACATATAATAAGTGTAAAAGGGGAAAAAGTAATGACAGCAAAGTACATGCAGCCTGCGACGCGATTCGAATTACCACGTGCTTTGTGAGGTATCTATTCGTACTCGCAAGGAATGTAATTCATATACGTACCAAGTGTTGGCGGCGATCTCGTTGTGGCATGGGTCGCACCAATGACTGCACAACCATGCGATGAATCCGGCGAAGCAGAAAGTGGGCTGTGCGAGTCGGGGACAACAGCAAAACACACGGCGTGCGTTTCCTTGTGCTGTGTGCAATCGTGTACAAACACGCGCAACGACAAACACAATGTGAGGGGCACGCCAGTTCGCGAGCGCGAGCTTCAATCGTCACTTCCTAAAGCTGTAGAGGTATATACATAACGAAGTGTTGAAAGTCTTGAAGGGGGCAAGAAATTTGCTCCATCTTTGGGATGCAGTAAAAGGCTAACAACATGGTGTAAATTCAAGTGGCAAGCCATTTCCCAAGATTTTTCACCATTTTTCACCAGATTTTGTCTGGTGTAGCCATTTCGACACATCAACACCAGTAACCCCCAAATTTCACCAGATTTTCAGAATCTGGTGCCAAATTTCACCATATGGTAACGCTGGCGCCAAGTATCCACTGCACGTGATCCTGCCCAAGTCACATGGGCGCAACAAAAAATAACGCAATGTTTATTACGCATAGGCATGTAAAAAAGTGCTGCAAGGCAATAATAAACACTTTTCGTTCTATTACACAACAATATATCTTACTTTTAAATTGGAAACCGCTCGCTACGCGGTTTTCTTGGTGCGAGTTGACGGCCTCATGCCAGCAACAGTGGAATTCGTTCGCCGAAGCCGTCGCGTGAATGAGGTTTGCCTGCGCTAGCGACTGATCACGCGAAGACGATCTACGTCGCGTCGCTCGTCGCGTGCATTTTCGCGCTTATGTAATTTGGCTTTAAAGCACGTGTGGTCACAAAAAAAAAAAAAAAACAAGTTACCGTATTTACTCGATTCTACCGCGCCCTCGATTGTAACGCGCACTCGATTTCCACTGCGAAAAAAAAAAAGAACAACGTAAGACATCGATTGCAACGCGCACCCATTTTTCTCGCTGGCCCGCACGATCACACCACTCGAAAAAACGACTCCTTTCGGGAGCGTCTTCCATCTAAATATGAGGTACGGGCGAAGCTTGTGCCCATCTGACGTGTAACAGAGCATTGCCGTCGTAGTTTTACCGTGGACCGATGTCAGCACGCGAACTTGCTTCGCCCCCTTCTTCTCGACGGTTGTGGTGCCAGGCATGTCGAAGTAAAGAGGCGTCTGATCGGCATTCCCGATTTGCCCAAGCAGGTGGCCGTTGTTGCGCCGCAAGTTTAGGACGAACCTCTGAAAACTGTGAAGCTTTTCATCGTACTCCTCCGCAAAACTTTTCGCATATGCATGTTCCCCTTCAGAGGGAAAAGCCTTTCCTCTTCATAAAGTTAGTTAGCCAGCACCTGCTCGCTTTAAACTGGCTCCGCATTAGACCTTTTTCTAAGACTAATTGCATAGCCCGCACTTGGAGCAGTTCTGTCGTCACGGGCCGCTGTGCCGCTCGCTGCTCAAGACATACTCGCCGAGCAGCTCTTTAATTTGCGGAAATTGACCCTGCTGTGGTCCACTGAAGCCTTTGCGTGAAGCTTTGCTGTCGACAATCTTCTGCTTTTGTTTCCGCCGGTCCCGCACGCACGTTCCGGGAAGGCAGTGTCTAATCTGCCGGCGCCGGCCGAATATTTTTTTCATCATTCTGCCGGCGGTCGCCCTTCATTGGCTGCTCAAAGTCACATGACATTGGACAGCAAAATAGGGGCAGCGTCTATTCTGCCGGCGCCGGCTAAATATTTTTTTTATTATTCTGCCGGCGGTCGCCCCTCATTGTCTGCTCAAAGTCACATGACATTGGACAGCAAAATAGGGGCAGTGTCTATTCTGCCAGCGCCGGCTGAATATTTTTTTCGTTATCCTGCCGGCGGTCGCCCCTCATTGGCTGCTCACATTACATACCAAGTGTTACATTACATTACATACCAAGTACATTACATTACATTACATTACATTACATACCATCACATTACATACCAAGTGGGCAGTGGCAGCAACACCAAGATGCAGTGCTCAAACCCGCTGCTGTTTTTCATGCAGATATTGCTTGGCTTGCTGCGGTTATCATCAACAGCGGCACAATGGGATGCGCTACAGCTGCAACATTTAGCGCCCAACACGACGATCGAAGGACTACCGCCCCATGACGTGCTTCGCTACCGGCCATGTGATGGCGTCCCGGGCGGCGCTACACTACAATTCTTGGAACCGGCAGATCTATCGGCATCGAGGATCACAGCTATAAAGCAAGCTCCGCAAGGACCGTGTGGCAGTGGGCTCGGCAGCAACACCAAGATGCAGTGCTCAAACCCGCTGCTGTTTTTCATGCAGATATTGCTTGGCTTGCTGCGGTTATCATCAACAGCGGCACAATGGGATGCGCTACAGCTGCAACATTTAGCGCCCAACACGACGATCGAAGGACTACCGCCCCATGACGTGCTTCGCTACCGGCCATGTGATGGCGTCCCGGGCGGCGCTACACTACAATTCTTGGAACCGGCAGATCTATCGGCATCGAGGATCACAGCTATAAAGCAAGCTCCGCAAGGACCGTGTGGCAGTGGGCTCGGCAGCAACACCAAGATGCAGTGCTCAAACCCGCTGCTGTTTTTCATGCAGGTGAGAAAACGCAACGCTAAATCTTATCATAGCGATGACGTCTGCCTACTTTTGCTGCCGTGCCCACGGTCCATAACGCTATTGTGTGAAATGTTACACGATGTCATTAATTCTCTAACATTTTTGTTGCTTCTCGGTGGCGACATCGAAGAAAATCCGGGACCTACAGTAGCAGAACAGCTAAAACTGATAGCTGAAGACATTCAGGAAATTAAGAACGGAAAAACTGAAATCAACGAAAAGTTGAATGCAATAGATAAAAAGATTGAGAAAATCGGCGGGCTTGAAAAACAAATAGTAGACTGCACGAAAAGAATATCGGAGCTGGAAAACGGTCTCTCGGCTATGGCGAAAAAAGTCGACGAGTTAGAAAACAGAAGCCGGCGATCTAACCTTATCATTTATGGTGTGAAAGAACAACAGAATGAAACGTCTAAACTTTTACACGATGTGGTTGCGAAAAATATATTCCAAGATATACTAGAATTCACTACCTCAGGAATAGAGAGAATTCACCGACTCGGTGCTCGAAAACCGGGTAACGAACAAAAAGTAAGACCAGTAATCCTAAGGCTATTGGACTACCGTGACAAAATTAACATCCTAAAACGGTGTTCAAGACTCAAAGACACAGGCTTCTCGATTAGCGAAGACTTCTCCCAGCCAATTCGTGACATCAGAAGAAAGTTGTGGCAAAAAACAAAAGTCAATCGTGAGCGCCATGAGAAGGTCTCATTAGTTTACGATAAAGTTCGCATAAATGGCCGCCTATTCTCCTGGGACAGTGAACGAAATGACATCGTTGAGGCTGAAAAAAACGAAGAACAAAGACGCGCAAAAACGCGACACACTCGCAACCATCCACGTTGACACTTTTGAATGTGAATTGTCGAAGCATTATCAATAAAACACATGAACTCGAAGCTGTCCTACTGTCTTATCAACCTGATATTGTAGCGCTCACTGAAACGTGGATGCATTCCGGTATCCTAGACCACGAGGTAGTACCGCCAGGGTATGCGATTCTACGCAAGGACAGAAAAACGAGAGGAGGAGGAGTAGCCTTATTAATTCGTCACGGTATTCCCTACACAGCTATGCCCATGGCATCTGACATCGAAGCAGTATGGTGTAAATTCTACGTCAAGGATGAAATAACCTACATTGGCGTCGTTTACAGACCACCTGATGCTGAAGTTTCATTTTTAGAAGCACTGTACGATTATATGCTTACGCACGCTCTTCGCGGTAAAAAAATCATTGTAGCAGGTGATTTTAACCTGCCTGAAGTGAAATGGGACTCGCTGAATCTGGCGACGAAGACTGGCAACGTGCTTGCTGATATCATGTTCACATTTAACCTCACACAGGTTGTTACAGTTCCTACACGTAATCAAGGCTCTTTCGCTTCTATTCTAGATCTTTTTTTGTAAGTGATCACTTTTTAAAATATCCTATTAACGTAGAAACATTAGAAGGCCTATCTGATCATAAAATAGTCTCGTGTTGTTTGCAATATCCAAGCGCTATTCATACGAAAGCTACAACAAAACGGGTACCTGCTTTTAAAAGAGCGGACGACGCTGCCATCATGACATACCTTGCTCTCGAATTTTCCAACTTTTTGGACCTCTACTCAAATGAACACTCAACGGTAAATATGATATGGTCAACATTCAGTAATATTGTCAGGCACTGCATAGACAACTTTGTTCCAACAGTTACAAAAAGCATCAAAAAGCACAATCCATGGATCACGCGCGACATAATTCATATGAAGCGTAAACTAAAAAGGCTCAGAAAAGCTCAGAAAGTTCACCCACGCAGTTGTATTGCGTCGGAAATCCCAGCACTAGCTAGGTCCCTTAAGAAACAAGTGAATTTGGCAAAAAAGCGCTTTCTCAGTCACTCTTTACACAGTTTTATCAAAACAGCGCCTCATAAGTTCTGGCGATACATAAGTGTGAAACATACTAACAAAGCCTATACGCCTACCCCGGGAGGAAAACAGACAGCCGATCATTTCAACAGCTACTTTCAGTCTGTTTTCACCGCTGATAATGGCCTACTTCAACGCGACCAGTTCAGACCAAGTGGCGTAGATACACCATTAGATACCCCCTTCATATCGCAGGCGGGGGTATTATCCCTCTTGCTAAACCTCGACGAAAAGAAAAGCACTGGTCCAGATGACATTCCAAATGCCTTTTTAAAGCGGTACGCTGAGCCTGTAAGCAAATTCCTTCAGCTAATATATTTAAAGTCACTTCGCGTTGGTCATCTTCCAGCTGACTGGAAATTAGCAAAGATAATACCCGTGCATAAATCAGGTGATACGTTTTCCCCTGCTAACTACAGGCCCATATCTCTGACATGCACATCTTGCAAAATACTGGAACATATCATCCTGAAATATTTAACAGAGTTTGTCGAAAGTCACAACATATTACACTCCAATCAGCATGGGTTCCGCAGTGGCCTGTCGACTGTTACTCAATTAGTAGAAACGCTTCATGACTTTGCCAAAGATGTTAACAGCCAACTACAAACAGATGTAATATTTATGGACTTTTCAAAGGCTTTCGACCGGGTTTCCCACCTGAAGCTTAACTATAAACTAAGATGTCTATTAGGCGAAGGACCACTCACACGTTGGATTGAAGATTATCTTTCAGACCGTTATCAGTACGTACAGTACAATGCCCATGTATCTGATACTGTTCCCGTTCTATCTGGTGTACCGCAGGGTTCTGTATTAGCCCCGATGCTATTCTTACTATATATAAACGATATTACTAAGCACGTCGACGTAAACATTAGATTATTTGCAGATGACTGTGTACTGTACCACACAATCAAAACTGAAGATGACCAAACAAAACTTAGTAATTCTCTGTACAAAGTGTCTCAATGGTGCTCAGACTGGCAAATGGTGTTAAATGCAGAAAAGACAGTCTACATGAACATTACTAACAAAAAATCAACACTTACCTTTCCTTACAGTATCAACGGCACCCCACTACGAAATGTTTCACAGTACAAATATCTGGGTGTAACGATAAGCAGTGACCTAAGCTGGAATGCGCATGTGCAGCAAATTTCTAAAAAAGCAATGAATAAATTGTTCTTTCTCAAACGATCGCTTGCCGGATCTACCTTTGAAACACGTTCTCTTGCCTACACCAGTCTTATCCGACCGACATTGGAATACGCCAGTATTACGTGGTTTCCACACACTAAATACAACATCGCTGCGCTTGAGCGCGTACAAAGGAAAGCTGTCCGTTTTATTTTCAATCGCTACAGGCGTAGCGATTCCCCAACAGAACTTCTTCGGCAGGCTGGTCTCACTACCTTGTCTAACCGAGCGAGAGTGCACAGATTGAAATTCCTATATTTGTTGTTAAAAAATAATTTTAAGATCAACCCCAGGTCATTTGTTACATACAGCTCTGCCAGAGAAACGCGACACAAACACAAATTCACGTTAGAAGAATTTCGTCCTACTAATAATGTATTTCGCTTCTCTTTTTTTCCACGAGTTGTAAGAGACTGGAATGCCTTAGATGAAATTACTGTTACTCAGCCTACGCTAGAATTATTCTCTGAACTCGTGGAGAGAGCTGTGTGACACAGACACATGTCACTCTGGTTATTGTTATTGTGATATGGATGTAGTATGCTTGTTTTAATCTCTTGCTGTGTGTAAATTTAGAGTGTGTCTTTTCGTTTATACGTGTATATGTCTATTTATTACAGAGCGCATAATATGCTCTCCGCATTACTTCTGTACATTCATGTATAAATCAACTCCCACCCCTGTAATAATCCCTTTGAGGGATTGGCAGTATTTTGAAATAA
Source organism: Rhipicephalus microplus (assembly GCF_013339725.1). Lineage (NCBI taxonomy): Eukaryota > Metazoa > Arthropoda > Arachnida > Ixodida > Ixodidae > Rhipicephalus > Rhipicephalus microplus. The sequence goes on from NC_051165.1 coordinate 74,085,536, forward strand.
ATAAAATAAATAATAAATACATCTGATGGCAAAATACGGAGTTTTTATTATGCCGTCGCCGCCACTGGGTTCAATATCCCCAGTGCACTTCCTTTCCGTTTCTTCATTTGAATCACTTAGTAGTACTTTTATTATGCCGTCGTCGCCAGTACGCGCGTGTGTAGTATGTGCGTTGAGGGGGCTTGTACGCGCAGCCACGCTTCACGCAAGTGCTGATAATGTAGGCATCTCTTGGCCCGATGCAACTTGATGCTGTCTTCTCTGGTCGACCAATTTAAGTTGTGTTAGCATACGGTCCCCAATGATGGAGAGAAACGGACAACCTCGCGTTCGTCCGCTCGAGTCCTTCCAGGTTTTACTCAGCGCATTTGCTAAGAAGCATGCTCCACAAATTAAAAACAAAGGTGTTTTGTACACGTTTGTAAACAAACAAAACGCTATGCACTTCTTAGAGTGCACCAAGCTTCGCTGGTCGTCGTCCTTCACAGTACAAGGTCATTGCATTACCAAATACCCACTGTGGCACTACTACTACTTATGGGCCCTGGACAGCTGCGCATGCTCTCGTTATAGGTGCCATCTCAATTTATAAACATGCAAGCCTGTAGGATTGTGTCAAAGCATTTGGTATCTAGCAGCTTAATGGAACCTTGATGTAAAACTAATAAATAAGGTTTCTTTTCAAGCATCATGCAAACGAGGAGTCAAATTGCATTAACACACTTGTGCCTGTTTATTTTCAAATATGATACACAAACATTTAGAGACATCAAACTACATTGACATTGGTTAAAAATACATCTTAAAAATACTTTTGATTACGGAAGGCTACTACCAAGTCCTACATCACTGCACACTCTGCACTTCCACAACTTGGTTTTTGGTTTTTTCTGCAGGCCAACGCACGGCAGGTGACTCCACGTCAGACAATAGTCACACATTACTGAGTCGTCTTCCAAATTTGAGTTGCACTCATTGCAATTCCAGTTTTCTTGGTTTTTTATGTCTACAACCATTTTTACTGCTTCCCAAGCATCATCACTGAAAAATCGTCGCACTACATTTATGTCGACATTCTCATCTCGAATGCCGTTATGAACAAGCTCTGGCCGTTGTTCAACTGTGTCCTCCTCAAGCAGCTTTCCTCTCGTTGCTTCTGCTGCATTGTGCGCTCCTGTAAGCCACGTGAGCAGCTTTAGTTTCTTTTCCTTCACAGGAAGCTCTGCATATGGCCTCTCAGTGGGTGCCCTCTTGCGTTTCCTTGGCAGCCCAATAACGGTAACCATGTGGCCTTTTGGTCGTCCACACCTTTTTGTCGTTACTGGCACCTTTATGTTAGCCAGGGTGTCAGAGAGTCGTATGCCGTCATCTTGGCAGACACAATCTCCAGTAGCACTCTTTTCCTGCAATACACTCCCAGATGTACAGTTATGTTTGCTGAGATGACTTAGCTCTGCATAGTCCTCTGAGGCTTCACTGCCAGCAGCTTGGCTCTCCATGTCTAAAGGGCATGTGCTTTTGTAGATCCACTTCACTGAACGTGCACGGAGCACAGGGCGTCTGGATGTTGGATAGAGGCTGCTTTTTCTGAAGAGGCAAGTCTTCAACCATTGCTTCTGTGCTGGGAAGATGTTCACTTGCATTCGAAGGACTGTCTGTTCTTTCCCTCCTTTCCGATGGTGTTAACACACTCACAGCAACCTCAGCCCCATCCTTCCAAGATTGGAGTATGCTCTCCAGTACCTTCAGCCTCTCCTTGAATCTCGCTGTCGAGCAGTCTGATGCAAGGTCAGCCAACTTTGAAGCAATGGAAGCTGCCTTTTTGAATTTTTGATGACCTGAAGGGACTTTTTCATCCTTCCCACTGCTCACTTGCGGCAGGTTGTCCACGTCGTGTTCACTGTTGTCTGCCAGCCCACAACTTTGTACATAGATGTCTAAAAACCATCTCCCAGCACAGATGGCTTTGTTGAACTTTGAGATGTTTAGATTATCCCGCACAGCAAAAATATGGCGGCAAGGCAGTTGCATCGCTTGCCTGAAGGCACACGTGCATTCTTGAGCTGTGGCAGAAAATTTGTTTGCATTGGCAAGTGCATCAATGCTCGTCATCACTGCTGCTGCATCAAGCTCTTCTTTCACACGATTGTAGGCATATGGTGTCAGTAACTTTAAGTAAAGCTTTGTCGCCTCATCACCGTTGGTTACTACCCTTTGCTTCTACAGCATAAGCGCTGCTTTGTGCATCTTCTCATTTCGCTGAGCATAAATCATTGCAAAAACCTCTCCACAAACATCTCGAGAGAGCTGAAGTGTTCGACAAGCTGATTGAGCTTCGAGCTCATGTTTTCTGCACGGTTGTTTGTGGCATTGAAGAAGTTGCCACACAACCATTTCATTCCCATCATCCACTCGTCGTGGAGGGTCTGCCAATTGGCATCAAAGTACTCCACTACGGCCCTTGCAGCAGACATCTTTAGAAGGGCATACAGGTCCTGATATTCGTCCTCATTCTTAGTGTATACCATGCGCTGCAGGATATCTAACGCCGTTTCTTGTTCGCCTTTTGTAATGCCAAGCTTGGTGACACTAACCTCCCGCCGGAAAGCCTGCAGTGTGTGGAGCGAGCATATGTGCAGTGCAGATGATGAATCCCATTTTGGGTTCAGAGACTTGAAGGCTTCAAAGAACCAACGGAGCGTTGCAGCATCCTCCATTGCAAAGAGCCCAACCGAAACGATTTTGCTCTCACCGTTGCTGTTCTCAATGATTACAAGAAAACAGGCCATTCGTGTCTCCAGTAATTTGTAGGTAGCATCGATAAAAATCACCTCTGCACAATCATGAAAAGATCTTTTCATGTAGCCATCTTGGAAGTAGATAGCTTGCAAGTCATTGTTTTCATCTTACAAGACTCTAACACTTGCACGATGGTCCTGCTGCAGAGCACGGACAACCTCAGGCAAGTTATTCCTTTGTGGGGCATTTTTTCCCTTCGCTGAAATATTGGAAAGATCCTTCAACAGGACAGCGTTTCTACTTTCTTTTTGCATCTCTTGCCTTACCAATATCTTGTTGGCTTTGAGATTCAACAGAGCACGAGCCTTGTCTTGCAGTTCAGAAGGGAGTCGCCTTTGCTGGGGTGGGTGCTTGAAAAGTTCAGGTACAACTGCATGATTGTGCTCGAGGTTTAGCGATCGTACCTCCAGATGGCTGCCGTCTTTGTTTGCAGCTATGTAGATGTTGAATCCACAGTCCTTCTTGAAGGTTCTGGATAAACGGGAGGGGAGTAAAAGAATAAAAGCAATAAGTCTGATGAGGTTTCAGGTCACTCGATCGCGACAATAAAAGCGTCTGGGGGCGATTGAAACTAAGGATACGAGTTTCCCCGTTTGGGCTTTACTGAGATCTAAAACACCGCACGCTGGTATGTTGTTTTTATGTACAATAACGCCAACATGATTTAAATGGGCATTATAAAACCACAAACTATTGATGTGCCCTGGTACAGCAGCATGCACTAAACCTACTCCCTCCCCCTATCGCGGCTGATTTTTGACGTAAGGCTACACACTTCCAAAAAGAATTACTTTAAAAAGACGATGCTTTTTGCACACCCTTGCTGCTGGTTACAAAGTTCGTTCCACCGTGAATGCAGCAGTAACGTAGGTGGTAGTATTTGAGCTCTGGGGACATCCTGGATGCGATCTTTCCCGCGCGCTTTTTTGCCGTTTCAATAGTCCGCGCGTCTCTCTTCCACAGTTGCACCGAATTGGCTGTGCTGAACTTCTCCATCTTCTCCTCCAGTGCTGCAAAAGTGGCAAAGCGATCGCCGACGGCGATTACGGCGTCGCTGGCCCCTTGTGATTGGGGCCGGTCGGACATCGCCAAACTGTCTTCGGCGATTGTGGCGTCGCTGGCTACTTGTGGTTGGGACCGGTCAGAAGTCCCTTGTGGCGGTTCCGACATCTTTAAACGGGTTGAACAACACACTTGCAAGGTGCATAAACTATCGGTATAGTGAATACTGGACGCGGCAACAGAAATGCAGAACAGCGAACCGAGACGCACTGGGGCTTGGCGCCAAATGAACGGGAAACTCCTTATTTTGCTGTCCGATGTCATGTGACTTTGAACAGCCAATGAGGGGCGACCGCCGGCAGAATAATGAAAAAAATATTCGGCCGACGCCGGCAGAATAGACACTGCGTTTCGGGAACCCCGAACGACCGTGATGCGGCCCGATTTCCGTCCGTTTCTGCACACGCGATGATTTTTCTTTTAAAAGCGGCATCGTGGTGCACTCGAGTTTTTGGAGTCGGCCCTTCCACGCCGTCGATGCTAATGCACTACTAGATGACGAACTCTTCAGCACACGTACGAAGTGCCGCACATGGGAAACACATAGGCAGAAATGGCCGACGCGCCATGCCGACGCACGTAGGGGGCGGCCAATTTGGGTTTGCCGATGGCAATAGATTGGCCGTAATTTTTTTGTTCGTACTGGATTCTAACGTGCAAGCGATTTATGAACTCGCTTAACCGGAAAAAAGGTGCGCGTTAGATTCGAGTAATTACGGTAATATACAATAAAACAAATACACGAAGAAGAGTTCATGAGAAAATAAGAAGGGGAAGAAGAAACTAAAAAATAGGTTGAAACAAAGAGGGCAAGAATAGGAGGAAGAGCAGATGGTGATGAAGAGGAAGCATAATAATTTTTGGGGTTTAACTTCCCAAAAGCATCATGTGATTATGAGAGACGACGTTCGCCCCCGCCGTGGTGGTCTAGTGGCTAAGGTACTCGGCTGCTGACTCGCAGGTCGCGGGTTCGATTCCCGGCTGCGGCGGCTGCATTTCCGATGGAGGCGGGAATGTTGTAGGCCGTGTGTGCTCAGATTTGGGTGCAAGTTAAAGAACCCTAGGTGGTCGAAATTTCCGGAGCCCTCCACTATGGCGTCTCTCATAATCATATGGTGGTTTTGGAACGTTAAACCCCACATATCAATCAATCATTTGCTGAAACAAGTTAGGTCTTGGGGGCATTCATAAATTGTGTATTTTTGAGCAACAATGAGCTTCACATTGTACGTTGTGACCTTCATGCACGAGTTTAAATTTACCACTTCCTCACGACCAAGACAGAGCAGTAGGTTTTAAGAGGCTCGCTGGATGACGAGGAGAATTGTATAAGACTTGACATAATTAGAGCTGGCTGCTCTCTCTGCAATCATGCACAATTCATGCCTTCGACAGTTCTTCTATAGCCCACGATGAGCATATGGTAATTTCAGTTAATCTCAGCTGGATACCCTCTTCGATTGGGGTGTACTCTTTAAATTATTAAGTCTACATTATAAATTAAAATATAAATTATAAAGTTATGAAGCCCTAACTTTTTTAAAACCGTGAGTGTGGAGCATCACTTGGATCTTCCTTTGAGTCTCCCACTATCTTACTGATTAATTTTGTAACTCGTTCTTGAACCGTATTCACTACTGTGACACACTTTTCACCCTTTGCTTTACAGTCTTTAAGTGTAGCAAGTGTATTCTGGATGAGAGACAGGTGTGCTTGGACACTCTGCGTTCCAAATTGAAATTCAGATTTTATGTAAAGACTTGATTTCTGGGGCAGTATCTAAGAACTTCCACGAAAAATGGCTATTAGGCATTGGGTTTATTTCCCTTCATAATTAACAATAAGACAATTATGTAATACACCAGGCAAGGCTCGGCAAAACCCCCAAGGCATGCATAGCTTGTGTTAAAACACTTTCCATAATATTTTGCACCAACCTATGCACAGAAGAGCACAGAATTTAGTATGGTGTGCCTGGCAGTGCATCTGATGGTGCTGGAGCAGTGTAGAAATTTTGGCTAGTTGGTGTGGGTTCATTTTGGTCAAGCTGTATGTTGGGGCAGGACACTAAAAAGAAGTGATAAAAACAAGTGCAGAATTACAAGTTTTTTACGAGACACTATTTTGTTAGCCGAGGAGTGATGACATTAACTTCAGAGAGAAGTATGCATATGTAATTAGAACATGTTGCATGTGTCAAGTAATTATAGAAAATTTTAGATTTCTATTGCTTCTGACTTTTATCGGATTTATGCAGGTCACTGAAGTTGTACTTATCATACTATATGGGCCGCATATATAAACAATTCCAGCCACTGCAGTGGCCAGAAGATTTTTCTGCTGTAGTACAGTGAAATACTACCCTTGTATATTGGTCCTGCTTCTTTGGCATGAGTGCAGGTTAAAAAAAAACTGCCTAAATAAAATGCAAAGCCTAGCATTTCATTCTAGCAAATATTATGTTGCATATTATTGGAATTTACACTATACCAATGCTTCATTAAGTGCAAAAGAACCAAAAGCTTAATGAGTCTGTCAATATAGTGCAACAGCACACACTCCTTCATATAACTCATATTCCTAGGTTGCATTGAAAGCACAGACGTCATCACATGGCTAGTTCTTTCTAATAGCAAACGTAATATGCGTGAAAAATTTATGCCTCTGGAAGCGTGAGGGAAAGTTACACTGTTTAGCAAATTAAACGTGTATCTCAAGAAAATGCCAAGAAGCCTGATGCCAAGACTATACAGAAATCTAGGGCTGTCAGCAAGAAACCGAGAAGCTGTGGGTTAACTTCACTTTTTGTGGCATCGTATACAAGGGTGCATGCATATATTTATTTTGTTAAACATGTTATACTACTCACACTTAGAGAGCGAAAATGTGTTTCTAAATGTGTGACTGTAAAGTGCTAAAAAAGGCTGATTTGCTGCTCAATACTGAGGTTTTAGCTGCTTGAGATTGTGTGCCAAATTGCTTAGGACCGATTGCTTCACTAAGTGCACAATAAACCCCACCCTTTGAAATGTCCTTATGCTGGGCATGTGTCGGTTCATAATTTCATTTTTTAAAAACAAGCAATAAATGTGAATTATATTGTACTGCAGATCCTGTCTAACCTTTTTGAAATTTTTACCACAAACGCACCGAAATTCAGAGTTACGATGGTTGACGTAAATAATGGAAGTAGATAAGAAACAGAGTTAGGAGCAGATCAGAAACAATGCTTTCACCAGTACAGAAGTAGCAAATCTGGGTCTTTTGTCCTGTGAAGGTTTGCGAATATTAGCACAAAAGATGTTCATCTGCAGCAGTGCTCGTATTGAAAAAATCCGCATGTCGAGCTGGTTCAATGCCAGACTAGTTTGTTTCTATTGAGTGCACTTTGTTGTTCATATTAATTGGTTTTTGGCCTTTCGTACACTTTTCATGCATATTCGATATACAGTATTTTTTTCTGTTTGCTTTGACTAGCTGTGATTTTTTCAGTCTTGACATACGCAAGGACATTAAGATGCTGTATGTGTCAATTTTTGACATGCAATCTCACACTGCTTGCTGTGATATATCTGCTCATATATTTTTACCTTGTTTATGATCAACCTTCTACATAATTGTATTTTTTGCTTGCTTGTGATTAACTAGATGTGTAATTGAACAATTACTTTGCCGTGTGCAGTGCCGAGTGCTGTCACATGCAGCACTAAGGTTCCGTATACAGCAATTTTTCAGATGTATTTGCGTGCTGTTTCATTTATTTTTACATTGTTTTAAATTCACTCCTGCTTAAGACCAGCAGTGTGTATGAAATAACTAAAAAAACAAATCAATCAATAAATAAATAAGATGTTCAGGCTCAACTCATGCTCACCAAGTGGTATCGTAAGCCTAGCGCTGCCTCTAATGCAACACTAATGTTCATGAACAATTTCTAGGGGCAGTTCATGCTTGCTGAATAACATGATATCATTAAAAAAAGCACTAGAAGAAAGATTAAAACTAAGCTGTGGACGAACTGTAAATAAAGCTATGTTGGGTGAACTGTGCATTCGCATGAACTGGACGAGGGAAAAGACTATTTCAGCAAAAGGTATTGATTGACTAATACGTGGGGTTTAACATCCGAAAACCATCATATGATAATGAGAGACCCCATAGTGGAGAGCTCCAGAAATTTTGACCACCTGGGGTTCTTTAACCTGCACCCAAATCTGGGCACACGTGCCTATAGCATTTTCGCCTCCATCGACAATGCAGCCGCCGCAGCCAGCATTCGATCCCGCTACCTGCGGGTCAGCAGCTGAGTGTTTTAGCCACCAGAACTATCACTGTGAGGCTTGAGCACAGGGTAGGAGCGCATATCTATCTGTTAATAGCGTTCTGGCGCAATTTCATGAAATCTGTGCAAGTTATTGGAACACACAATTAGCTGCAAAATTCAACACTGCTTCACATATTGTGGTGTTTTATTCTTACTTCCAGTCAAAGATCATCTGAGTTTGGCTGCTTGGTATGTTAAAGTGAGAACAGAAGTGTCATTTTAATGTGATCATGACATTATGTATCTCTTAGATAACATGCATTGTGAAATACTGTTCTTTCACATAGTTATTTTTTTTTCAATAACTATGTCTGAAATATTTCCAATAACTGTGTGTGCAAATACTATGTGTGTGTGTACTGTAGAACTATGCTTCTGAATGCAGTAGCCATGTTTTTTGTTTTACAATACAATTTTTTTAAATAGTTGGATTGCATGGACAACATTGTACACTACTACTTCGGCTGCATGTATTGTTCAACATGACAGAGATATGCATTAAGTGACATGTACGGTTCCTCCCCTCCCCCATGCTTCTTTTTCAGTTTTTTCAAAACAGCCCAAAAATTTTTGAACGTTTGTTTACCCATCAGTCTGGGAGGGTCAACTGTGCTATCTACTTTTTAATGTGGCAAGACCCACGCTATGCGCATTTCAGTGTCCTCCTTAAATGCGGAGTTGCATCTGGAGAACGCCTAGGCTCCAACTGCTTACTTTATTACATGAGTTTCATGAGCACTGTGGGCGTTAACAGCGCGCAAGCTGGCAGTTTGTCATGTGATGTAAAAGGAAATAAGATGGCAAAGTACCCTAGAGTAAACGCGCGGCGTGGCGAGAAACAGCACACCGTCACAAAACAACTAACATTGAAACAAGTTCGTCTTGTCTAGGTTTACGCGCGGAGCACAGAAGACCGCAGCGTAAATTCCACATGTGATACAACCCACTTATCTTAAGACAGCTGACATCCGGAGTAGTTCAAGTGGCGCGTCTTCTTTACTGGCCGGCAGCCCGAACGAACGCGTAGTAAATAAAAAAATCCGAGCGCACCAGCTGCGTAAGAACACAAATCGTTTCAGCAACACTGTTAGCGAAAAGCCCACACGTTTCGGCGCAATTTTTACCGCGTATTGCTTCAACAAGCTTCACCAGCATATTGCAAAACTAGCATTATGCTAACGTCTATGTGCGCCGTCATCTTGCATAAAAAACAAAAAAAAAGTCCGGAAGTACGTTTAGATCACGTGATTGCCTTCAGCCAATAGCAGTGCCGCATTTTTTCGATACATCTCCCGGGATATGAGACGTAAACACGCGGCCGGGCCAGTAGAACCATGCAGCAGTAAAAGTTTTTTTTTACATCTGTTTTTCCTCTTTCCGTGTTTTTCTGCTAGCACGTGATTTTCGAGCTGACCTTGCCTTAGGCGCTGCACGGTGCTCCCAACTGGGCTGCAGAAGTTTATTTGTTTCCTTGGATAAATGGCACGTACCCACCTTGGGAAATCGGTTAAGCACCTTTTTCTTCCAACCACTATCACCACCAACTTGGCTTGCCTGTACTTTTCCTGCACTTTTAGCTAATAAATGGCATAAATGCATTGTTTGAGTCAAATTTGCTTATGCTAGCGATCTAATATTTACGTAATGAAATATTTGAGGCAGAAATGCATGGTTTCTTCAGCTAGTTTTTCTATAAGAATCCGCTGTTAGCCTAGTTGAACATGCGCATGCATGCACGCACGCACGCACGCGCACACACACACACACACACACACATTTTTTTTATATGGTACTGTTGTCTGGTACGGTCTGAGGACTCCATCTTCACTGCTGATTGCCCAATATTCCCATCCTCACTCTGCAAATAAATCCGATCATTCTCTATTCAACCGTAACAATATTTTGTTGCCTTCGGGGCGAATGATGGTGCCACAAAATTTCTCGAGGTGGATATGCTTACCCGCCGAAACCATGTACCAATTAAATTACTAATATTTTTGTTATTTGGGTCTATAATGTAACCGGATTGTTGCACAAATACTCACTGCCAAATAAACTAATCGAGCTTAAGACCACAGGTATATTGTATCTCACTGTCTCCCAGGTATTATTTTTGAATGTTAAAGAAGACACAATGGTGTTTATATTGTTACTTGGAAATACTCATCCAGTTGTAATAATAAACCACGAAAGTGCAACGCGACTATTGTTTTTGATGACAGAATAATTAAGAAGGTTAAATGTCAAACATTTCTAGGAGTGTAAATTCAGGAAGATCTGACCTGGAACACACATGTAGACAAATTTGTAACAAAATTAACAAAAACCATTGGCTGCTTATACAGATTGAGTACTCTGGTTCCTTCTTGGCTGAAAATTTCATTGTACTATGCACTGTTTTACTCCCGACTAACTTACTGCCTATTAATCTGTGGCACGACCACACAAAAAAATTATAAGAAGCTGATTGTGCTGCAGGAAAGACTCCTACGGGCATTTGAGGGTTATCTTGGCCCTTTACAGAATTTTAGAACACAGCCTGCTTTTATCAAGTATCTATGTTAAAGCAAATCAAGTGTACTATTACAAGGTAATGCAACATACCAAACAAAACAGGACACTTTATATCACGGATGCACCCACCAACCCGCATTGCAGCTTTCGGCAACACAATCTGAAAACACCAAACATAAGAACAAATTATGGCAAACAGTTACAAAGTTACCAAGCACCTTCACTACTCAATAGAATACATGAATTCACGACGAAGTTATGGAAGTGTCGAGTGAATCATGTAAAATATTGCTCATTTCACAAATATTGAGTTTGTCTGACAAAGCTGCTGTATGTATTTTAAATTTCCGTGTCTCGCTTGCACGGAAATTTAAAATACATACAGCAGCTTTGGAATTGTTGGCTTGGGCAAAATGACCTATCAGTGTATTACGTCACATTTTTTGTTGCTGTTTTTTTGCCAACATAACGTGTTTATTGCTTTCCCATTTCTTGTACACATGCTCTTTAATTTCGCGACTATTCAGTGAAATATGTCCGTATTCAGTGAAATATGTCCGTACAGTATACTTTGTATTGACTTGTGCTATGTACGGCCTGCGTGCCGAACTGTTGTAGGAGCAGAAGCCTTTGTCAGGCCACATGGTTTTTAGCTTTTGTTTTCTTTCTGTTTTAAACAGAATAAATAAAGTAAATTCCATTCAGTTCAGTAAACCACAGTACGACTCGCGCCAGAACGTCAACTTCTCGAGGCCTTTTTAGATCTGTCCTAGTATACACTGAGAATGTTAGCTAAAATCACTCGACAATATATTTTATGCCAGCCTAAATAAATGCATGCTGTTTTACTATACACTGTAAAAAATGAGGACCCTCTTTCACGGAGAATGCTGATGGTATGGCGGTGCTGAGCAATTTCGTGAGCAAGAATACAACTATCTCCTTAAGACGTAACCTATTCACGCAAGTCATGCGCGAGCACAGTTAACACAAAACAACCCGTGTCTCTATTCAGGTGACAGATACTATTCTGTGATCAAAATAAAACATTTTCTTTCAAACGAGGTGTTTTTACGTATTCTATATGTTATTGCAACTAATACAAAAAATGTTTGGATTGTCCCACACAACAGAATGTTGTATTATTCAGCACAACAGTCTGCTGTATTGTTCCGCACAACAGTATGCTGTACCACAGCTGTGCCATGTAGCCTGCACTGTAAAAAATGAGGGCCCTCCTTCACAAAGGAAGCTGAAGGTATAGCGGTGCCGAGTACTTTCATGAGACCAATTAAACCGGTTTCTGTAAGAAGGAGTCCTCTCACGGAATGCTAACGTTAGCACGGCCACCACAAAGCACTCCGTCCCAGCTTTTTTTAATAACACACTTTTCCGTGACTGAAACACAGCAATTGCCTTAAAACATAATATTAATGCGGGTATGATACGTAGCTATGACCACAGCCGAGTAATTCATTCTGAAAAAGAACCTTTTCGTGACTGTATTACAGCTGTTTTTTTATGAAGGAGTCTCCTACAAACATCTTACGTTACATGTAAACGCAACCCTCTGCTCCAAGAACAGTGTATACGTAGGTCTATAGCCTCCTATATAACTTTCGTGCCCACGCATTGGCGCTAAATACATACGCGCCATCCGTCCCTCATAGTTCCGGCGCTTCCCGCCAGAAGCCGCACCGATCCCATAATAACAGCAGACGACGCGGCCTATGCACACTTGCGTTTATGACAGTCTAGGAACCGTCTACATTGCATTGGATTATGCGTATTCGTTAAGAAGTGTGCACACATAAAATTTTTGACACAAGCACTGTATGCGGAATGCAATGCGAGCTTTTTTATTTGATTTCACGCTCAAAGCTTGAGCACTTTTCGAGACAACGGTTTGACATGAAAATTTTTCGCCAAGTCGTGTTTGTCAGTCACACTCGTCGCGAAGTTCACAAAATGTGGGTGGAGAAACTTCACGAGAACAATCTCCAAAAGTTTTTCATGGTGTCCCGGGATCGAGCACTAGAGTTTGTCACGTTTCTGTAGTATTTCCGCGGCGTTGTCAACGGCAGCTTTCAGTGGCTGGTACATCTTTCTTGCTCTTGTGAGGAAAACTTCCGCGTAATTCTTTAGAGAATGGAGAACCATTACGAGCTCAGTTGATGGATAGAGGAGTCAACCTCTGTTCTGGTGCCTAATTAAAGCATCCGATGGTGCAGAGGTGTTTGGTTTAGTCACCAGAGTGAAGCATTCATCACAGAAAATGGTTTCGTGGAATGTACTTGCAATATAGCCACCAACCATTGCTAGTGCAGCAACATCCGGCGTTGGGAGCGACGTCTTCCTCCTGTCGAGACTCTCCTCGAGGGTCGTGGTTGCCTCTGCTGGAAATGCTTCACCGTCATTCTGCGCTGCTCTTGGCGATCGGTGTAGGAGTGCTGATGAGGAGCAGCTGCTGCTGTCTGCAGTAATCACGTTGCTGCTGTTGGACATGCAGGCTATGCCAGTCTTCAGTGCTTTCTCAATCCCAGACAAAACTGCCCTCACGTCTGTCTGGTCGTTCGAGCCTGCAGATTTCCTCAACCACCCAAAGGAGGCCTCTATTGGGTTAGAGGACATCTTCCTAGTCAGAACGAAACGGAAGCGTGTGGCCATGAAAAGGTACCGAACGCACTCCACGTTTGAGATGGTTGTTATCAGCAAGCCCTTGTACGTTTCCTTGGTCAGAAAATTCTTAGCCGGGCTCTGCCGCTTGATTTCGGCCAGATAGGCAAGAAATGATGTTTCAAGCCAACCTAGCCGTTTGTCGTCTTCGGATTCGTACTGCTTGCAGTCCGGGTTGTTCTGGCGGACATGCTGGGTGCTGTTGTTTACGTCCATGAGGGTGAACCACCGGTACATAGTGTCCATAAATACGATGGTTGGACTAACGTGGGCGAAGCTTGCGTCACATGTATGACCTGCCTGCTCTTTCAAGAGCTTCAGGGCCGCAATCACAGGTGGCGAAACGACTTGCACTGCCCTCCTGACGTTCATTTTTTCCATGCTAGTCTGATGTACGTGCTTTCTTGTCAGGAACCGCACTGGCTTGACAATACTGCGCTGTTGCATTTTGTAGAGGTCCTTCAGGTACTGGGCGGTTATTTCACCATCCTTTCCAATATCGCGTGAGAGAAACTGTGACCGTACGTTTTAATTAAATGGCACTGATCGAAAGCGAGAAAAAGTTTGCCATCTTGATTTGTCGAATGTGGTATGCAGTGCTTGAGGTTACCCCCACATAGCAGTTGGAACGCCTTCACGTTAATCCGATGGTTGTTGGTAATGATCCGCACGATTCTAAAGCCTATACTCTCAACTTCTTTGAGTACGTTCATCATGATCTGGTGAAGGTTTTCACCGGGGCAGTTTCTAGTAAAAAAATAGGCTACGGGAATTTTATATCTCATTGACAAGCCACTTAATATGAAGCAAAGCAGCGAGTTTGCGAGAACTGGCTCTTCTGGCTTGCCCGGTTGCTTCTGCGACAAGCAGTCACCGTAGCCTACTTCGCCAACGAAGGCATCTCTCTGCTTAAGATAGAGTAAGCGCTGCTTGACCCTCATTTCGTCCACAATGAGCGAGCATGTCTGTGACTGAGCACTCGTGTGTGAAGCGAGCTCAGCTGACAGCCTCTGCTTAATCAAGTCTGTGACGCCTACTTCATTGCGTGACAAACCAAGGAAGCGCCCCAGCACGCTTCGACAGGGTAGGCGGAGTAGCCCTGAGCTCCTTATGTGTTCGTATGCCCTCGCTGAGAGGTTACAAAAAACCACTGCGTGGCGGACTGTAACTTCCGACCACGTCGGTTTCACCTTCTGAAAATTTTTGACCTGCTCCAGTAGTATTGAGGCAGCCAACTCATTTTCACTTGCCTGCTCAACAACCTGCAAAAACGCTGGGACATAGCAGTCTTCTTTAGGTTTCTGAAGCTCCCTTTTATATTTTTCAACAGTTCCTTTGAGCCTTTCAACCTGCGCCCTCAGTTCGCGTTCCTTACGCTTCCACTTCCGTCTTTCCATGGTTGGCAACGAAATGCCTGAGGCTACTTGCACTGCTCTATCCACCTGAGCCGTTCTCGGAACCAAGCCTTGGTCAGTCCTGCTGCTGGAGTTGGGCACTTGTTCAACAAATAGGGCGTCCGAAGTGCACGACTGGTCATCTCATAAGTCCGTAAACACATGTGGCGCGCCACCACCGACTGCTCTTTTTTTTCTTGCTGGCTCGCCAGTTAATACAGCCCGAGCACGCTTCCTGAAGGCCGCATTGCTTTTTTCGGTTTGTTTGCAAGGTTGCAAATACGACGGGTACTCGTGGAAAACGCTGGGCACAGAGCCTTTCTTCAATCTTCGCGTCGTGCACCCTTCTTTGAAGTCGGACGGGACGAAGTGTCGGCTGCAAACGGTAGAATAGCAAGATTTGCTGTTCGGGGCGGGGTCCAGTTGTTTCCCGAGATTACCTCAAGCCACTTTTCGCGGAGTTCTTGGTCGCTCGGAGTTTCGTGAAAAGATACTCCGGTTTCTTTCCGGCCGCTCCATGATTTGCAGCGTGGTACACGCAGCAGTAGGGCATTGTGGTGCGTTCGGGGCGCAGCCAAACTTCTGACCATGCATGCATGGACAGCCACCTTTTTTTTTACGGTAGTGCTGCAGATAACAAAAATATAGCGTTTAGGCACGATTCCTTGTAGCAAGCAGATTTCTTAACGATGTAACACTTTCAACAAAGAACTTACTCGTATCGGCCAAAAGTTGGGAGAAAACGCACTTGATGCAGTCACGGCTGTCTCAGCGAGTGCTGCAGTTAACGAAGCTCTTGGGGGAGACGTACCATGCCAGAAAAAACATTAAGGGCAAGCAGAAAACACAATGGGCCAAGCAGAGTTTTACATCAAGCACGGCAAACTAAATTCGCGCGCGACGGGAAAACCGCGGTATAGCGGTGTGTGCCTGCTGCAGCAGCAAGCGGGGCGCGAGCTATTATGGGATGCGAGCGCCCCTGGCGGAGCGACGAGGCGCAAAACGAGAGAATCGAGGGACGGCGCTGAGGGACCAACCGCTCAGGCACAAAGTTATAGAGGAGGCTATGGTAGGTCCTAATGATAGCGAGAAACTTAAAACGGCAGAGTACTTCATTCTGAAGAAGCACCCTTCCGCCACTGTATACAGCTGTTTTCTTATGAAGGAGTCTCCTACAAACATCTTACGTTACATGCAAACGCAAGCCTCCGCTCCAAGAACAGTGTATATGTAGGTCCTAATGATAGCGAGAAACGTAAAACGGACACTGTTGCTGACTAATTTGATGTCATTTCAAGTCAATATTATATTTTGTGGGATGTACTGATTAGTGGTGGATCTAGAGGGCGAGCAGTAAGGGTGATTGCCCCCCTTGAAGTGGTTGCCTGTATCCCACCTCCCCCCATCGTTTTTCACTCGCGGAAATGCTGTGAGCCAGAATGTGTAGTTTTTATGCTGTGGTGGAGTTCTTGCGAAATTAGTAAGTAAATATCAAAACTCCTCCTTTTCCATTTCTGTTCCAATCAAATTCCCAGGGGAACATCAGCAAGGGCTTCGCCCTTGCTGATCTTCCCCTCGGGCTGACAGACCACAATATTTACTCAGACTTGCATGAAGTGAAATAATGCACAGTGCTTGCAAAAGACACCACGTAAAAATAAATGACTGATGTTTGCACATGAAATATAGACGATAATATGCAGTGCATCCCGGATGAAGGTAA
This sequence comes from Rhipicephalus microplus, assembly GCF_013339725.1. Lineage (NCBI taxonomy): Eukaryota > Metazoa > Arthropoda > Arachnida > Ixodida > Ixodidae > Rhipicephalus > Rhipicephalus microplus. The sequence goes on from NC_051165.1 coordinate 74,102,028, forward strand.
ACTAAAAATTCTTTATAAGACAATTTGATATAATATTATCGTATGTATTGATAATATATTCACAGGTATTTTACCACTCACCATATTGACTCAATATATGCGGTTCATATACATATTGCACTGTTCATGCGATATGAGGCTTACGCGAATACTCGAATATTTCTTTGCAGAAATAATTCGCACTGCTGCAAAGCCTTACTTTTATAGCTTAAATTGACATATTGCCCTCGAATCGATTTTTCGTTTTCATTTTCAAAAAATTGTTATGCTGGCTTATTTGCTCCAAGTATAAGAAATCTTAAAATGTAACCTATTTAGTAGTTATCACTTGCATTCTCCAGAAAGTCAAATTATGCTAGCACTATTCAAAGTTAATTGCACTTCCTTTGAACCAACAATACCGACATTTGCATGCGCCTTGTTCCACTTGAAAATACAGTAAAAGCTCGTTAATTCGAATTCCACGGGAAAGCTGAGCAATTTCGAATTAAACAAAATTCGAAATAATGAAAGTGAGCAAAAATGGGTGGATTTCGGGGGCGGGTGCACAAAAAATATTTATTGGCCAAAAAAGTCGGTGATGACCATCTGCTTCTTTTCTCTGAATGCCACAGCTGCGGCTCCTTGTTCCAGCGCGCGGACGCGGCACAGGGAATCTTCTTCACCCTCTTCAAAGCTGAAGAAGAGACGCGCCACATTAAGTGCCTCCATCACCGCAGAAGCTGACGGGCGCACAGGCGCTTCGTCATTTTCGTCTTCCTTACCTTCTGGCTCTTCAGCATCAGGCTGCGCACCGGCTACTTGAGCGATAATGTCCTCATCAGTCAGGGCACCACACACCGATGCACCGGTGTCAACTTCAGCATAATCGGCAAAACGTACGCCCCGAAGAGTGTCGTGCAATGCCACTGGCATGAGCTCCTCAGCCCCATCCACGTCGACGTCACAACTATCCTGCGCACTTCCAGCTGCAAATCCACTGTGGCGGAAACAGTTTGCGATTGTGGTCGTGGTCACCTGTTCCCATGCGCGCACCAACATGTGCATGGCAGTGAGCAGCATAATGCCGAAGTCCTTCCTGTCGCCCGCGCACAAAATCATTCTCTCCAGCACGTGACGCCTATAAAAGCACTTAATGTTCCTTATCACACCCTGGTCCATCGGCTGTAGGGCCGCAGTCGTATTTGCCAGAAGGAATACCAACCTAGTTGCTCTCAGCTCAACGTCGACTTTGTGCGCCGAACAGTTGTCGACGACAAGAAGAACGCGTCTGCCGCCCAGTTCCATTCGCCTGTCGAATTTCAGTAGCCACTTCCTGAATAGGTCACCTGTCATCCAGGCTTTCTTGTTTGCGACATACTCCGTTGGCAGTGGGCGAATGTTTTTGAAGCACCGTGGCTTGAGTGCTTTGCCAATCACAAAAAGGGGGACCTTTTCCGTACCGGTCATATTTGCGGCGACCAGAACAGTGACACGCTCTTTGCTGCGCTTGCCGCCGGCGCAGCTGTCTCCCTTGTAGGTGATCGTTTTGTCTGGCTGCAACTTGAAAAATAACACTGTCTCGTCAGCGTTAAACACATCCTGTGGTGAGTAGCTCTCCAAGTACTGCTGCAGGGAGTCGCTTCTCCAAGTAGCGCATGTTTCGGCGTCCACTTCCTTTGCCTCGCCAGATAACGTGCGGAATACGAGATTGTGCCGCTCCCTGAAACGATGAAACCATCTCTCAGAGGCGACAAAGTCTTCAATGTTCAAGCGCAGGGCGAAATCGGCTGCCTTGGCCACTATGATAGGGCTGCTTAATGCGATACTCTGGGCTCTCATTTCTTTAACCCAGTTAATCAAAGCTGACTCCAGTTCCAGGAACTTCGCTGTCCTTAGCCTTTTTCGACTGGCGCCAAAATCCTCGGCCTCATAGGCGTTTTCAACGGCCGTCCTGTTGCGTATGTAGGTTGACAACGTGCTCAGAGGTATGCCGTGCTTCCTCGCAATTTTGTATTTGCTCGAGTTCCCTTGGTCAACCTTTCGCAAAATCTCCACCTTCTCCTTGACAGTCTTCGCGCAGTAGTTTCCCCGTGGCATCTTGCAACTTCGATGCGGAATAAGACGGCTTGACGGCGTGAACGAACAACGTGCTTGAGGAACAAAGTGACGCTGCCGGGAGCGGCCTAGGACTGCTAGGACTACTCCGTCGACTCCTCAGCGTCCCGCGCAACGTTACTAGACTAGGTTCAGTTGCCAAACTCTCCGCCGACGCCGTGCTTCGCCGGTGTCTCTACTTTCAGTTTGTCCGACAGGTGGCGGGAGCGTTCCATCGAGATCCAGCTTTCTCAGCTGCTGCGCCTGCTAGGCGCTATACGGGCGCCGATTTAGCTCGTTTCTTCACGCGTAACCAGATGGAAAACTACAAAAACATCACTGCAACACATCCTAGCCACTGAAGCTCCTTTTATACTTGTATAAAAGCATGCAGCGCGACATGCTTTCGAGTAACGAGTTCCAAGCTGCCGGAAACCATCTGTCGTTTCGCTGCTTTTGCGCATTCCCTGCTTTTTTTACTATCCGAAAATGCGACGTTGAGAGAGAACACACATGCTGCATTAGTATTGCGTCCGATTCATGCGGAAATAAGAGGTGGCATCCCTGCCCGTAATCATGATGCGGGGGGGGGGGGGGGGACCGTTTTATCTACCGGCGATGGTAGGATTCATTTAGTTCCCAGCGGCGTCTTCGGCCATCTGGGCTAGTGACACAAGGCCTGCGTAAGCGGGTCTGTGCTGAGCAGCGCGGCCTCCCACTGCTTCTCATTCGTGATTTGGAACAAAATGGCTAATAGTCTATAGGGGTTTTTCTTCGCAGGGACAAATCACGTGCAAAGTAAACGCTTATTCATGCATCTTGGCAGGCACAGAATGACCACTGCAACTAGAAATTTAGCACGTATTAAAAGTTAATAGGGTAAACAGCTTTCATTCAGTGGTTTATTTATAAATGCACTGGTCTTCCATTTCAGACCACACTGATCAACAGTACTGCACAAGATGTTTTAGCAAACCGGTCTACAACACTGAATAACAAACTGGTCCATGAAAGCAACATCCCAGCAATTGTTTGCATTGGTGCAGTCCAGAGAAAGCACATTTTTTCTAACAGGTATTCACAAAAGCTTAGCACGCTTCCTGGCAACTTTAACTTGCACACTTGTGTCTTTGTGTTGCTGTAGGAACCTTGCATAAAAATGCATGCGGGTGACCAGGTAAAACTTCATGATGCGTGCAGAGAGCTCTTCAGAATGAACACCACATCCGACTTGTGCAAGGCTGTGTCCTTGTGTCAAATCTTTGACAATGCACCAAAACAGGTCTCCAAACACTACATTGTCCCTTGTTCTTTCCGTTATGGCACTCTCAACATCGGTAGGAAGTGACGTCAAATCTTTTGATGGCAGCTGGAGGGCACCCGGAACAAAAGACCGCATCTCTGTCAGAATGGCTGCAGATGGTACGTCATCAGTAGCAAGAAGAGTAGCCTTACACTCCCCGTAGCTCGAAAACTTTTCTGCTTTCTTCACTACGTATCCTGCCAGGTAGTACAGAGCAGCATCGTGTGGAGTTGGTCGACCATAGTCGTGCTGGTTTGCATTCTCTTCTGGCAGCTTCTCCAACACAATGCTGTGCATGAGCTGTCCGAGCTTGTCTTCTCGCTCCTTCTTCTGATGAAGGACTTCCAGCCTCTTCGAGCTCAGGCTCTCCTCCATGGTGACGAGAACAGGACCCGCATCACCAGTGCAATTTCCTTTTGTCGCCATCTTTAAAGGAAAGTACAGGCTCAAAAGCCTGAATATTTAGCCGAAATGTACTATCGTAGGGTGATCTTCGTCACCACCAAACGACCTCACGACTCCAAAAAAGCGCTGGGGAGAAAAAAAAAAAACTGTCAGTGTGAAGAGCAAAACAAGGAATGCAAAATTACATCAAAATGAATCCTAAAAATACCTACTTCCAATGGGCCCTGGTTCAATTTTGCAGTCAGCACATATCTCACATCCTTGTCAAGAAGCAGGGTGATTATGTCCAGAACTGACATCAACGTGACTCGCAGAGATTCCGTCGTCAACTGAGATGCAAACAGCTTTGTGTTTTTTTCAATGCTGTTCCTTTCGGTCTCATTCAGCATGACCAGGAAGTCTTCTATCACCTGTAGCATGGCAGACAAATGCCCCCTTTAATATATTCGACTCATAGTATAACACAATAAGCATAAGGAAGCCCATTACCTTGATCTTGGGCGAGTTCTTACGGATGCCGGTAGCAGGGTGCTTGGCGTTAAGGACATCAAACAGGTCGTTAAACCTGCATCGTGAACATTTCAGTTCCCCTCACTGTCCTTTAGGCCTGGCTCACGCTGCTCTCTGTAAAACTTCATCCCAATGGCGACGCTCCTGCTGAATAACTGAAACAAAGGTTTAAAAAATCAAGTATTTGCATTTAGAAAACTTGAATAAAAACTAAATGTACGACACCGGTTAGGTACCTGTGTTGCAAGTCTGACATTCATCTTTTCCAGCTTGCTTGGCTTGACGTGCGAAGATGTGAACTTTGGAACAATCTTGAGGTGGCTGTCCTTTTCAGCTTCGTACAGGTGCACGTAGTGTTCGAAGTTTATGCAGTTGGTGCCAGCATGGTAAAAAACAGCAAGAAAGGCATAAGTAAATTTCATGTAGGCTATTTGTGCAATCCCGTTTGAATTACCTTTGCATATGTGTGTGTCAGGAGATGGTTTCTCACACACTTTATGATGTGGGGTACATCACATAGGAAATGAAGAAACCGTCCGTCTTCAAGCGTTGGGTGAGGAATCTTGTTGACAGGGTGGTGCAACTTTCCAGATATGCCAAGATGTGTCCATATTGATCGGTTGTTGCCTGCACCATCACTAACAACACCCAGAACTGTTGCACCATGGCGCTCAAGTTGCAGCACCGACTCCACAACAATCTTGGCCAACACAGCCCCAGGAGCTGCCCCCCTAGTGGCGAAACTGGCAATAGGACCACTTGATTGTAACCATACTCACAGGGTACACCTGAAAGCACCTGGTTAAGTCGACTTGTAGTTGGTAAGGGAAGCATATTCATCTTGCGTATCAAATTGTAGGCTTTGGGGCTTAAAATGTGGAGAAGAAGGCAGTTCAGCACCCAACCTCTGGTGTATCGCACACCCTGTGGTCCCTTTGCTTCCATTTGTTTCAGAGACATCTGGAATGCTAGTTGTTGAAGAGGCAGAAGTGACATTAGATGCTCATTGTTTGATGAGGATCTTTCGCTTGTCAATTTCTCTTTTAGTTCTGCCATATTCTTCATGAAAGACACTGTCGCAGCAGCTGCCCTGATGGCTTTCTTCTGAAGGTTTTTCACCTTTTTCTGTTTGCACACCTGCCTTTTTTGCTTCAAAGAATTCTTTTTCAAAAGCCTGTTTTTTTTCAGTGCGGCAGAATGAACACATTGACTGCTTAGCTAGTGCCTGGCATCTGAGTGAAAAACCAGTGCTGCTTTGCACGTCGTATCCGGAGCATGCATGAAGGCTGTGCACTTTGTTTATCAGGTCACTAAGATCTAGTTTATTAGGTCCCTAAGGTCTTAATGCTGACGCTCAGAAAAGCCTTCACCTCGTGGCCTTTCGCACTTGCAGTTGCCACTCCGTCACTGCTTACAACGACGCACTTTTCGATTCGCGGCGCCTTATTTGCGGAGGTCAGTGTGAAAAATGCAGCAAATTTACCGCTGCCGTTTTCCACAGTGATTTTTTGCCACGATGGTGGTAGCTCAACGCGTTCCATTTCAACAAACGATGGCGCGGATGGCTCGGGCATATCGTCGACCACGACATCGGCAGGAATGGTGCTGCAAGAAGCTTGTGACTGCGGTGATGCTGTTCCTTGGTCAGCGTTTCCATTGCTTTCTCGCTGCCGTTTCCGCCTCTTCTCCGCTGGCTTTGACAAGTACGAGGGCAAGTTCGGGAAGACTTTAGGAAGGGCACTCTCGACGAGACTCTACTTAACCATCGGGATTTCAACAGTTTCTCCGTCGATCACGTGCACGTACGTTTTGCGAATGTCCTGATCATGAAAGGGGATGTAGCATACCCTAGACTTCGTTGTGAAGTCTTTGTCTGCGCGGGGTATCGCCCTCTTCCAAGCTGCGCGAAGTCGCTCGTCGCTGGGAGCGGAGAAGAAATGCCGGACCGACGGGCTAGTGTCGTTCCGGTACCCGCTTGTACAGCCAGGTACGCAACACGTCGGCATGATTTGGTCGGCTTAGGGGCACCCACAGTCACCCACAGCACTGCATCGAACAAGGCAATCGATACGTTCAGGCAAACACATTGGTCTGAAAACGCGCACCACACAAAATCACCCGGGAGTTAGACCGGCGACTGCCCAAACTGGCTGCGCAGCGCGGCTGGCGAGGCGAAATCCGTGGAGCCGGGTGCGACTGCAGCGCCAGTGGGAGCAGTATCGGTGGAGGTTCCGTGCAACGCAGCGAAGTTTGTAAACTGAACCTATTCTAGTAACGTTGGGTCCCGCGTACAAGTGGCGCCAGGCGCTGAGATAGCGGGAGGGCTAGGAAAAAAAAAAAAAAATTGCTCCCTGGATTTTGGAGGCCATACTTTGCTTGCCCTTTGCTCGGAGGCCACTTGAAGCTCGAAAAAACTGGTCGTGCCACCTATCGTTCGACCGTAAAAGCTTCCACTAGTGTTTGACGATGATGACGCTCAGCCGCGCGCACTTCGAATTATCCGTAGAGGCAGCGATTTCTGTTCGAATTAACGAATCGTTTTACACATGGTCTCCTATGCACTGCGGACCGGACTGCGGTGACCATTTCGAATTATCCAAAATTTCGAATTAATGAGGTGTGAATTAACGAGCTTTCACTGTAATATTGTGCAAGTTGGTTGGATCAAATCAAATCAAATCAAATTATTTATTTTCCCAGAAAGAAACAGGTTCTGGAGATGTTCACTGGCTAAAAGCTGTTTATGGACAGCTTGACGAGGCCAGTGAACCCTATACTAGGCAGGTGGGACAATGACAAAGATGTGTAAAACAATAAAGACCATAAGCTAACATTACAATACCAAATACGGTGTAATAAAAACATATAGATACATTCCTACGAAACATCCAGATACCAGCATAGCACAGAAGATTACATGGACGCGAGCAAAAAGAAAAAGAAAAAAAAAACAAAGAAAAAAACAAAAGAAAACAAAAGATGATGATGAACATGGCCATTTTTTTATAACATGTGGAATACACTATTCGAATTTGATTGAAAATTATTCCAGCTAAATTACTATTCACTTTGAACATAAAGTTCGCTACTCGCAGAAGCCTACTATGATGTGTGAATTTTTAAATAAAGTATAACGAAGCTTGTTTTTCTGACCTGAATATATGTTCAAGCTGGGACAATGAATATACACATCTGCTTTTGTTTACCCAGTACTTAACTGTGTATTCGATCTGCTATGCTGTAATTTAACCTGTAATATAATGCAACTGACTGCGTGCAATATTTAAAAAAAACATAGTCGTGCAAGCTTTGCTTGAACTCTGCCTTGCATTTCTTCAGCAGTTAAGTGGAAGCAGCTGCTGGTACTGGTTAGTAAACATTGCAATTCTGCTAGCTAGTCAAATTTTGTAGCATGTCACTGTGAAAAGCACATCTTTCTGCGGCATGCATTGCCCCAGACAAGTGTCATTTCAAGTTCAGCACGTAGATTACAGCAAAGCAATAAAACGCTTCCTGTGGTAACATAGCCTGATATTTCTCGGCTGAGCTCATAGCATTCACTATGCTTCCTACAAAGAGTGAGACAGGCCATAGCCTTGACAGGAAGTGTGCATACATACAACTTCTTGCCAAATAAACTCTGAACATCCAGCCATTTTGAACATATACAGGTGGAATTTATTTTGCCAATCGCACCATGTCTTATGGTTTAGTACCTGAAAAGAAACAACAAACAGAAAATATTAGGACACGTCGACTAATGAAAGAAGGCAATCTTTGCCAAAACAAAATACTATTGCATCTACTTAGCAATAACAAATGAAACACATAAAGCGACTCTAATGCATCCACAGTACAACCAAACTTCTCGAAGAATAAAGGACATGTATACCTAAAGTGTCTGGACAAGTGAACAAAATTATCATTCAAAACAAAAAAAGCTGATTGACTTCTGTGTTCATGCCACAAAAGGGAGACACTGAAGGGTGACCACGTTAAGCATGATTGCTAGACTGTCCTTTATAGATCATAAATATGTAACTCCTAAATGTACTTGCAAAAAAACTTTACTTTCTATTTTTTCCTGTAGCAATAAGTACAGTAAACCCTCGTAATAACGAAGTCGGCGGGATAGCAGAAAAATTCAATATAAGTAGTGATTCGATATAAACTGCCTGATAAAAGATAAGCAAGTACAGCCAAATTAGCTATGACAACTTCTCAGAAGTGGTATCACGTGAAACATATCATTATTCACACACATAAAAGTCATTCAGCTATCTTTGTCGGGTGCTTTGGCTGGGCGCAAGGATTGCCTGCTTGAGTTTGTTGAGGCAAATTTTAAGGTCATGGTCGGCGCTCGAGCCCTACACACTATTTTGTAACAGACGGAGGCTTTTTTTGTGTTTGTGCTATTGTTAGTATTTCACCGAGCTGTTAGTCTAGCGGCTCATCTTCCTCATCAGTGCCTCTAAGCAAGTTGAATATTTTGGCCGGCTAGTCGACTGGGGCTTTGCTGCCTTTCCCAGTATCAGCAAAAAAAGTTTGTCCTCCCCTATCCCGTTAGCACCCAACAGCACTGTAATGCGTTCTTTGCTTTGTTTACATTCTGATAAAGTTTCGCCCTGTGTAGGGTGCACGCGCTTTTTAAATAGTTTGTAAAAGAATGCGGCCTCGTCCAAGGTGTAATGTCTCTATTTGTGTACTGGGGAAGTAGGGCTCTCAGCCGACGCTTGCGTCATCCGTCCACGACACCGTGGTCCACGGCTGCACTTTCACCAATGATCAATTTTAAGTCACATCGTGCCGTCTTTTGAAATGTTCAAGCCAGCCGTTGCTGCACTTTAAATCTTGCTTGCCCATTCAGGTGTCTAGGGCTTTGGATTCTGCAGTCTATACAGACCTATTTACAGGAAGGTTTGTACTTCTAGTGCTTTTCAAATTTGAAAAAATGATAAACCGCCGACTTGTACATTTCCTTGAAACAAACAATTTGCTCGACCCATTTCAGTGCGGGTTTCGAGAGAGTAGATCCATCACAGACTACCTTGTTCGTATCGAGGCACAGATTAGAGACGCCTTCGTCTATAAACAATATTTTCTCTCTGTGTTCCTCAATATCGAAAAGGCTTATGATACAACATGGCGTTTTGGAATTCTAAGAGACCTGTCCCACCTTGGCGTGAGCGGAAGAATGTTTCACATAATCGAAAGTTACCTGTCAAACCGGACATTCCGTGTTCGAGTGGGCACGGTTCTTTCCCAAGCATTTGTCCAGGAAACAGGCGTGCCACAAGGTTGTGTACTTAGCTGCACACTTTTTCTCATCAAAATGAATTCCTTGCGCTTGTCCATTCCTTGCAATATGTTTTATCGTACATATGTCGATGACGTCCAGCTTGGCTTTAGATCTTGCAATCTGGCAATGCGTGAGCGGCAGGTTCAGTTAGGTTTGAACAAGATCTCCAAATGGGCAGAGGAAAACGGATTCCGACTGAACCCACAAAAAAGCACGGGTGTCTTGTTCTCCCGAAAGAGAGGCATGCACTCGGAACCTGACATTCGACTGAACGGACGTCTGTCTATCAAAGCCGAGCATAAATTCTTAGGCTTAATCTTGGACAACAAGTTGACCTTCGTATTGCACATCAAGTATTTAAAAACAAAATGTTTAAAAGCCATGAATGTTTTAAAAGTGTTTGCCTGTCACTACCCCGCGTAGTACATGACATGTCTCATGAACCTGTATAGAAACTTCATTCGCACCCGCTTAGATTATGGAGCCGTTGTTTATCAGTCTGCGACTCAAAGTGCTTTGAAGATGCTGGACCCCGTGCACCATTTGGGCATCCGCCTTTCTATGGGTGCTTTTCGCACCAGCCCCGTAGAAAGCCTTAATGTTGAGTCAAATGAGCGGTCGCTTCATCTGGAGAGAACTTACATGTTCTTTGTTTATTTCCTTAAGGTGAAAGCAGACAAGAAGCACCCCTCATACCCTACTATTAATGATTTGTCGAGCTCCATTCTGTTTCAAAACAGGCCTTCGATGAGGCAGCCCTTCTCAGTTCGCCTGAAGGGTCTAGCTGAGGAAACTGGATGATGATGATGAAAAACATTTATTATAAAAGAGAGAGGTACGGGGCCAAAGCATGACCCCGCTACATGGTCGGCGTCCTTAGTCCGGGACACCGCATGACGAGGCCCCTACTTGCGCCCGTCTCACCAGAGCCCGTTGAGACTCTAGTGATGAGCACTTGAGGAGGGCAGTCTCCCATGCCTTTCAGGAAGGGGTAGGGAAAGGGGGTAGGTGAGTGAGTGAGTGAAACAACTTTATTCGGTCCACAATAGACGCGAGTAAACTCAGCGTCACCTGGCTAGGCCCACTCGGGGACCATCAGGTTAAACCTGACGGCCCTCGCGCGGGCCCTCTGGACGGCCAGGATTTGAGAGGTCTGGTCCTGGGCCTTAATGAGTCGCTTCATTTCCTCTTGGGTGAAAGGGGGACCGGCAGAGGCGCAGCCCCACAGTACGTGCTCGAAGTCCGCATAACCACCACACAGGGGGCAGTCCGGGCTTGGAAACCGTTCAGGGTACATTGTGTGCAGTGCCGCAGGGCTCGGGTAAGTGTTTGTTTGTAGCAGTCGGAGAGTAACAGCTTGGGCCCTGCATAGCGAGGAGTGTGGTAGAGGCAGCAGTCTTCTTGACAGATAGTGGTGCTTGCATATCATTGTACGAGCAGAGAGGCTCAGGTCGCCCAGGAGATGACGCGTTACCCGGCACACGGTCAGTCAAACATCGTGCAGGCGAGTGCGCCTCCTCGTTGGGATTGAGCGAGGCACCCTCGATGGTTCCAAGGTGCGCAGGAAACCAGACCAATGAGTGATTGTTGAGGTCTTTGACTTTTTGAATAATCTGTAGGACCTGGGGAGCCACCATGCCCATCTGGAAGGCCTTGATAGCGGCCTTGGAGTCTGAATAAATTGTGTCATGTACACCCCCGCACGGGGCACCTTGAGTAATCTAGGTGACGGTGAGTGGCGACACCACGGACCCCGAGCTCCCAACATAAGCTGTGCCCAACCGTGGTGAGGTGTTTATAGGTGAAGGGTAGAAGCCGTAAACGGTGGCCGTCGGAGCCTTGGTCAAGCTCCGGCCGATGGGCTCCCTGCCTGTCGACCAGGCAGGGAGCTCCGGGACCTCTCTCGGCATCAGGGTAAACCGAGCGACGAAAGTACCCCCTTCCCTGCTTTTCAATCTGTCACATGGCATTTTCCAAACCCCCCCCCCAAACGTGATCGGCCCCCGAAAAGGGGCCGCACCGAAGTTTCTTTCCCACCACTACCTAACTTGAGTCCTCCCAAACCGAACAACTTTCCTCGCTTCATGGTGATGGAATCGGTCGACCAATCCAAACCTCTTTCTTCACTGTCGGTATTTCCTGTGTCAAAGTTTCTTGAGAGTGTTGTTGGAGAGTCGTACAAGGCCAAAAAACAACGAACTGGCGAAGTCCTTGTCGAGCTCAGTAGACAGGACCAGGCCGACAAACTCCTTGCTCAAACCCGCATCGCCGATCTGGCCATTCGAGTCACGCCCCACCGCAGCCTCAACAGCTCCCAGGGCGTGATTTCGGAGCCAGATCTGGCAAACGAGACAGAGGCCGACCTCCTTGAAGGCCTGCGAAACCAAGGTGTGACGGCAGTTCGGCGCATTACCATCAGAAGAGATGACAAGGAAATACCCACTAGGCACATAATCCTCACATTTGATCGGTCCAATCTTCCAGATTATATTAATGCAGGCTTTATCCGGTGCTCCGTCCGAGCGTACATCCCGAACCCGCGGCGCTGTTTCAAGTGCCAGAGGTTCGGGCATGGTACTAACTCGTGTCGGGGCCAAATAACCTGTGCCAAGTGCGCCCAACATGACCATCCCACTGATAATTGTAGCTCTCAACAACTTCTCTGCATCAACTGTCAGGGCCCACACGCGGCGTACTCCAGAAAATGTGAGAAGTTTCAATTGGAAAAGAAAATAATAAACATAAAGGTCACAGAGAACATCACCTTCCCGGAGGCGCGAAAGAGGTTCGCCTCTTTCCCTCTGGGGAGGTACGCTGACGCAGCTCGCCGGGGGGCGGAGCGGCGTCTTGTTTCGGCGGGGACCCAGTACCGCGAGTCGGACTTGGTCCCGCCCCCGCCCCCCCCTGGGTTGCCTCTTGCAGCCCAATCTGTCGCCACACCGCTTGCTGAGGCAGCAGCGGATGTGGTGCAAACCAGTTCTGTCGGGACCGGTGCCGCTCCCGCCTCGGCCTCCCCGTCCTCCAGTGCGTTGGAGGGTGCCGAGATGATGGACACCGCGGGCCCCGCACCGGATCCCACCGCCACCGCACCGCCCGTGCCACCTGTGGCACCCCCGGGGGTGGCGGCTCAAACGAAGGGCTCCCGAAAGGGGGCCAAGTCCGGGGGGCCCGGCTCGACGGGCACCCCTCGGACATCTGATGATGACATGGATGTCTGGCCGTTCCTGCCTGCCACGCAGCGCAAGGAGCGGCCTGTGACGGCCAAGCCTCCAGAAGGGCCTAAAAAGCCCAAGCCAAGAGTAACAGCCCCGAAAGACGACACATGAACACACACACTCCAGTCATTCTTAAATTCAAATAATGGGAACAGAAAACATAATCCAATGGAACTGCAGAGGCCTCCTTAAAAACCTGGACGATGTGTATGAGATTCTGCATGACAGACAGCCAAGTATCATGTGTCTCCAGGAAACCCACCTTAATTCTAAAAACACAAATTTCTTAAATAGGTATATGGTATTCAGAAAGGACAGGGTTGGCTGCACCCACTCCTCAGGAGGTGTTGCTATTATCGCACTGAAGTCATTAGCATGCCACCCTATCTCTTTAAACACTGTCCTCGAGGCTGTAGCGATCTGTACAATAATATTTAATAAGTTGATAACGGTATGCTCCGTTTACATCTCTCCGGATTTTTCACTTGTGAGCTCTGACTTCGAGGCGCTAGTCGACCAGCTGCCCGAACCGTACATCCTCATAGGCGACCTTAATGCGCACAACCCTCTTTGGGGCTCCTCCAGAACGGATGCCCGAGGTCGCCTAATAGAGAAGTTTCTTACATCCTCCGGATCATGCCTTTTCAACAAAAAACAGCCTACATAACATAACTTAGGACACAATACATACTCGCATCTTGACTTGGCTATTGGTTCCGCAGTTCTCTTTCCATGTCTTGAGTGGGGTGTGGGCACGGACCCATATGGTAGTGACCATTTCCCCACCTCATTAACGTATCTAGGTACAGGCCCGAGCAGTTCTTCTTCCCATAAAAGGTTTAATGAATCAAAAGCAAACTGGAGCACATTCACACAAACATCTCAACTACACCACACATCCATAGAACACCTACACGTGGAGGAAGCCGCTCAACTCATCACGGCGCACATCCTTGACGCCGCCGAAAAGTCCATTCCCCTGGCCTCCAGTGCGTCCTGCAACCCAAGGCAGCCCTGGTGAAACGAGGACTGCAGGCGGGCGCGACAGGCCCAGAACAAAGCGTGGGGTGTCCTTCGCCGGTACCCCACGTCGGACAACCTCATTTCGTTTAAACGGGCAAAGGCTTTTGGGAAGCGAGTGCGTCGTGAGGCGAAAAGGGACAGCTGGCGCACCTTCCTCACTTCCGTCAACTCATACACTGACACACACAAAGTCTGGACACGAATACGCAAACTAAAAGGACAACAGACACACAGCCTGCCCCTGGTTAGTACAACAGGGGACACACTGGAAGACCAGGCTAACACACTCGCACAACACTTCCAACACGTGTCCAGCTCAGCACACTACACAAACACTTTCATGAAACACAAAACATCTGTTGGGAAAAAGCCCTTACACGACAAAGAGAAATCGAACAGTTCTTACAACTCTGAATTCACTCTCTATGAGTTGAGGGCTGCCTTGAGCACGTGCAAACCTTCAGCTCCAGGTGCAGATAAGGTTACATACACCATGATACAGCACCTACACCCAGACATTCTTGAAACACTCTTACACCTATACAATAAAATATGGCTTTTGGGGCACATTCCTCGCTCTTGGAGGGAGGCCATAGTAGTAGCTTTCCTAAAGGAAGGGAAGGACCCTTCCTCTCCTGCCAGTTATCGTCCCATTGCCCTGACTAGCTGCCTGTATAAGCTCTTCGAGAAGATAATAAACAGGAGACTTGTGTACTTTCTCGAGTACAACGGTCTTCTCGAGGGCTGCCAGGCAGGCTTCAGGGCGGGGCGATCTACCAACGATCAACTCGTTGCATTAGAGGCATATGTAAAAGATGCTTTCCTCCACAAGCAGTACTGCATGACAGTATTTTTTGATTTAGAAAAGGCGTATGATACTGCTTGGAGGTATGGTATCCTCATTGATCTCAAGTCTTTTGGCATTTCGGGTAACATGTTCAACACGCTTGCCAGTTACATGTCCGAAAGAACGTTTCGCGTGCGTGTTGGAACTGCACTATCTAGAGTTCATGTTCAGGAAAATGGAGTGCCACAAGGTGGAGTTTTAAGTTGCACCCTTTTCATTGTGAAAATGAACTCACTGAGGAAGGCATTGCCACCGCCGATTTCCTGCTTAATTTATGTAGACGACGTACAATTATCTTTTAAGTCTCGTAACCTATCTGTCTGCGAGCGCCAAGTACAGCTTGGTGTTAGCAAGCTAGCTGGCTGGGCAGATAGGAACGGGTTTAAATTTAATCCGGGGAAGTGCACTTGTGTTCTTTTTTCTAAGAGGCGTGGCATCCGGCCGGATCCTGACATTCATCTTAATGGTGTGTCAATTCCCGTCAAAAAGGAACGCAAGTTTTTAGGAATAATCTTTGACGAAAAGCTGACATTCATCCCACACATAAAACAACTAAAACATAAATGCTTAAAAACACTGACTATCATGAAGGTTCTCTCGCACATTTCTTTTGGTGCTGACAAACAACTTTTATTACGTGTTTTTACCAGCCTAATAGGTTCGCGATTGGACTATGGTAGCGTTGTTTATGGGTCAGCAAGTAAAACATCCCTCAAAATGCTGGACCCGGTACTCCATCGGGGGCTCCGCCTGGCGTGTGGTGCATTCCGGACTAGTCCGGTCGAAAGCCTCTATGTGGAGTGTAACAAATGGAACCTGCAACGTCAGCGAGCATACACAGATCTCCTTTATGCTTTTAAACTTTCATCCATGCCTCACCATCCTTTTAAATCAGTTTTTTATGATACGTCCATGACTGAACTCCTTTTAAACCGACCATCGTTCTCTGCGCCTTTCTCCTACAGAGCTAGAGAGGAAGCGTCAGAGCTTTCTGTCTCTTTTCTAGACACCATCCAAAGTTCTCCAACAGATTTTATAGCACCATGGCATCTCCGCGCTGTCTTATGTGACACATCTTTTACACATATAGATAAAAACCGAGCTCCCACATGTGCTATTCTGCAGCATTTCTTGCATCTGCAGCATAAGTATCAATGTGCTGAATTTTATACGGACGCCTCTAGAACTGCCACCTCTGTGTCCTGCGCTGCGCATGGACCCGGCCTTAGTGTCACTAAAACGCTGAATAGTCATACTAGTATCTTTACCGCAGAGGCGTATGGTGTTCTTCTTGTTGTTAATCATATACTTCAAAGCGACATCTCACAATCCATTATCTATACAGACTCCCTCAGTGTTGTGCGGGCACTGTCGTCAACAATGCCTTCGAAAAACCATGTTGTCAATCTGATTGTCAAAGCTGTTATGTCTGTGTATGTACGCAACCTTGAACTGGTTCTTTGTTGGGTCCCTGGCCACTGTGGTATAGCCGGGAACGAAGCAGCGGATCGAATGGCTGCTGCTGCTACACTCCTAAATACAGTAGACATAACCACATTACCCTACACCGACGTGAAACCACACATCAGACAACAACTTCGTAAAACATGGCAAACACACTGGAGTGAACAAACAGACAACAAGTTACACGTAATAAAACCACATTTGGGACCATACACCACCGACGCACGTAATAGATACACTGAAGTCGCCTTGGCCAGATTACGGATAGGGCACACTCATGCAACGCACTCGCACCTTCTCACTGGGTCTCCAAGACCTCTGTGCAGCAGGTGCGGAGAGGCCCTATCCGTGAACCACATCCTGATACAATGTAAGGCACTTGACACAACACGACGCAAATACTTCCCACAACTACACACGCGACATATTCCACCACACCCGTCACACTTCATAGGAGACGAAGCACTGTTTTCAGTCAAACGCGTTTTAGAATTTCTTACCGACGTGAAATTTTTACATCTCATTTCTTATCATGCTTGACAACCTGGCCCTTTAGACCAGTCATCTTTCATTACGTTGTGTTTTACTTTGTTTATTTTTACTGAGATGTTCTTTTACTTCCTTGTCACTTTAATGTAATCACTTCTGTTTGGCGCTCTTTGCCCTTAGTCGGCCTTGCGCCATTAAACTCTAAACATCATCAAAATTATAAAATATGAGCACGTTGCCACAAATTTTGTGTTCACATGATGAAATAATGAAGTCACAGGCAATAAAACAGACATTGTAGCTGTTTTAAATTTCTCACTCTGCTTCTCCATCGTTCTCATCATAAAGAGGGGTATGCGTATGTTACCATCATGACTACAGTCGCATGGCAACAATGCAGTGATTGTGATGTCAGTAATTGTGAAATCAACATGCAACCATCAACTGAGCAACGCCTCGTTGATGTGCCGCTGTGCTATATCGGCATGGTGAGGAAGTACTGCGCAAGGCATAGGTAAGATAAACAAATATGCAGCACGCCTCACAACATCACAATCTATACGGAATAATTTTAGGGCCAAAACACTATTTCATATTGCAGAGAGAACTAACCGACAGTCAGTGCAACATTACATCACTTTGCTAGCGGAGAGTATACACTGGTCAGACAATGAAGGGGGTCACCATAATTGTTTTTCAAAATGAAATTTTTGTGATATTCACTGAACGGGATATCTGCAGCACTCTGTATGAATTAACAGGATGATCTGGAAGGTAATAAAAAAAAAAGACAGACCCAAAGCTGCCTATTGGCACTTTGAGAGAATGTAAAACACACTGTGCAGAAAATTACATTTGGAGACATGTTTATAAGCTATAAAAACTGACAATTAACATGCTCATTCTATGCAACATAGGAACGTCTCACACCTTTGCAAGAAGTTTACTGTGGTGGCTGCACTGTCTGTGTAGGCCAGAAGCAGCCGGCCTGTGGCTCTCAGGCATCTGATCCGTTTGTTGAAAAGAATTTGTAGCTCACATCCTTGTAGCACTGCTTTTGGGAGGTGCTTCCTGCGATAA
The DNA here is from genome assembly GCF_013339725.1 of Rhipicephalus microplus. Classification (NCBI taxonomy): domain Eukaryota; kingdom Metazoa; phylum Arthropoda; class Arachnida; order Ixodida; family Ixodidae; genus Rhipicephalus; species Rhipicephalus microplus. The sequence continues at coordinate 74,119,739 of NC_051165.1, forward strand.
AAAAAGTAACACAACACAATTATGCTCTGTAAACACTCACAAGAAATCCACATTAGTGCCTTTAAAAAAATTTTTTTTCAGCTATAGACACAACACAATTATGCTCTGTTAACACTCACATGAAATCCACATTGGTGCCTTTAAAAAAAAAATTTTTTTCAGCTATAGACTGATCCACAGCAGTACCTTCTTCCGTTATAATGGAGCACCCTATTGCTTTCCCTGGCCTCGTTTTCTTATTTTCACCCATGAGACAATCCAGCAGAAGTTAAGCTTTAGTTGCCCCGCAGGGGCGCCTGCGCAAGTAGGCGTTTGGTGTGTAGCGACACCACTGACCCGAGCTAACGGGGGAGTTTCTACTCCCTCCCACGCCTAGCCGTGCATGGCTTTGCCGTGTCCGGGGAAAAGGGGATCCTGGGGGTTGAGCCGACGTTGGGTGATTGGACCTTTAAGGCCCCCCGGCAGAGGTAACACACCCCTTTGGCCCCGGCTTCACGTAGAAGGCACCCCTGGGCTGACCCACCCAGGGGAAATCGGCAGTCGCCTTTTCCTATCTCTCTCTCCCCCACATCTTCGTCTTTTCTCCTCTTTAAATCTATCCTGTCCTCTATTATCTTCTGTTACTTCCCCATTTTCATGGACGGCTTGGGTTAACCTTGTGCAACTAGCCAACCTTGCCCTACGCGCATTAGGTTATCGTAGCGGTGTACGGCTGGCGTCTGCATGTTTCTCGTTTCATGAACCTTGTAGCGTCCCTTCGTTGGGCTCCGTGGTGGGTGGCCGCCATCGTTACTGAATTACATTCCTCTATCATGCAGAGAAGTTTTCCACTCCTCAATGATCGTGCCGCTTCAAAGCGCGTACGCACCGAAGAATTTTCCTTTTTCAGCCGACCCAAAGAAGTATTCCCTCGTTATCATGTTGTACACAGTGAGAAGCCCAACAAAACAGCCAGAACAGTGTCCCCGTTCATAGTATCGCGGTCCCTGACAGCCACGTTAGGTGATGGCTACAAAGTTACAAAAATGGCTAGTGGTGACCTTCTTTTAGAACTCCGTGACAAAACACAATTTGCCCCGCAGGGGCGCCTGCGCAAGTAGGCGTTTGGTGTGTAGCGACACCACGGACCCGAGCTAACGGGGGAGTTTCTACTCCCTCCCACGCCTAGCCGTGCGTGGCTTTGCCGTGCCCGGGGAAAAGGGGATCCCGGGGGTTGAGCTGACGCTGAGTGATTGGACCTTTGAGGCCCCCCGGCAGAGGCAACGCACCCCTTTGGCCCCCGCTTCACGTAGACGGCACCCCTGGGCTGACCCACCCAGGGGAAATCGGCAGTCGCCTTTTCCTATCTCTCTCTCCCTACATTTGCGTCTTTCTTACTTTTTTAGCTTTCCTGTCTACTTCTCTCTTCTGTTTACTTCCAATTTTCCTGGTGGCAAGGGTTAACCCTGTGCGAATAGCCTACCTTGGTCTAGGCACAATGGGTTATGGCAGTATTGTACGGCTGACGTCTGCAAGCTTTCAGAACCTGCAAACTTGCAGCGTCCCCTTGTTGGGCTCCGTGGTGTGTGGCCGCCAACGCTGCTGAACAAAAATTAGACCGGCATGCATGGAGCATTCCCTCAACTATCTGATTGTACCGGCCTAAAGTGGGTACGCACCGACGACATAAATTTCTTCAACCAGCCAATAGAAACTTTTCCCCACTTCCACGTCATTCACTGTGAAAAAACCGGAAAGCAAGCCAGGACCATATCTCCTTTCGTAGTTGCCAGGTGTCTTACTGAAACTCTCGGGGCTGGATACAAAGTAACCAAAATGGCTAGCGGAGACCTTCTTCTCGAAATTCGAGACAAAGCACAATTTGTAAAGCTAGACAGCCTCTCAACGTTTGGTGACGTACCAATCACCGTAACACAACACAGATCCATGAACATCACTCGCGGAGTGGTATCTGATGCAGACTTACTTGAACTCACCGAAACTGAACTTTTGGAAGGGTGGAAGAGCCAAAATGTCAATAATGTACAGAGAATTATCCTCAGAAGATATAATAAGGAAATACCAACGAAACACTTGATACTCACGTTTGCATCCAGTAAACTACCAGATTCCATTCAAACGGGGTACACAAAGACATCTATCAGGCCGTATATACCAAACCCTCGTCGTTGCTTCCAATGCCAGAGGTATGGCCATGGCTCTAAAACCTGTCGTGGTCGCCAGACTTGTGCACAATGTGGAGTCCTAGGCCACGTGTCTAAGAACTGCAAACAACCGCCACACTGTGTAAACTGCGAAGTAAACCATGCCGCATATTCACGCTCCTGCACATACTGGAAAAAAGAAAAAGAAATAATTACATTGAAGGTGAAGGAGAACATTACGTTTAAGAAAGCACGGCGAAGAGTCGCTCCATTCTATGGGCCTACATACGCTGATGCGGCGCGTCAGGGGGCACCGCCGCACCAGCCCTCGCCACTCCTTCGGCCCGCGCATACCGAGCCGGCGGTTGTGGCACCTGCCCCCAAGGCGGCTGTAGTCCAGGCTACAACGCCTACTCCCAAACAGAGACCGGAGACACCAGAGTCTTCGGGTCTCAAGGCCTCCCCTCACAAGGCGAGGCCCGAAATCCGAACTAAAAGCACGCACGTGTGGGCATCCAGTGCCTCCGAGGAGGCAATGGATACGTCGGCACCCTTGGTGCCGAAAGAGCGGCGTGGCTCCTTGGAGCGCGCCAAGAAAACAAAAAAGCAAATAACAGGGCCTGGTGACGGCCCTGTTAAGTGAACTCAAACTCCCCGTCTAAACAGCCACTCGCTTTTCGTACACACAGCATTATTTTACATTCACCATGAACACTCAAATTATACAATGGAACGTCAGGGGCCTTCTCAGAAACCTTGACGACATCCAAGAACTCTTACACGAACACTCACCAAAAGTGCTGTGTGTACAAGAAACACACCTTAATTCAAAACACACAAAGTTTCTTCGTAAATACGTTATTTTTCGAAAGGACCGTGATGATGCCATGACATCATCCGGAGGTGTTGCCATCATAGTGAATCAAGGAATTGCATGCACACACTTACAACTCCAAACATCCCTTGAGGCAGTGGCTGTTCGAGCGGTTCTTTTTGATAAACTGATCACAATCTGCACTATCTACATTCCTCCTAGCTATCAGCTGCAAAAACGTGATTTACACTCTTTAATTGATGAACTTCCAGAACCTTATGTTTTCCTTGGAGACTTTAATGCGCATAGCAGGCTATGGGGTGACTCTCGGTATGACGCGCGAGGTCGACTGATCGAACAGTTCCTTCTCTCGTTGAGCGCGTGTCTCCTAAATCGAAAAGAACCAACCTATTATAATCTCGCCAATAACACCTACTCTTCCATAGACCTAAGCATAGTATCTCCATCCCTTGTGTCTCTTCTCCAGTGGAAAGTCGTCAGTAATCTGTACGGAAGGGACCACTGTCCCGTAGTTTTGAACACAAATACAGTAACTGAGTGTCCACCCTGTGTTCCCAAGTGGCTCATAAACAGAGCCGACTGGGAACAGTTTTATACTATCGCTTGTCTAGGTTGGAATGACATCTGTACTTTGAACATTGATGTTGCTGTGAACTACTTCACAGCGTTTTTGATTGATGCTGCAACAAAATGCATCCCACAAACAAATGGACACCCTGGAAAACGATGTGGGCCATGGTGGAACTCTGAATGCCGAAACGCACGCAAATAGCAAAACAGAGCTTGGAGGCTGCTTCGGAACTCACCGACAGCCGAAAATCTTGAAACCTTCAAGAAAATAGTCTCAAGGCAGGAGAACGCGTCGGCAGGCCAGAAGAGAAAGCTGGCAGAAGTTTTTATCAGGGGTTAATTCATACACACAGGAGGCTAAAGTCTGGAACATGGTCGGTAGGATAGCAGGAAAACAAGTACACACACTTCCACTCGTAAACACTCAAGGTGATACCATGGAAGATCAGGCAAACTTCCTCGGTGCACACTTCGAACAGGTATCCAGCTCGTCCCACTATACTGACACTTTCCAAAAATACAGAACAAGAATAGAAAAGCAGAAACTCGAACACAAATCCACTAGATACGAGGCATATAACCAAGCTTTCAGTCTAGCTGAGCTCCGAACATCCCTAAACTCCTGCAGTACTTCTGCCCCAGGTTCTGACCGTGTGATCTTTGAAATGTTAAAATACCTACCAAACGAAACCCGAAAAACCTTACTTTGTTTGTACAACGCTATTTGGTCTCCTGGCGCTATTCCTACCTCCTGGAAAGAGGCTATTGTTATTCCCATTTTGAAAGAGGGCAAGCTGCTTGTGCAAAGTCTTCGAAAAAATTATAAAGTGCCGACTTGTACATTTTCTTGAAACAAATAATTTGCTCGACCCATTTCAGTGCGGGTTTCGAGAAAATAGATCCACCACAGACCACCTTGTTCGTATCGAGGCACAGATCAGAGACGCCTTCGTCCATAAACAATATTTTCTCTCTGTGTTCCTCGATATCGAAAAGGCTTATGATACAACATGGCGTTTCGGAATTCTAAGAGACCTGTCCCACCTTGGTGTGCGCGGAAGAATGTTTCATATAATCGAAAGTTACCTGTCAAACCGGACATTCCGTGTCCGTCTGGGCAGTGTGCTCTCCCAAACATTTGTCCAGGAAACAGGCGTGCCACAAGGTGGTGTGCTTAGTTGCACACTTTTTATTATCACAATGAATTCCTTGCACTTGTCCATCCCCCGCAATATGTTCTATTGTACATATGTCGACGACTTTCAGCTTGGCTTCAAGTCATGCAACTTGGCCATGTGTGAGCGGCAGGTTCAGCTGGGTTTAAATAAGGTCTCCAAATGGGCAGATGAAAACGGATTTCGACTTAACCCACAAAAAAGCACGTGTGTTTTGTTCTCTCGAAAGAGAGGCATGCACTCGGAACCTGACATTCGACTGAACGGGCAACGTCTGTCCGCCAAAGCCGAGCATAAATTCTTAGGCTTAATCTTGGACAACAAGTTGACCTTCGTACCACACATAAAGTACACATAAAGTATTTAAAAACAAAATGTTTAAAAGCCATGAATGTTATAAAAGTGTTGTCACGTACTACTTGGGGTAGTGACAGGCAATGCCTCATGAATCTGTATCGAAGCCTCGTTCGCACCCGCTTAGATTATGGGGCCGTTGTTTATCAGTCTGCAAATCAAAGTGCTTTGAAGATGCTGGACCCCGTGCACCATTTGGGTACTATGGGGCTGGTGCTTTTCGCACCAGCCCCATAGCAAGCCTTTATGTTGAGTCAAATGAGTGGTCGCTTCACCTGCAGAGAACTTACATGTCCTTTGTTTATTTCCTTAAGGTGAAAGCAGATAAGAAGCACCCCTCATACTCTACTCTTAATGATTTGTCGAGCTCAATTCTGTTTCAAAACAGGCCTTCGATGAGGCAGCCCTTCTCAGTTCGCCTGATAAGTTTAGCTGAGGAAACTGGAGTCTCACTTGAACACAGTTTAATGGCTCCTGTAGCATATCCGCCATCGTGGCAATGGCAGACTATAGACTGTGATGTGTCCTTTCTAGAAGTTACAAAACATGCGCCTATTGCCCATATCCGAACATACTTCCTGGAACTTCAACACAAATACACACGTCCTGAGTTCTTTACAGATGCCTCCAAGTCCAACTCCTCTGTATCCTACGCTGCTGTCGGCCCATCCTTTTCGGATGCTGGCCCTCTACATCCAGGCACAAGTATCTTCACAGCGGAAGCTTACGCGATACTTGTGGCAGCTAAACACATCAAAGAATTACAAATACAAAAAGTAGTAATTTATACAGACTGCCTCAGTGTGGTGACGGCTCTGCACAGTCTTAAAAACACACAAAAAAAAAACCCGGTCCTTGTCTCACTTTAGTCCATTTTGTGCACACTTTACACACTCAAACAGCATGTTGTAGTGTGCTGGGTGCCAGGGCGCCGTGAGATCCAAGGCAACGTGAGGGCGGATCAGCTCGCTGCATCCGTCCACAAAAGCACTGCCCCTTCACCCATATTAATCTCGGCCCTTGATCTTGAGCCGTCTCTCAAACGAAACCTCAGGGACTACTGGCAGAGCAAGTGGGATACACACACACAAAACAAACTACGCATTATTAAGCCACACCTTGGTCATTGGCTTCCGGTATCAAAATCGCGTCATACAGAGGTAATACTAACGAGACTCAGGATAGGACACACATACACAACACACTCATATCTTTTGTCTGGGGGCGACCCACCATTGTGTGACAGATGTGGCGAAGCACTAACAGTTCTTCACATTTTAATTCAGTGCAAACAATTGGACACTATAAGAAAACAACACTTTCCATTACCCCACCGACAACATATACCTTTACACCCTGTAATGTTCGTCGGTAGGGAACCGCTTTTTAGTTATAAATCATTGCTAGCGTTTTTAAAAGAAATTCATAGTTTTCATATCATGTACCCAGGCATTCCGTAGCACGACCTCTCCTGAGAGGTTTTCGCTGCCGTGGCTACACAAGAAAGCACTTGCCTCACGGCCTTTGGACGCAAGGGTATGAACGAGTGAGGCACTTGTGCTAATGCCATACATATCCACCATCGTCTTTTATTATCACCAACTTTGTTCATCTATTCGCACCACACACACCTTTCACGGCATGGTCATGATTTTATTACTTTATGTTTTTACCCGCCTTACCGCGAGGAATTTTATGGCCATTATACAGCCGCTGGTCACAATCATCGTCCACATTCCTTGTCCCATGAACTGGCGCTCTTTGGCCATCAAATGGCCCTTGCGCCAAAAAACGCCATATATCATCATTAAGCTTTAGTTGGGGAGAAAGCAGTTGAAAAGGATGAATTTAATACACTATATAAAAAGTAATAGAGTAATTTTGCATGATACAAAAAATCGTAATTCTTGTTACGTCCCACTACCAAAAAATGAGTGAGCAAGCTGTGACGCTATGGTGTCACAAAATAATGGAGTTTTTTGAAAATACAATATACAGGTAATTCTGCTATTGGAATGTGCTGTCACTACTGACTCTGTAGCTGCAAGTGCCTGCTGAAGCTACTCGACTGCAGTTAGCAAATCTGTGTAATGATATTGACAGACAAAGAAAACCCAGTTCTCACTTAGCTGTCCCTATCACGGCATCACGTTGATTCGCATAAGGGTTCCTGGTATGCAGTATGTAGATGCATGAACTTTGTGGGTATGTTGTACCACAGTGAACGTGATCGACATCTGCTCAAGTTACATGAGCAACTGAAAAATGCTCTATTGTGCAATTTGCTACAACAATGCAGTATTGCTAGCTACCAGTCACTTCACCGTACACCCACAACAAATTTTGGCACCAGAAAAATTTGAACAGTAGACAAGAATTGTGCCCAGTAGAAGAGTCTATTTTAGGTATTCTATAAAATTCATAGACAAGAATCAGGCACATCACTGAAGCCTGTTGTTTTACATCAGAGGTAAAAGTGTGCTTGCAAACGTACACAGAAAAATTAGTTATTGACCTTGGAAAATGGTAAAAACTAGGTTTATGTTTGGCAGAAACAAATCGCATACAGTAAGGACTGTCTAAGCCACTGCAATGATAACCTTGTATATTTCAAAATAGATCACTATTCTTCACACTATGCATGCATTTATAAGAAAGATAACAATGCTTGCTGCAAGAAACAACAAAGTTTTACAGTTTTTGCAAAGTTCCACTTGCCAGTATGCCGTTCTACAGAAAGGCAACACTTTGCGAAACCAAGTCACGTTTCCAGATGAAATGCACTCGCCATGGTGACAAATATGTGGAATACTCTTCTACAGCATGATTTATTCGAACTAAAAACTATGATAACAAAAATTTTTGAATAGCTAGCAAGAGCCTTTCTTCTGTTTATGTGAAACAATTTTATCTCAGTGGAAGGTCACAAGAATAAAGTCCACATATTAATGAGTGTAAAAACACAGTGACTGGTTGTGCAGCAATTTCGAACTATGCTCATTCATGGAAACCATTGCACTTCTCTTTCAAATAAAAGTTGCACATAATTAACACTTTGGCATCAATAATGTTAAGTTGGTGGGTAGCATACATTCTGATGTTACTCTGTATCATCATCATCATCATCAGCCTGACTACGTCCACTGCAGGACAAAGGCCTCTCCCATGTTCCGCCAGTTAACCCGGTCCTGTGCTTGCTGCTGCCAATTTATACCCACAAACTTCTTAATCTCATCTGCCCACCTAACCTTCTGTCTCCCCCTAACCCGCTTCCCTTCTCTGGGAATCCAGTCAATTACCCTTAATGACCAGCGGTTATCCTGTCTACGCGCTACATGCCCTGCCCATGTCCATTTCTTCTTCTTGATTTCAGCTATGATATCCTTAACCCCTGTTTGTTCCCTAATCCACTCTGCTCTCTTCTTGTCTCTTAAGGTTACACCTACCATTTTTCTTTCCATTGCTCGCTGCGTCGTCCTCAATTTAAGCTGAACCCTCTTTGTAAGTCTCCAGGTTTCTGCTCCGTAGCTAAGTACCGGCAAGATACAGATGTTTATACCTTCCTCTTGAGGGATAGTGGCAATCTACCTGTCATAATTTGAGAGTGTTTGCCGAATGTGCTCCACCCCATTCTTATTCTTCTAGTTACTTCAATCTCGTGGTTCGGCTCTGCGGTTATTACCTGCCCTAAGTAGACATAGTCTTTTACAACTTCAAGTGCACTATTACCTATCTCGAAGCGCTGCTCCTTGCCGAGGTTGTTGTACATTACTTTCGTTTTCTGCAGATTAATTTTAAGACCCACCTTTCTGCTCTCCTTGTCTAACTCCGTAATCATGAGTTGCAATTCGTCCCCCGAGTTACTCAGCAATGCAATGTCATCGGCGAAGCGCAGGTTACTAAAGTATTCTCCATTTACTCTTATCCCTAACTGTTCCCATTCTAGGCTTCTGAAAACCTCCTGTAAGCACGCGGTAAATAGCATTGGGGAAATTGTGTCCCCCTGCCTTACACCCTTCTTGATTGGTATTCTGTTGCTTTCTTTATGAAGCACTATGGTAGCTGTTGATCCCCTGTGGATTTCTTCCAGAATGTTTATATATACTTCATCTACGCCCTGATTCCGCAGTGTTTGCATGACGGCTGATATTTCTACTGAATCAAACGCCTTCTCGTAATCTATGAAGGCTATGTATAGTGGTTGGTTATACTCTGAGCATTTCTCTATTACCTGATTAATAGTATGAATGTGGTCAATTGTTGAGTAGCCTGTTCTAAAGCCTGCTTGTTCCTTTGGTTGATTGAATTCTAATGTTTTCTTTACTCTGTTAGCAATTACCTTTGTAAATAGCTTGTATACTACAGAGAGCAAGCTGATCGGCCTGTAATTCTTCAAGTCCTTGTCATCTCCTTTCTTATGTATTAAGATGATGTTAGCGTTCTTCCAAGACTCTGGTACTCTTCCCGTCTGGAGACACCTCGTAAACAGGGTGGCTAGTTTTTCTAACACAATCTGTCCTCCATCTTTCAGCAGATCTGATGTTACCTTATCCTCACCAGCAGCTTTGCCCCTTTGCATGATCTCCAAAGCTTTTCTGACTTCTTCTATCATTACTGGTGGGGTGTAATCTGGGTTACTGCTAGTTCTTATAGTATTAAGGCCATGGTTGTCTCGGCTACTGTACAGATCTCTGTAAAACTCCTCCGCTATTTTAACCATCCTATTCATATTGGTAGTTATTTTGCCTTCTTTGTCCCTTAGTGCATACATCCGACTTTTGCCTATCCCAAGTTTCCTCTTCAATGCTTTGACACTTCCTCCGTTTTTCAGAGCGTGTTCAATTCTCTCCATGTTATACCTTTTTACATCGCATACCTTACGTCTATTAATCACCTTCGAAAGCTCTGCCAGTTCTATTTTGTCTGTTGTACTTGACACTTTCATGATTTGATGCTTCTTAATTAGGTTCTTCGTTTCCTGGGAAAGCTTGCCAGTGTCCTGTCTAACTACCCTGCCTCTAACTTCCACTGCACACTCCATAATGATACTCGTCAGATTATCATTCATTGTATCTACGCTAAGGTTGGTTTCCTCACTAAGAGCCGAGTACCTGTTCTGCAGCGACACTCTGAATTCCTGTACTTTCCCTCTCAGTGCTAGCTGATTGATTGGCTTCTTGCGTGTCAGTTTCTGTCGTTCCTTCTTCAAGTGTAGGCGAATGCGAGACCGTACCATTCTATGGTCACTGCATCGTACCTTGCCAATCACTTCCACATCCTGCACAATTCCAGGGTGTGCACTCATTATAAAGTCTATTTCGTTCTTATTTTCGCCATTAGGGCTCCTCCATGTCCACTTGCGGTTTTCTCGTTTTCGGTAGAAGGTATTCGAAATCCGTAAATTATTGCGTTCTGCGAATTCTACTAGTAGCTCTCCTCTGGCGTTTCTAGTACCGATGCCATAATCTCCTACTGCCTGGTCTCCAGCCTGCTTCTTTCCTACCTTTGCTAAATTAAAGTCGCCCATCAGTATACCCTTACTTATTTTGGAATAGCTTCACTTTGGCATGACTAGCTCAAAACAACACTCTTCCTCTTTAAATGGAACTTTGTACATTACCTTTGCTTTACTCACATATGCGTAATAAGCACCTCTTATTGGATGCTTGGCTCACCCTTCTGGATTGTGTGGTCAGGACTGCGCAGTTCGTCAGGAGACTTTTGTTTGCTACCTGCAGTTGGCAGCGAAAAACTTAGAAGCATTCAAACGAAAACGAAGCACTCATTGCAGTAGGCTTTCGTCCTTTGGAGTTGGAAAAAGAGAAGAGGGGGGTGCAGTTTCAGTTTCAGTTTCAGTTTATTTCAGTTATTAGTACAGAAAAAGGAACAGTATACAAAGTATATATACAGGAGGAGGTCCGAAAGCACAAGGCTGCAGGGGGACCTCCTGTTCAAAATGGGATTACAAAATTTACTCAATTAGCAGTAGCAGTGAAAACAGAGAGATGAGTAAATTGATAAAACCAACACTAACTAAGAAACAAGTAAAGAGAAGAGTGGAATAAACAATATAACAAGATAAAAACATCTAGTAGTTTATCAAGTACGAATACAATTGTTTTTTAAATGTGCCAATAGTCGAGCATTGCTTGATGTGAGATGGCAATGAATTCCATAATGATAATGCTGAGAAATATGCAGTGTGGCGACCAAAATTAGTGCGGATAGTAGGAAGTAGAAAATTCCCATTTGAAGCAAATCTAGTACGGTTTAAGTTAGACAAAGCATTAGGATAAAAGACGCTTGATGGGACAAGATGGTGCAAGGATTTGAACAGCATGATAATGAGATGATATTTAAATAAACTAACAGTAGAAAGTATTTCGAAGTTACGAAGTAATGATGATGCACTAGAACGATATGAACTGAAAGTCATTAGTCTGATGGCTTGGTTTTGAATGTGCTGAATGGGAGATAATTGGGTGAGGTATGTATTTCCTCAAGTGGTGATGCAATAATTAATATGGCTGTGAATAAAAGCATAATATAACTTCATTAGAGTTGAAATGTTAAAGTAGTAACGTGCTCTGATTAGAATCCTGACATCAAATGCTGGTTTTTTGTACAAATGAATAACATGATTAGAGTATTTTAGGTTGCTGTTGAGAACGATTCCCAAGAAAGAGCATTCATTGTCAGGGTTAATGAGTGAGCCATTTAGTTTAATAGAAATTTGGGAGGGAAGAACTTTGTTAGCTGAGTGGAATATCATGAACTTAGTTTTCTTAGGGTTAATACTGAGGGAATTCGTGAGACACCAGCTTAAGTTGTTATTTAGATCTTTTTGTAGTTTTAGCGTTACAGAGTCAATTGATTTACCAGTGGCAAGTATTGTAGTGTCATCGGCATAAAGAAAAGGCAGAGAGTTAGTAACTGAGAGGGGAAGGTCATTCATGTAAATTAAAAATAAAAGTGGGCCAAGAATGGACCCTTGAGGAACACCCTCATTAGTAGTAAGAAAATCTGATAAATTAGAGCGAACATAAACAGCCTGCTGTCTATTACAGAGGTAACTTTTAATGAGTGTAAGGGCAGGTCCAACAATACCAATGGCCGAGAGTTTGGTTTCCAGGATGCTGTGATTAAGCGAGTCGAAAGCTTTGGTTAGGTCAATGAACAATGCTCCAGCTAATTCACCAGAATCAATAGCTTTTTTAATCTTATCAGTGAAAGTTAACAATGCAAGATTAGTCAAGAAAGCAGGTCGAAAACCAAACTGACTAGGAGTTAAAATGTAAAACTTAGACAAGTAATTAGTTATATGTTTCTCAATACACTTTTCTATTATTTTACTAAAAGATGATAGGATAGCTATGGGGCGATAATTAGATATGAAAGTTCTCTCGCCTTTTTTGAACACTGGTATTATTTTGGCCCGTTTGACCTGAGATCTATTGGACGATGGGGGTGTACTAGAAGCTTGTTTACAGTAAAATGAGTTGAATTCATTCGCAATGTCAATTGGCTGATCTAAGACACGGTCAGCAATTTGAAGCTCAGTGATAGTTAATTCGGACGTGTTCTTGTTTAGAAAGGAGTTAATAATTTTCCATTGTTCTTTAGAGTTGTTGCCAGCACGCGCTATTTTTTCTTCGTAATAACTTTTTCTAGCTGCTTTTAAGAGTCTATTGAGAGTATTAGAATAGAGGGTGTAACGATGTTTTAGATTCATATTGAAAGGACGGCGTTTGACTTTATTGTAGAGGTTTTCTTTTTTACGCATGCATGTCAATAGACTGTTCGTTATCCAGGAATTATGGGGTGCTGAGTATATTCTTTTACATTTTACTACCGTGACGCTATCATGAATGCATTTGCATATGCGAGACGAAAGAAAATCAAAAGCTAAGTTGGCATCAGTGCATGTTTCAATGAAAGACCAGTCGACATTTGTTACGCGGTTCACATACTCTTGTTTGTTTAGAATTGATTTAGAAAATCTTAAATCGCGATTATGCTTGAAGTTTTTACGTGAGAAGAAAACAGGGTAATGGTCAGTAATATTTACTTTAAGAGCACCACTGTGTTCAGGTGAAAGAAAGTTAGACAGAACATGGTCAATGAGTGTGCTACTGCGGCCAGGAATGCATCTAGTTGGAAGTGTGATTAAAGACTCGTAACCAAAACCTTGATAACAATTTGCATATTCAATGCGATTGGAAGTATCTTCAAGTAAATCAATGTTTAAGTCACCCACAATAACAACATTTTTACGTTCACATGATAATGTTTCAAGGACAGCATAGAGACTTGAAAAGAACTCAGAAATTGACGATGAAGGCGACCGATAGATAGTTCCAATGATAAGTTTACCAGTGGATGAAGGCTTGTCTAGTTCTATCCGAACAGATTCGCAGCTATCGACGACAATATGAAGGTCAGATCTGCGTTTATAGGGCAAAGTAGGTGAGATAAAGATGGCTGCACCACCATGGCTACTTGATGTGCGATTGTAGTATTCTGACAAGTAACCTTGTAAGCCAAACAAGTTTTGATCCTCTAGTGTAAGCCATGTTTCCGAGATGCAGACGAGGGAAAAGGAACTTTTGAAAGAGTGTAAAAGAGCATTTATTTCATCATGATTTTTTCTTAGACTACGCGCATTAATGTGAATTCCTGAAATGGCAGAGTTATTCAACAAGGAATCTAAGTTATTGATACTAAAATAAGACGACATGATGACGCGCAGAGTTTCCTAGATAGATAAGTGACCAGATCTATCGAAAGATAGAAAGGTCAGCTTCAGTGCGAATACGGTACACTCTACTTTCGTTTGATTGCCTCGCCTTAATATGGCAATTATCCTTCCAAAGGAATGCCCAACCCTTCTCTCTCTTGAGGGAAAGAGCTTTCGCAAACAACCTTTTGTTTTCTACGGTGAGATGGTCATTTACATACAGAGGATAATGATGAGGGCCTGGGAATCTGAAATCATTCGTGTGCAGTTTTGGCCTTGCGAGCCTTGCTTAAAAATTCTTGCTTATTATCGCGAGAACAGAAGCGCGCGATAATGTTTTTTTTTGAGTCATTCTTAGTGGGGACGCGATGAATGACGTCGATGTCAGAATCAAGAATAGTGCAGTTGATTTTAGTAGCCACAGCTTTTACTATGGCTGTGCAATCTTCCCCTTGAGAGCACGGAATTCCCTTAAGTTCTACGTTGTTAAGTCTTGAGTATTGTTCCAGTTCTGACACACGGTTGGTTAAAATTTCATTTTGTTTCTTTAGGGACTTATTAGACGCCTGACACGAGGCTCTGTACTTCAGCCTTCAACTTTGACGTCTCTGGTATTAGTGCCAGAAGTTTGGGTTTGCATTCTTCAATTAGTTTAGAGGCTATTTCTCCCCGTTTATTCTCAGTCCAGGCCTCAAGCTGTTCAATGCGCTTCGCCAACTCGACATTTGAGGGTATGTTTGTAGGCAATCAAAACAATGAGCAAGGTTGTACAGTGCGGTAGTAATTGCAGAACTAAATCGCTCACAGCACTAAAACTCACAGCAGCAGTCACGGCAACGCACGATGCCCAAAACAACAAGAAGGCCACTGACCTGTAGAATGGAGAATGCACGAACACAGATGGCTCAGTCAGGTGGTGAAGCAGGCGTCGAAAAGCTGAAATGGTCGGTAGCACAGGACCACCGAATCCGTGGCAACCGTCGTCCAACAGCACACTTGATTTCTTCGGAATCGTCCAAAAGCCTGCGGAAGCGTTGAAAAACCTTTAGAATAGATGCCGATACGTAGAGCCGTAACTACTGCTGCAAAGTGATGCTGGGTGAGACGGGTCTCCACTTTATGCAGGAACACGAGCAGGTGATCAGCGCAGTAGATCCACGCAGGTGATCCCTTATCCACCAAGGATAGCCGACGCTGATATTCGTGTAGAATGCACGAACACAGATGGCTCAGTCAGGTGGTGAAGCAGGCGTCGAAAAGCTGAAATGGTCGGTAGCACACGACCACCGAATCCGTGGCAACCGTCGTCCAACAGCACACTTGATTTTTTCGGAATCGTCCAAAAGCCTGCGGAAGCGTTGAAAAACCTTTAGAATAGATGCCGATACGTAGAGCCGTAACTGCTGCTGCAAGAAGCAGTATAGCATTGTTCTTCACAAGCTACGTGCACATGCATTCACTGTTTTCGTTCGGTGCACAAACAGTGTGAAATAGTGAAAATGCTCAGCGGAGACAAACAGCCACAAGTTTAAAATCTTCCAAAGAAGGCAGAGTCACTCGCTCGGTATTTTACAGCATACATATTCTGTGCCACTTATAAAATGTTTGCGAAGTGCTGAATTTCATTACGACTTGCACACTATTAAGTCAATGTGAAAAGACAACGAATTGCACTCCCTTGCACTGTTCAGCTGGTGCTCCCAAAATTTCCTGATGTAGCACAGAGAGCGAAACTGGTCTGGCCTAATTTAAGTATACCCATTCCAACAAGCACTGCTGGCTTCAAGTCCAAGTGATCACACCAAAATGAAGCCACGTAGTTGTGGCATGCGGCCTATGCTAAGCAGCTAGGCATTTGAACAAAAAATGCAAATATATTTCAGTTTCATGTTTGATTTCTAATGTTAACTTTTCCGCGTGTCACCTTTTCTCTGATGCTGAATGTTGAGATTGACAGAACGCTACGAGCGCGCGATGGGAGCGGACGCGCGTCGTATTGGGTCTCGCTCTTTTCATGAGGACCGGTGGAACCCTGCTTCACACTTTATCAAGATTGATCCTATCTTCTTCGTAACATCGTTCTGCACTAGAAGACACCTTTCTCATCCAGGGGGCCAATTTTAGGGCATTTTATGTCCACTTGTTGACCTGATCGACCGAGCGTTGCTCCCAACGCTGACTGCGTCGGAACTTCTCCGCGGCCGCAGCCACAGACGGCAGCCAGCGCTCTCCGTGGATATGATCTCACGACGTTGGCGTGGAAAGAGATTTCTACCCCAATGCCTGAAAACTCCGTTCCATCAACTGATATCGTGGATGAGGGACTGTTCACCGTGGTGGCCCTCCGCAAGCGTTGCCAGCAATTTAAAGCTACCAAGGGCTCGGTTATTAATAAAGCCACGTCCGCGAACATTCCACCCGATAAGAAGACATCCCTTGTATCGTGGTGACTTACCGCTATGCCCCGCGTTGCTGCAGAAGCTTCACCATTGTGCTGAAGCCTCCTGTCACGGTGGATCTCAAAGCTACTTTTCAACCAGGTGAACTAAGCGCCAAGCTCACCTCATGCTTGAGCTCAACCTCGAGTGACTCTATCAGTCTGTGGCCCATATGGGAGCAAAATATCAGTGTTGTCTCAACCAAAGACATCAACTCTGCGAACCTTCTTTCACGAGAATTCTCGCTCGAAACATCACAGGGTTCCCTACCAATGATCGGCCACGCCAAGATCAGTGGGGAAGTGTGCCGTGGCGTCATTATGGTGCACGAGCAGGAGACCTCCGCCTTCTTGAAAGCAAAGATCCATTGGCGTGGGGGAAGCATCGCTTTCATCAGAAAGCTTGGCAAGACTTCGGTGGCCTTTATAACTTTTGAGGGCCACCGCGTGCCACGTTTCGTGCACTATAACAGCGTTTTGGCACAAGTACGCAAACACAAACGCACCATTCCAGCCTGCTACCACTGTGGTACGGTGGGCCATTGGGTAAAGCTGTGTTCCCACCCGAACGACCAACGCTGCGGCCATTGTGGTCAAGTTGTGGTGGTTCTGAAGAGCAGATGGCACCGCACGAATGCAAGCCATCGTGTCTGGTGTGCGGCGAGGGCCACCTCACCGAATCCCAGGCCTGCAAAGCAAGGTTTTTCCACCTGCAGCAGCTGGGTGGGCATCATGGCAGCCGCGGCTCATCGAAGCAGTGGTCAACGCCCAAGACATCTGGTGTCGTACCAGGAGGACGCCAGCCGGAAGCTACCAACCAAGGTACGAAGAACCCTGCTACTGGAGGGACCAGTCAACAAGCACCACCTCCACCTAAGACATCGTCACAGCAGACGTCATCCAAGACACCTGACCAGGGTGCCCCAGTACTCCAACCTGGGGACTTTCCAGCTCTGACTGATGCCGGCGGCCGTAAGCGGCCGAACAAAAAAACAGCCTCTCAGGTAGGCAACGGGGCGAGGACTGCCTCATCCTCCTCCTCTTGCTCTTTCTTCCCTGCCTCCTCCCCCGAATTCCTAGAGCTCAAACAAGAGCTTGCTGCGCTGCGGGCACAGATCGCGCAGCTTCAAGCCAAAATTGACGTCTTGGAGACAGATAGTCCACCAGTACCCTCCGTGTTACTCCCGCCAATATAAGCGTAATTACTCGAATCTAACGCGCACCTTTTTTCGGTTAGGCGAGTTCATAAATCACATGCGCGTAAGAATCGAGTACAAATGAAAAATGAATACGGTCATTCTATTGCCATCGGCATTTCCGAAATGGCGGCCCCCTACGTGCGTCGGCATGGCGCGTCAGCCATTTCTGCCTATGTGTTTCCCATGTGCGGCACTTCGTACGTGTTCTGAGGAGTTCATCATCTTGTAGTGCATTAGCATCGACAGCATGGAAGGACCGACTCCAAAAACTTGACGAGTGTACCATGATGCCGCTTTTAAAAGAAAAGTCATTGCGTGTGCAGAAATGGACGGAAATTGGGCCTCATCGCGATCGTTCCGAGTTCTCAAAACGTGCATGCAAGACTGGGGGAAACAAAAGCAGAAGATTGTCGACAGCAAAGCTTCACGCAAAGGCTTCAGTGGACCACAGCAGGGTCGGTTTCCGCAAATTGAAGAGCTGCTCGGAGAGTATGTGCTTGAGCAGCGAGCGGCACAGCAGTCCGTGACGACAGAACTGCTCCAAGTGCGGGCTTTGCAGTTAGCCTTAGAAAAAGGGCTAATGCGGAGCCAGTTTAAAGCTAGCAGGCTTTTCCCTCCGAAGGCGAAAGGGCATATGCGAAAAGTTTTCGGAGGAGTACAATGAAAAGCTTCACAGTTTTCAGAGTTTCGTCCGTCGCAGACTCTCAAAGAGATGGCGCGGACAAAAACACAACCGCAAACTCCGCATGCGGATACTGGATCTCACCCAGAAGGCAGCCAAGCACGCTGCCAAGCTCGCCGACTCAACTTGGGTAGATTGCTGTAGCAATGCCGGCAGGCAAATGTCCAGTCGCAATACATGGAAATATTCCGCTGCCTTATTGATCTCACTCAAACGCGAGGCGAAACGAAAAAACAACTGCACTGAGCCTTTCACTATTTTCACGGCTCCACAACACAACTAGCCCTCTCACTACGGGACTGTTATCTTTGCACTTCGCAGGACACGTGAGGCTCCACGTATCGCCAAGCAGGCAGAGACAACACGACAACTCGGCCTTTCCAGTTACACGACCTTCGCGCCGCTCTTGCCTAAATGAGGCGAGGCACGCCTTCCGGGCGAGACAAGACTACCGTTAAAATCCTGGCAAAAATACCCGATGCAGCGCACCAGTCCCTTCTCGACTAAATAATGCGATATGGTTCGGAAAAATGCCCCTCCCACTAGACTGGCAAATGTCTCTAGTAACCTTTATTTCAAAGCCAGGAAAACTGATCAACAATGAGAATCTCGGACCCATTTCTCTTACTTCTTGTGCAGGGAAGCTAATGTAAACTATGGTCAGGGATCGTGTCTCTCCCTTCTTGGAAGAGGCGCCATTTTCGCCGATTGTATGTATGGCGTCAGGCCCAAGAATTCTTCGCAGGACATACTCCTCAAACCACACCACGAAGTACTTAATCCCGTAGAGCACCCTCACAATGACAAGTTCGTTCTAGCACTTGACCTTCAAGGAGCCGTCGATAACGTCAAGCACGGAATTATCTTAGCTCGCCTAAATGCCACCAACTGCGGCACCCGCACCTTTAACTACATACGAAACTTTCTTACTGACAGAGCTGCGTACGTTCGCATCCAAGATCAGGAATACGGCTCCTATTTCCATGGCACGCGAGGCACACCACAGAGCGCTGTGTTGTCGCCTCTGCTGTTCAACTTAGCTATGGCGCAGGTCCCGGCACGCTTGGCTGTTGACGACGGGGCTTTATGCCGACGACATCACTCTGTGGGCCACAGAGGTATGCCTGGGCAGCATGGAGGACGGCCTGCACACCGTAGCCCATATAGTGGCCGAATATGCGGCGTGCTGCGGCCTCCAGTGTTCCCCAGAGAAGTCTGAATTCGTGCACCTTTGGCCGCTGATAAAGTGCACTTCGTCCATTAAGCTCTCCCTGCATATTGGACCTATTAATGAGTCACAGGAGATCCGTGTCCTTGGACTCCACATTCACAAACACCGCAGGGTCGAGACAACACTTCACAAGCTGCGTAAGTTTGGAGAACAGGTGGGCCGCATGGTCCGCCGAGTCTCCAACAAGCGGGGAGGTCTCAAAAGCAAGAATGCGCTTCGTCTCACACATACTTTTGTCACTAGTCGCATATTGTATGCGACTCTGTACCTGCACTTACGGAATCACGATGAAGATTCCTTGGAGGTCACCCTTCACAAAATTGTCAAGAGAGCCCTAGATCTCCCGATCACTACTTTCAATGCAAAACTTCTTGCGTTGGGAGTGGCAAACACCTATTGGGAGCTCCGGGAGGCTCACTTAACAAATCAATACACGGGCCTGGCGCAGACCCCGTCAGGCAGATGACTCCTAGACCGCCTACACAATCGGCATGAATTCCACACAGAAAAGCGGGTACGAGTGCCTGAACATTGGAAACATGCGATTCGTGTTCGATCCCTCCCCATCAATATGTCACGTGAGTCGCACGCTGGCCGTCGAGAGGTGTGGGCTCTTGCTCTCCAGCGCCAATTCGGCTCTAAACAAAATGTATTTTACACGGACATCACTGGCCGTTACCGCGGGGGTTGGTATACAGCCGCCGTGGTCCACCAAGGCAGGCAGGTGTATGTTCTCTCCTTCCGCGCAATCAATGCTACCCATGCTGAAGAGGTGGCCATAGCTGTGGCTATATCACACGACAGTTTTGTAGTTATATTATCAGATTTCAGAGGAGCTTGCCAAAATTCTCGTCTGAGATGTATCACACCTCTAGCTGCCAAAATTCCTAATCTTGTCCGCAAGTAGGTTACCCCTCTCCATGTTCAATAATCTGGGCTCCTGGCCATCAGGGCCTCGCATGCAACGAGGCAGCGCACGCTGCCGCCCGCGCACTCATTCCCCGGGCCGCTGCCTCGCCCACTGATGACCCCTGTGTTCCAGAAGAAAACACTCCTTTCCTAACTTATAGAGAGATAATTACCCATTACCGGGACTCCCACCGCCGTTTTCCTCTGCCCTGCAAAGGATATAGGAAGGCGAACAAAAGAATTCTTCTCCGGCTATTTACCAATATTTTACTGTGCCCGGCAGTGCTTAAACACTTTGATTCTTCCTTTTCCAGCCTCTGCCAGTACTGTGCAGAGGTGGCTGACACCTACCACATGGTATGGGCATGCCAGCTCAATTTTTCTTTACCCCCGAACCCAAATCCAACAAGAGAGGACTGGGAGGTGGCCCGGCCCGGTTGCCAGGACCTTGCGGGCCAACGAGCCAAGGTCCAGCGTGCCAGGACAGCGGCCACGACCAATGGGTCCCTGACTAGGGACTCCACCTAGTACTGCAGGGAGTCTTACCCACTAGAGGCTGGTCTCCCTGGCAACCTCTGTTTTTTTAAATAAGTGTTTACCACTACTACTACGACACAATGGTGACTCGAAGCAGTGAAGTTGAGGACACTTTGCGCAACCCTCTGGTGACATATTATCCGACTTCACGCAGCCACAGGTTAGCCGATCAGAATAGCACAACAAATACATGCATTGGTGTCGCAAATCACTGTTGAACACGGTTGTTTCAAACGAGTTTACGACCGCAACGTTCTTGTCGTAACAAGCGTCCATGTTGGCTGGCAAGCGCCCCGCTTGCACGACTGTAGTGCCGCGTACCCGTACATACATCACGTGACCTTGTAGGAGCAAGGGAGCTGGCCGAGCTGGCCTGCTGGGTTGAGGTAACCCATGACGCATTCTCTAAACGCCGCAGCGTTGCTAGTGATGCAAGTGAGCCCGCGCTCTGTGGGAGTTTCTTGTTGAAACTATATTGAAACCATGCCTTGCGAGTGCACTAACATGTTTACTTGAGAAAAAGATCGTAGAAACGGTGAGGCTGTTCTAGTTAACTTTCTCATGCAAAAACATAAGTGCAATATGAAACGAACGTATGTACATGCTGTTTGATTTACGAGATGAACTCACGCATTCAGTTGTGAAAGCGCATACACGCAATTTTTTTTTCTACAATTCAGACCGTTGTTTTATTGAGAGGCGAATAAAACTGAAAAAAAACTTACTTACCGAGAACAAAAAAAAAATAGTGCACAAAAGTTCTGTTAATTTCAACGCACTTGGTTTTTTATTTGCTCTTGTACGCATGGTCTGACAGCCTTGAAATGCTGGCTGACAGGACATATTAATGTAGGCACTATCAGAGAGATCGCAATAATTAAAAATACCCGTGAGCTTATAACAACGTGTGGAACCCACCATTAGAACGATACTGGTTTCAACTAGATATTGATGATAATAAGATCAAACCATCAATGTTTATATGCCTTCTTTTGCAAAATAGCCCGCCTACATCAACGCCGCTATGCGGAATTGTCGGTTATATCAAACAAGCGTAGCTGCTGTGTGTTCATGCAAAAAAAAGGTAATGCACGCGGCGTGTAAGCCTTGATCGAAAAGAAAGGAAACGAGAAATGTTCGTGTCTGATTACCCCGCTATCATTATGAGGGACTCCATGATAGTGATTTTTAAAAATTTCACTATTCTTTTCAAACTGATCATAAATAAAAGTTATGAAAAATCGACGAAAACACCGAAGTTCTGTTATCAAGGCGTGAAAGTTCCAGTGAACGAAATTCACATATTTTTGAGTAATTTGGTTGTGTTCTTGGTACATGTCGGCACGCGGCGGCAGCACGTGAGCCTTGCCCACATTCTCGAAGGCGCACGCGAGGTGGAAATATGTATACGAATCTATATATAGGAAAGCTTAAAAAAGAAAAATAAGCTGCCCGTGCTCGGCTACCAGCTCGTCGCGACGCGCTCACGCGCGCTCATCTCGCACGTGTATTTTGCCCCACGCAGGGGGCGGGGAGGGGGTGGGGGTGGTGTAAGGTGTTTCTGCGCTCGCGCTTATCCTTTGGTGAAGAGAATCGTTAAGCTTGGCCTTTTTATTTTGCCCCACGCAGGGGGCGGGGAGGGGGTGGGGGTGGTGTAAGGTGTTTCTGCGCTCGCGCTTATCCTTTGGTGAAGAGAATCGTTAAGCTTGGCCTTTTTATTTTGCCCCACGCAGGGGGCGGGGAGGGGGTGGGGGTGGTGTAAGGTGTTTCTGCGCTCGCGCTTATCCTTTGGTGAAGAGAATCGTTAAGCTTGGCCTTTTACCGGAATGATTGCATTAGTTTCCTGGGCCACAAAGGTCAACTCTGCTTGCTGGGCAGGCCCGGTTTGCGAAAAGAGCGCGCTTTTTAAACACTGCAAAGTACCAACTGAAACACTCGTTAGCTCGCACTGATATCTGTACCTGAGACAATTTTTCGTGCGTCGTTTTGTTTAAATCGCGCTCCAAGCATCGAGTTGTAAATGTTGTTGTTAGCTCTCGTCCTGTGAGTGTTGTTTTTGTACGTCATTTGTGTGTGAGCAGCGCGCTGCACGTTTCGATCTGCTAGCCGTTCTCAGCAATTACATTCCAAGTTATTGCTACCGCATTAATTGCTTCCTCCTTGCCGTAAAACTGTGACTCTTTTTTTAGACATAAGGGCTGATGCTTTAGCCCCAGCCGGGAGCATTGCTCGCTGCCAGTGTCGTTCAAAGTGGGGTCATTCCATGCCAAACATACTAGCCATTTTGGCGAATATCTTAAATCAACTCGAAGTAAAATCATGCTGATTTGCTGCATTGAAAGCAGTCAATCGCTAGAGTATTTTGAAAAGAAAAAAAAATTTGTCCTCACGTGGGTGCTTTCCAAATTTCTCAAAATGCTATACAATTGTTGTTTGTGAAAAAAATATTTTTTTAAAGTAAAGCTCCTTCTTATACTACGAAATTCAGTTGATAAGTACTGGTGACTCCTCAGGGCGTTTTAGGCTAATCATTATTAGCGCAATTTTCCAGCCACATACGTCTTGAAACATTTAGCCGGAAGGGGTAATGTATGCAGTTTTTCTATTGCAATGCTGCTCTTATTTAGAATATCTGAGCAATAAGTTATTGCTCGATAGAAAATATATTTTGCCAGAAAATTGCCTTTGAACCCCTCAAGTTTAAACTTCACGAGAAAAAAAAATCACAAATTTCTCAAAATCATCATTTTTGTCCACATTGACCTATACTGAAACGTTCCGTATGTATGGTTCCACACATACGCCATTATTGGACTACGCAAAGCCGTACGATACGGAAAGGTTCGCAGTTAAGGAAAGCCCAAAATGCGGAAAGCTCCACAGATAAGGAAAGCCTTATTAATTATGCAGAAATGAAATGACCATCCGAATTTTGTGCAAAGCAATATAATGTGTAAATTGAATAGACATCCACATCTTATGTACGTGCAATACTGTGTACAAATCACAATATTTCTTAAAGATGTATGATAAAAGAATGAATCATCGGCATCTTTTCAATTGTCATGATGCGGAAGCAAAATTAGCTTTTAAATAAAATATGTTACAAAGCTATTGAGTTAACATGCCAGCGATCATAAATGGTGATTACATTGCAACACAATAATGCAGTGTTCTATGCAAAACCTAAAAAACTAATAAAGTTAATAATTGCATTAGAAAAGCTATAATATACACATCAGCCCTACCACAATGAATAAAATTTTTATTTTTCTGTTTGCTCCAGCTGTGAATATTCACATTGCAGTGTTGATGGTACGCAAATGAGGTAACTGCACCGTAATTTCATGAGCTCCACCTAAGCCACAGGATGGTGGCACAAAGCATAATGTAACAGCAATTTTTACCGAAATCTTTAAACATAAATAATAATTATAGCACTGTGAAAGTGTGGTGCTGTGTTTATCTCTTGTACGCCTTGTGGAGATTGGTGAAATGCTGCTTGAGGCTCCAGCACCGATACGGGAGGTCACTGCCATAGACCTTGATGTGTCCTTTATAGGCACCTGAAAACGTAAATAATTGGCACAAATGATGTCAGACACACATGTAAGCACCTTAGTTCTCATGCACAAGAAATATAACACACAGAATGAAGCTGAAAATGAAAGGCACACAATCTTTCATGTTATGCATATGTAAATATTAGAAGAAGCGTACAAATTAGTTCTACTACATGAAAGAAAACAGCATGCTTATCACAGTGAAAATAACTAGGTTGTCACGATTTTTAATGGTAAAGATAATCCATTGAAATATAATTATAAAATTATAATTTAAATGCTGCCTGCACGCTAAACTTTTAGGATCTGCCAGTAAAAGCTCTCAATGTACATTTATAGTGCGTACATGTACATTCGCTGCCTTTAAACTATACAGTTTGTGCACCAAATTGGCATCTTGAACAATTTTGTGACGTGAAACGATGCAACCAATGAAGGTTAAAGTCACTGTGAAAGCAAGCAGGATCAGGCAGCTGTCATTACAAATCTGTGCAAGCCAGACTGCTATAGCCCACCTGCACAGAAATAGGGGAGCAAGTGTACCAGAAATTCGGCTGCTGACCCGCAGGTCGCAGTATATAATCCCGGCTGCAGCGGCTGCATTTCCGATAGAGGTAAAAACGCTGTAGGCCCATGTGCTCAGATTTGGGTGCACGTTAAAGAACCCCAGGTGGTCGAAATTTCCGGAGCCTTCCACTACGGCGTCTCTCATAATCATATGGTGGTTTTGGGACGTTAAACCGCACAAATCACATCAATCACGCTATATTCAGCATCGCCAACTGTAAACCTTTGGCGCAAGGTTAGCACCCAGATTTTTTCTATTGGGAGGAGGGGGGGGGGGTGCAGCAGAACAACTAACTTTGGCAATTGGGGGTCACTGTGAATGTGTGTAAGTATTTTAGTATAGCATAAAAAGTTAAATTACGCAAAAATTTCTACGTGTAGTGATTCAGGCTTCCTTCCACTCCCCTCTTTACTAATGGCCTGTTGGATCTGCGTACGTTTGAAACAGTATTTTTTTTTCTCGATCAAACAGCTTTATCAGTGCAGCTAACTTTCAATAAATTGACTCAGTTATTCTGTATATTGTAGATGTCTAACCATAGAAGAAAAAGTCAAGACAGAAGAAATCAGTATAAGACATACTCTTTCTGAATTATTTTCGATCTCTGACGAGGGCTTTTATGGAGTTCAAATTTAATTGATTGGCGTGTCATACTTCACGGGCTATGGCATCATGTGCTAGATATGAATGATGGGCAGGTACGAAGAAATCTGCATCATGAAGGCGCGACGAAGGAGCCGAAGCGCATAGCAGTTCCTGCACGCGGTGCGCGGCTCTGTCAGTTGGATGAATGGATGGATATGGCTGTACCCTTTAGATCGGGTAGTGGCTAGCGCCACCAAGCCGTAATACTTAATGACCCAAAAACTAGATTTTTGTTTCTTTAAATAGTGAGGTTGGGGATTCGTACTTTGCAGTGAAGGGTTTAATTTTCACTTGTGCCTTGTCTTTAGCCACCAATCAGATAACCTCTTTTTAATTAATTCTACCCGCTTAATGTCTATTTCGCCCTCTCTGTCTTTAAACACCAGTGCTTTGAAAAACTCTGCGCCATAATCCTGAACTATAGGGTGAAGTCTTTACACAACATTATCAAGTGTTCGGTTGTTTTTTCTTCCTCTCCACACGCACTGCGTACCGTGTCTACCCCTCCATATTTGGCTCGATATGTCTTGGTTCGCAGTACTCCCGTCCTGGCCTCAAACAGTAGAGAACTACCCCGAGCATTATCATAGATCCTTTCCTTGGCAATTTCCTGCTTAAAAGTTCGATAGATCTCTAGTGTGGACTTCTTAATTGTGCCGATTCTCTACATATCGGTCTCACCTTCCTTCCCCCGCAGGGGCGCCTGCGCAAGTAGGCGTTTGGTGTGTAGCGACACCACGGACCCGAGGTAACGGGGGAGTTTCTACTCCCTCCCACGCCTAGCCGTGCGTGGCTTTGCCGTGCCCGTGGAAAAGGGGATCCTGGGGGTTGAGCTGACGCTGGGTGATTGGACCTTTAAGGCCCCCCGGCAGAGGCAACGCACCCCTTTGGCCCCGGCTTCACGTAGACGGCACCCCTGGGCTGACCCACCCAGGGGAAATCGGCAGTCGCCTTTTCCTGTCTCCCCCTCACATCTTCGTCTTTTCTCTTACTTTAAATCTTTCCTGTCCTCTACTCTCTTCCGTTGACTTCCATGTTTCCTGGCGGCAAGGGTTAACCCTGTGTGGCTATCCTACCTTGGATACACCATATTGGGTTATAGTGGTGGTGTACAGCTGGCGTCTGCAGGGCCTGTGCTTCCAGACCCTGCAGCGTCCCCTTGTAGGACTCCATGGTGGGTGGCTGGCACCGCTGCCGAAAAGAAACCTTTTCTTATGGCTAGTTCCTTCCCCCCACTCCCTGATCGCCCTCAGAAAAGAGGGCGCACCGATGAAGTCTTCCAGTTTTATGGTCACCAGAGAGTATCCTTTCCCCGATTTCACGTTGTCCACGCTGACACACACGGCAAACCAGTGAGAACAATTTCACCTTTTCTTGTTTCGAAGTCTTTGACAGAAATCTTTGGCCCAGGATATAAAGCTTCGAGAATGGCAAGTGGTGACCTCCTGTTGGAGCTCCGCGACCAGAAACAATATGAAAAATTGCCTAACCTAAAGAAATTTGCAGATACCAAATTAATAGTAACCCCACACCGAACCATGAACACCACCTGTGGCGTTGTCTCAGATGATGACCTGTTAGGGCTGACGGAGGCTGAACTCCTGGAGGGTTTTAGCGAACAGAATGTCATCAATGTGAAACGAATTAGGATGAGGCGCAATGGCAAAGAAATCCAGACTAAGCACTTAATACTTCCTTTCAATTCAAGTGTACTGCCCGACTCCGTTGAGGCAGGGTACATCAAGCTTCGAGTGAGGCCATATATGCCGAACCCTCTCAGATGTTTTAAATGCCAGCGGTTCGGCCACAGTTCTCAGAACTGCCGAGGCCGCCTAACTTGTGCGAAATGCAGTGCTGATGAACACACATCTGATGCTTGTGAAAACTCTCCTCACTGTGTGAACTGTAACGGGGAGCATGCCGCATACTCACGGTCATGCCCCAGCTGGAAAAAAGAAAAGAAAATTGCCACGATTAAAGTAAAACAAAACATTTCATTTAGGGAGGCATGAAGGCAGGGGGCAGCGCCACGACGGCCGCCGGCGCCTGTCTGGCACACGTGTAGTGAGCCAGCGGTGACGCCATCCGCCCCCACGGCGGTTGCAGCCAGTGCTGCTCCGCCATCGAAGAAGGACCCACCAACCTCCGGGCTGGGGGCCGCGAAGGCCTTGTCTTTAGAGGCGAGGCCCTCAAAACAACCGCAGCGCTCGCAAGAGCGCTTGTCCAGTGCCTCGCTAGAGGCAATGGACACAACTTCGAGCGTGAGGGCGCAGCAAGCGCCTAAGGATCGGCGCGACTCCGTCGACCGATCCAAAAAAGAAAAATCTCGTGTCACGGCCCCTGAAAAGGGTCCGTCAGCTAATTTTCTATCCTTGAGCACACAGCACAAAACACATCTAAAATGAACACGCAGATTTTACAGTGGAATGTGAGAGGACTTCTCCATAACCTCGATGATATTAGAGAACTCCTTAATAAACATACTCCAAAGGTGCTGTGTGTTCAGGAAACACATCTTAAGTCCACACAAACAAATTTTCTAAAGCAATATGCTATCTTCCGCAAAGACCGTGACGACGCTGCCGCCTCGTTGGGCGGTGTCGCTATAATAGTTGATAAAGGTGTTGCCTGTAAGCAATTAAACCTCCGAACTTCTCTTGAGGCAGTTGCTGTCCGAGCAGTGCTGTTCGGGAAGCTACTAACAATTATTTCTATTTACATTCCTCCGTGCTATCAACTTTCAAAGACAGAATTTCAAAGCTTCATTGATGAACTTCCTCCGCCATATATAGTCGTTGGTGATCTAAATGCACATAATCCTTTATGGGGCGACTCCCGTTTGGATGAACGAGGACGCCTAATAGAACACTTTCTGTTTTTGTCAGGTGCATGTTTACTTAACAAAAAAGAATCAACATATTATAGCACTACGCACAACACATACTCTTCTATAGACCTGAGTATTGTCTCGAGTACACTAATTCCTTATCTGGAGTGGTCTGTTCTCAAGAACCCCTTTGGGAGTGACCACTTCCCGATAATGTTAAAGTTAACAAAAGAAGATACATGCTCGCCTGACTTTCCTCGCTGGAACACCAAGTCAGCCAACTGGGAACTGTTTCGAGAAATTACATTTTTTAGACGGAGATGAGATTGCTGATTTTAATATAGACGATGCTGTAGCATTCCTAACAGGTTTTATTATTGACGCTGCAGCGAAATGTATCAAGCAAACCAACGGAATGACCAATAAACGTCGCATTCCATGGTGGAACGACGATTGTCGGAAAGCGCGCAATAGACAAAATAAAGCTTGGAGACTACTCCGAAATTACCAACAGCTGAAAACCTCAACAATTTCAAACAGGTTAAGTCCCAAGCCAGAAGAACGCGTCGTCTTGCAAAGAAAGAAAGTTGGAATAGGTACATCTCCGGTATAAATTCTTACTCCGACGAAACGAAGGTTTGGAATAGGGTAAACAAGTTAATGGGTCGGGAGACACACCCCCTACCTTTGGTAAATAGCCGAGGGGAGAGCCTGGAGGAGCAGGCGGACTGCCTAGGCAAACACTTTGAATACGTCTCAAGTGCATCAAACTATACAGAAACGTTCTTAAAATTCAAAGAACGCGAAGAACGACAGCCCCTTAAATGTAAACGTCCATCCAGTGAGTCTTACAACTGCCCATTTACATTAGCTGAACTTTAGGCATCTCTTGCGTGCTGCAACAACTCAGCGCCAGGTGTTGATCGTATAACATACGAAATGGTCAAGTACCTTCACCCCGAAGCGCTAAAAACACTCCTAACTCTCTTCAATAACATGTGGGCAGCTGGGTATATTCCATTGTCATGGAAAGAAGCTATAGTCATCCCAGTACTTAAACAAGGCAAAGATCCGTCTTTGGCTGCCAGCTACAGGCCAATAGCGCTAACAAGCTGTCTATGCAAACTATATGAGAAAATGATAAACCGGCGCTTAATCCACTTTTTAGAAAGTAACAGTATACTAGACCCCCTTCAGTGTGGTTTCAGAGAAGGGAGGTCGACAACAGACCACCTTGTTCGCATAGAGACATACATCAGAGATGCATTTATTCATAGGCAGTTTGTACTTTCGGTATTCCTAGACTTAGAGAAGGCGTATGACACCACATGGCGATTTGGGATTCTCCGCGATCTTGTCACCATGGGCATCCGTGGGAACATGCTAAACACAATTAAAAGTTACCTGTCTAACCGAACCTTTCGCGTAAAAGTGGGAAATGCTCTCTCTAGAACTTTTACCCAAGAGACTGGTGTTCCGCAAGGGGGTGTGCTTAGTTGCACACTCTTTATTATAAAAATGAACTCCCTGCAGTCAGTCATTCCAAGTGCGATGTTTTATTCCGTGTATGTTGATGATGTGCGGATGAGTTTCAAATCATGCAATATGTCTGTCTGCGAACGACAAGTGCAGCTTGGAATGAATAAATTCTCTAAATGGGCGGATGAAAATGGTTTTAAAATAAACACGAAGAAAAGTACTTGCATACTTTTCTCCAACAAACGAGGGGTAATGCCACAACGAAATGTTGCGATCAAGGGAGACCAACTCTCTGTAAGCAGCGAGCATAAATTCCTGGAAACCACTTTAGGTTCTAAACTTACATTTATTGCCCATATTAAATATGTCAAAATGAAATGTTTGAAAGCGATGAACGTCCTAAAACTCTTGTCTTGTACAACATGGGGTAGTGATCGAAAGTGCCTCTTGAAGTTATACAAAAGCCTTGTCGGGTCGCGCCTTGATTATGCCTCTATAATTTATCATTCTGCAACGCCAAGTGCATTAAAAATCCTAGACCCCGTTCACCATCTGGGTATCCGACTTGCAACCGGTGCTTTCAGGACAAGCCCGATCCAGAGCCTCTATGTAGAGTCGAATCAGTGGTCACTTCACCTGCAGCGATCCTATAGCAGTTTCACGTTTTTTATAAGGTACGTGCAAACATCAAGCATCCGTCTTATTCAACTATAAACGATATGACCGCTGCCACCCTCTTCCATAATCGACCCACAGTGAGAAAGCCGTTCTCCTTGCGTGTGAGAAACTTATGTGAGGAAATGGGTGTTCCGCTGCTGGAACTCTGTCCTACGCCCACAGGGATACTTTTACCGCCGTGGCAGTGGCAGCTTATACACTGTGACACCTCATTTGTTGAGATCACTAAACACGCACCAGAAGCACATATTAAAATGCATTTCCGAGAACTCCAGTCCAACTACTCATGCGTAGAGTTTTATACTGACGCTTCTAAGTCGCATGCAGGGGTGGCTTATGCAGCCGTCGGACCATCCTTTTCGGAATCCGGCGTGCGGCACCCAGAATCAAGTATATTTACGGCTGAGGGTTATGCACTATTGTCCGCTGTGAAGCATATACGGAAATCAAACATACAAAAATCAATTATATTCACAGACTCGTTAAGCGTCGTAAATGCATTAAGATCCCTTTTCAGATTCAGAAATCCGATAATAATTGAGCTATATTCCGTTCTGTGTACAGCGTATATGTCCAACCAGTATATTGCTATTTGCTGGGTACCTGGCCATAGAAGTATCGAGGGCAATGTGTTAGCTGACCAAATGGCCACGTCAATTATAATGCGCGCTATTAACCCCACCGCTACTGTCCCTGCAACAGATCTAAAACCCTTTCTACGAAAGAAACTGCGAAACCACTGGCAACGCTTGTGGGACACAGAAATAAATAATAAGCTTCATTTGATTAAGCCGCGGTTGGGTTACTGGCCCTCCGCTACAAGAACACGGCGAACTGATGTCCTATTCTGTCGCCTCAGAATAGGACACACTTATGGTACTCATAACTTTCTTCTGACTGGCGATGAACCTCCTACTTGTGGTAGATGTGGTGACAGGCTAACCGACCTCCACGTCCTCCTGGAGTGTGCGGAAGCTGAAAGGGAGAGAAAGAAATATTTTGCTTTAGCATACCGCTATAATCTTCCTTTACATCCGATTATGTTTCTAGGTGAAGAGCCGCTTTTTAATACAAAATCAGTTTTAAGCTTTTTAAAGAATGTAGTACTGAATGTGTTTAGCCCAACATTGAATGTTTTTAGCCCAACAGGTTCATAGCACATCCTCTGTTCAGAGGATGCTGCTGTGATAGCAGATTTCAATGAGCCCAGGCCTCTATGCTCTTTTTTTAAGGGCGCTGTCGAGGCACTGGTGCTCCATGCCAAGTTTTTATTTGACATACTTATCACTTTTAAATCATTTTATGTCTCCATAGCTCACACCATTTGTCATTGCCATAATTTTACCATATGTATATTTTTACACACCTACAGCGACTGTTTTTTAGGCCTATTTACAGCCACGTCACATTTGTTTTATCTACACTGCACATCCCACAATTCGTTATCATCGCTCTGGCGCTCTTTGGCCATATCTGGCCCTTGCGCCAATAAACACCACTAATCATCTCACCTTCCTTCACCTTCTTCTTAACCGATGAGTCTTTTTGGTTTGCCCCCTGCTGTTTTCTAAATATTTACCAGTAAATTTTCTGGTTCGCTTCCTCCATTTTGTATCGACATTCTTCAGTTCTATTCGACTGCAGCGTCGCTGCTACGGGCAACGCGGAAGGCACGAAGGAAGGAAAGGTAGGAGAGGGCATGCCCAGCCGGTGTGGTGTGTGAAGAATGTGGTGGAAATTACGTCATAGTGGCCATATTCTCTGGGCACAATGGCGGCATTTTGTTATTGTATGTAGTGCGGTGCGGCACCGTTCAGGTGGTCCTACGGTGGTGTGCGCGTTTTCATGATCCTCGCACCTAACCGCGGCGTACTGAAGGTGTTCGACAGCATCCAGTCTTTGTGCCGCATTGTTAGCTACATGATTTCCCTCCAGTGGTGGTTGTAACCAGGCGTCTGAACTAGAAACCACGGAACGAGCGCGCGTATATGTACTCTGAATTTGCAGCGTCCGTCAAAATTATGCTGAAAAGCCATCATAGAAGATAACGACTGTGCTCAAGAATTCGTTCAATGAATGCCTTGCAGGTTAGTGACAGTTATGCGGTGTTGCTTCTTATGACAACGGACGATGCGTTTACGGTCCACAAGCCCTCATTAAGACTATAATCTAATCTTGCTTTTCATGTTCCTGTACGTTACCACATTCTTTTGCGCATTAAAGTTTCTGTTCTGCTTCGCTTAAGGTGCTCATTCTTCGCAATATTGTCTTGCTCTCCGCAATATTGTCTGTATTGTAGCAAAACTCGTTAAAATGTCTACGCGCACCTACACAAGGTAACCAGGTGCACCTCACTAGATGCGTGTGCTTGTGCATTCACAAGCGGACAAATTCATTCGAACGATGTTGACCAAGTGATTTGAGAACTCAGATGGAACGAGTAAAACATATTTTAATGGCACTTTTGACAATAGCAATTATGGGGTAACATTGTGAAGTACACAAGAAGCAGTATATGTACAATTCGATGATGCACACAAATATTTCGCCACAAATATTTGTGGCTACAGCAATAAAAAAAAGTCTGTCGCACTGTTTGCCTTTAAAAAATAAGAAAGAAAAATTTTTGTCTATGAGCGTTAGCAGCATGTATATCAAGTCTTCTTCGGGGAGGGTTTAGGTGTATCATTCAAAAGCAAATTCAAATTAGAGACTAAACAATACAGATGTAAGAAGCATAGGTCAGCGAAACTGCTGCAGCCCACTCAAACTGACTTATTTTGCACTTAGGGCTCACTCGGACTCACACCACCTGCGAAAATTTTCTTCAACCGGACCCACTCGAATTCACCGTAACAGCCTCATCTGAGTTAGAGTGAATTGTCTCGTGAGTTCGTTAGTCTAGAATGAGCTTTTTCAACCATGCTGTCGCTGTTCTTTAACATCAATACCTCACGTAATTTTTTTTATTTATTTAACAATACTGTCAATCCCGTCAGGGATATACAGGAGTGGGTCGGAAAGTGTAAACAGACATTCTATATTCACATACTTATAAAATTGTATGGGTACAAAAAAATTATTGTATAAAGTGATAACAATTATGGACCTACATTATTAACGAGGCACATGTCTCAGTTACATGTGTACACACTGAAAAAAAAACACGAAAAAGAAAGAAAAAGGTAAGCACGCAACATACAAAGTTGGTACCGACTTCCACCTTTTTAGACCACAAATGTACTGGCAGGGAGGACGATGATCAGCACAATTCTGATAGCGTCGCTATCATGTAGCTGATAGAATGGCTTGGCCAGCAAGTTCGTAAAATTTGTTGACAGTGGGCTGCACAACCACCGTCTCGGGTTAAGCATTCCATTCTCGCACTGCTCGCGGAAGAACGAAGAAATAAAAGTATTGTTGGGGCATAAATATTCTTGCAGTATGAGGTGATGCTTGTGACGGGTTTCTCTAGAAGTGTTGAAAGAAATGTAGGTGTTCGAATCTACTTCAAGTTTGTTGTGTAGAATTAGGTACATAAATTTGAGTCGGGATAGCATCGCACGACTGGCTAGCGTGTGAAGGCTAATATCTGTCAGAATTTGCGTAGGCAAGTCGGTGCGCCTATATCTGTTACAGATAAAACGCGCGGTTTTGCGCTGGATGGCCTCAATAGTGGCTATGTGTTTTTGGGTAGACGGGAACCATGCCACGCTCGCATATTCTAAGATAGGGCGTATAATCGTCGCATAGGTCAAGAGCTTGGCTTCTCTTGTCGAGTATCGCAAGGCCCGCTTCAAAAACATTAGCTTCCGCATCGCTTTGCCAGTCACGTGATCTACATGCGCCGACCATCCGAGATCTGACGATATGACGACGCCCAAGTACTTGTACTGAGTGACTGTTTTAAGGATGATGCTATCATAGCCATACGGGAAAGTAAGCTTGGATTTCTTTTTTGTTACTGTCATTGCAACTGTTTTGTCGAAGTTGATGACCATTTGCCAACTCTCGCACCATTGAGCTAACAAGACGAAATCATTGTTCAAACTTATTTGATCTTGCTGGCTTTGTACTTCATTATACAAGACGCAGTCATCTGCAGATAACCTAATTTTAGATTGAACCCTACAAGTTATGTCGTTTATAAACAAAAGAAACAGGATAGGAGCTAAAACTGAACCCTGAGGTACTCCAGAAAGCACCGGCATAACTTCAGAAGTGCTGGCGCCTAACTGGACAAATTGGCGGTGGTCAGTTAAATAGCACTTAATCCAGCGGAAGATCCCCTAGAATATGTCTGAGTTTTTGAAGAAGCTTGGCATGGCAGACACGGTCAAATGCCTTTGAAAAGTCTAGTAGAATTATGTCTATTTGTGTCTGATCGTTTATTCTTTTAGCGAGATCATGCAGGATTTCTACAAGTTGGGTAACGGTAGAGAGACCAGCCCTGAAGCCATGTTGATGGGGATGGAGAACATTGTTTTCCTCGACGAACTGGGTAATAGATTTTAGTATAATATGCTCTAAAATTTTGCAGCAAGTACATGAGAGAAAAATAGGCCTATAATTAGACGGAGTAGAAGGATTACCAGATTTGTAGACAGGCACTATTTTTGCCATTTTTCATTCGGCTGGCAGGCATTGTTCTGAAACTGACTTGTTGTAAAGAAGACATAAATATTTGCTTACGGGTTCGGCGTAGCGTTTCAGGAAGCAGTTCGGGATTCCGTCTGGGCCGGTGGACTTCTTATTGTCTAACTTCAATAAGAGTGAAAGCACGCCTGCTTCGGTTATGACTGGTGCACTTAGCGTCTCGTTTCTCTCTATATTTTCTGGCCTGTAGGCATGCGCAATGCCATTGTCAGGAGCATATACGGAATGGAAAAAAACGTTAAACGTTTCTGCTTGTTGCTTTTCTTCCTTGGGTGACAGTGGTTTTGCACTGCTTTCTTTACATCTAATATATCGCCAGAATTTTTGGGGTGAATGGTGGATAAAGTTGCTAAGCATTGTACTGCAGTAGTGCTGCCTTGCTAACTTCGTTTCTTCTTTTAGCAGCCTGTTTAATGAATTTAATTTTTGGTGGAAGTCCGGGTCCGGGAGGACCCTATTAGATTTCCTCAGCCTTTTTATTCTTCGTTTTATGTGAATTACATCGCGCCTGATCCATGGATTGTACTTGTTAGTGTTCTTTTGAATTTGTGGGATGTATTGCCTCAAGCAGTGCATAACATGTGCTTTGAACAAGAGCCAAATCTCGTCTAAGCCAGTCGAGCCGTCTGAGACTAGTTCATGGAAGTTGTAGTACTCATGGGCTAGGTAGGTCATAACGGCATCGTCATCTGCTCTGTTAAAGGCGTACACGGACTTTCTAGTACCACGTTGAGCAACCTTTTCTGGAAGTGTTGGCGTACACAAAACCATATCATGGTCAGATATTTCTTCAAGGACTTCGACGTTGTATTTCCCTTTTAAAAAGAAATCACTCAAAAAAACGAGGTCTAAGATGAAGCTTGAAGTGCCCTGCACACAAGTAGGCTGAGAAATAACTTGAATAAGGTTGAAAGTGAACAGAAGACTTAGCAATATGTTGTTTGTTACACTTGATGGGCACAGAGAGTTCTAATTAATATCGGGAAGATTGAAATCTCCTCCCATTATTATGCTGCTCCCCGCCATGTGATCTTGCATATAATCTAGAAGCTGATCAAGATATGACGCTTCGGCTTGGGGGGGTCTATATACCGCACCAACACAGACTTTATTCTGGCCTAGCTGAATCCTACACCAGACCGCCTCTACACCCGAAACGTCTGGCATCACTGTGTAACTTATGCCTTGTTTTAGGAGCAAGGCGACACCACCGCCTCTAACTGGTCTATCTTTTCGAATAATGAAATAGCCCGGTGGAGCCACCTCAGTTTCTAATATCATAATGTAACCAAGTCTCAGTCAAACAAATAATGTCGGGTTCGAGTCCAATCAGCTTTGCTTCAAAGTGTTCGATTTTATTGATAAGGCTGCGCGCATTAACGTTAAGCACAACTAGTGTCGAGGGCGGTTTCGAGGTCGCCGGGCTTGTTCGTTGTCCCTGCTTCCGTTTTTTGCGACTTCCACTATGTCGTTACTCTGGTCATCCCAGGTGTACAGGTGTATATTAATTCTGACTTTATCGTAAGACAAGAAAACTTTGTCTTTCTGCTCTCGGTGTTCCTTTGTTCTTTCCCAGAGCTTTCTTCTGATTTCTCTGACTACGGGCGAGAAATCCTTGCTAATTGAGTATTTCGTTTCTTTTAGCTTCTTGCAATTTTTAAGTATATTGTCTTTCTCCCGATAGTCAAGTAACTTTAAGATTACAGGACTGTTTTTAGGACTGCCAGTAGCCTTCCGTCACCCAAGACAGTGAATTCTTTGTATGCCAGCCGTTTTATTCCAATCTTATCTTCAAAGATTCCTTTTTCAACAGCGTCAAGCAGATTCTGGTGCGTTTCAGTTGGAAGTTCCTTGACACCATACACAACAAGGTTAGACCTACGGCCCCTGTTATCTAACTCGTCAATTTTTTTAGTCAAAGATACAACCATATTTTCAAGTTTATCAACCCTTTCCACGCATTCAAGTACCTGTTTTTCCATTTCGCCTATTTTTTCTAACTTTTTATCTATAGCTGCAAGCTTTTGGTTGCTCACCATTTTTTCGTTCTTTATCTCCTGGATATCCTTTGCAATTATTTTGAGCTGTTCTTCAAGCACAGTGTCACGAGGCCCAGAATTAGTCTCGACTTCCCCCGCCAGCAGCAGCAACAAACGCAAGGAAGACGATAAATCACAGAACCATTCAAGCAAAAGGTGTGGGCACAGCAGCAAAACCAGGCATACATTACTGCTACGAAAGCATTTGCCAAATCGCTTTCTCGCCTGGACGGCAAACAAGAAGAGGTTTGAGCGATGCATTTTGGCATTGCCACCGCGCCCACTGAAGGATCCCTCGCCAAGATAGTCTCTTAAGTAGCCTCTCCGTGACGTCATGGTCTCGGACGATGTTGCGCTGTTCGCTGGGAAGTGACCGCCAACGCCATCCAGTGCCCTATGATAAGGCCAGGTATGTCCAGTGTTCGTGCGTAGGTGTTGAAAATCCATTGATGAGTTGCCCGATGTTGGTCCAGCTGAAGAAAGCAGCATGCCAAGCATAACCTGGACGGCAAAGAAGAAGGGGTTTGAGCGATGCATTTTGGCATTGCCGCCACGCCCACTCTCTTCCTGGCACCTATTGATGCAGTACCTTCGAGTACGAGTTGTGAGTGCTCGCAAAGTAGTACGGTAATTTTTCTTGAAAGCATGGCAACATAAGATATGTTTATCAAGAAGTTCCCTAGAAGAATTGGGAGGTGGTTAGGTGAAGGCATATTCATCTGTAATTCGCGCCTCTGCTCAATAAACAGTGCAACGGGGCATGAACGACACTGCTTTGGAATACGTTTATTAAACAGTGCAATTGGGCATGAACGACACTGCTTTGGAATACGTTTGAGTATACATGAGTATAAACGTTAATTCAGGTGATGCTGATAGTAATGCTAAAGATTAATAGATAGCTTGGTAAAAACAGTGGAACTCACTTAAAAAATATATCTTGCGCTTTGTACTCGCTCGGACTCAGACTCGCCAAATATTTTGTCTGAGCCTAACTCACTCAGACTCACACTCAAAAAATTTTGTATATTACTCACACCAACTTACTCAGACTCGCAGCTTGACTTGACTCTAGTGGGTAGACCACCTATAGTGGTAAGTTGAGTGACTTCACCAACCTATGGTAGTGAGAAGAGGTTGTGCAATATGAATACCAAAACAATTGCGAGTACACGCAGGTGTGAACTTATGTGTATGCTTAATTCTGAGAGAAGCATTGAAGGGCACATAATCATTTCAGTGTAATGAACATAAAAGTGTACCGAAAACACAGTTTTGCTGCATGTCACCTATTTAGGTATAGGATGATAGTCATTTTATCCAATTATAAACTTATTCATTGATTTACTGAGCACTCAAATGAGAGGCAAGCACAGAATGCAGCAAGAACAGAGTGGGTGTGTGCAAATTGGCTTGTGAAAATCACATAAATGCGTAAGAGAAGACATTTAAACCGGCACGTTGTGGACAATGTCATCGAAACAGCAGATAAATAAGAGTCAAGCACAGAACATCTGAGTATACTCAGCAGCGTTTAGGCATTAGGGCAAAAACTTGCAACGTCACACATAAGGACCATTGATCTGGACTACAAGAGCATATAGCAAAGACATTGTGAAGATTGCTACCAAGCAAAGTAAATGTTCACATGGAGTGCTATTGCCTTTTAAACAGGGTCACTTTTGTGAACGTTTGGCGCACCTGACTGCTATGAAAAGTTTGCGTTGTCTGCTTACCAACATGATATAGGCACACATTAGGGTAATACTCTGCGGCATTTCTTGAAGAATGGACATGGTGATTTCCAGTGGAAAATTATCAAACATGTGTGAGTGAAGTTCTGTAAACAATTCTTTATGCTGCAGTGATTCATGGACTTGCAGCAGAATGTCCTACAAGAGTGATCTTTATGCTAATTTATTCATGTGCACAGTCCACCGAAGAAGAGATTCTGATTTTTTGCAAATTTTGAGGACACTTTTAGATGGGTAGTGAAGTTCCCCCCCCCCCCCCCCTTGCTTTTCCTTTGAATGAATGCGGTGTCTGCTGCTCTGGATGTGCTAAACAATTCTTCAGTACAATGGGCACACATCAGCTTTGAGCCCAGCTTGTGGGCCACATAGCCAGCAATGTAGGTAACAGCACGACTACCGAAATCACTGATGTGGTCGAGTGATGCACAGTAATCATGTTCGCTGACTACATGGCTCTCCTCAATAGACTCTTCACACAAGAACTGCCTTCTCAACAGTGGCATTCAGCACTTCTGTTGCTGAATGCCTCCTGGTTGAGCTACATGACAGTATAGTAATGTGGTCCAGCACTTGACAATTTCTATAAACAACATCAGGCAGTTCATTTTGGACTATCACTTTTTTAAATGCTGCTTGAAATCGTTGGGCTGTTGGGTTGCCGTTGTGCCTTCCATGTGCTCTAACAAAGCCAAAAAATAATTCCAAATGATCCTGGCAACCCAGGAATGTATTGCAGTATCTTATTTTTACGAATGAGAAAACCGTACATGGCTAACAGACCCTTCATGCATATTATGAACCCCAAAAAGCCAGTTTTCCTAGCTGTTCCTATCGAGTTTTTCCTATTTGCAGGCTCTTTCAGGAGGGAAAGGTATGGAATTGTGCTGTCAAACAATTCTTTGATATCATTTACATTCTGTTCATTGACTGGTTTCTTCCTCTCTCCCTGATGCATGCTATGGGAATTGAGTGTATAAAAGAGGTTATTAATAGTTAATAAAAATTCCTCAGTTGGCTCAGAATTTATAAATCCTCTCAAGCACATCGCCCTACATTCAGCGATAGCTGTTCCCGCAGACAGGCTCATCACCTGGGCTGCCAGGCGAACCTTCATTAGTTGTTTTTGCCACTCGATGTGAGCCCTTCGCAACTCATTTGCCAAATGTATTCCCTCTTTATCTTGCAAGTCATGAAGTGCTTCGATGTGTGCCCATGATACAACTTTTCCTTCCTGATTGATAAAATGTTCGTGGTGTGCAAATGCATTTCTCACCAGCTTTAGCATGTGGCAGGGATAAAAAAATGCGGCTATCGGTTCGTTTGTTGCTGGGTGCTTCAACGTTGTTCGAAGGTTCTGAATATTTGTGAAATTGCAATCTAATTCTTGAAACATTGCAATGTTAGCTGGCGCACCATCGCATGTAACTGAAACAATCATGGCCCCTGCCTCATGAGCTGCCAGCAAGCTCTGCCTAACTAAGTTCGCTCGCTGCTCACCTACTAGCCCGTCAACCAGGAAGTAGCCAAGAGGAACTTTCCAATGGTCATTAATGGCGACAACGATTATCACGAAGGCGGCTTTTGGTTGTGGCAAGCAGTCACCTTCGGTTCCTGTGCCCATGTCTACATAGCCTTCAAAGTGAGCACTTTGCCACTGTACCTGCTGTTTAATTGACATCTCATCAACTATGAGGCTATACACAGCTTGATGTCCTGGATTGCTCGTTTCTAAGCATTTCACGTTTCATGCAGTCACAGCCTTTTTGGAAAACCCAGCTTTTCCATCAACACTCTCGTATCATTTTCCTAATGTTCGAGGATGTGGCAGACATGTGTCAAAGACTTGCCTTACATATTGATATGCTCGAGGAGAGTAAAAGTTCTAGGTAAGAGAAAAAGTCCTTAGCTCAGGTGAATACTTTTGCAGGTGTTGTCCTGTCTGTTTTGCTATCTGTCGTTTTAAAAGATGCTGATTTGCTGCACCCAGGGTGTCAAGCACTGAAACCTGCTCTCTGAGCAAAATGTTTTCTTTGGTTAGTGTTTTCAAAACTGATTTCAATCGGGCGTTTTGTTTTGCAAGGCGCCTCTTAAACTGCTAGAGTTTTTTATTGCTTTCTTTGATCTCTGCTGCTCCGAGGCAAGTCTTGCTGTGCGAGCTCGCAGAAAAGCCTTCTCAGGGGCGTCGACCTATAAAGCAAAACCACATAGAACAAAACACTCTAATTTTTCAGGTGGTAAGGTGTGTCACTTGTAAAAGGCTGAACCACTTCTAGTAACAATATGACTAAGTCAAGGAGTTTGGACATTCAGCCTTAATTTTTCCTTATTCCTGCTTCTTCTGTTGACACTCGCATTTATGGTGTTTAAGTTTCATATTTAGGACAACCTCGTACTATTATATTTCGGTCAGCTCGACGCTGACTTTACTGGCATAACTACAGACCTCCGGGTTTATTGCAGAGAAGACGTTTTTTCTTTTTTTTTATCGTTTTGTCTAGCCCACAGCCTGACCGAAAGTTTCATAAAGCCTAAAGAAAAGCGCAAAAGGCGAAAAAGTGATCTGAAAGAAGTTGTACAAATTTCGGTGCCTGGTTCGTCGCGTGGCAATGTCCGAAATATCATCTTTATATTAACAAAGAACACATCAAATAAAAAAAAGCTTAACGTGCAACTTGCCGTGTTTATCGTAAACGCCGGCAGTGCAAGAGTGCAACACCCATACGCAGAGATTTCATCGACCGTATCGTAGCAGCTGGTGGTGGTGGTGAAAAACATTTACTGAAACTATTTACATTTGAGAGAGAGGGACGACCTTAAGGGCTGATCCTTTACAAGCTCTAGGAAGAGTCCCTAGTCCGGGACCCCTGTGGCTTCTGCGGGCCCCGCAGGGGCGCCTACGCAAGTAGGCGTTTGGTGTGTAGCGACACCACGGACCCGAGCTAACGGGGCAGTTTTTATTCCCTCCCACGCCTAGCCGTGCGTGGCTTTGCCGTGTCCGGGGAAAAGGGGATCCTGGGGGTTGAGCCGACGCTGGGTGATTGGACCATTAAGGCCCCCCGGCAGAGGCAACACACCCCTCTGGCCCCGGCTTCACGTAGACGGCACCCCTGGGCTGACCCACCCAGGGGAAAGCGGCAGTCACCTTTTCCTATCTCTCTCTCCCTACATCTTCGTCTTTCTTACTTTGTTAGCTTTCCTGTCTACTTCTCTTTTCTGTTTACTTCCGAATTTCCTGGCGGCGAGGGTTAACCCTGTGTAGTTACCCAACCTTGCGTAGTTATATTCGGTTATAGCGGCTATGCATGGCTGGCGTCTCCAAGTGTTCACTATTCAACCTTGTAGCGTCCCCTTGTTGGGCTGGGTGGTGGGTGGCCACCATCGCCGCCGAATTTAAAATGCTTCTTATGGAAAACCATTTTCCTGCACTCCCTGATCGCCGCCTCAAAAGGTGGCGCACCGATGACAGCTTCTTTACTGCACAGCCTAAACAGACCTTCCCCAAGCATCATGTAATCCACCGCCAAAATGAAAAGAAAACAGTTCGATCTATTTCACCATTTATTGTCTCGAAAACGCTCACAGATGCAATTGGCCCTGGCTATAAAGTAACTAAGATGGGGAATGGTGATCTCCTTCTAGAAGTTCGCGACAGGACTCAGTACGACAAGCTCACAAAACTCGTTTCATTTGATAACATCCCAATATCAGTGGGCCCACATAAGTCGATGAACACAGTGCGTGGTGTCATATCTGATGATGACCTCCTCGAGCTTTCTGAAAGGCTGGCAAGAACAAAATGTAGTGAAAGTACAGAGAATAATAATCAGGCGAGATAATAAACAGATCCCAACAAAGCACATCATAGTTACCTTCGGTACAAGCAACCTTCCCGACTCTGTTGAAACTGGTTACTGCAAGCTTCCTGTCAGACCTTATATACCGAATCCTCGCCGATGTTTCAAGTGTCAGCGCTTCGGACACGGATCCCAAACGTGCAGAGGGCGCGCTAGGTGTGCGAAGTGCGCATCTTGTGAACATGTATCCGAAAACTGCACTTCAGAAGCCTGTTGCGCTAACTGTGAAGGAGATCACGCTGCCTACTCCCGATCATGC
Organism: Rhipicephalus microplus; assembly: GCF_013339725.1. Lineage (NCBI taxonomy): Eukaryota > Metazoa > Arthropoda > Arachnida > Ixodida > Ixodidae > Rhipicephalus > Rhipicephalus microplus. Next base: position 74,162,871 of record NC_051165.1, read on the forward strand.
CCTGCATGGAAAAAAGAGAAACAAATATTAGAACTTAAGGTAAAGTTCAACCTGTCATTTCAAGAGGCACGTCAACGTTTTTGTACACACAATAATTCTGAACCTTCCTTCGCCGACGTGGCGCGTCGAAGCGCCGTGCCACGTTTTTCGGCACCCGCGAGATTCACACCAAGTGTGACTGCGGTTGTGCCAGAAGCGCCTCCGGCTGGAGCAGTCTGTACTGCTCCGTCTCCTGTTCAAAAAGGCCAGCAGACTACAGGGTCTGCTGGACCCCGGACCACTGCAAGTGCAGTCAGGTCCGAAACTGCCATAAATGTGCCTGTCAAGCAGGCACCATCCACCACCTCAGAAGAGGTGATGGACACAAGCCATACTCCTCCGGCGCCCCACACGCCGAAGGAAAGGCGCAGCTCTTTGGAGCGAAGCAAAAAAGAGAAAACCCGTATTACAGGGCCCCAACAGGCCCTGTAACTTAAGGCAACGTTTCTGTACACACAGCACTTAACTACATTAAAAATGGAGACACAAATTTTACAGTGGAACGTCAGAGGACTACTGAGAAACCTTGATGATATTCAAGAACTTTTACATAAACAGTCACCAAAAGTGCTGTGTGTACAAGAAACACACCTAAAACCCAAGATCACTAATTTTCTACGTCAGTATATCATTTTACGAAAGGACAGGAATGAAGCTGTCACGTCATCTGGTGGTGTGGCCACTATAGTAAATCAAGGGATTGCATGTACCCATCTACCACTCGAAACATCTCTTGAAGCAGTGGCTATTCGTGTAGTCCTCCTGACAAAACTCGTGACCATCTGCTCTGTCTACATACCCCCACACTACCATCTTGAAAAACGTGAATTCCAGTCCCTAATAGATCAACTTCCAGAACCTTATATCCTCTTTGGAGATTTCAATGCACATAGCAATCTATGGGGTGACTCTCGCTACGATGCTCCAGGCCGCCTCATTGAACAGCTCCTTTTTTCTTCCGGTGCGTGCCTGCTGAATCGGAAAGAGCCAAGATATTACAACATCGCTAACAATACGTACTCAGCAATAGACCTCAGCATAATATCCCCATCACTCCTGCCTCTACTTAAATGGGAAGTCATTAATGATCCATATGGTAGTGACCATTTTCCTATCGTTATCAGCACATCAATAACAAATACATGTCCTGCACAAGTTCCCAAATGGCTCACCGACAAAGCTGATTGGGGAAAGTTTCAAAAAATGACTTTATTATCTTGGACTGACATGGCGGCATTGAGCATAGAGGATGCTGTATGCTACTTTACAGCTTTCTTGGTTGATGCAGCAACAAAATGTATTCCCCAAACATGTGGACCATCAAGCAAACGACGAGTACCATGGTGGAATAATGAGTGCCGTGATGCTCGGAAAAAGCAAAATAAGGCATGGAGGTTGCTTAGAGACTCGCCCACAGCCGAGAATCTTGTAAACTTTAAGAACGTCAAGTCGCAAGCAAGGAGGACGCGCCGACAGGCGAGAAGAGAAAGTTGGCACAAATTTGTATGGGGCATTAACTCATACACAGATGAGTCGAGAGTCTGGAGCATGGTTGGTAAGGGGGCAGGACGAGGAGCACATTCGCTTCCTCTAGTGAACACACAAGGGGAGAGTTTGGAAGACCAGGCAAACACTCTCGGAGCGCACTTTGAACAGGTCTCCAGCTCAACACACTATAGTGAAGCGTTCCGACGATACAAAACCGCAATAGAAAAACAGAGATTAGAGCGCAAGCCCAGAACACATGAGGCATACAACGAACCTTTCTGTTTTTCTGAACTGCAGGCCTCACTTGCCTGCTGCAATAAATCTGCCCCAGGCCCGGACCGTGTGGCATATGAAATGTTAAAACACCTGCCCACTGAAACCCAGAAAGCTCTCCTCTCTCTGTATAATGCGATATGGTCTTCTGGCGAGCTACCCTCAGCCTGGAAGGAAGCTATCATTATCCCAATCCTAAAACAAGGCAAGGACCCGGCCTTAGTTTCCAGCTACAGGCCAATAGCATTAACCAGCTGTATTTGCAAAGTCTTTGAAAAAATGATTAACAGGCACCTGATGCACTTCCTTGAAATTAGTGGCCTACTTGACCCATACCAGTGTGGGTTTCGAGAGGCTCGGTCCACCACTGACCACCTTGTCCGTATCGAAGCACAAATTCGCGGCGCTTTTGTTCATAAGCAATTTTTTCTTTCTGTGTTTCTTGGTATGCAAAAGGCATATGACACTGCATGGCACTTCGGCATATTGCGAGACCTGTCACATTTAGGTGTGTGGGGTAGAATGCTGACAGTTATCGAAAGCTACCTGTCCAACCGTACATTCCGTGTCCAAGTTGGCACTGTCTTATCTCGAGTATTTGTCCAAGAAACAGGAGTGCCACAAGGAGGTGTATTGAGCTGTACACTTTTCATAGTTAATATGAATTCCTTGCACCTGTCTCTCCCACGAAATATTTTTTACTGCATATATGTCGATGATGTGCTGATTGGTTACAAATCGTGCAACATCTCAATGTGCCAACGTCAAGTTCAACTAGGGTTGAACAAGGTATCTCAATGGGCAAACGAGAATGGTTTTATACTCAACGCGCAAAAGAGCACTTGTGTCTTGTTCAGCCGAAAGAGGGGCCTCCATCCTGACCCAGACATTGACCTGCATGATCAACCTCTGTCAGTGAAGACCGAGCACAAGTTTCTCGGTCTCATATTAGACACTAAGCTAACCTTCATCCCACACATCAAGTATTTAAGGGACAGGTGCTTAAAAACAATGAACATTTTGAAAGTGTTGTCACACACTACAAGGGGTAGTGACAGGAAATGTTTAATTAACTTATATAAAAGCATCGTACGCACACGCCTAGATTACGGTGCTATAATTTATCAGTCGGCAACACCATCAGCCTTGGAAATTTTCGACCCTGTTCACCATCTAGGCATTCATCTCTCTACGGGTGCTTTCCGCACCAGCCCTGTGGAGAGCCTGTACGTGGATTCGAATGAATGGTCGCTCCACCTACAAAGATGTTCCCTGTCCTTTTTGTACTTTTTGAAGGTGAAGGCAGACAAGAAACACCCTTCCCATTTCACAATTAATGATTTGTCTTGTTCTGGCTTGTTCGAGAAGCGTCCTTCGTTTAGGCAGCCCTATGCGCTGCGTGTAAGGAGCCTGGCCGAAGAAACAGGTGTGCCTCTTCTTGAACCCAGTTTGATGGCTCCTGCAACATATCTGCCACCGTTGCAGTGGCAGCTTATAGACTGTGATGTTTCTTTTGTTGATGTCACAAAGCACGCACCACTTGCACACATACATACATACTTTTTAGAACTACAACATAAATACACATGCCCTGAGTTCTTTACTGATGCATCAAAGTCAAACACTTCTGTGTCATATGCAGCGGTAGGCCAATCCTTTTCCGAGGCCGGCGTTCTTCATCCTAATGCAAGCATTTTCACAGGAGAAGCTTATGCAATACTGGCGGTCGTAAAACACATTAAACAGATAAAATTACAAAAGGCGGTAATATACACAGATTCCCTAAGCGTGGTCAAAGCCCTGAAAACTCCTAAAAAACACAAGAACCCCGTGCTGGTGTCACTCTACTCACTTCTGTGCACACTCTACACATCAAAACAGCATGTCGTTGTCTGCTGGGTTCCAGGGCACCGTGAAATACAAGGGAACGTTTTGGCCGACAATCTGGCTGCTTGCGCCAATGTTACTACTGCCAATGCATCAACACCAGTCCCTGCACTTGACTTAAAACCTTTTATAAAACGAAAGCTCAGGGGGTATTGGCAGAGCATGTGGCATAAACACACAGATAATAAACTCCATGCTATCAAGCCGCAACTAGGTTATTGGCCGCCACTATCAAAATCACGACACACAGAAGTAATACTAACAAGGCTTAGAACAGGACATACACACTCTACACATTCATGTCTCCTGTCTACCGGTGATTCACCATATTGTGAGAGATGTGGAGAGCCCCTTACGGTTGTCCACATTCTCGTCTAGTGCAATGAGCTGGATGCTCTAAGGAAAAAGCACTTTTTACTGCCCTACCGACAGAAGCTCCCTCTACAACCTGGGATGCTCATCGGTAGGGATCCGCTTTTTAAACTGCAAAGACTTTCTACGTTTTTAAAAGATGTGCAAAGCTTTCACCCGATATTTCTAGGTCATCCGTAGCACGACCCCTATAGAATGGTCGTGGCTGCGGTGACTACATCCTTATAATGGTTTTATTATCATGACATTTTGCCATCCGCTATCACTACACATATATCATGCCACTGTCATGATTTTATTACTTTCATGTTTTAACCCGCGTTGGAGCGAGGAATTTTAAGGCCGCTTTACAGCCACGCACCATATCATTGTTCATATCTGTAGTTAATTGAAATGGCGCTCTTTGGCCATCAATTGGCCCTTGCGCCACTAAAAACTACTCATCATCATACTTATCTCTTCCGCTTACTTCCAATTTTTTCGGCGGCAAAAGTTAACCCTGTGCAAATAGCCTACCTTTGCCTAGGCGCATTGGGTTAAAGCAGAGTTGTACGGCTGACGTCTGCAAGCTTTCAGCATCCGCAAACTTGCAGTGTCCCCTCGTTGGGCTCCGTGGTAGGTGGCGGCCAACGCTGCTGAACAACATACAACTAGCATGCACAAAGCATTCCCTTTACTTAGTGATCGTGCCTCCTCAAAGCGGGTACGCACCGAAGATATCAAATTTTTTTCATCCGGCCAAGACAAATCTTTCCTCATTTCCACGTTATACACTGCGAAAAAACTAACAAGCAAGCCAGAACTGTATCCCCCTTCGTAGTGGCTAGGTGCTTAACCGAAACTCTCGGTGCCGGGTACAAGGTTACCAAAATGGCCAGCGGAGATCTACTCCTTGAGATACGTGACAAAGACCAATTCGATAAACTGAACACCCTCACAACGTTTGGAGACACACCCATCAGTATTACGCCACACAGGTCCATGAACTCATCTTGCGGGGTCGTATCGGACGCAGATTTGCTTGGCCTGACCGAAGCTGAACTTCTGGAAGGATGGAAGAGCCAGAACGTGACAAACGTACAGAGTATTAAGATAAGAAGAGATCAAAAGGAAATACCAACCAAACTCTTAGTACTGACCTTTGCTTCGAGCGATTTGCCGGAAACCATTCAGACTGGGGATACAAAGACATCCGTGAGACCATATGTTCCCAACCACCGCCGTTGCTTCCAATGTCAGAGATATGGCCACGGCTCGCAAAGCTGTCGTGGCCGGAAAACTTGTGCTCTGTGTGGAGTCGTGGGCCATGCGTCCGACAACTGCGAAGCACCTGCACACTGTGTGAACTGTGGTGGTAATCATGCCGCGTACTCACGTTCCTGTTCTTTCTGGAAAAAAGAAAAAGAGATCATCACTTTAAAGATAAAAGAAAACATTACATTTAAAGAAGCAAGAAAAAGAGTTTCGCAATTTTATGGCCTCACAATTGCTGATGCGGCGCGCCAGGGGGAAGTGTCACACCAGCCCTCGCCACTCCTTCGGCCTGCGCAGAGCGAGCCATTGGCTGTGGCGCCTGCCCCCAAGGTGGCAGTAGTTGAGTCTACTCCGCCTACTATTGAACAGAGACCAGAGACTCCAGGGTCCTCGGGTCTCAAGGCCTCACCAGGCGAGGCCCAAGCTTCGAAAAACCAGCTCGCATGAGCAGGCATCCAGTGCCTTCGAGGAGGCAATGGATACGGCGGCACCCCTGATGCCAAAAGAGCGGCGCGACTCTCTGGAGCGCGCCAAGAGAACTAAAAAAGCTCATAACAGGGCTTGATAATAGCCCTGTTACTTGAGCTCGACCTTTCAGCTTAAACAAGTCACTCCCTTAACGTACACGCAGCACTACTTTACTTTCAATATGGAGACACAAATTATACATTGGAACGTCAGAGGACTGCTTAAAAACCTCGACGACGTCCGAAAGCTTTTATACAAACACTCACCTCAAGTGCTGTGTGTACAAGAAACACACCTAAAATCCTCCAATACAAATTTTTTTTTGGCTTACGTCATATACCGAAAGGACCGAGATGATGCTGTGGCGTCATTCGGTGGCGTAGCCATTATTATTAACCATGGAGTAGCGTGTACACATTTACCACTCCAGATATCCCTTGAGGCGGTGGCTGTTCGAGCGGTACTTTTAAACGAACTCGTCACCATCTGCTCTTTGTATGTACCTCCCCACCACCGTCTTGAAAGACGTGAATTCCAGTCTTTAATAGACGTACTGCCCGAACCTTATTTGCTTCTTGGGGACCTAAACGGACATAGTGGACTGTGGGGCGATTCTCGCTGTGATGCACGAGGTCGTCTCATTGAACAATGTCTCTTCTCTTCTGGTGCCTGTTTGTTGAATAGGAAAGAGCCAACACACTATAACGTTGCCAACAACACTTACTCGTCTATAGACCTCAGCATCGTATCACCTTCACTCCTAACCCTACTGAAATGGAAAATCATAAATAATCTATATGGAAGTGACCATTTTCCTGTAGTGTTGAGTTCACAAACAACTTATGAATGTCCTCTACATATTCCCAAATGGCTGATAAACAGAGCAGACTGGGAACAGTTCTACAACACTACACGTTTGAGTTGGACAGACATATGTAAGTTAAACATAGATGAAGCTGTGCAGTACTTCACAGCTTTTCTAACTGACGCAGCAACCAAGTGCATACCGCAAACATCTGGAATGCCCGGCAAACGACACGTCCCATGGTGGAACACAGAGTGTTGTAATGCGCGAAAGGAACAAAACAGGGCATGGAGGTTGCTTCGGAACTCACAAACAGCCGAAAATCTTGACACCTTCAAGAAAATAAAGTCTCAAGGCAGGAGAACGTGTCGGCAGGTCAGAAGAGAAAGCTGGCAGAAGTTTTTGTCAGGGATCAATTCTTACACACAGGAGGCCAAAGTCTGGAAATGGAACATGGTCGGTAGGATAGCAGGAAAACAAGTACACACACTTCCACTCGTAAGCACTCAGGGTGATGCCTTGGAAGATCAGGCAAACTTCCTCGGATCACACTTCGAACGGGTATCCAGCTCGTCCCACTACACTGACTTTCTCCAAAAATACAGAAGAAGAATAGAAAAGCAGAAACTTGAACACAAATGCACTAGATCCGAGGCATATAACCAAGCTTTCAGTCTAGCTGAGCTGCAAATGTCTCTAAACTCCTGCAGTACTTCTGCCCCAGGTTCTGACCGTGTGGTGTATGAAATGTTAAAAAACCTACCAATCGAAACACGAAAAACCTTACTTTGTTTGTACGATGCTATCTGGTTTTCTGGCGCTATCCCTACCTCCTGGAAAGAGGCTATTATTATTCTCATTTTGAAAGAGGGCAAAGACCCTTCTTTACCCTCCAGGTATAGGCCTATAGCACTTACAAGCTGCTTGTGCAAAGTCTTCGAAAAAATGGTAAACTGCCGACTTGTACATTTCCTTGAAACAAATAATTTGCTCGACCCATTTCAGTGCGGGTTTCGAGAAGGTAGATCCACCACAGACCACCTTGTTCGTATCGAGGCACAGATCAGAGACGCCTTCGTCCATAAACAATATTTTCTCTCTGTGTTCCTCGATATCGAAAAGGCTTATGATACAACATGGCGTTTCGGAGTTCTAAGAGACCTTTCCCACCTTGGCGTGCGCGGAAGAATGTTTCACATAATCAAAAGTTACCTGTTAAACCGGACATTCCGTGTCCGAGTGGGCATGGTTCTTTCCCAAACATTTGTTCAGGAAACAGGCGTGCCACAAGGTGGTGTACTTAGCTGCACACTTTTTCTTATAAAAATGAATTCCTTGCGCTTGACCTTCCCTCGCAATATGTTTTATTGCACATATGTCGATGACGTCCAGCTTGGCTTTAGGTCTTGCAATCTGGCATTGTGTGAGCGGCAGGTTCAGTTAGGTTTAAACAAGCTCTCCAAATGGGCAGAGGAAAACGGATTCCGACTGAACCCACAAAAAAGCACGTGTGTTTTGTTCTCTCGAAAGAGAGGCATGCACTCGGAACCTGACATTCGACTGAACGGGCAACGTCTGTCCGTCAAAGCCGAGCATAAATTCTTAGGCCTAATCTTGGACAACAAGTTGACCTTCGTGCCGTACATCAGGTATCTGAAAACAAAATGTTTAAAAGCCATGAATGTTTTAAAAGTGTTGTCACGTACTACTTGGGGTAGTGATAGGCAATGCCTCATGAACCTCTATAGAAGCCTCATTCGCACCCGCTTAGATTATGGGGCCGTTGTCTATCAGTCTGCTACTCAAAGTGCCTTGAAGATGCTGGACCCCGTGCACCATTTGGGCATCCGCCTTTCTACGGGTGCTTTTCGCACCAGCCCCGTAGAAAGCCTTTACGTTGAGTCAAATGAGTGGTCGCTTCATCTGCAAAGAACCTACATGTCCTTTGTTTACTTCCTTGAGGTGAAAGCAGACAAGGAGCACCCCTCATACTGTACAAATAATGATTTGTCGAGCTCAACTCTGTTTCAAAACAGGCCTTCGATGAGGCAGCCCTTCTCAGTTCACCTGAAGTGTCTAGCTCAAGAAACTGCAGTGTCACTTGAACACAGTTTAATGGCTCCTGTAGCATACCCGCCACCGTGGCAGTGGCAGACTATAGACTGCGATGTGTCTTTCCTAGAAGTTACAAAACATGCACCTATTGCCCATATCCGAACATACTTTTTGGAACTTCAACACAAATACACACGTCCTGAGTTCTTCACAGATGCCTCCAAGACTAACTCCTCTGTGTCCTACGCTGCTGTCGGCCCATCCTTTTCGGATGCTGGCCCTCTACATCCACGCACAAGTATCTTCACAGCGGAAGCTTACGCGATACTTGTGGCAGCTAAACACATCAAACAATTACAAATACAAAAAGCAGTAATTTATACAGACTCCCTCAGTGTAGTAACGGCTCTGCACACTCTTAAAAAACACAAAAACCCAGTCCTTGTCTCACTTTACTCCATTTTATGCACACTCTACACACTCAAACAACATGTTGTAGTGTGCTGGGTGCCAGGGCACCGTGAGATTCAAGGCAACGTGAGGGCGGATCAGCTCGCTGCATCCGTCCATGAGAGCACCGCCATTACATCCATATCAATCCCGGCCCTTGATCTTAAGCCGTCTCCCAAACGAAACCTCCGGGACTACTGGCAGAGCAAGTGGGATACACACACACAAAACAAACTACACGTTATTAAGCCACACCTTGGTCATTGGCTGCCTGTATCGAAATCGCGTCATACAGAGGTAATACTAACGAGACTCAGGATAGGACACACATACACGACACACACATATCTTTTGTCTGGTGGCGATCCACCATTGTGTGACAGATGTGGCGAACCATTAACCGTCCTTCACATGTTAATCCAGTGTAAACACTTAGAAACTATAAGAAAACAACATTTTACATTACCCTACCGACAACATATACCTTTACACCCTGCAATGTTCGTTGGTAGGGAACCGCTTTTTAGTCATAAATCATTGTTAGCGTTTTTAAAAGAAATTAATAATTTTCATATACACCCGGGCATTCCGTAGCACGACCTCTCTAGAGAGGTTTTTGCTGCGGCGGTTACACAAGAAAGCACTTGCCTCACGGCCCTTGCACGCAAGGGTATGAACGAGTGAGGCACTTGTGCTAATGCCATTCATATCCAACATCGTTTTTTATAATCACCAACTCTTGTCGTCTATCCTCACCACACACACCTTTCACGGCATGGTCATGATTTTATTACTTGTATGTTTTTACCCGCGTTACCGCGAGGAATTTTATGGCCTTTATACAGCCGCTTATCACAATCATTGTCCATATTCTTAGTAACATGAACTGGCGCTCTTTGGCCGTGAAATGGCCCTTGCGCCACAAAACTTCAAACATCATCATCATCATCATGCATGCATACATACATGCATACATACATGCATACATACATATATACATACATACATACATACATACATACATACATACATACATACATACATACATACATACATACATACATACATACATACATACATACATACATACATACATACATACATACATACATACATACACTGAGGTGCAAATATGAGGATGAATGGCTATAAAACAACAATTCTAATACACTCATTTTGAATATGCAGAAATGAACTTACAAGAGAAATCCACCAGCACTGTTTATGTCTGAACTCTGTGTTACTCGAACCATCTCGGAAAAGCTTGATGCATAGTTTCTGCTGCTGCCCAATGACAAGCAGTTGTTTAAAGAATTACAAGAATAAAGCCCTTGAAAATGTCACGCTAAAGAAAAGGGCTGTGCACCAATATTTCGTACATGTCTGCAATATTACTCTGTTCATTTGCATAGCTTGGCTCATTCACAACACACTAACAAAGCATGTTAGGACACATGGCTGAAAAGCGGCACAGTGCAAGGAAATTCTAGACAATACATGAATAATACAATTCTAAGCTACTTCGCTCCTTGGTGCAAACAGTGTTTATATTGACAACTATATACCCCATTTCGTTCCCTGAAAACACTCGTCTAAAAGACTTCAAAGCTTGCACATCAACACATTTCTCATACAGCTGTCTGTTAGTCTACTTGAAAAAAGTTCAGTTCACTGGTGGGTAAAGGCTGTACACTAATTATGTGAAGTGATGCTCAAGTGCACTTCATGTAAGTCTTGCTACATATGTGGTAAGACTTGCAGTGGCATATATACTATGCCACTGCAAAATAATTATGTGTCATTTGCATGAAACAGGGACCACAATAAAAAACATAACATTTACCTTCACACAGTTCAAATAATATCAATAAATTTTTATGGAGTTTTCACAGCGCATCTGAGGATAGTAATATTGGTTGTAAACACATTGTTACTTCCACTAATAAACTATTTAAAGATGCCAGCTTCAATATTAGAGTATACCAGTACCTTTGTAGGGCTAAAGGATTGTACAGGTACCTAGAAAAAGATAAGTAAATGCACGCTATAGCTACATATAAACAAAAATAAATGCTTTTATTTTTAGTCTGAGTAGAGCTGCATAGATGATAAGTCACTTGCATTACATTACGAACCAACCTAACCAAGGAAAGTATACATTGAAAAAGTTACACTTACACAGTAGAAATAGATAAGTAGACTGTTGAGAGAGGGACAGGCAGTGGGATAACAATACACAAGCACTAAAATCAACTGTTAAGATATACTAGGAGTAGTGATGATCCTTTTCCTTCCAAATACAATAACTCACATAGATTCACTTCCCAGAGCTTATACACTCGTGGCACCATTGGTGCTATACCAATGAGTGTAGACTGAAGGATTACATCGACTAAGTACAAGATTACCGCATCCAAGGCTTTACTTCTTGTACTACAAAAAATGCAAACACCGTTACCATTGTCGACCATGGATGCTGTGATTTATGACAGGTAAATGCAGAGACACGCATGCACTTAACACGCATGTTAAACACTTCAGCTCAAAAATATTGGCCCACTAACACTACATCAGCCTTTAAATTAGTGTCATAGTTTGGTATCTTCCACGCAAAATTTAAATAATTTGGAATGCAAGCAAAGGAACTGCTGAATAATGCACTGCTAAGAAGTTAAGCTGCAGCTGTGCAGAATGTTACTACGTATACAATTCAAGCTGCTCCTGACATCACAATGTGCTCTTTCTGCTGTCGTAAACTTTGAGCAGGAGAACAGTCACTAGAAGTCCCTTTATAGTTGTTGGTCTTCTGTGCTCTGTTCTTGATACACTGTGCATGACCGTGGAGCACTGGATCCCTTGTTACTGCTGGAACTTAGAAAAATACAGATTATTGTTACAACCATGCTACATGCAAGAGTGTAGAGTTGTTAACTATGTGTCATATTTACAGAGGTCGTATTTTCAGAAGCCAATGACAAGCCTCAACACACACACAAACAGTGAAGAGTGAAAATATATTTTATCATGATACAAGAGCAAAACTACAATGTTATAGATGAAGGCATGAAACTTCGGCCAGACATAAAAAGCCAATAAAGTTTCTTCTATTTTGACTTTACACTAGGTGAAAGAAGCAGACCACAAATAAGTTCACTAAGAAACACAAGTTAGACTGCATAACACAACAGCCAATGTCCATAACTTTAAGGCTGTCTAATATAGCGAGCTCACCATACTTTGTAAAGGAGCAAATGGGCAGTCTAGAAGACACAAAGCACTTGTGGATTATGAGTGTGCTCGTTGCTGACATCTATTATTTTAAAAGAAGAAAACCTTTCAAAAATGCACTTCATCAGGGGAAATAATCATATGCAACAAACACAATGGGCCACCAAAACTCACCATTATTGTCGATACCAGTCTCTTGCTGGATGGATATGCTGCGTCCTGCACAGAACACCAAAGGAGCGCTCCATGACTTGGCTTTCATGTGTGCTGGCTGCATCGCACTGCTGCTGAAGTAGGCTAGCCCAGTGCCTCCTGGCTAGCCACAGACAGATGAGGAGCCATGGCTGTTAAACACACTGAACGTCACCTTTAGAGATCAACAATGCATTCTTAGGTCAGGTACAATTTGTAGAAAAATATATATCAATATGCAATCGTGGGGAACACGTTCGGCTAAAACACAAGCCACATCACCGAGAGAGAAAAAGCTACATGAAGTAAAAGATGCAGTTACTGGCCCTATGTCGTCTGATGCTTGTTCAATAGGTCTTTCTCCTTGCAAGTTGTGAACAGCCAGGCGATTTTCATCCACTTGCTATTTTCTTCCAGAACACTCGATCCATAGCGGGAGTCACAAGCTCGAGAGCTCAATAAGGAATGAAAGTATTTGTGCTCGTTTAAAAGCACCAGCTTTTGAGTCTCAGATGATTGGAGTTTCATTCATAAGCTGCAGGCTTTCCACTTTCAACTTTCTCAATTATCTTGCTATTAATTTCTATAAATGTTGAATAAGAATTATGTGTCAGAATAATACATGTATCCACTGCAAGCAACCATGCTTGGGTTTTCAATTTGTGCACAGTAAGTGGTGTTCACTTAATCGTATGTATTAAAGAAAAACTAACCTTGAAGCCAGCCGTTAGGCAGTTTTGTGCCCTCGAAGCTCAAGCAGACCACAGTCCTTCCAGATGAGGCTGCCATGCATGCTTCTGGGCCACATACGCTGAATGATAAGAGTCCCAGCAGTGACATAGACTTGCACAGTTAGGGAGCACGTGCCCTTCCTATTTTTGTACAGGTGCTCCGAGTCATGATGAGGATTGATGTGCCAGTGTGTGCAACCGATTCATCAAAGGACCTTAACAAGCCAATCTCTGCGATCTGTTAAGAGCCAAAAACGAGATATTTAAAAACAATCAATGAAAGCACTCGCTTCTAATACTTCTTTGACGAAGCTATCACTTCATCAAAGTGACCAAAATCTGCTATAATCACTTTGAAATAAACTGAAGCTTCATGTAAAATTTACGTACTGCAATATATATGTCCTAGCGAAGTATAGCGCTACCACAGTGGTAATCGTCTATAGAACTAATCTTCCAAAATAACATAAATTTCTTAAGTGCTACCTGGCTTCTGGAAAATAAATTTAAATTAACTTTCCAACTATCAAACGTGGTAAATCGACAGGCCCAACCTCATAATCAAACAAGAGCTCACTTGTATCAAATCACAAAATCTTCTGATGTATTTGCTCCATAATATATGTATGTATATAACATTAGTAGTAAATTTTTCATGCTTCAACTTACCATAGAGAAACATTACATCTGATGGGCTCAAAAACTTGCACATGTTATAGTACTGCATGAATTAAAGTACCGGTGAAATTTAGTTCTGCAAGGTGAACTCACTGATGGCAGCATTCAGTAGCCATCGGGGTCATGAGGAACCAAGTGTGCTCTACGGCCAACAGGCAAAGGGCATCTGCAGACTGGAAACTGCCGATGACAGCAATGAAGGGCTGGCCAGGCGTGCACGTCCATTGATGAAGTGTAAGAACTCGCCATGACCGGCTATTGTCAAGGCTCTAGTGCCGTGCAAAACCATGGCCAGACGAACTCGGAAACCTGTAGTTGGGCGGTATTGGCCTACAACTTCATCCAAAGCAAGGCACTGGTGAAATGTTTGCTCTTTATGGGGGCTGGAGGGAAGCTTGATGTTCACGGGCTCTCGCTGCCACATAGAACTGCTGCCTAGGCTTCCTAGGCAGCTGCCTAGGCTGTTCTTACCGAAGAACAGCCTAGGCGCGCTGCCAAAGTAACACGATCCACTACAGAATGTAGCATCTCGCAGCTTTGGTTCATCACATCACAGCGCTAGGACTATGGTTATCACAAAAAGGAGACGTGACGAGTTAACAAACAAAAGCGCCAAGCTCCACCACCACAACGTCGCAGGGCAAAACAGTTATGAACGCTGTCTTTCAATTTTCGGTCACACGAGCACAGCTTGTTCACAAGTCTTGGAACGTCAACACAGCACCACTGTTCACAACGAACATCGTTTCACTCCCGAACACTAGATTGCTCTCAAGAAAATAGAAGCGTACGGGCTAACCAGTGGCGAAGCAAGAATCGAACACAGCGCGTAGTTCATACGTTTCCGTACGTACTTGGGGTCACTCAAGTAACGTGCCAAAACGCTGTCAATCCGAAATGTCGCACAGCACCCAACAGAGACACTGGAAAGTCAAGCAAACGAACTGTTACCGGCACACAAACACACATTGCAGGCTTCTCGAGGGCTAGTTGCCGTCGATACACCGACGCCGATCCCCGCTTGATAACCACACCGACGCACAGGCTTCGCTGCGCTTCACCGAACACCATTGCACTGCCGCAGCTTCCCGCACTGCTTACACGCACCGAAAGAGCTGCCGTAATCAACGCATCCGGTCGAACGCTGAAGTAACTCATGCGAGAAGTGTTTGCTGAAAGTCGCATAGACCGATATGCTGTTTACGACGCATATCTTAGAAAGTACTTGCGCTATTTTCACGGCATGACAAAATTTGCTCTTATGTGCGAGGGGAGTGATGTGGCGAACACGACAGGCGTGCCAGATGAAAGAAGTGTTTTGGCAACGTCACAGAGTGAGCTGATGTAGAGGGTATTGCTTCATACGTATACGCTAAGCATACGTATTGGTTTCCGTCATGAGGTGGTACAGGTTGAAGGATGTAAGTGAGGTCTCGGCGAATGTACACCAGAACCTTGCTGCTTTCAGTAACAGTAGACGACATGAAAGGTTCGTATCCCGAGAGTCGTATTGCACTTGATAAGTTCGGCTCACAAATGACGATTAGGGGAAACATATTGACGTACACAAATCGACGAAAGTCACCAATGCGCGATCTCAGTCCCCTGGCATTCCACTGCAGTATTGCTGCTTCATGAACCTCATCCCTGAAAGACAGTGGTGGGTTAGCCATGGTCTACTCTAGGGCTGCTAGCACTGGACTAAACGTGTCCAGTGCTTGAAGGGCACTTTTGGCTGACGGTGTATTCATGTCGCATAACAACATGCGAATGGTGTCCACTAATGATCTTAGCATCACCATCACGCGATGATCTGGCTTCCCGGCCGTTGCAGCATTTTGTGCTTGTTCTTGAGGCGGCTTCTGTTGAGGCTGAGCAGGTCGTGTAGGCGGCTTCTGTTGAGGCTCAACAGATCGTCTAGGCTGAAAGGGTGGCCATTCCTTTGGAGAGAGAGATCTTCCAGCATCTTCTCTTTCAGCGCAGATGTTTGCCGTGCTAGGAGCCGCGCTTGTCGATTTCACTTGAGTTTCTGACTTTCTCGTCAGATTTTGCACTGTCCTTCGTGAGGACCTTCGACGATGACGACGCCTTCGCCTTACTATTTGCGCAGCTTCTGTGTGAGTCGAGTTGTCTCGCACCATTTGCCTCAGAATATAAATCTCTTTTTTAATCTGAGGACAGTCCTTGGAGGAAGCACTGTGAGCTCCTTGGCAGTTGGAGCATTTCAACGTAGTTGCATTACAGTCGTCTTCTGAGTGGTGTTCAGCGCATCGGGGGCACACTTCGGAATTTATGCAAACGCCCTTCACGTGGCGAATCTTCTGGCACTTGAAACACTGCATAGGCTTCGGAATAAATGAGCGAACCTGGTGACGGAAATGGCCAACCTTTACGTAAGAGGGAAGACAGTCACCCTTGAATGTTAGTCGCACACAACGAGAGTTGCCTAGGCGACCAGCATGCACAATGACGTTGTTTTCACTCACTGGTTTTATCGGTACAGGAAGATCTGCATTGGCGATTTCAGTGTCTATGTCATAGATAACTCCTGTTACGGTGTCACCATTCGCTGGTATGATGGATCGGACTTTGATGTTTCCCAGCTCCGACACATGCTGTAGCGTGTTCAGTGCACTCGGGTTCCTCACGTCGATTGCCAAAATATTCTTCCTCGTGTTTATCCTGATGTCCTTAATCTCGTTAGGCACAATGTTTTCAAGGTACAAGGACAGTGCTTGCCTGTTGAGGAAGCGTAGATTGGCAGTAGTAGTCTGTGGCACAAACAGAATGGAGTGAGGCCATCGCTGAGGCGCTGTCCTCGCAGTGGCTGTACTTGATGCCGATGATGCGTCCATGATTCTTCGTTTGGCCTTGCGGTAGAGCACAGGTTCGAAGTCGTCTTCCGAGGAATCGTAGTCTGATGCAGAGTACAGCTCGGTGTCCTCGCTCTCACTAGATGGATTACCACGCTTTCTTGAAGCAATGCCCGTGGATGAAGTGGTACTTGGCGGGATCTCCGGAGATTGTACATCCATGACCGCGATGTAGGGGGCTGGAGACCCCGCTGTTGCGCTGTGGAATGCAGAAAAAAACAGCACAGACGGCAAGATGTGTTCCACAAGAGAATCACTTCGTCTTCCTTCCAGCGAAACCCCACACAAACAAACTTTCTAAAGCAATATGTCATCTTCTGCAAAGACCGTGACGACGCTGCCGCCTCTTCGGGCGGTGTCGCTATAATAGTTGATAAAGATGTTGCCTGTAAGCAATTAAACCTCCGAACTTCTCTTGAGGCAGTTGCTGTCCGAGTAGTGCTGTTCGGAAAGCTACTAACAATTACCTCTATTTACATTCCTCCTTGCTGTCAACTTTCGAAGACACAATTTCAAAGCTTCATCGATGAACTTCCTCCGTCTTATATAGTCGTTGGTGATCTAAGTGCACATAATCTCCTATGGGGTGACTACCGTTTGGATGCACGAGGACGCCTAATAGAACACTTTCTGTTTTCATCAGGTGCATGTTTACTTAACACAAAAGAATCAACATATTATAGCACTACGCACAACACATACTCTTCTATAGACCTGAGAATTGTCTCGAGTACACTAATTCCTTATCTGGAGTGGTCTGTTCTCAAGAACCCCTTTGGGAGTGACCACTTCCCGATAATGTTGAAGCTAACTAAAGAAGATACATGCTCGCCTGACTTTCCTCGTTGGAACACCAAGTCAGCCAACTGGGAACTGTTCCGAGAAAACACATTTTTAGATGGAGATGACATTGCTGATTTTAATATAGACGATGCTGTGGCATACCTAACAGATTTTGTTATTGACGCGGCAGTAAAATGTATTAAGCAAACTAACGGAATGACTAATAAGCGTCGCATGCCATGGTGGAACGACGATTGTCGGAAAGCGCGCAATAGTCAAAATAAAGCTTGGAGATTACTCCGAAATTACCCAACGGCTGAAAACCTCGTCAATTTCAAACAGGTGGAGTCACAAGCTAGAAGAATGCGTCGTCTTGCAAAGAAATAAAGTTGGAATAGGTACATCTCTGGTATCAATTCTTACACCGAAAAAACAAAGGTTTGGAATAGGGTAAACAAGTTAATGGGTCGGGAGTCGCACCCCCTACCCTTGGTAAATAGCCGAGGTAAGAGCCTAGAGGAGCAGGCGGACTGCCTAGGCGAACACTTTGAATACGTCTCAAGTGCATCAAACTATACAGAAACGTTCTTAAAATTCAAAGAACGCGAAGAGCGGCAGCTCCTTGAATGTAAACGTCCATCAAGTGAGACTTACAACTGCCCATTTACATCAGCTGAACTTAAGGCATCTCTTGCGTGCTGCAACAACTCGGCGCCAGGTGTCGATCGTATAACGTATGAAATGTTCAAGTACCTTCACCCCGAAGCACTAAAAACACTCCTAACTCTCTTCAATATCATGTGGGCAGCTGGGTATATTCCATTGTCATGGAAAAAAGCTATAGTCATCCCGCTACTTAAACAAGGCAAAGATCCGTCCTTGGCCGCCAGCTACAGGCCAATAGCGCTAACAAGCTGTTCATGCAAACTATATGAGAAAATGATAAACTGGCGCTTAATCTATTTTCTAGAAAGTAACAGTATACTAGACCCGCTTCAGTGTGGTTTCAGAGAGGGGAGGTCGACAACAGACCTTGTTCGCATAGAGACATTCATCAGAGATGCATTTATTCATAGGCAGATTGTGCTTTCGGTATTCCTAGACTTAGAGAAGGTGTACGACACCACATAGAAATTCTGGATTCTCCGTGATCTTGCCATATGGGCATCCATGGGAACATGCTAAACACAATTAAAAGTTATCTGTCTAACCTAACCTTTCGCGTAAAAGTGGGAAATGCTCTCTCTAGAACTTTTACCCAAGAGACTGGTGTTCCGCAAGGGGGTGTGCTTAGTTGCACACTCTTTCTTGTAAAAATGAACTCCCTGCAGTCAGTCACTCCAAGCGCGATGTTTTATTCCGTGTATGTTGATGATGTGCAGATGAGTTTCAAATCATGCAATATGTCTATCTGCGAACGACAAGTGCAGCTTAAAATGAATAAATTCTCTAAATGGGCGGATGAAAATGGTTTTAAAATGAACACCAAGAAAAGTACTTGCGTACTTTTCTCCAACAAACGAGGGGTAATGCCACTACCAAATGTTGCGATCAAGAGAGACGAACTCTCTGGGAGCAGCGAGCATAAATTCCTGGGAACCACTTTAGATTCTATGCTGACGTTTATTCCCCATATTAGATATGTCAAAATGAAATGTTTGAAAGCGATGAACGTCCTAAAACTCATATCACGTACAACATGGGGTAGTGATCGAAAGTGCCTCTTGTTGTACAAAAGCCTTGTCGGGTCGCGCCTTGATTATGCCTCTATAACTCATCATTACGTAACGCCAAGTGCAATAAAAATCCTAGACCCCGTTCACCATCCGGGTATCCGACTTGCAACCAATGCTTTCAGGACAAGTCCGATCCAGAGCCTCCATGTAGAGTCGAATCAGTGGTCACTTCACCTGCAGCGATCCTATAGCAGTTTCACATATTTTA
This sequence comes from Rhipicephalus microplus, assembly GCF_013339725.1. NCBI lineage: Eukaryota > Metazoa > Arthropoda > Arachnida > Ixodida > Ixodidae > Rhipicephalus > Rhipicephalus microplus. The sequence continues at coordinate 74,182,391 of NC_051165.1, forward strand.
TAAAGGTACGCGCAAACATCAAGCATCCTTCTTATTCAACTATAAACGATATGACATTTGCCACCCTCTTCCATAATCGACCCGCAGTGAGAAAGCCGTTCTCTTTGCGTGTGAGAAACTTAAGTGAGGAAATGGGTGTTCCGCTGCTAGAACTTTGTCCTACGCCCACAGCGAAACTTTTACCGCCGTGGCAGTGGCAGCTTATACACTGCGACACCTCATTTGTCGAGATCACTAAACACGCACCAGAAGCACATATTAAAATGCATTTCCGAGAACTCCAGTCCAACTACTCATGCGGAGAGTTTTATATCGAGGCTTCCAAGTCGCATGCAGGGGTGGCTTATGCAGCCGTCGGACCATCCTTCTCGGAATCCGGTGTACTGCACCCGGAAACAAGTATATTTACGGCTGAAGGTTATGCATTATTGTCGGCTGTGAAGCATATACGGAAATCAAAGATACAAAAATCAATTATATTTACAGACTCATTAAGTATCGTAAATGCATTAAGATCACTTTTAGATTAAGATATCCGGTAAGAATTGAGTTGTATTCCGTCCTGTGTACTGCGTATTTGTCCAACCAGCATGTTACTATTTGCTGGGTACCTGGCCCGAGAAGTATCGCGGGCAGTGTGTTAGCTGACCAAATGGCCACGTCAAATATATTGCGCGCTATTAACCCTACTGCTACTGTTTCTACAACAGACCTAAAACCCTTCCTACATAAGAAACTGCGACGCCACTGGCAACGCTTGTGGGACACAGAAATAAATAATAAGCTTCACTTGATTAAGCCGCAGTTAGGTTACTGGCCCTCTGCTACGAGAACACGGCGAACTGATGTCCTATTCTGTCGCCTCCGAACAGGACACACTTATGGTACCCATAGCTTTCTGCTGACTGGCGATGAACCTCCTACTTGTGGTAGCTGTGGCGAGAAGCTAACCGTCCTCCACGTCCTCTTGGAGTGTCCGGAAGCTGAAAGAGAAAGAAAGAAATATTTTCCTTTAGCATACCGCTATCATCTTCCTTTAGATCCGATTATGTTTCTCGGCGAAGAGCCGCTTTTTGATGCAAAAGCACTTCTAAGCTTTTTAAAGGATGCAGTATTGAATGTTTTTAGCCCAACATTGAATGTTTTTAGCCCAACAAGTTCATAGCGCATCCTCTGTTCAGAGGATGCCGCTGTGATAGCAGCTTTCAATGAGCCCAGGCCTCTATGCTCTTGTTTTAAGGGCTCTGTCGAGGCACTGGTGCTCCATGCCAAGTTTTTATTTCACATACGTATCACTTTTAAACCATTTTATGCCTCCATAGCACATATCATTTGTCATTGCCATAATTTTACTATATGTATATTTTTATGCACCTACAGCGACTGTTTTTTAGGCCCATTTACAGCCACCTCACATCTGTTTTATCCACACTGCACATCACACAATTCATTATCACTGCTCTAGCGCTCTTTGGCCATACCTGGCCCTTGTGCCAATAAACTCCACTAATCATCACCATCTCCCTTTCTGCTTTACGCCGCCGCTTCAGCTCCAGGTCAAGCCTGCGCTCCAGATCAAGCACACTCTGTCGAACTTGGCAGGTATCACAGTTGCTGAAAGAATGCATATAACGTAGAATTAGTCCTAACAGTTCTACCACTGGAGAAACTTTTCATGTTCTGCATATTTTGAAATATGTGGAAAGAGACGAGTATACACATGAGTCTATGTAAGCCTGACAGTATTTCTGGAGTTGAGTGGGTAGCACCACAAGTTAGCACCAAAGAATAAATATGTTATTCAGTTAGATCTCACTTTCACTCACTCATCAATATTTTTCTCAAGCAGACTCAAGTTCACCAAAACACTACACACCCACACTTTGACTCAGACTCACAACTTGATTTGAGACTGAGCACGTCAGCTCTTGCATGAGTTAGCCAGCTCATAGTTACTGCTGAATAAGAGCTACAAAATCATAAGTCATACAAGGTTCCATGCCTGGATATATATTTATTATCCTGCATATATGCGGGGATACTTCCCCTTGCTGTTTAAAAAAAGGCAAGCTAACAGCAACCAGAAAGAACATACTGTCTACACATCCGAGCATATTATTTGGTGAGATATAAAGTTTAATTACCGCATTATTAGGCTTATTTCGTTTGAACTTTTGTCGATATAAGCATGCTTAGAGTAAAGGAGGTAGCTGACTCGTGCAAAAGGCAGAGCTCTGGGCTCTGATATTATTACTCTGTGACGTTTAAAATGCTAGTTTGAATGTTCTAGAACATTTATGAGAGTAAATGAATAGAACAATAGTTCTGCCTAACCGAAACTAGCTTAAATTTGTCCAATAAAAAGCTGGAGTAATGAACAGACCTTGCGAGGCAGGCAGTGAGTGCTGAGAAGAATCAACGGACTGCTGTGCTCTGGTCACTCCTGCAAAGCCAAACAGAATGAAATTATCAAGAATATCTGTGTCAAGAATGACCCAGCAAAGGCTGTCGTACTAGAAAAGTAGTGCTTTGAGAGTGGCAAAATAGATATACTGAGCATATGTATTGTGGCTATGAGCGACCTGGCAGACTGGCAAAGTCTCGGTTTTAACAGACGGATGGTGAACCCAACATGACCACTGGTTTCAGAAGTATTTTATTGACTGCTACCGAACGCTAGTGTGCACTAGCAGCACATTCTTCATGCAAGCGTCCCGGTAGTCTGAATGCAATGCTGATGCTGTGGGCGTTACAGTATAAATAAAAATAGAAGTGAATACGCTTACGCAAGCATGAAACTGAAAATTATTTTTAAAGCCATTTTTCTAAGTGTACCCTATCTACTCGCCTGTCGACAGTGGGATGAATCAATGTTCCAGGATCATGGCAGCACCCCGCAGGGGCGCCTGTTAAAGCAGGCGTTTGGTGTGTAGCGACACCACGGACCCGAGCTAACGGGGGAGTTTCTACTCCCTCCCACGCCTAGCCGTGCGTGGCTTTGCCGTGTCCGGGAAAAAGGGGATCCTGGGGGTTGAGCTGACGCTGGGTGATTGGACCTTTAAGGCCCCCCGGCAGAGGCAACACACCCCTTTGGCCCCGGCTTCACGTAGACGGCACCCCTGGGCTGACCCACCCAGGGGAAATCGGCAGTCGCCTTTTCCTATCTCTCTCTCTCCCTACATCTTCGTCTTTATCTCTTACTGTTTATCTGTCCTGTCTTCTACTCTCTTCTGTTTACTTCCAAACTTCCTGGCGGCGAGGGTTAACCCTGTGCAAATAGCCTACCTTGGTCTAGGCGCATTGGGTTATAGTTGCGTTGTACGGCTGGCGTCTGCAGGTTTTAGCATCCACAAACTTGTAGCGTCCCCTTGTTGGGCTCCGTGGTGGGTGGCCGCCAACGCTTCTGAAGAAAATTAAACTGGCATGCATAAAGCATTGCCCCTATTAAGTGATCGTACCGCCTTAAAGCGTGTACGCACCGAAGACTTAGGCTTTTTCAACCAATCAAGTGAAAACTTCCCCCATTTTCATGTTATACATAGTGAAATAAGCAGCAAGCAAGCCAGAACCGTATCACCCTTTGTAGTAGCCAGATGTCTCACAGAAACTCTTGGAGCCGGGTACAAAGTTACCAAAATGGCCAGCGGAGACCTCCTCCTTGAAGTCCGAGGAAAAGAACAGTTCGAAAAGCTACAGAATCTTTCAACTTTTGGTGACACTCCCATCACTGTAACGCCACACAGATCCATGAACACAACCCGTGGAGTAGTATCTGATCCTGATTTGCTCAGCTTGACTGAAGAGGAACTTCTGGAGGGGTGGAAGAGTCAGAATGTGACCAATGTACAAAGGATCACCATTAGAAGAGACAACAAGGCAACACCAACAAAACACCTAATACTCACGTTCGCTTCCAGTAATCTCCCAGAAAGTATTCAAACAGGCTACACTAAGACGTCGATCAGACCATACATACCTAACCCACGTCGTTGTTTCAAATGCCAGAAGTATGGCCACGGCTCACAAAGCTGTCGTGGTCACCAAACTTGTGCACAATGTGGAGTGTCAGGCCACAACTCTGACAATTGCGAAGAACCATCACACTGTGTGAACTGTGGCGGAAATCATGCCGCATACTCACGGTTTTGCTCATTTTGGAAAAAAGAAAAAGAAATTATCACATTGAAAATTAAAGAAAATATTACATTTAAGGAAGCAAGACGAAGAGTGTCGCCATTTTATGGCGCTACATATGCTGATGCGGCGCGTCAGGGGGCAACGCCGCAGCATCCCTCGTCACTCCTTCGGCCAGCGCAGAGCGAGCCGACGGCTGTGGCACCTGCCCCCAAGGCGGCAGTAGTTCAGTCTACTCCGCCGCCTAGCGAATTGAGGCCGGAGACTCCAGGGTCCTCTGGTCTCAAGGCCTCCCCACACCAGGCGAGGCCTAAAATCCGAACCACCAGCTCGCATGTGCGGGCAACCAGTGCCTCTGCTGAGGCAATGAATACAACGGTACCCTTGGTACCAAAAAAGCGGCGCGCCTCCTTGGAGCGCGTTAAGAAAAATAAAAAACCAATAACGGGGCCGGACGACCGTCCTGCCACCTGAATTATTGACCTCACTCCAACACAGGATACTCTTTGTACACACAGCAGCATCTCTCTTGTTTAAATATGCAGACAGAAATATTACAGTGGAACATCCGAGGCCTTCTTCGAAACCGCGATGACTTACAAGAACTCCTCCATGAACACAATCCAAGAGTGCTGTGTGTACAGGAGACACACTTGAAACGAACTAACACAAACTTTTTACGTAACTATATAATCTTCCGAAAAGATAGAGATGATGCCATGCTACCATCCGGTGGTGTAGCGGTTATAGTAAGTCAAGGTATAGCATGCACACAATTACCCCTTCAAACTTCCCTCGAGGCGGTGGCTGTCCGAGCAGTTATTCTAAACAAACTTGTCACTGTTTGCTCTTTGTACATACCTCCGCACCACCGTCTCGAAAAACTTCAATTCCAGTCTTTAATCGACGAACTACCTGAACCTTATCTGGTCCTTGGGGACCTGAACGCACATAATGGTCTGTGGGGTGACTCTCGCTGTGATGCCCGAGGTCGTTTCATTGAAAAATTCCTCCTTTCATCGGGTGCTTGTCTGTTGAATAGGAAAGAGGCAACATACTATAACCTTGCCAACAAAACTTACTCTTCCATAGACCTCAGTATCGCATCTCCTTCACTTGTACCATTACTTCAGTGGAAAGTCATAAATAATCCATACGGAAGTGACCATTTCCCTTTAGTTTTGAGTACACCAATAACAAATGAATGTCCTCCACATGTTCCCAAATGGCTGGTAAACAAAGCCAACTGGGAACGATTTCAAAAGCTTACTCACCTAAATTGGACTGACATATGCGGGTTAGGCATAGATGAAGCTGTGCAGTACTTCACGGCTTTTCTTACTGACGCAGCAACCAAGTGCATTGCACAAACATCTGGACTGCCCGGCAAACGACACGTTCCGTGGTGGAACACTGAGTGCCAGAATGCGCGAAAGGAACAGAACAGGGCATGGAGGTTGCTGCGGAACTCGCCGACAGCGGAAAACCTTGAGAGCTTTAGAAAAATAAAATCTCGAGGCAGGAGAACGCGTCGGCAGGCCAGAAAAGAAAGCTGGCACAAGTTTTTATCAGGGATAAATTCATATACACAAGAGGCTAAAGTCTGGAACATGGTTCGTAGGGTAGCAGGAAGACAAGTACACTCACTCCCACTCGTAAACACACAAGGTGATAGCCTGGAAGATCAAGCGAACTTCCTCGGTGCACACTACGAGCAGGTATCTAGCTCGTCACACTACACTGAAGCTTTCCAAAGACACAAAGCAAAGATAGAAAAGCAGAAACTAGAATCCAAGTGCACAAATTACGAGGAATACAACCAACCTTTCAACCTAGCTGAGCTACAAACATCACTAAACTCTTGCAATAATTCCGCTCCAGGCTACGACCGTGTCAAATATGAAATGTTGAAAAACTTGCCGCTCGAAACGCGAAAAACTTTACTCTCTCTATACAATGCTATCTGGCTTTCAGGTACCATCCCTGCTTCTTGGAAAGAGGCTATTGTTATCCCTATTTTGAAACAGGGCAAGGACCCTTCCTCAGTTTCAAGTTACAGGCCCATTGCACTAACCAGCTGCGTTTGTAAACTTTTTGAAAAAATGATAAACCGCCGACTTTTACATTTCCTTGAAACACACCATCTGCTCGACCAATTTCAGTGTGGGTTTCGGGAGGGTAGATCCACCATTGACCATCTGGTGCGTATCGAGGCACAGATCCGAGACGCTTTTGTCCACAAACAATACTTCCTCTCAGTGTTTCTCGACATCGAGAAGGCTTACGACACAACATGGCGTTTTGGGATATTAAGAGACTTGTCTCACCTGGGTGTGCGCGGTAGAATGCTTTCCATAATCGAGAGTTACTTGTCCAATCGGAAATTCCGCGTCCGTGTGGGCAGTACTCTCTCCCAAATATTTGTGCAAGAAACGGGAGTACCGCAAGGTGGTGTACTTAGTTGTACACTTTTTATTATAAAAATGAATTCCTTGCACCTGTCCATCCCCCGCAACATGTTCTATTCCACATATGTCGATGACGTCCAGCTTGGCTTTAAGTCATGCAACCTAGCAATGTGTGAGCGACAGGTTCAGTTAGGTTTAAACAAGGTCTCCAAATGGGCAGAGGAAAACGGATTCCGGCTGAACCCAGGAAAAAGCACATGTGTCTTGTTCTCTCGAAAGAGAGGCATGCACTCAGAACCCGACATTGAACTGAACGGCCAACGTCTGTCTGTGAATGCGGAGCATAAATTCCTAGGCTTAATCTTGGACAACAAGTTGACCTTCGTACCACACATAAAGTATTTAAAAACAAAATGTTTAAAAGCCATGAATGTTATAAAAGTGTTGTCACGTACTACGTGGGGTAGTGATAGGCAATGCCTCATGAACCTCTATAGAAGCCTTATTCGTACCCGCTTAGATTATGGGGCCGTTGTCTATCAGTCTGCCACTCAAAGTGCCTTGAAAATGCTTGACCCCGTGCACCATCTGGGCATCCGCCTTTCTACGGGTGCTTTTCGCACCAGCCCCGTAGAAAGCCTTTACGTTGAGTCAAATGAGTGGTCGCTTCATCTGCAAAGAACCTACATGTCGTTTGTATATTTCCTTAAGGTGAAAGCAGACAAGAGGCACCCCTCATACTCTACTATTAATGACTTGGCGAGCTCCATTCTTTTTCAAAATAGGCCTTCAATGAGGCAGCCCTTCTCAGTTCGCCTGAAGGGTCTAGCTGAGGACACTGGAGTGTCACTCGAACACAGTTTAATGGCTCCTGTAGCATACCCGCCACCATGGCAGTGGCAGACTATAGACTGCGATGTGTCTTTCCTAGAGGTTACAAAACATGCACCTATTGCCCATATCCGAACACACTTTCTGGAACTTCAACACAAATACACACGTCCTGAGTTCTTCACAGATGCCTCCAAGACTAACTCCTCTGTGTCCTACGCTGCTGTCGGCCCATCCTTTTCGGATGCTGGCCCTCTACATCCACGCACAAGTATCTTCACAGCGGAAGCTTACGCGATACTGGTGGCAGCTAAACACATCAAACAATTACAAATACAAAAAGCAGTAATTTATACAGACTCCCTCAGTGTGGTAACGGCTCTGCACAGTCTTAAAAAACAAAAAAACCCAGTCCTTGTCTCACTTTACTCCATTTTGTGCACACTCTACACACACAAACAACATGTTGTAGTGTGCTGGGTGCCAGGGCACCGTGAGATCCAAGGCAACGTGAGGGCGGATCAGCTCGCTGCATCCGTCCATGAGAGCACCGCCATTACATCCATATCAATCCCGGCCCTTGATCTTAAGCCGTCTCTCAAACTAAACCTCAGGAACTACTGGCAGAGCAAGTGGGATACACACACACAAAACAAACTACACGTTATCAAGCCACACCTTGGCCATTGGCCACCAGTATCAATATCACGTCTAACAGAGGTAACACTAACAAGACTCAGGATAGGGCACACATACACGACACACACACATCTTTTATCCGGTGGGGACCCACCATTGTGTGATAAATGTGGTGGGGCTTTAACAGTTCTTCACATTTTAATTGAGTGCAAAGAATTGGACACTGTAAGAAAACAACACTTTCCATTACCCTACCGACAACATATACCTTTACACCCTGCAATGTTCGTCGGTAGGGAACCGCTTTTTAGTCACAAATCATTGTTAGCGTTTTTTAAAGAAATTCATAGTTTTCACATCATACACCCGGGCATCCCGTAGCATGACCTCTCCAGAGAGGTTTTTGCTGCGGTGGTTACACAAGAAAGCACTTGCCTCATGGCCCTTGGACGCAAGGGTATGAACGAGTGAGGCACTTGTGCTAATGCCATAAATATCCACCATCGTCTTTTATTATCACCAACTTTTGTCATCTATTCACACCGCACACACCTTTCACGACATGGTCATGATTTTATTACTTGTATGTTTTTACCCGCCTTTCCGCGAGGAATTTTATGGCCCTTATACAGCCGCTTATCGCAATCATTGTCCATGTTTTTAGTAAGATGAATTGGCACTCTTTGGCCGTGAAATGGCCCTTGCGCCATAAAACATCAAACATCATCATCATCAGGATCATGGCAGCAGGGATATCAGGTGTAGCTGATACTTCTGGCATCTCATCTGCAACATAAGATTGCATAAAACACGCTAAACATTGAATACATCTGTCATGTCAATTGAAGATCAACACAAGCCTTTAGCACCGGTAGATAATGCAGGTGCAGTTCTTTTCTGCTGCATCTCCGTGCCTGCCTTCAAGACGGAGACACGTAAAGAGAATATGAAGGTCCAAGGCAGGTATTCATTCATAACAGTAGTCTTGACAAATTGTGAACTTCATTAGATACTTACCTAGCTTTGATGGTGATAACCCTGCTTCTTCACTCTTGTCAGGAGCCAATGATGATCTGCGATTGTCAGATACTATGGCATACTGGTGAGCTATAAAAAATTAGAATGTTAGCAAAATGCACTGAGAGTTGTTTCAATTTAGCGTCACCACAGAAAATGCTGGGAACTGCAGCTGGCTTTAGTCGCTTCATTTTTGCTAGACTATCTTCTTCACACTGGTCAAGAGTGAAGTGGTCCTCCAGATATACACAGTAATAATTAACAATTAGTGCAAGAGACAATGCATCAAAGACATAAGCATTATTGAGCTAACGGGGTAATAAAAATGCAGCATTTTCGGAGCCCTACACTACGGCGTTTCTCATAATCATATGGTGGTTTTGGGAAGTTAAACCCCACATATCAATCAAATCACAAAGACCAAATGCAACTTACCTCGCATAGCCTAGCTTTTTTCGGAGGCAGCTTCTCACGGCCCATCCGCAGAAACCACTGCAGTCGATGGCGTACTTGCGCAGCACATTTTGCTCGTGGCACCGCGAAAAGTGCCTTGCCATTTCCGCTGCCTTTGTGACAGTTCGGCGCACAACACCTTGTCATTGTGAAATACCTCTCGATGCGTCTAACCCCATGGGCTTTGCGTAGTACTATTCAACATAGAATGCCCTTCCTACCACATTTATCGCGACCAATAGGCAACATCGCTACAGTACCGATTCGTTGAGAAGCGTGGTGAAAACGCGAGAATAACACCACCACCCGATGTTAACAGCGCTTGGGCTGCCCGGAATCTGCGGAGCATCGGTGTTGTCGGCGTCGTCTGCATAGAGTTGGCTTCTCCGCAGTGCATTTGAACCACCTATAACTACGTGATTGCGCGCGACCAATAGCGTTGCTGAAATCGTCAGGAGCTGGGTGAGTGGCGCCCTGAAAATATTCGTGCAACTGTGCTACCTAAAGGTAGCATAAACATAGATAAGGTGTACTAGATTAGGGGTAGTGGGCCGTGGAAATGCCCCGCGGCGAGGCGTTTCTCCCAGACATATACAGGTGGCGCTGCTGCGCCTTTCACAAGAGTAGGAAAGGGCTGAGAAAAATGTTCCTAGTAGTACATCAACAGGCCCAGATGGCATTCCAATTATGCTGATAAAGACATTAGGTCCGAAGTCTAACAGGCTTTGAGAGAGGCAGTGAGCAAAATAATAATCGATGGAGAAGTTCCCGATGGATGGAAACTTAGCAGGATGAGCATGATCTATAAAGGAAAGGGGGACAAAGCTGACATAAACAACTACCGTCCTATAACAGTGACATGAGTGGTCTACAGGCTGGCGATGCAGATTATAAAGGAAAGACTGCAGGCATGGATAGAGGAGGAGGGGTTGCTGGGGGAACTGCAGAATGGGTTTCGGAAACACAGGAGGTTGGAAGACAATCTGTTCTCACTGACGCAGTGCATCGAAATAGCAGAAAAGGAACACAGGCCCCTGTGGCTATCATTTTTGGATATCAAGGGAGCGTACGATAGCGTGGTTCAAGAGGAATTGTGGGGAATACCGGACACACTAGGCGGGGAAGATGTAGTCACTAATTTTTTAAAGGAGATTTCTTAAAGTAACTAGGTAGTTATAAAGTGGGAAAACCAGTTATCCAAGCCCACAGAGGTTAAACGGGGACTTAGGCAGGGGTGTCCTCTGTCACCCTTGTCATTCATGACGTACCTACAAGGATTAGAGGCCAAATTAGAGGGAAGTGGACTGGGCTTCAACCTCTCTTTTGTCAAACAAGGAAAGCTCATTGAACAGGCACTACCAGCATTGATGTACGCAGATGATATAGTGCTAATGGCCGACAACAAGGAAGATTTGCAGGGATTGGTGGACACCTGCGGTAATGAGGGAGATAGTTTAGATTTCAGATTCAGTAAGGAAAAATCAGCAGTCATGATTTTTAATGACAGTGAAGGTAGTGAGCTTAGAATACAGGAAGTCACGCTAGAGATAACAGATAAATACAAATATCTGGGTGTATGAATAAACAATGGGGCCGAGTACCTAAGGGAACACGAAATATACGTGTCGACTAAAGGTAACAGGAATGCAGCGGCAATGAAAAACAGGGCACTGTGGAATTACAATAGGTATGATGTGAGAGGAATATGGAAAGGGGTCATGGTTCCTGGTTTGACGTTCGGCAATGCGGTCTTGTGCATGAGATCGGAAGTTCAAGCAAGATTAGAAATTAAGCAACGTGGAGTAGGTAGGCTTGCCTTAGGAGCTCAAGGGAATACACCAAATCAGGGAGTACAAGGTGATATGGGATGGACATCATTTGAGGGCAGGGAAGCTAGCAGCAAGATAAACTTTGAGAAGCGATTGAGAGAAATGGGGGAGGAGCGTTGGGCTAGGAAGGTATTCAGCTACTTGTACATGAACAATGTCGATACAAAATGGCGGAAGCGAACCAGAAACTTGACTGGCAAATACTTGGAAAACAGTAGGGGGCCAAACCAAAAAGAATTATCGGTTAAGGAGAAGGTGAAGGAAGCTGAGACAGACATGTCGAGAATTGGCATGATTAAGAAGTCCGCACTAGAGATCTATCGAACTTTTAAGCAGGAAATAGCCAAGGAAAGGATCTATGTTAATACTCGGGGTAGTTCTCTACTGTTTTAGGCCAGGACGGGAGTATTGCGAACAAAGACATATCGGGACAAATACGAAGGGGTAGACACGGTATGCAGTGCGTGTGGAGAGGAACAGGAAACTGCCGAGCACTTGATAATGTTCTGTAAAGGGCTTCACCCTGTAGTTCAGGTTGATGGCGTTTTCGTCCATAAAGAATATTTTCTCTCTGTGTTCCTCGATATCGAAAATGCTTATGACACAACATGGCGCTTTGGAATTCTAAGAGACCTGTCCCAACTTGGCGTGCGCGGAAGAATGTTTCACATAATCGAAAGTTACCTGTCAAACTGGACATTCCTTGTCCGAGTGGGCACGGTTCTTTCCCACACATTTGTCCAGGAAACAGGCGTGCCACAAGGTGGTTTACTTAGCTCCATACTTTTCTCATCAAAATGAATTCCTTGCGCTTGTCCATCCCTCGCGGTATGTTTTATTGTACATATGTCGATGACGCCCAGCTTGGCTTTAGATCATGCAATCTGGCAATGTGTGAGCGCCAGGTTCAGTTACGTTTAAACAAGGTCTCCAAATGGGCAGAGGAAAACTGATTCCGACTGAACCCACAAAAAAGCCCGTGTGTCTTGTTCTCCCGAAAAAGAGGCATGTACTCAGAGCCCGATATTGAACTGAACAATCAACGACAGTCTGTTAATGTGGAGCATAATTTCTTAGGCTTAATCTTGGACGACAAGTTGACCTTCGTGCCGCACATCAAGTATTTAAAAACAAAATGTTTAAAAGCCATGAATGTTTTAAAAATGTTGTCACGTACTTCGTGGGGTAGTGACACGCAATGTCTAATGACTCTGTATAGAAGCCTCATTCGCACCCGCTTAGATTACGGGGCCATTGTTTATCAGTCTGCAACTCAAAGTGCTTTGAAGATGCTGGACCCCGTGCACCATTTTGGCATCCGCCTTTCTACGGGTGCTTGTCGCACCAGCCCCGTAGAAAGCCTTTACGTTGAGTCAAATGAGTGGTCGCTTCATCTACAGAGAACTTACATGTCCTTTGTTTATTTCCTTAAGGTGAAAGCAGACAAGAAGCACCCCTCATACTCTACTATTAATGATTTGTCGAGCTCCATTCTGTTTCAAAACAGGCCTTCAATGAGGCAGCCCTTCTGAGTTCGCCTGAAGAGTCTAGCTGAGGAAACTGGAGGGGCCATTAAACAGGAGCCATTAAACACAGTTTGATGGCTCCTGTAGCATACCCCCAACCGTGGCAGTGGCAGACTATAGACTGCGATGTGTCTTTTCTAGAAGCTACAAAACATGCGCCTATTGCCCATATTCGAACATACTTCCTGGAACTTCAACACAAATACACACGTCCTGAGTTGTTTACAGATGCGTCCAAGTCTAACTCCTCTGTGTCCTACGCTGCTGTTGGCGCATCCTTTTCGGATGCTGGCCCTCTACATCCAGGCACAAGTATCTTCAAAGCGGAAGCTTATGCGATACTTGTGGCGGCTAAACACGTCAAGCAATTACAAATACAAAAAACAGTAATTTATACAGACTCTCTCAGTGTGGTAACGGCTCTGCACACTCTTAAAAAACAAAAAAAACCGAGTTTTTGTCTCACGTTACTCCATTTTATGCACACTCTACACGTTCAAACAACATGTTGTAGTGTGCTGGGTGCCAGGGCATCGTGAGATCCAAGGCAACGTGAGGGCGGATCAGCTCGCTGCATCCGTCCACAAAAGCACTGCCGCTACACCCATATCAATCCCAGCCCTTGATCTCAAGCCGTCTCTCAAACGAAACCTCAGGGACTACTGGCAGAGGAAGTGGGATAGACACACACAAAACAATTTACACATTATTAAGCCACACCTTGGTCATTGGCTCCCAGTATCAAAATCGCGTCATACCGAGGCAATACTAACGAGGCTCAGAATAAGACACACATTCACGGGACACACATATCTTTTGTCCGGTGGCGATCCATCATTGTGTGACAGATCTGGTGAAGCATTAACAGTGCTTCACGTGTTAATGCAGTGGAAACAGTTAGAAACTCTAAGAAAACAACATTTTTCATTACCCTACCGACAACATATACCTTTACACCCTGTAATGTTCGTCGGTAGGGAAGCGCTTTTTAGTCACAAATCATTGTTAGCGTTTTTAAAAGAAATTCTTAGTTTTCATATCATATACCCGGGCATTCCGTAGCAGGAAGTCTGCAGAGTGTTTTTTCCTGCGGCGGCTACACAAGAAAGCACTTGCCTCACGGCCCTTGGACGCAAGGGTATGAACAAGGGAGGCACTTGTGCTAATGCCATACTTGTCCACCATCGTTTTTTATTATCACCAACTTTTGTCATCTATTCACACCACACACACATTTCACGGCATGGTCATGATTTTATTACTTGTATGTTTTTACCCGCCTTACCGCAAGAAATTTTATGGCCCTTATACAGCCGCTTATCACAATCATTATCCATATTTTTAGTAGGATGAACTGGCGAACTTTGGCCGTGAAATGGCCCCTGCGCCACAAAACACCAAACATCATCGTCATCAAATAGTGTTCATATAGGCACTTTTTTTCAAAATAGGCATTTATAGGCACTTATAGAAATTTAAGCCCAAACATCAAAATTATGCATTTAGAGGCACAATAAACACTATATAAGCCATTCTTAGCTTCTAATTCAAGTTCATTTATCAAAGGGGCCCAATAGAAACATTAGAAACGAATTTGGCATTTGCTTAAAATCCGGCCTCTATTCATCAGCATTAATTCATACTTTCTTCTTGGCAGCTTACAAGGTCTCAAAACACACATGCAGGGAGGTGTCACACAGTTGTGATGACATGTGACGTGACCTCGGGACAAAAATGTGAACTAGCTGTGTCTACCATGCAAAATACACTTATAGACATGCACAACGACCTTGGGCATGTGGAGATAACTCACCACTCGCAAAAGCTTTCGTTGCAAGTGCTTCTTGAAGTTGTTCGTTGAGGTGGCGAGCTCGTTCCAGGTCTTCCTGCGACTTCTCGAATTTCACAGTAAACTCTGACTCCTGGAGCTACCGATGCATTTTCAGCTTTTCGTTCTCTAGCCTCGATTTCTCACTTTCTTGCCGCATCTTGCAGGTATCACCACAATCCAGGAAATCCCTGTTAGTCTCTTCTATTTGACTGATGAGCTCTTCTTCTCGTTTAGATTGAGCCTCCAGACGTTGACTCTTTGCTGATGGGGCAGCCTGCACTTGCAATCACAACAAAAAGAACAATTTTGTATCTAGAATGGCGCATAAACACCATCAATCTTATATCTTAGTATTATATTACACAAAGAAGAACGCTATTTGGAACTCAAAGTGTGCTTCCCAAGAGCCGGTTTGCTTTTGTCACCATTTTAAAACTTATGTGGCTACAGGACGCACTAGTTATGTACCTTAAAGGGGGCACTCCACCACTTGAAAACATCGGAGCTGACTACATCAACACGCAGTAGCGCTCACCAGAACTATTGCGAGCGACAATGACAACGGTAGGCCTAGTCCTGAGATTGGTTAAATGTAACAGATATAATCGCGGCACTGTATCAAAATAGATATTACTATTGGTTTATTTCAGCACCATTTTTCACTGAACATGAAAGAGACTAAAGCTACCAGACTTTTTCAGTTAGAAAACTATGATGCCAGTCACAGAAGGCGCTGAACGCCATGGCGTTGGAGGGAATGTGCTGGGCACACTCCAGGCACCATCGTTAGAAGAAAATGAAGGGAGGAAAGAAACTTAAGAGCATTGATATATAAATGCCGCCACAACAAAAAAGATCAATAAAACAATAAAACATAGATGTGTTGTAGAGCTGCCTCATTTTGCACGTGCTATGCACTCTTCAAGCACCACATTATCGGTGAACATCGCAATCAATGCGTTGTAAGTAAGGGGCAATATGGCATACAAGCTCCCTGTACATAAGAGAGAGAGAATTAACTTTAATAAAGGTCCTGAAGGGGACTGGGCACCCCTTACGGGGGCCAGCCCGGTGGCTCCGCCCATGTGGGGACTGGGAGTCGGAGCTCGCCAGCCACCTTTTGGGCCTTCTGGACGGCCTGGTGTTGAAGGGCCCTGTCGGGGCTCTTTAGGTGGTTGAGCCAGTCGTCCTCGGTGGCAGGGGACCCGAAGCTAGCGTTTAGCTCGGGACACTGCCACAGCATGTGACCTAAATCGCACCTTGAATTTTGGCATTTGGGGCATTCTGGCCTTATAGCTGGTAGGTATTTGCTGCAGATATAGGGGCTGGGGTAACTGTGCGTTTGCAGCAGTCGAAGCGTTAATTGTTGTGCTTTATTTAGTGCTGAGTGATGTGAGGGGAGTTCCTTTGAAAATAACTTATAGTGCGAGCGAATTTCATGATATGATAGGAGTGGCTCCCGGTGCGTGTTGGTGTCCCCGGCCAGTGAGCCGGACCGCGACCCCCCGCGGCACGTAAGATCAGGCGTGAGGTTATGGGCCAGCTCATTACCGTTGGGGACCCCTGGTTGAACGTTGATCCCTTCATGACCAGGGAACCAGTGGATATACTTGTCTACAGTTATCTGAACAGATGCTAGAACTCTTAATGCCGCCTGGCAAAGTGTACCGCGGCGGTATGCCAGTGCAGCTGGTTTAGAGTCGGTAAATATTGTGTCGCGCTGAGGGAGTGATAGAGCAAGGGCAATGGCCACTTGTTCAGCCTCGCAGGCTTTCTGTGTTTTTACGGTAAGAGCATTAAGAGCTTTTCCGTCTGGGGCGACCGCCACAGCTTCAAAGTAGGGTTTGTCCACGTATTTAGCGGCGTCTACGAAAACCACGTCTGTCGCGTGTAGGTTGGCCGCTTTTAGTAAGGATTGAGCTTGTGTCCTTCTTCGAGCCTGATTGTGCACCAGGTGCATGTTACTGGGGAAGCGTAGCACTGTGCTTTTAGCGTGAAGGTGTTGCGGTAATGGTTCTGGTTCGTTGACTTGAGCTGGAATAAGAAGACCTATGTGTGAGAGGAGTTCCTGACCCGCAGCTTTCGAAGACAGGCGTATGAGTTGGGACATTCTTTGTGCTTCGATGATTTCTTGGAACGTGTTATGTACCCCAAGGGATAGCAGGCGCTGCGTGCTTGTGGACATGGGTAGACCAAGTACTCGTTTTGTGCATTTTCGGATGAAATTGTCTACTTTAGTTTCATCGCCTTTGCTCCACGGGTGAGCGCAGGCAACGTAGTGAACGTGGCACATTAAGAACGCATGAAAGATGCGTAGTAAGCTTTCTTCTGTGAGTCCTGCGTGTCTATTAGCGACGCGTCGGGCGAGGTACATGACTTCCTCAGCTTTTTTGGTGAGATGTGTGATGGTTAAGTCGTTTTTGCTATTCTCCTGTAGGGTAACGCCCAGAATTCGAACCGACGACACTATCGGGATAACTGAGCCATCCATTGTGGAAAGGTGTTTGGTAGGTTCGGCTTTGGTGCGGCCGTACTGTGGTGGCAGAAACAGCAACTCGGACTTAGATGCCGATAGTCTGAGGCCCGTGGGCTTTAAAAAATGTTTGTACTGCAGTGACTGCTTCCTGAAGGCTCGCTTCGATTTGTTCATCGCTCCCTCCAGTACGCCAAATAGTAATATCGTTGGCGTAGAGCGCGTGTTCTACGCCTTCGATGTGCCTCAGCTTTTGCGAAAGTTGCCTGAGGGCTAAATTGAAAAGAAACGGTGAGAGCACCGACCCTTGCGGGGTGCCACGCGGGCCAAGGTGGTAGGTGTGTCACTTGAGATCCCCAACTTTAAGTGTGGCCGTTCTGGCTCTTAGGAAAGAGCGGACGTATTCGTAGAAGCGGCGGCCTAAGCCTGCCTCCTGAATCTCGTGTAGTATATGAGCGTGGCTTATGGTATCAAAAGCTTTCTCTAAGTCAAGAGCTAGGATTGCTCTGAGGTCTTTGCTCGTTACTCTAAGTAACGTCTCCTGCAGCATGAGAAGTACGTCCTGCGTGGCCATAGCCGGCCTGAACCCTACTTGATTGAATGGGAAGAGGTGTTTTCGCTCTGAATATTTTGTGACTCGACGGAGAATTACGTGCTCCATGACCTTATCCACACAGGATGTGAGGGAGATGGGTCGTAGAGAGTCGAGTTCCAGGGGTTTGTTTGGCTTGGGAATGAGTATGACGGTCGCGGCCCTCCATTCTGGCGGAACGCTCCCTTGCTCCCAAACCTCATTCATGTGGGTGGCTAGTGATTCAATGTCATGGTCAGCCAGGTTGCGGAGTAGCTTGTTGGTGACTCCGTCAAGACCCGGGGCTGACTTAGTATTGAGCTCTGCTATTACCGCGCGTATTTCAGCGCTAGTTATAGCCTGCTCAAATGGGTCGTCTGTGGCCCCCGCGTAAGGTGGATAGTGTTCATGTGAGGTAGGTTCTGTGCATAGATACCGGGCTGCTGTAGCATCTAAAATCTGCGCGTCGGTAAGTTGCTGTCCTCGCGCTTTGTGTAACAGTCTATCTAGAGTTAGTCGTTGCTCTGACTTGGTGGGCTTGTCGCCGAGCAGATGCCTGAGAAGGTCCCATTTTAGACCCTTTCTCATGCGTGCGTCAAGCGAATTAAACACCTCATTCCACTGATTGCGTGCTTGTGTGTGACTGTACTGTTCGATTTGTTGGTTGAGCAATGCAATTCTTTTTTGTAGCCTACGATTGAGTTTGTGCATTCTCCATCTTTCTTGAAGACTTTTGTGAGCCTCCAGGAGATGTGCGAAGTGGCTGTCCATGTGGTCTATGTTGCGTGTTGTAGAAATATTTTTGGTAGCTTGTTTTACGTCCCGCTGTAGTCTCGCAAAGAGTTCAGAGAGTGAAGAGTAATGGTTGGTGTCTTGTTTGCGTATTTATCTAAAGAAGTTCCAGTCTACTACTTTAAAGTGTCTGAGCTCGAGGCTGCCTATATTGACTGTTGTGCTACAGATAAAGTGATCGCTACCGAGGTTAGCTTGCAGATTAACCCATGTGTGATTCGAAACGTTGCGTACTAGGGTCAGGTCAGGGGATGAGTCCCGTGACACTGAGTTACCTATGTGTGGGGGGTAGAGAGGTCGTTAAGTAACATGAGATTGTGTTGAGTGATGTGTGTTTGTAAGTGGCGTCCTTTCTGTGTTGTGCGATTGTAACCCCATTGTACATGGAGGGCGTTGAAGTCCCCCGCGATGATGAGGGGATGGTTGCCTGCTATCTGCGTCGCTTTAGTTAGTAGTGTGGTGAATGTTTCTGTGCTGTGTGAAGGTGAACTGTACACGTTAAGAATAAATACCGTTTGCTTAACCCTTTGTTTCCCATGTGTTATACAGCTGTGCAAACGGAATATTTTTGGCATATATGCGACAAGAGCACGTGCGAAAGAGGAAATAAGCAGAAAATTGGAAAATCATAGTTTTATTTATAGAAGAAAATGAGTGTCCACATATATGGACACCAGGCACACCGGTTACACTAGGTGAAACCGTTCGAAGCAGTTCGTGGGTTCATCTACCTCAATGCATAGGTAGACTTGGCACTTTTTGCATTGCATACGTGTCTTCCGTTTACATTCTGGCATTTTGCAACGTTGGGAATTTGGTTGAGAAATTCTTACAGGCATATGATTGACACCGTCATACCTCACTGCGCCAGGAATATCGGATGCCCTGTTGGAGAGCCTGGTAGACCCAAATTCTCTCAGCTCTTTCGCATCTTCTGTGGCTTGCTCGGCCTTCATCAAACCTAATGCGATTTGGAGCTTGTAGTGAGCGAGCTGCATAGATGATCCTTTAGTGGACCGATACAGCAGCCAGCTGTTCACTACGGCTAGATCCAGTAGGTGGAATACGACTCTCTTATACCACTTCTTGGTCTTGACGTCGTTCCTGTAGAACGCAAGCAGCTGGTCTGCCCTATCTACGCCGCCCATACTTTGATTGTACACTCTCATAAGGCTGGGTTTCTGGGCTTCAACAAATGATTTGTTCTTACGGTCATATCTGCGGCAGGACCCCACAGGGTTCACGCTGTGCTTATTTGAACCAATGGTTACGGTTCGATTGTCGTACTACTGACAGATCACAAGGCCATTTTCTTTTTCACGTCGAAAATCAAATGAGCCACGGCCGTTTCCTTTTAGCTCCTTTTCATTTTGCAGTGGACAACGGCCAGTCCTCCCGCTTCTGAGCGTTGAAGTGCAGCCCAATCCACGCAGCTTCATTTCAGCAAGCAGCTCGGCCGATTCGAAAAAGTTGTCGCAGAACACTTCTTTTCCTGCGTAGCCCTCGGTCAAACGGACAACTATCTTTCCACTTTCTCCAATTGTATTCTGAAGTCCTGTCGGCTCAGAAACAAGGTTGTCGCCGTACAACTCAAATTTGTACACATAGCCTGATCTACCAGCGAGTGTCCACACTTTATAGCCCCATTTCTTTGGCTTTTTCATCATATAGACTTTCAGGCTGTGTCTACCTTTGAAAGGTATAATCATTTCATCCACTGCGAGACATGGTTCCATCTCAGCGGCATTCAAGAAGTTTTTGTTGAGGCGCTGCAAAACAGGCCGCACTCTGTAGAGGCGATCATATCCATCTTGTCCTTTCTTTTTCTCGTCATCGTTGTTTGCGGCGTGAAAGAGCGAAATAATTTCATCGAACCGGTTTCGGGGCATGCAATCTGCAACATGTGCCTGAAGCAGCAGTCGCGACGAATACATGCGCCTGAATGGTAGACACACAACTGACATGTAGAGATAATCCCAAGAAATTTTCTAATTTCGTCGATCCTGATTGTTTTTACTTTGGTCTTGTGGTTCTGAACTCGGAAGCGACTTGTTTCGAACGTCAGGTGTTCCACCAAATCCTCATCGACGAGCTTCGAGAACATGTGGAGTGGCGTTTTCGCTTCATAAGGAGTAACCAGCGGGACAAGTTCGCTCTCCGGGAAGCCTTCATTCAAAGGGACATCTTTCTTCACCCAATGCCAAATCTTTTTTACCTTATTTTTTACTGTGGACGATTGTTCCACTTCCAAGTCTTCGTCATCCGACGAGTCCTATATGTACTTGTCGATGGGACCTTTGCTTGACGGCTCTGCCTCAATGCGTTCGTTATCCGAGCTGTTCATATCGGAACATTCGCTTCCGCTAGGCCACTCAAAAAGTATGACCTGTATATCTTCGTCACTTAGTCCACGTCTGAAACAAGGTAAATAAAGTCTAAACGCAAGTTTCACGACATTTATTTTACCACATAACAAAGAAATGTTTGTTCATAGCCGCGCGGCAGCAACGCGGGCCTTACTACCATGAGGAATTTCACATGCACTTCGCTGAACTCTCTAGGCATGACGTCCACATACGTGGACGCCGCCACAGCACCGCCCGTTAAACAACCTTAGGAGCTCGCATTGCGACAAAAGTTGCACAAAAACAAGATATGCCCTTTATTTTTTAGAATACCACCAAGTCACAAAGAAATTCTTTGGAATTTAGGGTGAACTTAAAAAAAAAGGCTGGCACCTACCTCGAGGAGCGACTTGTGGAGGACGCCATGTTCCTGTGTCTGTTTGACGGCGTTCCATGAAAGCTATTGCCATCTGGTGGTGTTTTTATGAAACATCAAAGCAGCGCCAATATTTGAACTCAGTTTTACGGCGAAGCGCTCGCTAGAATGGACACACTTTGCTCTTGTGTTTTTTCCACATATGTGCACGTTGGGATACAAGGATACGTTGAGCGTTGGGGATGATCTCTATCATCTGATGCTCTATTTTGAGGTCTGGGCGTACTGCATGTGTCTTGTAAGCATAAGGCTTAGCCACACAGGCGGCTATTCCTCGAGCTTTGTTCCCACAGACGGCCTCGACTCTGTATCCGCGAAGAGCGAATCGGTCGATACGCGTTTCTTGCAGGAGAATGACGGCTGGTTGTTGGGTCATAGAGCCAATGAATTGTTGTAACGTTTCTCTCCGCGTACGGAGGGTACTTGCGTTCCATTGCCAAATTGTGAATGATTGTGACAACGCCATTTTAAGGTCTAGGTATTAGCCCAGCGCGCTTACTGCGTGCCAGGTCCTCCTCCAACACCTTAGTCCTCGCGTCCATTTGTGCTGGCCATGCAGCCTACTCGATAAGTTGTTTCTGCATGCTCTCTAGTTTAGCGTTGAAAGCGCTATACTCGGCCGTGGTCTCTGCGCGGTACTGCTCTAGTATCGCGTATATATTGGCTGTAAACCGGTCAAATTCGGATTGCTCTTCGGCCTGGAGCGTCGGGCCTGCCCGTTTCTTAGCGCCGCGTATCAAGACGGGGCCGCTGATAATGCTACCCTCGCGCGATTCGGGGGCCTGTTGTTTTGCTAGCTCTTCTTTAAGCGATTGGATTTCTTTAGCCTGCTCCGCATACATGCGTTTTAACTGTGCTAGTTCTGGGTCAGGTTGCTGTGGCGAATGTCCCTGACGCTGCGCTGTTGGCCCAGGTAGGCTGGTCAGTGGGAGTAGGATTTCGTGGGCCTAGAGGAAGTCCCTGCGGTTCGGTGGTCTTGGCAGGAATCGGGCTGGTTGCTGGGGTGGGTGTTTGCTGCTGGGCTTGCTTTCGTCGGCGACGACGCTGACGACGACGGCGCACCAGGTAAGGCAGCTGGTAGCGATGTCGGCATTCGCGGTCGCCCGTGCGGTGTGCTTCGCCGCATAAGGCACACACTGGTTGGTTGCACACGTGTGGGTTGTCCGTTGGTAAGTGACCGCAGGGGTCGCAGACCTTGGTTGAAGCAGTGGAGCACACGTGTTGGCGATGGCCCACTTGGCCGCAGGTACGGCAGGTGTCTATTTGGCGCTTGTACAACGTGCAGCGGTAGAGGACCTGGCCGCAGTAGACGTAGTTGGGCACTTTGAGCCCGTTGAAGATCAGAACCACAGTTTCAGTGTTCTTGATGCGACGCGCTCCCAGTAGGCTTGGGTTGCGCGGTTGGATTAGCATGCGGTTGAGTGCGGCGTCGTCAAAGTCAGTGTCGACGCCGCAAATCACGCCTCGGCTCGTGATACCGGCAGGTGAGAGGTAGGCCGTGACCGGGTGTCTCTGGTCGGTGAGAGTTATCTCGGTTACTCGACTGTACGCTGCTGCATTAGTAGCACTGGGCGTACTGACGACAAAATTGTTTTGCATCGAGTTGGGACAAATAATGTCCTCCTCCGTTACCGACGGCGCTAGCTGAGCTGCCATGGTTAGTGCGGCGAGAATCCTGTGCGGGCTGCAGGCTTGCACGTTGAGGCCGCCTCCCGGTCGCACGATGACTCGATTGCGTGGCATCGCCGGCACTCGGCTCGCAGCTGCGACGCGTCGTAGAGTAGCGTGAGGCGTCGCTGTCGCGCATCGTTGTGTTCCAGACTGGTGGGCTGCGTGTGACTTCGCGCGCGATTCTTGCCGTCTCTTTAAAACGGAGAACCATCCTTTTCCTTGTAATTCCTCAGGGGCGACGTCGTCCCCTTCCATGGCAGTCTGCTGCGGCATCTCGCAGCTGGCGTGCGAGCGCCGTAGGCGGGGAGGCTGGCCTAACCTTGCCTAGGCTTAGCTCGCCGGTGCAGTGAAAAGGCCTCTAAAATGATGAAAAACGAGCCCACCCTGGTGAACCAGGTGTCAAAATGTTCAGGTGAACTTCGCGGAAGAGGGTCCGTGCAGCTAAGAAAGATTCGAGGCCGTTGACCGGTCAGAATTGGCATTCGCAGCGGAGCGTGATGGGTGTGCGTCCGCACACCAGTCTGAGACACGCTAGCTCCCCCCTGTACATAAGAGCTTCCGCTTCAATTCGTTGGGCTGCCCTCACATGTTACAGGAAGAGGGAAATGTGGTCAGGTGACCACACGAGAATTAAGCTGTGTGTTTATTGTGTTTTAGATTTTCTGGTGGAATATATTTGAACTGCGTGTCCCTATCACTACTCTTCTTACTTCACTAATCTCTTACAACTTCAGTCTATGCAATCTAGTGGTAAAACATGTAAAACAATGAGGTCTTGAAAAGTGTTCAAAATCCCCTTTATATTGACCGCAAAGGCATGTATAAACTGCACACTCAAATTGGCACTGTGCATCCTGGGCAGCCCTCGTTCTTTATACACGGCTTGCACATGATACCATCACTGCTTCAGTGCTACTGAAGCGACAATATTGGAGAAAAGCTGCACAAACTGTAGGTACGAGCCATACGACTATGAAAATGAAGCAATAGCAGGCATTGTTTGTAAGAAAATTTGCATGTTCACAAGTAAATACAAATGAAGATACACCTAAAATACAAACCTGTATATATTAACACCATCGTAATGTAAACGAGGCAGCAGCAACGACGTGACTGACAAAACTTGAGTGCGGCTGCTGGGATGCATGGCTGCTGGCACGTACTTGCACGTACTTGGTGCGTAAACAGAGACAATCGGCCAAAGTCCGAGGTGCACTGGCTGTAGATCAAGTTTGCTGAGCCCGTTTGGTGCCGCACAGACAACACCTTACAACGTCAACGAGGAATTTGAAATTCGCGCTCCCTCTGTGGTGCTACTATACAGTGTTCAGTACGACGGTGCTGACCAAGTGGCGTTGCCATGGGCACAGTTTTTTTTAATGAGCCGCTTTTTGCACACCATATGCCACTAGTTGATACAAGGCAGCTGTTAAACGCAACATACTGTTGAGAACTGATAGAGCAAGCGTGTCCTCACTATATGAAGGAGGTGCGGTTATGCAACAAAGCGGATCTCTCTTGCGTACGGGAGTGCGGAACTGCTTAGGAAGAAAGAACACAGACAGAAAGTAGCGTCATTTTTGTTCGTGTTCTCTGTAATGAGAACTAACAGATTGTTAGCTCTTATAGTGGAGGATAAACCTCCCTCGTGCAGCATAGCAGCACCGATGCAAGGTCTAACCGCTGTTTATTATTATGGCCGGCTTACTCCGAGCAGTAGCGTCAGGTCACACAAGTACAAGCCATGGATACATAGTTAGCATTGGCGTCACCGTGGCCGCCATCTTAAGGTGCCAGCTGATTGAGATGCTGCATGAACTCTTTGTCGAGTGTGGGGAGCAAAAAACAGTGACATTAGATTAGCACCGATGGCTCTAGTGTTCATTTGAGTTCCCCGTTGGCGAGCCTCACAAACAGAGGAAAGTGGGCAGATCACGAAAGAACATGGGGACAGAGCTTCTCTATGTCTTCCTCTACACTGACATTATCTCACAAGATAAAGAGTTACATTTGCCACATTCTTAGGGTTTCCCACCAAGAGATTGTGTCTTTGACGTCACATGAAAAGTATAGTATGATGTCTGTGATGATGACGAGTTTGGTAACTATACCTTTGATTTGGTCCTTTTTTTTCCCTTTCCCTTCAACAAAATTCACTGTCTTTCAGGCCTCTTGCCGAGGAACAAATCCATTTCTTCTTGAGTTTCTGCACAGACCAAAACATGGACATAGAAGGCACGATAAGGCAACAATAATCAATCATATAGACACAAAAGTGATATTGTAAAGTGCATGAGAAACCAGATTAGTGTTAATTATGGCTGCTTTTCGTGGTGATATTTACAACGCGAATATAACTTACATGCATAGGTTTAACACATGTTATCATTGCTGATGACATCCGCAAACTACAAGTACATAAGTTGGCCTTTAAATTTCAACCGGCCCATGAGAAAATGGGAACCACGTTACTAACAAGCATCGCGCACACAAGAGACGCCCATGTTGCAGTGCTATTGAGTGGATAGGGTGTAAGATTGGGCTACTTGGTATACCGTAACACCAAAAAACGGGGGGGGGGACGAAGGAAGCGTGGAACAAAGTGGACGAGAGTTGAAAGGTGGCAGGTGCGATGAATAACACTTGTGTGTCTGCCACACTGAACTAACTTCAGCCAAATTATCCTACTAGTAACTACGCTGTTACATTCCACTAGAGTGACAACATCGTAATTTTAATCGCGATCCGGCCCGATCAGGATCTAGACGATCTCAACAATGCTGACGTTTGCGCGTAATTAAATACGAATTAGTCATAAGCATGCGACACCGCCTATTGTTGATCACGATAAATATATATTTATACGATCCGCATCAGCCCTGCAGCCCTGATCGTGATCAAACGTGTCATCACAATGCCCCTACTCAAAACACATGCATTGCTGTTGTCCATGCTGTTATCCTATAAATCCGTCGCATTTTTCGGTACTTTGAATTATTAAACACCGCAGTACTTGAGTAACCACTCACCTGTCATATGGAGCACTGGGTTTGTAGTATCCGCCACTAACGTTCTCATTGCCGCTCCACCGGACATCGTATATGTGGCTTCCATCAAAGTCAGCAACATTTTTATAATGAAAGTCTTCAACCGTGGCGTGCTCTACGACCTCCGTGGTTGAGTCAATTTCGTATTGTGCAAACACGAGCATTGTGTCCCCCAAATGCTGTCAAAACAGTCTTAAACAGAGAAGCGCAGCCGGAACACGTGCAAGACAACGGACGCATACGACTACGGATACGACCCCGCAGGGGCGTCTGTGAAAGCAAGCGTCTGGTGTGTAGCAACACCACGGACCCGAGCTAACGGGGGAGTTTTGACTCCCTCCCATGCCTAGCCGTGCGTGGCTGAGCCGTGTCCGAGAAAAAGGGGATACTGGAGGTTGAGCCAACGCCGGGTGATTGGACCTTTAAGGCCCCCGGTAGAGGCAACACACCCCTTTGGCTCCGGCTTCACGTAGACGGCACCCCTGGGCTGACCCACCCAGGGGAAATCGGCAGTCGCCTTTTCCTATCTCTCTCTCCCCTCGTCTTTGTCTTTACCTCTCACTTTTGATCTGTCGTGTTCGCTCCTATCTTCCGTCTAATTCCAATTTTCGCTGGCGGCGAGGGTTAACCCTGTGTAGGTGCCCAACTTTGGGTAACTATATTTGGTTATAGCGGCGATGTATGGCTGGCGCCTTCAAGTGTTCTACCTTGTAGCGTCTCCTTGTTGGGCTCGGTGGTGGATGGTCACCATCGCCGCCAAACTTGAAATACTTATCATGGCAAAACCCTCCCCCTCTCTGAATGATCGGTCCCTGAAAAGGAGCCGCACCGCTGAAAGCTCCAAACGCACCCGAACTGATTGTGACCACTTTCCATTCTTTTAGGTCATACACTCTCTTACAGACAACGAGTCTGTTGCAGCATTGTCGGTCTTCCTGATATTCAGAACTCTTGAAAACCTAATAGGCAAAAAATATGATGCAAAGAAGCTGTCATCTGGTGATCTTGTTGATGTGACGCAAAAAGACCACTCAAACACTCTCCTGAAACAAAAGCAGTTTGCACACATGAACTTGTCTGTCACCCCACCCCCCCGCAGTCTTAACACTATCCAAGGTGTCATTTCTGAACGCGATCTCATGCGAGAAATAGAAACTGACCTCCTTGAAGGCTTCCAAAAGCAGGGAGTAATCGCCATATGTCGAATCACAATCAGACGGAAAGGTGAAGAAGTGGTAACCCCGCATATAGTATTAACCTTTAACCGCTCCATCATGCCTGAATCAGTGAAACCGGCGTTCCTTCGTTGTAAAGTCCGTCCCTAAGTACCTAACCCCAGAAGGTGCTTCAAGTGCCAGAAATACGACCATGGATCAAACACCTGCCGCGGAAAACTAACATGTGCTAAATGTGGTGACCATGAGCACCCAACCGAGAACTGTACTTCGAACCAAACAGAATGCCCTAATTGTCACGGGCCGCATGCCGCGTACTTGCGCCCATAAGCGTTCAAGAAAGAAAAGGTTGTAATTCACACCAAGGTTACAGAAAATATCACATTCTCAGAAGCCCGGGAGAAGGTATCCCTTTTTTCCGGAAGATCATACGCAGACGCAGCTCGTCGGGGAGCCGGGCGGCGTTTAGGGACCGTGGGCACGCAATACAGCTTTGCTGATGCGTGCACATCTCTGCCCCCCACCAAGCAGCCACCGGCTGCACCAACCTTTCACGTCCTAGAGGTCGAACTTCATCAGACCCCAGGGACCACACAGACAACTGAGACACCTGTCTCTTCTGACAAACCTCCATTAGCTTCCGAGAGTCCACCGGAGGCAATGGAAGTGACAACAGGATCTTCAGCGTCTAAGATGCTGACGGAATCCCTCCATGTGAGGCGGGGCTCCATAGATCGCCTCAGAGGGAAGAGACAACCTCCAGTGAAACCGCCTGATAAAGGCAGCGAAGTGTGAATAAGTCGCGCTTTTTTCCCCATTCATAAAAATGGATCCCGAAAGTATTATCCACTGGAATTGCCGAGACCTACTTAAGAACTTGGACGACATCTATGAAATACTTGCACAACACCAACCAAAAATACTTTGCTTACAGAAAACACACCTAAAACCCACACACACTACCCTTTTAAAGAGATATGTGGCATACCGAAAGGACAGACAGGGCACTGCCCATTCATATGGCGGTGTCGCTATCGTGGTGCAGAAAGCAGTTCCGTCTCAAAGCCTCATTCTGGTTACTGACTTAGAAGCAGTGGCGATACGAGCCCTAATTTTTGGACGAATAACAACGGTGTGCTCACTATACATCCCTCCGGACTACTAACTGTCTACTAAAGAATTTGAAACAATCATCGACCAGCTTCCACATCCATTCCTGTTAGTTGGAGATTTTAACGCGCACCACCCTCTACGGGGATGTAGAAGAACGTGTTCTCGAGGCTCCCTAATTGAAAACTTTCTGTTGTCTTCCGGCTCCTGCATATATAATAAAAAAGAGCCAACATACTTTAACGTAGCGCACAGCTCATACACAGCAATAGATCTTGCTATCGGATCTCCTTCACTCTTGGCATGCACTGAGTGGGCTGTAACTCATAACCTCTACGGAAGTGATCATTTTACTGTCTGTCTGAAACACACAGGAAATGTGAGTATGATGACTGCGAATGTAACCAGGTTCAGAAAACGGGACGCGAACTGGACGAAATTCCGAAAACTCTCAAAACTATCATGCTCATCAATCGAAAACCTAGGTATTGATTAATGTGAAGCGTTGGTCACACTGCACATTATACAGGCCGCAGAGTAATTCATCCCACATACATCTAACAACACACGAAACAAAAAATGACCTTGGTGGAACGCTGATTGCAAAAATGCTCGTGACAATCAAAAGAAAGCATGGTCAAAATTCCGCAGGTATCCTACAGTCGAAAACTTGGTGAATTTTAAGCGTGCAAAAGCAAACGGTAGGCGTGTTCGACGAGAGTATAAACGACAGAGCTGGCAATCCTTCCTCTCCACGGGGAACTCTTACACTGACACACATAAGGTGTATAACATAGTAAGAGCACTCCAAGGGCACAGCACTTATCTGGTGCCCCTTGTTAGTACTGCTGGTGATACACTGGAGCACCAAGCAGATGCCTTAGGCCAACACTTTCAGTATATCTTCAGCTCAGCACATTTTACGGACTCCTTTAGGCGATACAAACTTGCCGAAGAAGGTAAACCTATTCGTGATGAAAGGCCATCGGCACGTGGGTACAATGCCCCCTTTATTATAGGTGAACTAAAGGCAGCACTGGCAAAGTGCGGCTGCTCAGCAGCAGGCTCGGACAGGATTACTTACTGCACGCTGAAACACCTACACGAAGAAAATCTTGACGTCATCCTCATTCTTTTCAACAATGTATGGTCCTTTGGGTATACCCATGACCTGGAAAAAGGCAGTTATCATACCCATCCTTAAACAAGGAAAAGAAGCCACACTTAGTGCTAGTTACAGGCCTATTGCGCTGACCATCTGTTTGGGCAAGGTGTTCGAAAAAATGGTGATCGCCGCCTTATGTAATACCTCAAATACAATGGCCTCCTTGGTCGTCATCAAGCTGGATTCAGGTCTAGCCGGTCGACAACTGACCAACTGGTAGCATTTGAATCCTGTCAGCGATGCCTTCATTCATAAACAGCACTGCCTATCTGTATTTTTTGAATTGGAAAAGGCTTACGACGCGACATGGCGTTATGGAATACTCCGTGACCTGCGATCTTTTGGAGTGTCAGGAAATATGCTGAATACTATTGAAAGCTACCTCTCTAACCGGACATTTGTGGTTCGTCTTGGTAATGCCTTATCAAAGTGGTTTACGCAAGAAAATGGCGTCCCCCAGGGTGGTGTTCTTAGCTGCACACTGTTCATCGTAAAAATGTACTCCATAAGCACTATCCTACCTAAAACAATTTCCTACTCTGTATATGTGGATGACATTCAGATCAGCTTCAAATCGTGCAACCTAGCCATCTGTGAACGTCAGATTCAGTTGGCAGTAAATAAACTCTCAAGTTGGGCAGACAAAAATGGTTATAAGTTTAACTGTGACAAGACTGTTCGCGTACTCTTCAAAACTACGTGGCATAAGGCCGTCCCCCAACATCTCAATTCATGGACAAACTATAGCTACTAAAACAGATCACACATTTCTAGGTGTTGTGGTTGATGAAAAGTTCAGCTTTGTTACACATATCAAACAGCTACGACTTAAATGCTTGAAACCCTTAAACCTGCTCGAGATTCTCTCGCATCAGTCATGGGGCACAGACCGTGACTGTCTATTGAACCTTCTCAACAGTGTAGTGCTAGCACGTATCGATTATGGCTCGGTGGTTTACGAGTCAGCGTCAAGATCTGCACTGAAGATGCTTGACCCAGTGCACCACCTCGGGTTTCGGCTGGCCAGCGGTGCTTTCCGAACCAGCCCAACAGCCAGCCTGTATGTTGAGACAAACCGGTGGTCACTAGAACGGCGACGTCAGTTTACTAGTGTCACGTATGCCACCAAGGTGCTTTCCCATGTCGAGCACCCAACTCGTGCGCTATTGGAGGATACATCAAACGCCCACCTGTTTTTTAGGCGACCATTAGCTATGCCACTGTATCCACTCAGAGTGGCCTCACACTTTAAAAATATGCACATACCGGTATTCGATCTTCAACTAACCTCTCTCAAGGACACTGTGGTGCCGTGGGAAATGCAGGCTATCGATTGTGACTTGTCATTCCTAGAGCTAGGAAAAAATGGCCACCCAGTCACAATCGATGCACACTACAAGTATCTGCAGGCCAAATACACGTGTGCTGAGTATTATACTGATGTCTCCAAGCCCTCCACAGTCGCATGTGCGGCACATGGTCCCGCTTTCTCTGAATCTAGAACAATGAACGAACATACCAGCATATTTACTGCAGAAGGCTATGGCATACTTTTAGCTGTAACGCACATTTCAAAGGAGAAAGAATCAGCCTCAATAATATACACAGATTCTCTCAGTGCTGTGACTGTGCTGTCCTCCACTAAGGTACTCAAAAACCCAGTTAGTTACTACTACACTTATAAAATGCATCATGTTAGCCCGCAAATCCAAGATCAAAATCACGCTATCCTGGGTTCCTCGACACTGCAACATAGCTGGGAGTGAGATAGCGGACAAACGTGCGAAGTCAGCTTCACTCCGACAACCAGTTGACGTAGACAGCATCCCGTATGAGGACCTAAGGTCACTCATCAGAAGCCGAATGCGTAGACAATGTCAAGAAGAATGGAACGCAGTAAATGCAAACAAACTGCACTTAGTAAAGCCAAGAATATGAAGATATGTGACTGAAAAACATAACAGGCACCAAGAGGTTGCACTGTGCAGACTCAGGATCGGCCGTACACATGCAACACACTCGCATGTTTTAAACAGCTCTCCAGCACCACATTGTGCAAAATGTGATGATGCGCTGTCTGTCGTTCACGTTCTAATTATCTCCCCCGCAGGGGCGCCTGCACGAGTAGGCGTTTGGTGTGTAGCGACACCACGGACCCGAGCTAACGGGGGAGTCTTGACTCCCTCCTACGCCTAGGCGTGCGTGGCTTAGCCATGTCCGGGGAAAAGGGGATCCTGGGGGTTGAGCCAATGCTGGGTGATTGGACCTTTAAGGCCCCCCAGTGGCGGCAACACACTCCTTTGGCCCCGGCTTCACGTACCAGCAGTCGCCTTTTCCTGTCTCTCTCTCTCTTCATCTTCGTCTTTCGCTCTTACTTTCAATCTTTCCTGTTCTCTCCTCTCTTCAATTTACTTCTGTTTTTCCTGGCGGCAAGGGTTAACCTTGTGTGGCTATCCAAACTAGGGTAAATCATATTGGGTTATAGTAACTGCGTACTGCTGGTGTTGCGCAGACATGCCCACATGCTCTGCCACGTCCCCTTGTTGGACTCCGTGGTGGGTGGTAGGCGCCGTTACCGAAAAATCCACATTTTCCCATGGGATCCTCGAACCCCTCTATAACTGATCGTGCCTCGAAAAGGGTACGCACCGACGCAACTTCACTACTTTGGCCCAAAAACAGAGAAACTTTCCCAAAATATCATGTCTTCCACTGCGAACAATCATCTACAAAAACTAGAGCAGTCTCACCCATCCTTGTAGCCAAGTGCTTGAGAGACCATTGGAACCGGTTATAAGGCCACGAAGATGGCAAGTGGAGATCTGCTTCTCGAATTAAAAGACAAGGAACACTACAATAAACTCTCGCACTTTGTTGCCTTCGGTAAAATCCCCGTCTCTGTGAGCGCACATCGTACCATGAATACAGTGAAGGGCGTGGTATCGGACGAAGATTTGATGACACTGAGTGAAGAAGAGCTTCTTGATGGATGGAAGGACCAAGGTGTAATCCATGTCCAGCGCATCAAAATCAGACGTAACAACAACGAAATAGCAACAAAGCACTTAATACTCATCTTCAACTCAACCACATTACCTGAGACTCTCGAAACTGGCTATATAAAACTCCATGTCCGACCCGTCATTCCAAACCAGAGGCGTTGTTTCAAATGCCAGCTATTTGGTCATGCATCCCAGAGCTTCCGAGGGCAGCTGATCTGTGTTAAGTGTGGCACAACCGGCCACAGTGCTTATAAATGCAGTCATGATGAGGTCCTCTGTGCTAACTGCGAAGGTAGTCACCCCGCATACTCCAGAGCGTGCCCAGCCTGGAAAAAAGAAAAAGAAATAATAACTATAAAAGTAAAGGAAAATATCACATTCAGGGAAGCAAGACAACGGATGTCGTTAACATTGGCACTAAAAACACCTTTCGCCGAAGTGGTGCAACGAGGGGCGGCACCACAAAGGCCCTTGGCAGTTGCCCGGACCGCGCCTAGCGTGCCGAGGCCAACGCCACAAGCCCCTATGGCGGGAACAGCCAGCGCTGCTTTGCCCACATTCAGCCTGTCCACACCAGTGACTTCTGCAAGCTCTTGCAGCAGCCAGGGCAATCACGAGGCCAAGGGGGCTTTATCGACCCCCAGCTTGGTGGGGACAAAGACTTCGTCGATCGAGGTGAAGTCTAAGCGACGCACAGATCGCTCTGTAGAGCGGGCGTCCAGTGCCTCGCAAGAGGCTATGGACACCAGTTCAAGCCAAACGGCGCAGGAAGCGCCGAAGGAGTGGCGAGCTTCTCTCGACCGCCCCAAAAAAGACAGAACTCCGATTACAGGGCCTGACAAAGGCCCTGTAAAATGAGCTAATCTCTGTCTTTTCTGCACACAGCACTTCTTCCTTTTTTTTCTTCCACTATGGACAACATCATACAGTGGAACGTGAGGGCCATACTTACAAATTTAGATGACGTCCAACAATTTCTGAGTAAGTTCAACGCGAAAGTGCAATGTGTGCAAGAAACGCACTTAACTCCTAAGCACAAGAACTTCCTACACCAATATATCATTTTCCAAAAAAAAAAAAAACCGGGAGGATGCTGTCGTACCATCTGGCGGTGTGGCCATTAGAGCTGATCGAAGTATAGCATGCCAGCATTTGAAGCTCCAAACGGCCCTTGAGGCAGTGGCCATTCGAGCTGTACTTTTTAATAAACTCATTACCATATGTTCTGTGTACATACCACCGCATCAACAGCTACACAGACGTGATCTATAATCATTATTAGATGAACTCCCAGAGCCGTTTCTGGTTCTAGGTGATTTTAATGCACACAATGTCCTGTGGGGCGATGCTCACTGTGATGCACGAAGACGTCTCATTGAGCAGCTCCTTTTCTCTTCTAGTTTATGTCTTTTAAATATAAAGGAGCCTACGTAATTTAGCCTTGCAAACAACACGTACTCCTCCATGGATCTTAGCATTTCATCAGCGTCTCATTTACCTGTTTTTAAGCGGAACGTCCTTAAAAACCCTTATGGGAGTGACCACTTCCCAATCATCCCGAGTGCGCCGAACAAAGATCAACTACCCCCGCAGGTTCCTCGATGGAAGATTGACCCAGCTGATTGGGAAGGGTATAGAACTCTTACACACATGACATGGACTGAGCTGTCTGCACTGACCATTGATGACGCTGTCACGTATTTTACAGCTTTTATACTTGATGCCACATTTAAATGTATTGCGAAAACGAGCGGCATGTCTTCTAAACGGCGAGTCCCATGGTGGAACGACGTATGCAGGAAAGCATGGACCACTCAGAACAAAGCATGGGCGTTGCTTCGCGATTACCCTA
Organism: Rhipicephalus microplus; assembly: GCF_013339725.1. Taxonomy (NCBI): domain Eukaryota; kingdom Metazoa; phylum Arthropoda; class Arachnida; order Ixodida; family Ixodidae; genus Rhipicephalus; species Rhipicephalus microplus. Next base: position 74,216,698 of record NC_051165.1, read on the forward strand.
CAGCTGAAAACCTGGAAAATTTCAAGTGGGTCAAATCACAGGCAAGGAGAACGCGTCGACATGCTAGACGAGACAGCAGGACAAAGTTTATATCGAGTATCAACTCATGCACAGATGAGGGAAAAGTGTGGAATAAAGTAAAGAAAATTAAGGGCCAACAAACGTATTGCCTTACACTAGTAAATAGTCTCAGGGAAAGCTTGGAGGATGAAGCCAACTTTCTTGGCACACATTTCGAACACATATCGAGCTCCTCACACTACTCCGAATCCTTTCAGAATTACAAGGCACGAATAGAAAAACAAAAGTTAGAAAAAAATCCACAAGAAATGAGGCATATAATGAACCATTCTGCTTAGCAGAACTGCGAACGGCACTCAGCTGCTGTAATACATCTACCCCAGGTTCTGACAATGTTATGTACGCGATGCTGAAGGAACTACCCTCCGAAACTAAAGAAACCCTCCTCTCTCTTTATAATCGCCTATGGTTTTCAGGTGTGATCTCCTCCTCCTGGAAGGAGGGTGTTATAATTCCAATTTTGAAGCAGGGAAAGGATCCGTCTACTGTATCAAGTTACAGACCTATAGCGTTAACAAGCTGCCTCTGCAATATACTTGAAAAAATGATTAATTGCCGCTTACTCCACTACTTAGAAACAAAAAATTGCTCGACCCATACCAATGCGGGTTTAGAGAGGGCCGATTTACCACTGACCATCTTATACGTATCGAGGCACACATACGTGAGGATTTTGTTCATAATCAGTTTTTCTTATCTGTGTTCCTTGACATGGAGAAGGCCTACGATATTACGTGGAGATTTGGAATATTGGGAGACCTCTCACACATAGGTATACACAGTAATATGTTCAGTGTCATTGAAAGCTATCTGTCTGATCGTGCATTCCGCGTTAGAGTGAGCAATGTTCTGTCCCGAACATTTGTACAGGAAACCGGAGTGCCACAGGGTGGGGTGCTCAGCTGTACGCTCTTTATTATAAAAATGAATTCTCTCCGTCTGTACATCCCACGTAATATTTTTTATTCAACATATGTCGACGATGTGCAGATAGGTTTTAAATCGCGCTCTCTTAAGATCTGTGAGCGACAGGTTCAGCTTGCCCTTAACAAGGTATTCAAATGGGCTGATAAAAACGGGTTCAAACTGAACCCACAGAAAGCACCTGTGTCCTTTTTTCCAGAAAAAGAGGCTTGCAGCCTGACCCTGAAGTGGTCGTTAAGGGTGAGCGTCTACCCGTAAACACAGAACATAAGTTTCTAGGTATAATTTTAGATGCGAAGTTGACCTTTGTACCGCACATAAAACATATTAAAAATAAATGCTTGAAAACAATGAATATACTAAAGGTGCTGTCACGAACAACGTGAGGCAGTGGCAGAAAGTGCCTCATGAATCTGTATAGAAGCCTTATACGCTCACGCCTTGAGTATGGGACAATAGTCTATCACTCTGCCACGCCAAGCGCTCTGAAAATGTTGGACCCTGTTCATCATCAAGGCATCCGCCTGTCCACAGGCGCCTTTAGAACAAGCCCAGTTGAAAGCCTTTATGTGGAATCGGACGAGTGGTCATTCCATCTGCAGAGAACATATTCTTCCTTCATATATTTCCTTAAAGTAAATGCGAACAGTGAGCAACCTGCATATTCCATCATCAACGACCTGTCCAGCTCTTAACTGTTTTGTAATCGGCCCGCAATGGCACGCCCTTTCTCGCTGCGTGTTAGAGACCTAGCTGATGAAACAGATGTCCCGCTGCTTGAATACCACGTCAGCCCCCCCCCCCCCCCCCCCACTCTGCGGCCCCCGCCATGGCAGTGGCAGGGACTGTGACACATCTTTCGTAGCTGTCACAAAGCATGCCTCCCCCATACACATTCGTATGTATTTCTTAGAGCTGCAACATAAATATGACTGTCCATAATATTATACTGATGCATCCAAGTCCCATACTGGCGTGTCCTATGCGGCGGTCAGCCCATCCTTCTCGAATGCCGGCGTTCTATCCACCAGCACAAGCATTTTTACAGCCGAGGCCTACGCGTTATTTGTAGCCATTAAACACATCAAAGAATTGAATACGCCAAGAGTAGTTATAAACACAGACTCCCTGAGTGTCGTAAAAGCGTTGAAAAATCTAAAAAACCCAGAAACCCTATAACTATATCCCTTTATTCAATACTCTGCGCGGCCTATGCTTCCAAGCAACATATCGTCGTGTGCTGGGTGCCAGGACACCGCGAGATCGAAGGAAATGTGTTGGCCGACCAGCTCGCCACGTCAATTATCGGAAGCACTGCCAACTCTTCAGTTGCTGTTCCTATAATGGACCTAAAACCAAACATACGGAAAAAGCTCAGGGCTTGCTGGCAGAAGTTCTACAAACTCATAACAAGTTACACTTGATTAAACCATATCTCGGTAACTGGCCACCCATGTAGAAAACGCGCCGTACAGAGGTCGGTCTCTGTCGGCTTAGAATAGGACACAAACACAGCACGCACACACACCTTTTGTCTGGTGGTGACCCACCCAGCTGTCACAGATGTGGCCTTCCACTTACCGTACTCCACATACTCCTTGAATGCTCTGAGCTAGAGGCTTACCGGAAAAAACATTTTCCGCTAGCGTACAAGGAACACATACCCCTTCACCCAGTTATGTTTATTGGTCGCGAACCTCTTTTTAAATATGATGCATTGAATGTTTTCTTAAAGGAAGTAAATACTTTCCATGTTATCTACTCAAGTGATCGGTAGCACGGCCTCTGAAAGGAGGCTGCTGCTGCGGATGCTACATCCAAAAGAGCACCTGTCTCCCGGCGGCCCTTGGGAACAAGGGCGCTGGCGAGAAATCGGTGCTAATATAACGCTCCTATTTTATGATGTCATGATAACTAAAGACTCATTCTCACCACGCATGCTTCACTTCACTTTGATGATTTTAATAAATATATGTCTTACGCATCTTTAGAGCGCAGAATTTTAGGCCCTTTTACAGCCATTTACCATTACCATTTCCTGGCGCTCTTTAGCCATCAATGGCCCTTGCGCCATTAAGCAACATATATCATCATCATCACGTTCTAATTATCTGTCCGTACCTCGAACCAGAAAGGCTGTGTAACTTCCCAAAACTGTACAAATGCTACATTCCGCCTCACCCGCAATTTTTTCTTGGAGACGATCCCTTGTTCCCCCCAGAAGTGGTCTTAAAGTTATTAGCTAGTGTAGGTTTCCTACATTCCATAACATATTCTCACTAATCTCAGCTTTTTCTCAACCTTGAGGGAACCGCTGAGACTTTTTTATTGATTGTCATGCAGCACGCACTCCTTGTCCTGACAAGGACTGTTGCCGACACTGCATGACTCTGCAAAACCCATTAGCATAGCCTGTTTTAGACCCATCACACATAGTCATTACACCTAAGTTTAAACCCTATGCTCCACTCTTTTATTCTTGCGACCCTGAATAGACCTTCTATAATCTGATCAGCCAAAAACCGTGTGTTTGGCGCTCTTTGGCCTGAGTTGCTCTTGCGCCAATAAAGTCTACCATCATCATCATCATCATCATCATCATCATCATCATCATCAAGGTTTTGTGTCGAAGATGACACTTTATTTTTCTTTCATGCTAATCTTTTCTTAGTCTTATCTACCCTCGACATTTCCCCACCGAGTATCCTTGTGCTCTTTGGCAACCACTACGGCGTCCTTGTTAGTTGTTTTGTTAGTGTAGACCTGGCATCTTAAATAAACAAAGAAATAAAGAGCCTAGATTGTCACTAGTGTCAGGCACTCGTTAGAGAAATTAAACAGATCAATATGCTTACTGTACACGAGGTGAATTTTCTTCGGTGGCAGCTGCTTTGTGTTGTCACCGGGCACCTAATGTCGGCAGACAGTTCTTCAGACTCCTCCCCCCCCCCCCCACAAGAATCGCCGAATTCTTGTTTTATTTGTGACTTCCTGAACTGGTAAATTTATCTTATGCGCCACTATATGTGTTCTTACTCCGTGTGCTCGTAACTTATATTTGCGACACTGAATGTTTCCTTTCGGTACTGTGAAGTTCTGTTGAGGCTGCTTTACAACTTGTATAAAATTGCTTGGATGGCTCTACCTACACCTGCAGCTAATGGCGATTGTAACAACAGCCTATGATGCCTGTTAGACATTGGGTCCTTTTGCTCTCGAATAAAGAAACATATATAACATTGATCTTAGCATGCACTCTTTGCTCACACACTCTAATATTTGTGTAACAGAATATGACATCAGTGCCCATTTCACAACTCACGTGAGTTGCGGGCCCTGCCTTTGCTACATGATTAACGTAATTGAAATGGTTCAGTCCCGTGAAACGTTTTTTTCAAACATCTTATTGTACATTTTTTGTGCATAAAAACTGTTATGATAACTTTGTTTTTCCTGTAAAGCATTCAATGTATGTTAATTGCCTTTTGTATTGTGCCTAATTAATAAAAATATCGATCTGTATTCTGATGTGTGGCTGGAGACGTGACTATACTTGCCATTCCTGTATTGCTTGTGCCTGTTTCTAGCCTTTCGTTCGTCACTTTTGACTCTTTTTCTGTTACGCATTTATACTTAGTTGAAATCACCTTTGTATTGTGCCTAATTATAATTCAAAAAGTCGTTGTTTATCTCAACGACTTGGTGTCACTGTACATGCCACTCCAGTCTTGCTTATGTTTGTTTCTAGCTTGTCATTCATGACTTTGTTGCTCTTCAGTCACGAAAGGTCAATTGTTATTCACTTTTTTGTAACTTCATCCTGTACTAAGGTGAAAGCCTCATCTAGCTTCGTCATTTTTCGGCGCTCTCCTTTATTACTAGCTTCAGATAGAGAGGAAAATAAACTTTATTATGTGCTTATATGTTGTTCGTCCTGTAATTCTTTACTAACAGCAGTTTTTTCAGGCACCACGACCTGACTATGTGCTGTAGCTCTTGCTACTCGCAACCACGATACTTCTCGTTTTATTCGCTGTTTAATGGAGCAAGAATGAAGTGGTCAGTTGAGCGTGTTGTGTGTTGTTTCGATTGCCTGCATCGCATAAAAAACAGACTAGAAAGAAACAAGACGACAACGAGGAGCGCTGAACTTTCGGTGTCATTTATTTGCAGTTTGCACATAGACGTATTCTCTCTTGTCCGGTGCGCCGTTATTAGCGTCCGCGTTTTGTCAAAAAAAAAGGTCCCTTTCACAAGGGTGCGTTCACACTGGAGAAGTGAAGCGAAAACAAAAACTCCATAGCGGCCGTAAAACTGAATGCGCGCATCAAAGATTTTCACATTCGTTCTGCCCCATCTCGCAGCCGATGCCGTCGCTATCTTGACAGCTAATTCAATTTTGAGTGCTTCCTGAGAACGGAAGGTCGTACCTAATTCTAGGTATTCACGCAAACTTCTGAAAAGAAACAGCTCGCATTTTTTCAAACGTTGTTACGGGAGATACGCCATAAGAAACGACATGAGTGAACGAAGTGGCGGTGGCGGATTCAGCTGGCTGTACACAAACGCGAGACACGTTGGCGCATGCTTACTCGCTGCTGCTGCACCGTCTAATTTCAGAGTTCTCGACGATCGTAATCCAAATCAGGTTGTCGATGAACGCGTCCTGGTTGAGGCTAGGCTGCATAGGTAGTTTACGATTTGAGCCGATGCGAGCCACCGCCGACGCCTTTGCCGCCATGTTGACTCTGCGGCCGGATGGTTAGATCACGTGGTTTGATCTAGCGCAGCCAAAGCCGTGAAGCAGTGACGAGATCCGCTTTTGCGAGGTGGGAAAATCGGTCTTGGACTGATTTTTGCGTGCCGGCCGCGCGGCATGGTTTTCCGGCCGGGGGGTGGGGGGGGGGCGCAACGAGCCAGTTTCCGGAGAGTTCCACCACTTTCGCGTCCTCAGAAGGCTAGTGGGAACTCTATTTGAGAACACAACTGGCGTTTTTACGCATACTCATTGGATGACGCACTATACAGAACAGTATTATGTGCAGATTCAAAATAAATGTGGTTGGAAATTCCGCTCTTGTATATATATATATATATATATATATATATATATATATATATATATATATATATATATATATATATATATATATATATATATATATATATATGCCAGTAACTTGAACGCAAGTCTAGGCTTGAGAAGTACTCAGCACCTTGCAGTGAATCCAAAGCATCGTCTATGCGCGGCATGGGGTAAACATCCTTGTGGGTAATCTTATTAAGTGCTCTGTAGTCCACGCAAAATCGCACGGATCCATCTTTTTTCCTTACTAAAACAACAGAGGATGACCAAGGGCTTGCGGAGGGACGTATAATGTTCCGTTGCAGCATATCGGCTACATTTTGTTCAATGATCTCACGCTCGAATGAAGAGACGCGATATGGTCGACGGCGTACGATGGAAGTGCCATCGGTCTGGATACGATGCCTAATAATGGACGTCTGTCCCAGAGATGAGGAATGGGCATCAAACAATCTCCTATGCTTTTGTAGCAAGGCAAGCAACTGATCTGTCTATGAAGTGGTCAGTTCTGGACTAATAGTCGCAGCAAGAACAGAAACACTTGATGAACGTCTAATAGAAGGAAGGTCAGAACACGCTGGCATAAACGGGACAACAGAGACAGGTTGAGATTCAGAAACGCAAGCCATTGTGGTGCCTTTAGGAATGAGAATTTTTTCAGAAGTCTGGTTTGTAGCGCAGAGAAGTCCGGAGCCATTGGGGAACCGCGCTAGACCTGAAGAAAGGGCTATACCTCTTGCGAGACAGCGTGCAGATAGTTGGACAAACTCGTAACCAGAGTCGATCACATTGGAAGTGATGGCAACTATCCGCTGATGACCAGGTGGTAGCTCGGTATCTTCAGCAGCGAGCAAGCGAACGGGCTTGTCATCCGCATACAGGGCATAGTCAGTTTCCATCATATGAACAACATTTTATCGACAGCAGATGGAAGCGTTCGCCGTAGACAGAAAATCCCAGCCTAATATAAGCTGGTGGGCACACGAACTCAGCACAGCAAATTGCACAAAATGAAGAAGACCAGCTATGAAAACACGAGCGGTGCACGAGCGGTAGGTCTAATGGCGTCCCCTTGAGCAGCGTACAGTGTAGGTTCATCATAAGGGGTGGTGACTTTTCGCAGACGTGAGCACAAAGAACGATCAATCACACACAAACAAGCACCAGTGTCTATTAAAGCGTCCACGTACACACCTTCTATTAAAACAGATATCGTATTATATGGACGCAATGGAGGAATTCCAGTCTTTTCGTTCGTCAGCTTTTCCTCCAAAAGCTGCAGAGGTTAGTTTTCCGGGCGTTGATTGATGAATTGCGAGACAGGTCGCAGTGGAGACGTGGAACGGTGGAGGGGTGAGGGTGAGCGGCGTCTAGTAGAGCGGTAAGAACTGGTTGGCTCAGATGTCGCAGTTGGAGACGGTGAGCGACGTTGCGGCGGATCATAAGGACGACGTTGGAAAGCGTACCAGCTTGTCCCATCATCCCGTCCGTAGGTGTCGAATCCACGACGCTCGTCCTGCTGACGCTTCCGACAGACGCGTGCAATGTGGCCCCGATAGCCGCAGTAATAACAGATCGGACGAGGCGGCCGCCATGGTGGGTGAAAGGGCTGGCTAGGCGCACTCGGAGTCAACGAAGCCAGCGGGACAGGCGTCGAGTGTGCGGGCATCGGTTGTACGATGAATGGGGAGCCAGCGAGGACTTGCGCGTATGTCGGCTGGAGTCGAGATACTGGAGAGTCTACACACGCTGGCCTGGTCATGGACGCCAACTCCTCTTTGATAACGTCGCGCAAAACAGTGTTGGAGGGGGCAGGTGGACTTGGTGTCATTGAGAGGCCGAAAGATTACAGCTCTTCCCATGTAATCGCCCGAATCATGGCACGCAATGAGGCATCAGTCGGGGTGGTGTTTTCAGCGCTGTCCGGCGGTAACCGCTGGGATTCAAGTTCCTCAAGGCGTTGGCACATGGCAACAACGTCAGCGACTGTAGTCGGGTTTTGAATGATCAAGGCAGTGAACGCGACCGTGCCGATCCCTTTCAATAGAAGACGAACTCTCTCTGATTCAGACATGGACGTGCTGAAACGGTGACAGAGAGCAAGCACGTCCTCTATGTACGATGTGTAGGACTTACCGCATTGTTGTTTGCGGGCATTCAGTGTCTTCTTCGCGAGAGCTGAACGAACCACCGGGGTGCCGAAAATTTGGCGAAGCTGTTGCTTGAAACGTGTCCAGTCCGTAATGTCCGTTTCATGATTGAAAAAACCATGTTTTCGCTACGCCTGTCAGATAGAAAGAAACACGGCGAAGCTTGGTAGGATCATCCCAGTTGTTAGTGGAACTCGCTCGATTGAACTGGTCCAACCAATCCTCCACGTCTTCACCTCGAAGTCCGGCGAACGTGGGCGGCTCACGCTGGTGCGCGGTGATAATCCACGATGGATAGGCCGCGGTAGCCGGGGCCGTAGAGGTAGACGCAGAAGCGCCGGTTGGCTCGTCCTGAGGCATGTTACCGGACACCTGGCACAAACGACGACCTGAGCGGAGCTCCAGGAGGCAGATCGGGGTGGGAGAGGACGGAAGATCGTAGAGCACACTCCACCACTTGTGATGTAACGGTGAAGGCAACCTTTATTAGGCCCAGAAGACACGATGAAGCGACCACGCCCAAGGCACAGAACTCAGACAAGCCAATTCCCCACAGCAGATGATGACGACCACTCATGATGATGAATATCTGTAAAGATAGTAGATGTGCTTAATGAATGCCGACAGTATATATATATATATATATATATATATATATATATATATATATATATATATATATATATATATATATATATATATATATATATAAAATAAGGGAAAGAAGTGTTTTGCCGTGTTTTAACACAATATTAATGTGATCTAACAGACAGTAATGCCAAGGAATGTACAGGGGATGTTATTAGAACCAATGGAATGTAAATAAGAAGAAAGAAAAGTGGATGAAAAAATAACCAGCCGTGAGCAGGAATCGAACCTACGACCTTCGAATAACGCGTTCGATGCTCTAACCACTGAGCTACCACAGCGGCCTTCCCTCCATCCACTTTTTTGGGTTTATGTGTGAGTTTAGAAGTAGGAGTGACAGTCAGCGCCATCTGTAAGCCAAGCGACGAGTGTGAAAACACTCTTATGCGCATGTTTGGCGTCACGTGGCACGTGAACTTATTATGAGCGGGCAGCTGATTAATTGTCCCTCTTATACAACCTAAACACACCAAGTCTGCCAGTACGAGACCCTCGTTCAATGAAATAAGGGAAAGAAGTGTATACCTAAGGGCTCGTTTTTCCGTGTTTTAACACAATATTAATGAGATCTAACAGACAGTAATGCCAAGGAATGTACAGGGGAAGTTATTAGAACCAATGGAATGTAAATAAGAAGAAAAGTGGATGAAAAATTAACCAGTCGTGAGCAGGAATCGAACCTACGACCTTCGAATAACGCGTTCGATGCTCTAACCGCTGAGCTACCACAGCGGCCTTCCCTCCATCCACTTTTTTGGGTTTATGTGTGAATTTAGAAGTAGGAGTGACAGTCAGCGCCATCTGTAAGCCAAGCGACGAGTGTGAAAACACTCTTATGCGCATGTTTGGCGTCACGTGGCACGTGAACTTATTATGAGCGGGCAGCTGATTAATTGTCCCTCTTATACAACCTAAACACACCAAGTCTGCCAGTACGAGACCCTCGTTCAATGAAATAAGGGAAAGAAGTGTATACCTAAGGGCTCGTTTTTCCGTGTTTTAACACAATATTAATGAGATCTAACAGACAGTAATGCCAAGGAATGTACAGGGGAAGTTATTAGAACCAATGGAATGTAAATAAGAAGAAAAGTGGATGAAAAAATAACCAGTCGTGAGCAGGAATTGAACCAACGACCTTCGAATAACGCGTTCGATGCTCTAACCGCTGAGCTACCACAGTGGCCTTCCCTCCATCCACTTTTTTGGGTTTATATGTAGTGACAGTCAGCGCCACATATATATATATATATATATATATATATATATATATATATATATATATATATATATATATATATATATATATACGCAATTTCATTAGTTATCTTAATGTACGAAAACTTAGCTATAGTAAGACATAATAGGAAGCCATTCTTATGCTTAATGTAAGCGAAGAAAAAGTGCCACAGAGTAATACTTCTCCAAGTGTTCGACTATGGGACAACCACTTTGAAGCAAATGGGGTCACAGCGTCTAGACAGGCGGCGCCTCCAACGCGGAAAGGTCAGCGCCGTGGCGGCCAACGTTTGTAGAACCGGTTCTATAAACGTTGGTGGCGGCCGCTTCCGTGCCACTCGTGTGAAGAAAGTCTGCACGGTGCCCTTGGGCACAACATAGTGTGCACGCACCGAGCTACAGCGGCTCCACGTGTTTCGCTGCAAGTGCGGGTATCAGAAGGGATGAATTAATTGTCTCGAGTGGACATCGTTTTAAGGGGCCCTGGAACAGCGTGTCAGCCTGTTCAGGAAGCGCTGCCGATCGGTACTCGAGGCTCCTGAGAACACGTGAGGCAAACACAAGCACCGCACGTGGCTTGAAATTTACAATTCTTGAAGTCTGTTAAAAATATTATTCCTGTCTTTCGGCAAATGGTACCCTGTACCTATATATCCAGGCCGTTGCAAGATTTGAGCATCGATAGCTTCATATCGTTACCGCGGCTTTCGCTGGAGATCGCCACATGGCCTTTCTCACAATCACATTAAAGGTAATTGATTGATTTGTAGGGTTTAACGTCCCAAAGCCACCATATTGTTACATGACATCGGCAACGAAAGAGCATCATAGACGACGAAGACGATGAAAGCGACCGTGCTCGTGCTGTTGTTGCTGCTGTTCTTCCATCTTGGCTGCAGCTGCCACTGACTCTCCTTGTATATTTTGTAAATATATTTATTTCATTCATTCTCTCACCCCCGTGACAGTTGGCGGAGGTGCGGGGTACAACACGATTTAACGAATCTCCGCAGTGGCCGACGCTTGGACTTTTCCACCATGGCAAACCAGGGACCGGCTCCCGCCGAGGCGACTACAACAACAACTGTTGTCCTTCCGCAGCTAAAAGATCCTGACACGTTCTGTGGCACGGATGATGTCGACATCGAAGAATGGTTGCCGTTGTACTAACGTAAAAGTAAGAATTACCGCTGGGATGAAACTCTTATGTTAGCCAGTATCCTGTTCTACTTGAAAGGAACAGCAAAAGTGTGGTTCGAGAACCGCGAAGATGAAATTGGAAGCTGGGATGCGTGCAAAGAAAAGATGCGCGCCCTTTTCGGCAAATCTGTGGGCAGAAAGGCAGCGGCCAAGAAGGAGTTGGCATCTCGTGCGCAAACGTCATCAGAGTCCTACGTGACTTACATACAGGACGTGCTTGCCCTTTGCCGAAAAGCGGACAACGGTATGGAAGAAACCGAAAAAGTAGCTCACATATTGAAAGGCATTGCAGATGATGCATTCAACCTTCTCATATACAAGGACTGCAACACGGTCGATGTCATCATCAAGGAGTGCCAGCATTTTGAGGCCGCAAAAAGTCGACGTATCGCCCATAATTTCACTCGACTACCAAGCACAGCTGCAACCTGGTCGTGCGAAGACAGGCCTGTGCTACAGACGCCGTTAACTGCAGAGCACGTGACCAAGATCATCAGACGTGAACTTGAAGCTCTGTCTCCTGCGTCCACGTGCTCCTATGCCTGTGACTCTAGCCCTCAGATGGTGCCACTGGTACATGTCATTGTGCGACAAGAGCTTTCCAATGCTGGACTGGCCTCCGAGTGCACTACAGCTCCCTCACAGCTGATCAACCGTCGTCGACCCCCTGTTTCGTATGCCCAAAGCCAAAACCTTCCAGCGCACCCTCACAATCCATCCGAGTGGAGGACTGTTGACGATCGCCCAATTTGTTTCAACTGCCACCGTATCGGACACGTGGCCCGCCATTGTAACACTCGTTGGTATTGGCATCAGGCATCCTATGGGCACCCCCATCGGCCAGAGAGGGATCATGGCTTTCAAACTTACCGGGAGTCACCTCAGGCCACCAGTGAAGACGTTCCTTCTATGCCGCCATTTCGTTGTCGCTCTCCATCTCAGCATGCTAACCAGTCCCGTTCACTGCTCTCCCGTCGCCCGTCGTCTCGCTCGGCCCAATTTCGCCGACCAACGTCGCTGACTGACCACATGCCGCGGGAAAACTAGATGATGCAGCTCCCGGAGGTGATACTGCATCGACCACTTGCCCGCCAAATCCTCTGACCATGCTGCCGGTTCGACGCAACCTTATTGCCGTTGAAGTAGATGACAGACCCATTGTTGCACTTGTGGACACAGAGGCTCACATATCAGTGATGAATTCAGAACTTCGTTGCCGCCTTAGGAAAGTTTTAATGCCACCCACAGTGCCACTCATCCAGGTCGCCGACGGCGGCACGTTTCCCGTGCTTGGAATGTGCTTCGCGCGTATAAGTGTGGCTGATCGCTCCATGACAGTGCTGTTTGCTGTGCTCGAGAAATGTTCCCACGAACTTATCCTCGGCATGGACTTTTCATCCACCCACTCTGCCCTTAATGATTGTGGAACCGGCATGCTTCAACTTGATTTACCGTGTTACCATGACGACCCAACACCAGCTCAACCCCGTCTGTGTTCTGCAGATCATGTTCGCCTAGCACCTCGAACCGTTACTTATGTGAACTTGAGATCTGTTCCTCCTGTTCCCGATAGTGACTGCATGTTGACCCTAATTGCTGACGTTCTGCTGGCCAAAAATGTTGCCGTGCCTCACACACTTTTGACAGTCACGGGAAATACAGCATCTCTTTCGATTCTAAACTTCAGCTGGTGTGCTCAAGTTATCCCAGATGGTACGACTTTGGCAAAAGTTTTTTCTATAGATGCTGCCATTTCGGCGTTAGTTGCCGAATCTTCTTCGTCCTCTGCTCCGTTTTCATCCTCGAAGAGCGCAGCGGATGCCACCATCGACAAGATGATCGCTCCGGACCTTCTTCCAGCACAGACGGCTGACATCCGGCACCTGCTGAAATCCTACCACAACATCTTTGATTTTGATGACCGCCCTTTGGGTCAGACATCCTCTGTAACTCATAGGATTAACACTGGAGACGCCAGCCCCATCCGACGACGTCCTTATCGCGTGTCTAATGCTGAGCGACAAGTTATCCAGCACGATGTTGAAGAAATGCTCACAAAAGACGTCATCGAACCTTCCTTTAGTCCATGGGCATCGCCGGTCGTGCTAGTCAAGAAGAAGGATGGCAGCTGGCGCTTCTTTGTAGACTACCGTCACTTAAAAAAAGTAACGCGTAAGGACGTGTATCCACTGCCACGGATTGACGATGCTCTCGACTGCTTACATGGGTCTGCCTACTTTTCATCTATCGACTTGCAACCAGGACACTGGCAGATTTCTGTTGATCATCGAGACCGTGAGAAAACCGCATTCATCACACCGGATGGACTTTTCCAGTTCAAGGTTAAGCCATTCGGATTGTGTAATGTGCCAGCTACATTTGAAAGGATGATGTACTCTCTCCTGCGTGGATACAAATGGACCACGTGCCTGTGCTATCTCGATGACGTCATCGTAATTTCACCTACATTCGAAAGCCACCTTAGCCGCCTGACGGCTGTTCTTAAGGTTTTCTAGAAAGCAGGACTTCAGCTCAACTCTTCCAAATGTCGCTTTGGCCATAGGGAAATCACTGTGCTGGGCCACCTTGTCAGTGCTCGAGGCGTGCAACCTGATCCTGACAAAATTCGAGTTGTCAAAGATTTTCCCATACCACGTTCCGCAAAAGACGTACGGAGTTTTATCGGCCTTTGTTCTTACTTTCGACGTTTCGTGAAGAATTTTGCTGACATTGCCCGACCACTTATGGAGCTACTGAAGAAGGACATGCCTTTTTATATGGGTACTGACCAAGCAACTGCCTTCAGCACCCTTACAACATTACTTACTTCCCCACCCATCTTGGCCCATTTCGACCCGTCAGCCCATACTGATGTTCGTACCGATGCAAGTGGACATGGAATTTTAGCTGTTCTCGCCCAGCGGCAACGAGGACAGGATCGCGTCATTGCTTATGCCAGTCGCCTCCTTTCTCCTTCGGAGAGCAAGTTTTCCATTACAGAGCGTGAGTGCCTCGCACTAGTCTGGGCAGTCGGAAAATTTCGACCGTACTTGTTTCGCCGCAGCTTTTCGGTAATTACAGATCACCATGCTTTGTGATGGCTGTCGTCCCTTAAATATCCTACCGGACGACTTGAAACTACAAGAATACAGCTTCGACGTGGAATACAAATCTTGCCTAATGCACCAGGATGCCGACTGTCTATCCCGTCACCCCGTGGACCCACCTGATCTTTGAGCACATGATTCTGACCCTTGTGTCTTCACCATGTCGGCTTTCACCGACATACGCAAGGAACAGCTCAGCAATGTCCATTTGCGGTCTATCATGCAGAGTCTATGCTTGCCCCCCGTAGACCCGTCGCAACAATTGTTCGTTCTACACGATGGCATTCTTTACTGACGCAACACCACCGCCAAAGAATCAGAGCTACTACTCGTCGTTCCTGCGACACTCCGTTCCGCTGTACTTGAACAGCTTCACGACGCCCCAACCGCGGGATATCTCGGGGTCACGCGCACGTACGATCGCGTGCGGCGTAGATTCTTCCGGCCAGGCCTTTACCGTTCTGTGCGCCGATACGTTGCTGCAAGTGAGTCCTGCCAACGCTCCAAACATTCCACCTTGCCACCAGCTGGTCCGCTCCAACCAATAGACATACCCACCGTCCCCTTCTACCGCGTCGGTCTTGATCTCGTTGGACCGTTTCCTACTTCTCTCACTGGAAACAAGTGGATAGCCGTAGCCACTGATTACGCCACAAGATACGCTATCACACGAGCGCTACTGACAAGCTGTGCCACTGACGTCGTGGACTTCTTGCTTCATGACGTTTTTCTTCACCATGGCGCTCCTCGACAGCTGCTGACTGATCGTGGTCGCTCATTTCTTTCAAAAGTAGTAAGTGACATCCTTCGCTCGTGTTCGACGCGTCACAAGCTCACTACGGCCTATCACCCACAAACAAATGGTCTTACTTAGCGCCTAAATCGAACATTGACAACGATGCTCTCCATGTACGTTTCCAAAGATCACTTTGATCGGGATAGCACTTTGCCTTATCTGACATTCGCGTACCATTCGTCACGCCACGACACCGCTGACTTCTCCCCCCTCTATTTATTGTTCGGCCGCCATCCAGCGTTACCCTTCGAGACTTTTCTCCCATCAACTACGCAAACGGTTACAGAGTACGCCCGGAATGCCACTGCTCGGGCTCAAGTGGCCCGCCAAATCGCACGGGAACGTCTTCTTGGCTCGCAGCGCTCTCAGAAAGCCCGCTACGATAGCCATCATAGAGTAGTTTCCCCGCAGGGGCGGCTGCGCAAGTAGGCGTTTGGTGTGTAGCGACACCACGGACCCGAGCTAACAGGGGAGTTTCTACTCCCTCCCACGCCTAGCCGTGCGTGGCTTTGCCGTGTCCGGGGAAAAGGGGATCCTGGAGGTTAAGCCGACGCTGGGTGATTGGACCTTTAAGGCCCCCCGGCAGAGGCAACACACCTCTTTGGCCCCGGCTTCACGTAGACTGCACCCCTGGGCAGACCCACCCAGGGGAAATCGGCAGTCGCCTTTTCCTATCTCTCTCTCCCTACATCTTCGTCTTTATCTCTTACTATTTATCTGTCCTGTCTTCTACTCTCTTCTGTTTACTTCCAAACCTCCTGGCGGCTAGGGTTAACCCTGTGCAAATAGCCTACCTTGGTCTAGGTGCATTGGGCTATAGTAGCGTTGTACTGCTGACGTCTGCAGGCTTTAGTATCCGCAAACTTGTAGCGTCCCCTCTTTGGGCTCCGTGGTGGGTGGCCGCCAACGCTTCTGAAGAAAATTAAACTGGCATGCATAGAGCATTTTCCTTATGAAGTGAGCATACCGCCTTAAAGCGCGTACGCACCGAAGGCTTAGGCTTTTTTAACCGATCAAGTGAAAACTTCCCCCATTTTCATGTTATACATAGTGAGATAACCAGCAAGCAAGCCAGAACTGTATCCCCCTTTGTAGTAGCCAGATGTCTGACAGAAACTATTGGGGCCGGGTACAAAGTTACCAAAATGGCTAGCGGAGACCTCCTCCTTGAAGTTCGAGAAAAAGAACAGTTTGAAAAGCTACAGAACCTTTCAACTTTTGGTGACACTCTCATCACTGTAACGCCACACACATCTATGAACACAACCCGTGGAGTAGTATGTGATGCTGATTTGCTCGGCTTGACTGATGAGGAACTTCTAGAGGGGTGGAAGAGTCAGAATGTGACCAATGTACAAAGGATCATCATTAGAAGAGACAACAAGGTAACACCAACTAAACACCTAATACTCACATTCGCTTCCAGTAATCTGCCAGAAAGTATTCAAACAGGGTGCACGAAGACGTCGATCAGACCATACATACCTAACCCACGTCGTTGTTTTAAATGCCAGAAGTATGAACACGGCTCACAAAGCTGTCATGGTCACCAAACTTGTGCACAATGTGGAGTGTCAGGCCACAATTCTGACAATTGCGAAGAGCCATCACACTGTGTGAACGGTGGCGGAAATCATGCCGCATACTCACGGTCTTGCTCATTTTGGAAAAAAGGAAAAGAAATCATCACTCCTAAAGGCAAAGAATATATCACATTCAAGGAAGCAAGACGAAGAGTGTCGCCATTTTATGGCGCTACATATGCTGATGCGGCGCGTCAGGGGGCAACGCCGCACCAGCCCTCGCCACTCCTTCGGCCAGCGCAGAGCGAGCCGACGGCTGTGGCGCCTGCCCCCAAGGCGGCAGTAGTTCAGTCTACTCCGCCTCCTAGCGAATTGAGGCCGGAGACTCCAGGGTCCTCTGGTCTCAAGGCCTCACCTCACCAGGCGAGGCCTAAAATTCGAACCACCAGCTCGCATGTGCGGGCACCCAGTGCCTCTGAAGAGGCAATGGACACAACGGTACCTTTGGTACCAAAACTGCGGCGCGGCTCCTTGGAGCGCCCCAAGAAAAATAAAAAACCGATAACGGGGCCGGACGATCGTCCTGCCACCTGAATTAACGAGCTAACTCTAACACAGGATACTCTTTGTACACACAGCAGCATATCTCTTGTTTAAATATGCAGACAGAAATATTACAGTGGAACATCCGAGGCCTTCTTCGAAACCTCGATGACTTACAAGAACTCCTCCATGAACACAATCCAAGAGTGCTGTGTGTACAAGAGACACACTTAAAACGAACTAACACAAACTTTTTACGAAACTATATAATCTTCCGAAAGGATAGAGATGATGCCATGCTACCATCCGGTGGTGTAGCGGTTATAGTAAGTCAAGGTATAGCATGTACACAATTACCCCTTCAAACTTCCCTCTAGGCGGTGGCTGTACGAGCAGTTATTCTAAACAAACTTGTCACTGTCTGCTCTTTCTACATACCTCCGCACCACCGTCTTGAAAAACTTCAACTCCAGTCTTTAATAGACGAACTACCTGAACCTTATCTGGTCCTTGGGGACCTGAACGCACATAATGGCCTGTGGGGTGACTCTCGCTGTGATGCACGAGGTCGTCTCACTGAACAATTCCTCATTTCATCCGGTGCTTGTCTGTTGAATAGGAAAGAGGCAACATACTATAACCTTACCAACAAAACTTACTCTTCCATAGACCTCAGTATCGCATCTCCTTCACCTGTACCATTACTTCAGTGAAAAGTCATAAATAAACCATACGGAAGTGACCATTTTCCTTTAGTTTTGAGTACACCAATAATATATGAATGTCCTGCACATGTTCCAAAATGGCTGGTAAACAAAGCCGACTAGGAAAAATTTCAAAAGCCTATTTAAATTGGACTGACATATGTGGATTAGGCATAGATGAAGCTGTGCAGTACTTCACGGCCTTTCTTACTGACGCAGCAGCCAAGTGCATTCCACAAACATCTGGACTGCCCGGCAAACGACACGTCCCGTGGTGGAACACTGAATGTCAGAATGCGTGAAAGGAACAGAACAGGGCATGGAGGTTGCTGCGGAAGTCGCCGACAGCGGAAAACCTTGAGAGCTTTAAGAAAATAAAATCTCGAGGCAAGAGAACGCGTCGGCAGGCCAGAAGAGAAAGTTGGCACACGTTTTTATCAGGGATAAATTCATATACACAAGAGGCCAAAGCCTGGAACATGGTCGGTAGGATAGCAGGAAAACAAGTACACACAGTTCAACTCGTAAGCACTCAGGGTGATACCATGGAAGATCAGGCAAACTTCCTCGGTGCACACTTTGAACGGGTATCCAGCTCGTCTCACTATACTGACACTTTCCAAAAACACAGAACAAGAATAGAAAAGCAGAAACTCGAACACATATACACTAGATACGAGGCATATGACCAAGCTTTCAGTCTAGCTGAGCTCCGAACATCTCTAAACTCCTGCAGTACTTCTGCCCCAGGTTCTGACCGGGTGGTGTAAGAAAGGTTAAAAAACCTACCAGCAAAAACACGAAAAATCTTACTTTGTTTGTACAATGCTATCTGGTTTTCTGGCACTATCCCTACCTCCTGGAAAGAGGCTATTATTATTTCCATTTTGAAAGAAGGCAAGGACCCTTCTTTAGCTTCAAGATATAGGCCTATTGCACTTACTAGCTGCTTGTGCAAAGTCTTCGAAAAAATGATAAACTGCCGACTTGTACATATCCTTGAAACAAACAATTTGCTCGACCCATTTCAGTGCGGGTTTCGAGAAAGTAGATCCACGACAGACCACCTGGTTCGTATCGAGGCACAGATCAGAGACACCTTCGTCCATAAACAATATTTTCTCTCTGTGTTCCTCAATATCGAAAAGGCTTATGATACAACATGGCGTTTTGGAATTTCTAAGAGACCTGTCCCACCTTAGAGTGCGCGGAAGAATGTTTCACATAATCGAAAGTTACCTGTCAAACCGGACATTCCGTGTCCGTGTGGGCAGTGTTCTCTCACAAACATTTGTCCAGGAAACAGGCGTGACACAAGGGGGTGTACTTAGTTGCATACTTTCTATTATTAAAATGAATTCCTTGCACTTGTCCATCCCCCGCAATATGTTCTATGGTACATATGTCGACGACGTTCAGCTTGGCTTCAAGTCATGCAACTTGGCAATGTGTGAGCGGCAGGTTCAGCTGGGTTTAAACAAGGTCTCCAAATGGGCAGAAGAAAACGGATTTCGACCTAACCCACAAAAAAGCACGTGTGTCTTGTTCTCTCGAAAGAGAGGCATGCACTCCGAACCTGACATTCGTTTGAATGAGCAACGTCTGTCTGCCAAAGCCGAGCATAAATTCTTAGGCTTAATCTTGGACAAGAAGTTGACCTTCGTACCGCACATCAAATATTTAAAAACAAAAGGTTTAAAAGCCATGAATGTTATAAAAGTGCTGTCACGTACTACTTGGAGTAGCGATAGGCAATGCCTCATGAATCTGTATCGAAGCCTCATTCGCACCCGCCTAGATTATGGGGCTGTTGTTTATCAGTCTGCAACTCAAAGTGCTTTGAAGATGCTGGACCCCGTGCACCATTTGGGCATCCGCCTTTCTACGGGTGCTTTTCGCACCAGCCCCGTAGAAAGCCTTTATGTTGAGTCAAATGAGTTGTCGCTTCATCTGCAGAGAACACACATGTTCTTTGTTTATTTCCTTAAGGTCAAAGCAGATAAGAAGCACCCCTCATACTCTACTATTAATGATTTGTTGAGCTCAATTCTGTTTGAAAACAGGCCTTCAATGAGGCAGCCCTTCTCAGTTCGCCTGAAAAGTCTAGCTGAGGAAACTGGAGCCTCACTTGAACACAGTTTAATGGCTCCTGTAGCATATCCGCCACCGTGGCAATGGCAGACTATAGACTGCGATGTGTCCTTTCTAGAAGTTACAAAACATGCGCCTATTGCCCATATCCGAACATACTTCCTGGAACTTCAACGCAAATACACACGTCCTGAGTTCTTTACAGATGCCTCCAAGTCCAACTCCTCTGTGTCCTACGGTGCTGTCGGCCCATCCTTTTCGGATGATGGCCCTCTACATCCAGGCACAAGTATCTTCACAGCGGAAGCTTCCGCGATACTTGTGGCAGCTAAACACATCAAAAAGTTACAAATACAAAAAGCAGTAATTTATACAGACTCCCTCAGTGTGGTAACGGCTCTGCACAGTCTTAAAAAACAAAAAAAAAACCCGGTCCTCGTCTTGCTTTACTCCATTTTATGCACACTTTACACACTCAACCAACATGTTGTAGTGTGCTGGGTGCCAGGGCAACGAGAGATTCAAGGCAACGTGAGTGCGGATCAGCTCGCTGCATCCGTCCACAAAAGCACTGCCCCTACACTCATATCAATCCCGGCTTTTGATCTTAAGCCGTCTCTTAAACGAAACCTCAGAGTATACTGGCAGAGCAAGTGGCATACACAAAACAAACTACACATTATCAAGCCACACCTTGGTCCTTGGCTGCCAGTATCAAAATCGCGTCATACAGAGGTAATACTAACGAGACTCAGGATAGGACACACATACACGACACACACATATCTTTTGTCCGGTTGCGATCCACCATTGTGTGACAGATGTGGTGAAGCATTAACAGTCCTTCACATGTTAATTCAGTGCAAATACTTAGAATCTCTAAGAAAACAGCATTTTCCGTTACCCTACCGACAACATATACCTTTACACCCTGCAATGTTCGTTGGTAGGGAACCGCTTTTTAGTTATAAATCATTGTTAGCGTTTTTAAAAGAAATTCATAATTTTCATATCATATACCCGGTCATTCCGGAGCACGACGTCTGCAGAGAGGTTTTTGCTGTGGTGGCTACACAACAAAGCACTTGCCTCACGGCCCTTGGATGCAAGGGTACGAACGTGTGAGGCACTTGTGCTAATGCCATACATATGTCCACCATCGTTTTTATTATCACCAACTTTTGTCATCTATTCGCACCACACACACATTTCATGGCATGGTCATGAGTTTATTACTTGTATATTTTTACCCGCCTTACCGCGAGGAATTTCATGGCCCTTATACAGCCGCTAATCACAATCATTGTCCACATTCCTTATCCCATGAACTGGCGCTCTGTGGCCATCAAATGGCCCTTGCGCCAAAAAACACCGTATATCAACATCATCATCATCATCATCATCATCATCATCATCATCATCATCATCATCACAGAGTAGTTTCCTACTCTCCAGGTTCATTGGTTCTCTTCTGGACACCATGCCGCCACGTTGGCCTCTCTTCGAAGCCCCTGTCTCGCTACTCGGCGTCTTACAAGGTTTTACGCCGGCTTACCGATGTCAGATATGAGATTGCTCCGTTGGACAGTCAGACGTCGTCGTCCGCACCCGCTACTGACGTCGCCCACGTGACCTGCGTCAAACCTTACATATCCGCATATGATCCTACTCTCCTTTAGGCGCCGAGACGGCGCTGCCGGCAGTGGGGGGTTATATGTTACATGACATCGGCAACGCAAGAGCATCATAGACGACGAAGACGATGAAAGCGACCGTGCTCGTGTTGTTGTTGCTGCTGTCCTTCCATCTTGGCTGCAGCTGCCTCTGACTCTCCCTGTATATTTTGTAAATATATTTATTAAATTCATTCTCTCACCCCCGTGACAATTTGAATATGAGAGACGCCGTAGTAGAATGCTCCGGAAATTTCGACCACGTGGGGTTCTTTAACGTGCACCCAAATGTGAGCACATGGGCCTACAACATTTACGCCTCCATCGGAAATGCAGCCGCCGCAGCCAGGATTTGATCCCGCGACCTGCGGGTCAGCAGCCGAGTACCTTAGCCACTAGACCACCGCGGTGGGGCGACACATTCAAGGTAAGCCGCATGTTCGAACAAAACTAAAAGAACTGTGTTAAAGGTTAGGTCGCGCGAAAAATAAAGTGCATCACGCGCGCGTAACGTAACTTCTTTCGCCTGTGCCATCCCATCCTTTATCCCTGTTTAGCTTCAAGCACGCTCCACAGGACTAGAGAAGAAAGAAAGCAGTCACTGCGTGCGACAAATCTCTAACGTTGAATCCCTATGGTGGTGTCGGAGGAAGATTTTCTACACTTTTTGGAGCAAGTTTGTTCCAATCGCTAAGTGAAGGCAGGAGGAGTGAATTCAGAGCAGGAGTCGCTCCGTGGAGCATGTAGAGTTGCTCCGTGAAGCGGAAGTCGGCGGGACTTACTTCCTTCAACACGTTTGCCGGCTCGCGGGTGCGGCTGGTGTCGCGTGTTTTGACAGCAATGACGGACAACATGGGTGAGTGGGCATTCGTTCCGCGGCTCAACAGCAACAGCTTCGTGTTAAAAAAAAACAAAAAGACGTCAAGTTCCTGCGCCAATGATTCATCGTATATAACAATGACAGTGACTTTGAAACTGTCGCGGGCGAGCGGGAATCGGACAGCAAAATGAACAAAATAGAATAACTACGCACAAATTATTCTGGGCCACTCAAGAACTTCGAAATGCTCGCGTGCCTGCTCCGGTAGCGTTGTTTGGGTTCCAACCGCGGATTTCGAAGCTTTCTTTTACGCCACAGTTGAGTGATCGCTCACTTAGGCCATTACCGGGGGTTATCGTGAAAACGATAGCACATACAGAAGCGTCCTGCCTGCTGCTGCTATAATCTTCGCTGGCATCGCACACCTTAGTAAACCCTTGTAACAAAAATATTAATGCCGATTGTTTCTTGGCAGGGTGGTATTGGCTTGGAATGCGACCGATGGCGGCGCTGCGAACCGCACTTCTATGACGTAAGTTCGAGAATTCGCGCACTTTCGAGGCGCAGCTTCGTATTAGTATTTTGTACTAGAATATGGGGCAGAGTGTTCAGGGAGAAGCCATGGATACCACAGTTGACATCGACAGTCGCGAGATGTCGCCATCTATCATGGTCTCGCACATCATGCATTGCCCTTTATGCACTTCTGTGCTTTGATATTAGTAATAGCAAAGATTTAATGTCCGGAAAGCACTGTATGATTATGAGAGACGCCGTAGCGGAGGGCTCCGGTAACTCGACCACCTGGGCTGCTTTAACGTGCTTCTAAATCTAGGTACACGCACCTCAGTATTTGCGCCTCCGCAAAAAATGCAGCCGCCGCGGCTGGCATTCGATCCCGCGTCATGCGCTTAGATACTTCGTGCTTATAATATTATATGTTTAATTGCTGAAAAGTCCGCGTAAAAAATTCTGGATGGGTGTGTTCGTACTGCATTCAAAACTAAACGGAATGCCATAAAGATGCAACGCGTGGTCCGAATGAAAACCCCACAGGGGCGCCTGCGCAAGTAGGCGTTTAGTGTGTAGCGACACCATGGACCCGAACTAACGGGGGGAGGGGTTTCGGCTCCCTCCCACGCTTAGCCGTGCGTCGCTGAGCGGTGTCCGGGGAAAAGGGGATCCTGGGGGTTGAGCCGACGCTGGGTGATTGGACCTTTAAGGTCCCCCTGCAGAGGCGACACACCCCTTTGGCCCCGGCTTCACGTAGAAGGACCTGGGCTGACCCAGGGCCTTCTACGTGGGGGTCCACCCTGGGGGTCAGCCCTTTGGCTGATCCACCCAGGGGAAATCGGCAGTCGCCTATTCCTATCTCTCTCTCCCTACATCTTCGTCTTTATCTCTCACTATTTATCTGTAATATCTTCTACTCTCTTCTGTTTACTTCCAAACTTCCTGGCGGCTAGGATTAACCCTGTGCGAATAGCCTACCTTGGTCTAGGCGCATTGGGCTATAGTAGCGTTGTACGGCTGGCGTCTGCAGGTTTTAGCATCCGTAAACATGTAGCGTCCCCTAGTTGGGCTCCGTGGTGGGTGGCCGCCAACGCTTCTGAAGAAAATTAAACTGGCATGCATAGAGCGTTTCCCTTATGAAGTGATCGTACCGCCTTAAAGCGCGTACGCACCGAAGACTTGGGCTTTTTCAACCGATCAAATGAAAACTTTCCCCATTTTTATGTTATACATAGTGAGATAAGTGGCAAGCAAGCCAGAATTGTATCCCCCTTTGTAGTAGCCAGATGTCTGACAGAAACTCTTGGGGCCGGGTACAAAGTTACCAAAATGGCTAGCGGAGACCTCCTCCTTGAAGTTCGAGAAAAAGAACAGTTTGAAAAGCTACAGAACCTTTCAACTTTTGGTGACACTCCCATCACTGTAACGCCACACAGACCTATGAACACAACCCGTGGAGTAGTATCTGATGCTGATTTGCTCGGCTTGACTGAAGAGGAACTTCTGGAGGGGTGGAAGAGTCAGAATGTGACCAATGTACAAAGGATCATCATTAGAAGGGACAACAAGGTAACACCAACGAAACACCTAATACTCACATTCGCTTCCAGTAATCTGCCAGAAAGTATTCAAACAGGGTACACGAAGACGTCGATCAGACCATACATACATAACCCACGTCGTAGTTTTAAATGCTAAAGGTATGGCCACGGCTCACAAAGCTGTCGTAGTCACCAAAAATGTGCACAATGTAGAGTGTCAGGCCGCAATTCTGACAATTGCGAACAACCATCACACTGTGTGAACTGTGGTGGAAATCATGCCGCATACTCGCGGTCTTGCTCATTTTGGAAAAAAGAAAAAGAAATTATCACATTGAAAATTAAAGGAAATATCACATTCAAAGAAGGAAGACGAAGAGTGTCGTCATTTTACGGCGCTACATATGCTGATGCGGCGCGTCAGGGGGCAACGCCGTACCAGCCCTCGCCACTACTTCGGCCAGCGCAGAGCGAGCCGTCGTCTGTGGCGACTGCCCCCAAGGCGGCAGTAGTTCAGTCTACTCCGCCTCCTAGCGAATTGAGGCCGGAGACTCCAGGGTCCTCTGGTCTTAAGGTCTCACCTCACCAGGCGAGGCCTAAAATCCGAAGCACCAGCTCGCATGTGCGGGCACCCAGCGCTTCTGAGGAGGCAAAGGATACAACGGTACCCTTGGTACTGAAAGAACGGCGCGGCTCCTTTGAGCGCGCCAAGAAAAATAAAAAAAACCCATAACGTGGCTGGACGACCGTCCTGCCACCTGAATGAAGAAGCTCACTCCAACACAGGATACTCTCTGTAAACACAGCAGCATCTCTCTCTTTTTTTAAATATGCAGACAGAAATATTACAGTACAACATCCGAGGCCTTCTTCGAAACCTCGATGACTTACAAGAACTCCTCCATGAACACATTCGTAGAGTGCTGTGTGTACAAGAGACACACTTAAAACGAACAAACACACACTTTTTACGTAACTACGTAATCTTCCGAAAGGATAGAGATGATGCCATGCCCCCATCCGGTGGTGTAGCGGTTATAGTTAGTCAAGGTATAGCATGTACACAATTACCCCTTCAGACTTCCCTCGAGGCGGTGGCTGTCCGAGCAGTTATTCCAACCAAACTCGTCACCGTCTCCTCTTTGTACATACCTCCGCACCATCGTCTTAAAAAACTTCAATTCCATTCTTTAATAGACGAACAACCTGAACCTTATCTAGCCCTTGGGGACCTGAACGCACATAATGGTCTGTGGGGTGACTCTCGCTTTGATGCACGAGGTCATCTCACTGAAGGCTGCCTCATTTCACCAGGTGCTTGTCTGTTGAATAGAAAAAAAAAACAACATACCATAACCTTGCCAACAAAACTTACTCTTCCATAGACCTCAGTATCGCATCTCCTTCACTTGTACCATTACTTCAGTGGAAAGTCATAAATAATTCATACGGAAGGGACCATTTTCCTTTAGTTTTTAGTACACCAATATTATATGAATGCCCTCCACATGTTTCCAAATGGCTGGTAAACAAAGCCGACTGAGAACAAATTCAAAAGATTACTCACTTAAGTTGGACTGACGTATGCGGATTAGGCATAGATGAAGCTGTGCAGTACTTCACGGCTTTTCTTACTGACGCAGCAGCCAAGTGCATCCCACAAACATCTGGACTACCCAGCAAACGACACGTCCCATGGTGGAACACTGAGTGTCGTAATGCGCGGAAGGAACAGAACAGGGCATGGAGGTTGCTGCGGAACTCGCTGACAGCGGAAAATCTTGAGAGCTTCAAGAAAATAAAATCTCAAGGCAGGAGAACGCGTCGGCAGGCCAGAAGAGAAAGCTGGCACAAGTTTTTATCAGGGATAAATTCATATACACAAGAGGCTAAATTCTAGAACATGGTTCGTAGGGTAGCAGGAAGACAAGTACACTCCCTCCCACTTGTAAACACACAAGGTGACAGCCTGGAAGGTCAGGCGAACTTCCTCGGTCCACTTTACGAGCAAGTGTCTAGGTCGTCACGCTATACTAAAGCTTTCCAAATATATAAAGCAAGGACAGAAAAGCAGAAACTAGAATACAAGTGCACAAGTCACGAGGCATACAACCAACCTTTCAACTTAGCTGAGCTACAAACATCACTAAACTCTTGCAGTAATTCTGACTCAGGCTACGACCGTGTAACGTATGAAATGTTGAAATACCTGCCGCTCAAAACGCGAAAAACTTTACTCTCCCTGTAAAATGCTATCTGGCTTTCTGCCACCATCCCCGCTTCCTGGAAAGAGGCTATTGTTATTCATATTTTGAAACAGGGCAAGGAGCCTTCCTTAGTTTCAAGTTATAGGACCATTGCACTAACCAGCTGCCTTTGTAAACTTTTTGAAAAAATGATACACCGCCGACTTTTAAACTTCCTTGAAACACACAATCTGCTCGACCAATTCCAGTGTGGGTTTCAAGAGGGTAGATCCATCACCAACCATCTGGTGCGTATCGAGGCACATATCCGAGACGCTTTCGTCCACAAACAATACTTCCTCTCATTGTTTCTCGATATAGAGAAGGCTTACGACACAACATGGCGTTTTGGCATATTAAGAGACTTGTCTTACCTGGGTGTGTGCGGTAGAATGCTTTCCATAATCAAGAATTACTTGTCCAATCGGAAATGCTGTGTCCATGGGGGCAGTATTCTCTCCCAAACATTTGTGCAAGAAACAGGAGTACCGCAAGGTGGTGTACTTAGTTGTACACTTTTTATAATCAAAATGAATTCCTTGCACCTGTCCATCCCCCGCAACACATTCTATTTCACATATGGTGATGACGTCCAGCTTGGCTTTAAGTCATGCAACCTAGCAATGTCTGAGCGGCAGGTTTAGTTAGGTTTAAACAAGGTCTCCAAATGGGCAGAAGAAAACGGATTCCGGCTGAACCCAGAAAAACGCACGTGTGTCTTGTTCTCCCGAAAGAGAGGCGTGCACTCAGAACCCGACATTGAACTGAACGGTCAACGTCTGTCTGTCAATGCGGAGCATGAATTCTTAGGCTTAATCTTGGACAACAAGTTGACCTTCGTACCACACATCAAGTATTTAAAAACAAAATGTTTAAAAGCCACGAATGTTATAAAAGTGTTGTCACGTACTACGTGGGGTAGTGATAGGCAAAGTCTCATGAACCTGTATAGAAGCCTCATTCGCACCCGCCTAGATTATGGGGCCGTTGTGTATCAGTCTGCGACTCAAAGTGCCTGGATCCCGTGCACCATTTGGGGATCCGCCTTTCTAAGGGTGCTTTTCGCACCAGCCCTGTAGAAAGCCTTGAGATTGAGTCAAACGAATGGTCGCTTCATCTACAAAGACTTTACATGTCCTTTGTATATTTTCTTAAAGTGAAAGCAGACAAGAAGCACCCCTCATAATCTACTATTAGTGATTTGTCGAGCTCCATTTTGTTTCAAAAGAGGCGTTCGATGAGACAGCCCTTCTCAATTCGCCTGAAGGGTCTAGCTGAGGAAACTGGAGTGTCACTTGAACACAGTTTAATGGCCCCTGTAGTATGACCCGCCGCCGTGGCAGTGGCAGACTATAGACTGCGATGTGTCTTTTCTAGAAGTTACAAAACATGCGCCTATTGCCCATATCCGAACATACTTCCTGGAACTTGAACACAAATACACACGTCCTGAGTTCTTTACAGATGCCTCCAAGTCTAACTCCTCTGTGTCCTACGCTGGTGTCGGCCCATCCTTTTCGGATGCTGGCCCTCTACATCCAGTCACAAGTATCTGCACAGCGGAAGCTTATGCGATACTTGTGGCGGCTAAACACTTCAAGCAATTACAAATACAAAAAACAGTAATTTATACGGACTCTTTCAGTGTGGTAACGGCTCTGCACACTCTTAAAAAACAAAAAAAAACCGAGTCCTTGTCTCACTTTACTCCATTTTATGCACACTCTACACGCTCGAAGAACATGTTGTAGTGTGCTGGGTGCCAGGGCACCGTGAGATCCAAGGCAACCTGATGGCGGATCAGCTTGCTGCATCCGTCCACGAAAGCACTGCCACCACACCCATATCAATCCCGGCCCCCGATCTTAAGCCGTCTCTCAAACGAAAGCTCAGGGACTACTGTCAGAGCATGTGGGATAGACACACACAAAACAAAGTACACATTATTAAGCCACACCTTGGCCATTGGCCACCGGTATCAAAATCACGTCATGCAGAGGGAATACTAATGAGGCTTAGGATAGGACATACATACACGACACACTCATATCTTTTGCCCGGTGGCGATCCACCATTGTGTGACAGATTTGGTGAAGTACTAACAGTACTTCACATTTTAATTCAGTGCAAACAGTTGGAAATTCTAAGAAAACAACACTTTTCATTACCCTACCGACAACGTATACCTTTACACCCTGCAATGTTTCTCGGTAGGGAACCACTTTTTAGTCATAAATCATTGTTAGCCTTTTTAAAAGAAATCCGTAGTTTTCATATCATATACCCGGGCATTCCGTAGCACGACCTCTTCCGAGAGGTTTTCGCTGTGGTGGCTACACAACAAAGCAGTTGCCTCACGACCCTTGGACGCAAGGGTATAAACGAGTGAGGCACTTGTGCTAATGCCATACATGTCCACCATCGTTTTTTTTAATTATCACCAACTTTTGCCATCTATTCACACCACACACAGCTTTCACGGCATGGTCATGATTTTATTACTTGTATGTTTTTACCCACCTTACCGCAAGGAATTTTTCGGCCCTTTTACAGCCGCTTATCACAATCGTTGTCCACATCTTAATAAGATGAACTGGCGCTCTTTGGCCGTGAAATGGTTCTTGCGGCACAAAATATCAAACATCATCAACATCATCATGGTCTAAATGAAAAAGCAGGTACAAACATACAACGGCAAAGCAGTCATTCTTTGGGAAACAAACTGCCTACAGTTTTTAAAGCTTGGTTGGTGAACGAATAAAAAAATAATAAGATCGAGGTATGAAAGGAGCATCTACAAACCCGGAAGTTTTTTTTTATATTACTGCTATACCGAGTGGTGGTTTGAACCCTGCGACAGCTTCAAATTTCTTCGTTATGTGCGCCGCAGTGTTCTTGTCAATATTCGCATTATGTAATTTTAATTATGTGGGTAAGGTGACAAAATATCCACTTGATTGGGAGGCATGCCGTTGCGGGAAACTTGGGAATAATTTTGACCATCTTGGGTCCTTAAACGTGCACGTAAATACAAGTGCAAAGGCATGTTCGCATTATGCGCCCACCGAGATACTGCTGCTGTTGCCGGGATATTGCACCTCAGAGCCAAAAATAAACATCACTTGGCACCACTGTCAGACTGTAAAAGAAACTCTTTATTTACTAGCGCGCATACTGCAGTGAGCAACAACACTGATCAAATTCGTCGCCATTCTGTTTATTTATCAGTTCACGATCACCTAATCACAGTGGCTCCTTTATGAACACCGACCTACTTTCGCATGTATCTTTTTTTTCGTTTTGTCACTCGAGACTGGTTGATACCCTTCCCGAAAAAATGAAGTCGTGTCAGCACGTAAAGCTTGTCGTAAAGTCGTGACAGCACGTGAATTACCGCGCGCTCTCTCTGACACGAGAAGCGGTGCGAGCTCATATAAATTGAAGGTAAACAAAGCTTGAGCAAGCGTTCCAGCGAAGCTGCAGTCCCTGTAGTGTCTGCCACCTCGGGTTTGTAGTCAGTAGCAAGGTCCATCGACGAACCTGAAAAACCACCGAGTTCTCCCGCTTTCTCAAAACTCTTGGATGCGGCGCTTTCTTTGATGAGTAGCTTGGAGCGTTGGGCCGTAACGTCGGTACAGCGTCAGCTCTGGTCTCCTACATGGTACGTGAACTTTTTCGCCGTTTATAACGTGTGTGCCTAGTCTCTGAGAACACATGATGGCACGAAGTGTAGCTCACATACAGCAGCTTTCGTCCAAGGTCCTATCTTTTCGATTTAAATACTGTTCCCAAACCTTCCTCCGTGCTTCGTCTTTGGGCGCTGCGAAAAGCGACGGCTGCTCAGATTTTTTCAATGATAAGCTGTTTCGTACCCAGGTACAAAGCAGTGTCGTTACCGCCGATGACTCGGCATTGCCTCACTGTCGCCTGGTCAGCAGAGACACCGTCAGAAAAACTTTCGTTAAGCGGGCGCAAACACAAGCAACAGGTCACTGAACAGCACCCGAGAAGGCAGAGCGGCGGAGCTACACCACACAACACCTATGGCTACTCTGACGATCCTGCCAGCCCATGGAGCAAGGAAAAATGTAGGATAGGCCATGGCGTCATATTCGTGATGCCGCCGCATGGATGGATGGATGGATGGATGTGGCTGTACCCTTTAGATCGGGCGGCGGCTAATGCCACCTAGCCATAATACTTGGTGAACTAACCACTAGATTTATCTTTTTTTCCCTTTAAAGTTCATTTCATTCCATTTATTGAAGCCTTAAGGGCCCGGAGGCATTACATAAGGCGGAACAAGCAATATATGACAGACTCTTAATCACACAAACGCCGAAAAAGGAAGAAAAGACGAAGAAAGGTAGAAAAAACATCTCTAAGAAAGGAATCAAGCAAGCAGAAAAAAAACAACTACCGTAGACTGGAAATAAAACAGCAATATACATAAGTGATCAGCATCATAATGCATGAGTCATTAAAAGTTGGCTACTAACATGGTTCAACTAGGAATTCATTTCAATTGAGGTCAGATGCATTGTTATTTTTTCGCGAAAAGTCGGGCGGTAGGTGGACGAAACAATACTGTCGGGGAGGGTGTTCCACAGGGTTATTGCATGGGGGAAAAGAATCTTTCATTGATGATGTGTGGCACGGAATGTGTGCGATTGGTTTGCTGTGGTTGAGGCGCGGCGAGATTCGGGGCGGGGTTGAAGTCGAGGGTGTCTGGCAAGTGGGTGATAATAGAAAGAGTGAACCAAGCAGAGACGCGTGATGATTCGACGTGATTTGAGACAATAGTAAATAGTAAAGTTGGGTGGGTACTTTGCAGTGAAGGGCTTAATTTTCACTTGTGCCTTGACTTTAGGCACCAATCAGATAACCTCCTTCTAGTTAAGTCTACCCGCTTAAAATCTATTTTGCCCTCCCTGCCCCTAAACCCCAGTGCTTTGAAAAACTCTGCGCCATCATCCTGAACTATAGGGTGAAGCCCTTTACAGAACATTATCAAGTGTTCGGCAGTTTCTTGTTCCTCTCCACACGCACTGCATACTGTGTCTACCCCTTCGTATTTGGCCCGATATGTCTTGGTTCGCGATACTCCCGTCCTGGCCTCAAACAGTAGAGAACTACCCCGAGTATTATTATAGATCCTTTCTTTGGGAATTTCCTGCTTGATAGTTCGATAGATCTCTAGTGCGGACTTCTTAATCATGCCGATTCTCCACATGTCAGTCTGCGTTTCCTTCACTTTCTTCTTAACCAATGGGTCTTTTTGATTTGGCCTCCTGCTGTTTTCTAAGTATTTACCAGTCAATTTCCTGTTCCGCTTCCTCCGTTTCGTATCGACATTCTTCATGTACAAGTAGCTGAAAACCTTCCTAGCCCAACGCTCCTCCCCCATTTCTATAAATCGCTTCTCAAATTTTATTTTGCTGCTAGCTTCCCTGCCCTCAAATGATGTCCATCCCAGATCACCTTGTACTCCCTTATTTTGGTGTATTCCCGTGAGCTCCTAAAGCAATCCGACCTATTCTACGTTGCTTAATTCCTAATCTTGCTTAAACTTGCAAACTTACAATCTTGCTTGCATCGCAAACACCCGCACTACCTCCTAGCGGAGAAGCAGATAAACACTTCGCGATTTCGGCGACCAGCGGCTGCCGTGGCCTTAGAAGCGGTGTTCTCTGCCGGCAGCGGGTCAATCGACGAGTGCTGCTTCTTTTGCGTGTTTTTTTTAAAAAAAGCTCTGCGATGCCCAGCTGTAGTGTATACTCGGTGCGAATCGCGTGCACCGCCCGATGTACGTTGCGGTGCTTTTCACGCATGTTCGCTTCACTGTTGATGGAATTTGCACGCGGAGCTCTCAGCTGTACGCTCCGTTGGTTCTTACTCATTGTGTCAACTGAGAACACACGCGAACTTTCGTTTTTAGTGTTGTAGTCATCGTTACGCGTTTTTAGAAGTTGTGTCGTTCATACGGAAGGACAACAAACTTTTCATGTTACCGGAATAAGTGTGTATACAATGTACGGTGTGCGCTCGGTGCGGCTTGGTTTTGTGCGCTCTGAAAATACACAATTTGCGGGCACGATCACGTATACAATACAGCTGTGCCTTCTTACCGACGTGAAGTACGTCAAGTACTAGGCTGGCGTTGCACGGAATAGCTACGAGGCAAGCTCTCAAAATCGTGCATCGCTTCAGTGACTCTATATACCAACAAAGAGCTGCTAATCGGCCTGTAGATCAGGAAATATGGCTACGAGAGAGGAAAAAAAAGGCCTTGCGGCGAGCAGAACGCGTAAGTTACTACCGGGTGAGTTCAAATCCGATAATGCAGAGGCTGAATGATTTTCATTGCGACACCTATCGGTGCTTTCTGTGCCGTTGCACATAAACGCTCCATGAAGTATTTCGGCACGCCGCGCTCGGGCCTGCCACGCACGAACAGTCTCGGAAAGGTGTGCTTGCAACATTTCAACGCATTCAAACCGTACAATACGCGTTAGGTTAACGCCGGGGCTATATAAGTGAAACAGCGCTGAGAACACGCCGCGGAGCGTCTGCTGTTTTGTTTGCCCCATACCGGTTTGTTTGCCCCATAAGTTTGGCGTCACTTCCACCACACTTATTGCAATGCATCCTTAGTTTTTCCTTCTTCCATGTGCCAGTCTTACTGACGTGAAGTATGTCAAGTACTAGGCTTGCCTTGCACGGAATAGCTACGAAGCAAGCTCTCAAAATCGTGCATTGCCTTAGTGACACTATATATGAACAAAGAGGTGCTAATCGGCCCGTTGATCAGGCCCGTTGAAGAAGCAGACAGGAGACAGCGACTATGGCAGCGCCGCCTTGCAGACTGGTTTTTTGTCCGCGTGCGCCGCTTCACGCGATCCATAGCGAGAGAGGGCGCCTGAACACACTACCCCATATTCCAGTACACTATAGAATTAGTATAGTGCCTAGAATATACTGGCCAGAGCGCCGTTCGCCAGCTCTTTTCAATGAATGAGGATGGCACTGATTTGAATGAATGCTCGCGGTGCCCACAGGGGGGGGGGGGAGGCTGCCAAGTGCCAACAGGGTGTGTCGTCTGTTCCACACAGCCGATTGGCAGTGGTTGCGTGGATTTTTGTTGTTCATGTTTTCAGTGTTACTGCCGGGTTGTGTGTACGTCGCTCTTGTCGTCAAAGGGTGAGTGAGTGGTCGTTGTGTTTCTGTGCCTCCCACAGCGGTAACTATGTGGTGAATATTGAATGTCGAAACCAACGCGTTAGACGGAAAGGACTTGCTTTGTTTCGTTTTGTACAACTGGTTATACCGTTTGAACAAACAGTGAGTATCATTATTCATGACACCATCAGACGAAGCACGTCTCGCGGAATGGGACGTAAGGATAAAGAAGCGGACAGGAGACTGTCACCAACTGCTGTGCTCCGTGAAAAAAATGTTTTGAGAGTTTTATCGAGCACGTGCTCACCATCACCCTGAACGGCGTGTTGAGCAAAATCCTCCACGATAAGCGACGCCTCGAACCTGATGCGGTACCCACAATATTCCCCTAATATTCTGAGCGAATTGTAACCGTAGTACCAGCAAAACGACAAAAACAAATCAAATTTGTCTCTGTAGACATTTCAGCAAAGCGTGCGCCGCATCACCGCTCCGAAGTGAGCTTGGCCGTCGAAGAATCTTGTGTCCTGAACTTGAAGAGTGCACCACAACAGCCTGAGGATCCGAAATAGCTAGTGCGCAAAATTTTGGAACCGAACGCCCACCACTGAATGTCGTCCTCGTACATCTATGAACCGCACATGCCTGCCGTATCGACTGAGAGTGTCGAGCCATGCCAGCAGGAACGCTAGCTTACGCTTATTATGAAAGTGAAGTGAATAACACCATCACGTCCTACTCATTGACATAATGCACTTCGAAAAGGCTCCATTTGCCTCAAGGCAATTGTTGCTTCTGCATTCTAGCCACCACACGCCGTACCGCAGAGTATCCGAAAAAAATCAAGGAGTCCTCACGCGTATCGCTGAGGCTGCATCTTTTAGTTTTAAAAACAGCTCTTTGTGGGTTGTTGCTTCGTGCAAACAAAGTTGTCTCAGTAAGTACTCCTTGAGAACCACGTCTTTTTTTTTTCTGGAAAAAATTAGCGCATCTCGCACCCATATATGCCCAATGCCAAAGAAACAGTGAAACTGGTGGGAACCAACTGAGGTATAGTCCTTGCGGTTGCTGTTTTGCTATGAATGGCTTGATAGGCTAGCTGATGATGCATCATCGAAGACTACACAGCACACATTGACGGGGACGAAGGAAGAACACTCAAGACATGCGCATTGCAATATTTCGTGTGTATTCTTTCTTCATCCCCGTCTACGTGTTCTCTGTAGGCTTTCATGTTTTGCTAAGGATTGCAATTTTTTGTTCTTTCTTCCTTTGTTTTTTCATATTTTTATATCATTTGTGTATGCATATTTTGTGTCTGTTTAAATGTATTATTTGCTTTCTTTCTTGCTCTCTTTCTATCATTTTTTTTCTGGTAGTCTTTTTTTTTCTCTTTTCTAAACTTCGTGCATCGTATTTCTATCTCTTTCTCTCGCTTTCTGTTTAGTTTTTTGTTATATTTTTCTTGCCTTACTATATGTTTTCCTCTATATTTTTCCTATATGATTACATTTTCCTACGCTTTTCTATGCATCCCTTCAATACAAAAGGCTGTACGGTGAATACATTTTGCAAATGTGGGTGTTTGGGCTATATATATTACTTATATATGCTTCAAATTGTGGCATAGCACTAATACACTCGGAAGAGCAAGAGACACGACAGGCGCAAGACAAGCGAGAGAACTCGCCATTCCAAACCCCCTACAATTTCTCTCCTTTCTGCGCCGCTGATATGTTGAATAATTATTCATTACTTCATATAGGTGTAGTGTTGTCATGTCTAAGTCTTGGTGTTTTTTTCAATAAAGTGTGTGTTAATAAATGCTATGTTTCTTAAATTTCTTGTAATACTGCTATTTAGGAAAGAAACGGTATGAGGTAACCATATCAAGTGGCCGCCTTTTTAGCCAATTAAGACAACAGAGCTCAGTTCTAAAAGAATATAAGTGGCTATTTATTACAAGAGGAAAGAGAGGGTCTTCTGGCTTATTCTTGTCTCCCTTACCGGGGACACGACGAAGCGCGTAATCACAGTAGTTGAGGTCACCATAGAAGTTTCTAGAGCTCGAGTGTAAGTGGCTACTGCCCCACGTACCGCTCTAAGACACAGTCTTGCCGGCGCACTTATATGTACATCCTTATTATTGTATTTCGTTAAAACAAAGCAGACCAAGTTTGCTTCACAAAAAAAAATGCCGCAAGCATCGTTACAATACCGGTAACATTTTCCCTTTGTTTGCGTTGAACAAGCTGCCACAGCTCGATGCTCGATGAGCCTGACTACTTCGAGCTTTGCACCGAAGCGGAAAGCTCTTGGTAAACGTATTTTAGAATCGAAGCTCCTGAACGTGGCACCCGTTCGTTCCTCGTCGTAGTAGTAGTAGTAGTAGTAGTAGTAGTAGTAGTAGTAGTAGTAGTAGTAGTAGTAGTAGTAGTAGTAGTAGTAGTGAGTAGTAGTAGTAGTAGTAGTAGTAGTAGTGTGTAACCAGTTTTACATTTTGACCTCCAAGGTGGTGCCGGTGGAAGATTTCTTCTGTGCGTTGTTGAACAATAAAAAATTCCCAGCGTGCACGTTAACTAAAAGCCGAATCCTCCTGTCTCTCATTCCCCCTAAGCAGCCATTGGCATGTACATCGAGCACTATCTGACAAGAAAGGGTTGCTACGTTATACTCGCCGGGTGTAACCTCCTTGGTTTTAAAAAAGTTTAGCGAGCGTTGGGCCGCAGTGCCATGAATACAGCGAACTAGTATATACCATGAACTCGAGGTGGTTAAAGGTGGGAAGTAGACACGAAGCGCGAGCCGTAAGAAAGTGTGCGTGTGCCTCCTCTCGTTCAGTCCTTGAAATGTCCACTGGATGGCGGTGCTTCTATATGAGGAATATATGATGAAAAAATGCGAGATGGTGGTACTTGGAGTGTTGAATAGGTGGACGAACGGACACACAGACAGATGCATGGACGGACGCACGGATGGCTGCACGGACGGATGGACGCATGGACGGACGCCAGAGCGGGTGCATGGATGAACGCAGGGACGGACGCACAGATGGACGTGCGGACGCACGAACAGACGCACGCACGGACGGGTGGATGGACGCATGGGTGGCCACAGACGCACGAATGGACGGACGGAAGCAAGAACGAATGGACGGACGGATGCTTCGCCCCTCTCTCCATCATTTGCTCCGTGGATATGCTGCAATTTTTTTATTAAAACAAACGCTTAAACCTCTGGTCACTTTTTAACATGAGAACAGAGTAACCGATGTGGTTAAATAAAAACAAAATCTTCAACGGCCTTCTCACGTATGCTGCGAAAGCACAGTGGGCTACGAGAAGCGGGTGGTGCCACGGATCCCACCCGCGCTGCAGCGCCCCACTCGTCATCCGCCGGGATTCATTCAATCTGGAGCCACCTATATAGAACGCCGTGGATGGCACACTAGCCAGTGTATTCTAAGCACTATAGTATTAGTCGTGAGATCGAGCAGAGTCGCCGTCTGGCGGGAAATGGCCGAAGAGGTGAAGTGTGGACCTGTAATCCGAGATTGCGGGTGCGCTGCGTGGTTCTCTCCGGCCGTCCCAATCGCACGGAGAGCGCGTGTTTGCAGAAGTGGGCGTAGCCCGCCTCCGTACCGCGGTGCTCTTTCTTTCGGTGGAATAGAGTTACTGTATATGATACCTTTAGGTGCCTAAAGGTAGCATATACAGTAACTCTATGGTCGAATAGGCTGCCGCGCTGTTGGCGAAGCTTATATGCGACGAGAAAAAAAAAATGGTTTTGGGATTCTATATAGCTTTGTGTTCGTTTGAATATGTGAGGTCAAGGAGTACGAGAGGCAAAGTCAATGCGGGGGCGTTTTATTTCCGAATGGAGTTTTTATTTTGCCTGTAGTTTCGCGCCGCTCATATTACAGCAATTAAAATTGCGATGCCTCTGCGAGAGATCCCATGTGCTCGAAACTATACTTCGAAGTTCACCGACTGTATAGAAGGGAAGGGGGGGGGGCACCAGCAAAGAAGAAAGAAAAAAAATGGCAGCCCAATCTGCAAGCAAGGTCAGGCGACTGCAGCGTTCTACCTACATAAATTACTTTTTACACCCGATTGAATGAATTCTTCTGCCCCGCCGCGGTGGTGTAGTGGCTAAGGTACTCGGCTGCTGACCCGCAGGGTCGAGGGATCGAATCCCGGCTGCGACGGCTGCATTTGTGATGGAGGTGGAAATGCTGTAGGCCCGTGTTCTCAGATTTGGGCGCACGTGAAAGAACCCCAGGCGGCCGAATTTTCCGGAGTCCTCCACTACGGCGTCTCTCATATCATAAAGCTGCTTTCAGAGCGTTAAACCCATCAATCAATCAATAAATTCTTCTTGCTCTCATTGAACTAACGCTGTTTTTAATTGTAACGCTCTTTTGAGAATTCTTGTAGACGCCCTTACGTGATCACAGCAGCGCCACGATGTGGTTTTATTGCTTCTTAGAAGCGTTCTTTGCTTCTAAGGCTACCACGTCTGCTGTCCAGCCATGCTCGCCACAACTAGTTTTCCCTATATAAGGAACGTTCAGTGGGACATGGATGGCAAGCAAAACGCTGTTCGGCGCTTGAGCCATGAATGAACAAAGATAGAGCCTATGCACGGAGTGAATGATTAGTGGGGTGAAGCGTCTGTCCGTCCGTGCATTCGTTCGTCCATGCGTCGGTCGAATGCTATCACGCTACAGCACGCAAAGCAGGGATTCGCTCCACTCATCATATCAGTCACTCCGTGGATATGCTGGGTACGCTGGATAGAAGTGGACGACCGACCAAGTGATGCTATAAAAAGCTTCATTCTTAAAAACAATAAAACCACGTCGCAGCTGTGGTTATGTCAGCGCGCCTGTGATAATTCTCCTAACATCGCCCAAATTAAACCAGGGGCATTTCCATGAAAGGAACAAGAAAGTGACACATTTGCGTGCAACCCGTGAGCGCAGAATGCGACATTCTGATTTTGCTTATGGATTGGGCTGTGTGTTTTTATTAAATGTGGAGCATTTTATAATCACACCTACTCGCATATCAGGCGTCGGTGACGCCGTTGACGCCGCCACTGTGCATGCTGGCGTCTCGTGCCTAAGTTTTCTTTTCTATCTAATGTGCAGTAGGGCACGCATCAGTATGATATATTCCTGAAAGCGGGAGAAACAAGACCTGACGTCACTTTCTCTAAAGGGAAAAACTGCAGCACTGACATAGCATCAATTGTGTAAACCGTAACCGGTCAGCAACCCTAAATAATAAATTGCTACAATTGAATCAAACATTCATTTTGACTTCCACTCCAAAATTTTCTCTCCTCTATGCAGAATGCCAGCGAAGCATGCACGCAAGGTGGTGGTGGCGGCGGTGGTAGTGGTTAGAAGATGAGAAAGGCACCTAATTTCTGCAACCTGGTCGGGAGCACGGCGCAGTGCCTGCGCAAGGTAACCACGCGAACGCCGCAGCATGAGCGCGTAACAAAGAAATAACACCCGCTGGCGAGGAACGGTCGCTGAGGCGACCAAACTCGGCACTCAGCATCAGTCTTGCTCTCTCCTCGCAATGTGCTGACGCCGTCAAGTTTGGCGCGAAATTCACGCTCTCAAAGCGTACAACGCTTCGAACTTGCTCGCGGCGCGAGGCTTCCCCAGTTTCTGTTTCCAACTAACTCCCGTCGCGCCGCAGAAGCAGGAGACATGGAGGAGGTCTGGATAACGTCTAGACTGAACGTCACCGGCTCTTTGACGACCACGGGCAGGTTACAGGTGCGCTTTGGTCACATCCGGTTGCCCATTCGCACTGTTAGTTCTACAGTGTTCAGTAGATATGTTGGGAATGTAAGAACGAACATCGAGATGTTTTGCTTGTAAGAACGCCCCACGCATTCAGAGTTTTGTGTATCTGGTATGGAACACTGCGCGTTACATAGCAGTGGCAGTTCACACTTTTTATTGTTCAGTAGTCTACCTCGACGAATACTTGGTTTACTGAAAGACGCCGTTCAGCCCCATCTGCGACCCTATGATTTGGATGCAGTCGAGATTACTGTAATTGATATGACCATTGTGCTACCAAAACATAATCAAAAGACAGACGACGAAAAAAGGGGACGATGATAACCAAAACACTTTCGCCATGAAGGACGTGGGGGTAAGTGTAGGTCGGCTAGTAGTAGCTTTTTACTATATTCTGTCAAAAATTACTTATCACAATTATAACTGGCATGATCACGGCAAATACTTATCTAGAGCGTAAGGGGAATTCGGTTGACTGCAAGATAAATATATGATTTCTAACGAGTTTGATGCTCTATTCGAAGGTCGTAGGTTCAATTCCTGCTCACGGCAAGTTATTTTTTTCACCCACTTAGCTTTCTTCTTATTTACATTACATTGGTTCTAATAACTTCCCCTATACATTCCTTGGCATTATTGTCTTTTAGATCTCATTATTATTGTGTAGAAACACGAAAAAACGAGCCCTTGGGTATATATTTCTTTCTCTTATATATAATGCTGGGTAACGCCTTGGAGCACCGGACAAGTACGGCGGTTCACAGCGGAAGCTTACGCGATACTTGTGGCAGCTAAACACATCCAACAATTACAAATACAGAAAGCAGTAATTTATACAGACTCCCTCAGTGTGGTAACGGCTCTGCACAGTCTTAAAAAAAACCCTGTCCTCGTCTCACTTTACTTCATTTTATGCACACTCTACACACTCAACCAACATGTTGTAGTGTGCTGGGTGCCAGGGCACCGTGAGATTCAAGGCAACGTGATGGCGGATCCGCTTGCTGCATCCGTCCATGAAAGCACTGCCACTACACCCACATTAATCCCGGCCCTTGATCTCAAGCCGTCTCTCAAACGAAAGCTCAGGGACTACTGGGAGAGCAAGTGGGATAGACACATACAAAACAAACTACACGTTATCAAGCCACACCTTGGCCATTGGCCACCAGTATTAGAATCACGTCATACAGAGGTAACATTAACGAGGCTCAGGATAGGACACACATACACGACACACTCATATCTTTTTTCGGTGGCGATCCACCATTGTGTGACAGATGTGGTGAAGCACTAACAGTTCTTCACATTTTAATTCAGTGCAAGCAATTGGACACTCTAAGAAAACAACACCTTCTATTACCCTACCGACAACATATACTATTACACCCTGCAATGTTCGTCGGTAGGGAACCGCTTTTTAGTCACAAATCATTGTTAGCGTTTTTAAAAGAAATTCATAGTTTTCATATCATATACCCGGGCATTCCGTAGCATGACCTCTCCAGGGAGGTTTTCGCTGCGGTGGCTACACAACAAAGCACTTGCCTCACGTCCCTTGGACGCAAGGGTATGAACGAGTGAGGCACTTGTGCTAATGCCATACATGTCCACCATTGTTTTTATTATCACCAACTTTTGTCATCTATTCGCACCACACACACCTTTCACGGCATGGTCATGATTTTATTACTTGTATGTTTTTACCCGCCTTATCGCGAGGAATTTTATGGCCCTTATACAGCCGTTTATCGCCATCATTGTCCATATTTTTCGTAAAAATAACTGGCGCTCTTTGGCCGTGAAATGGCCCTTGTGCCACAAAACATCAAACATCATCACAAGTACGGCGGAAGACACACCCCTGGAGCTTCGCCGGAGCCGTAGACCTGCAGGACTTCCACCGCTACCAGTCATCATGAACTCTGACGGTGAAATTCAACCAGCTGCGTTTGAAACCTATGGACACCATTACAGGGAATCGCGCCCGTTCTCTGGAAAACCTGGAGAGGACGTCGATGAATGGCTCAAGCACTATCGGTAGGTGAGTCTGTATAACCAGCCAGCGCAACTACGTACCACTTTTTCTTGAAGAAACCGCGTTGATGTGGTACGAGAATCATGAGGAGAATTCGACTACGTGGGCGAATTTTGTGGACGAAACAAAGAAGTGTTTTGGAGATCCGACCACGATAAGGAAGTGTGCTGAGCAGACCCTGAGCCAACGTGTTCAAGTCCCTGGGGAGACAAGTACGATGTATACTGAAGAAGTTCTCAAGCTTCGCAAGACTGTGGACCCACTAATGACTGATGAGGATAAGGTCGGTCAAGGGCATTGCGGAGGATATTTATCACTACCTTATAGGAAAGGATGACTTGCAGTCGGCCAATGACATCATCCGACATTGCCGAACATTTGAGGCCCTTAAAGCTCGGTGCATTTCAGCAAAATTTGTTAGACTCCCCAACGTCAGAACGGTCGCAAGCATCGACGTAGTCCCTCCACCCAGCGATCTGGCGTCAACAATACGAGAAATAGTGCGGGAAGAACTTGATCGGCGGGACGCTACTGCGCCGTCGATAGCACACGACCATGGTTCTTATACGCCATGCGGCCCCCCGCCGGCGTCCATCAACGCTGCGGGCTTCGTCGACTCAAGGACGCCGGTACAGTTGCGTCGTCATGCCTAGATGTCTGATCCGCGAAACGACTCCTTGCAAAGGTCACCCCCCGATAGGGCAGCGTGGCAAGATTATCCCGCGGACCATCTTCAGCAGCGACTGGGGCGTGAAGCACCTGTGTGCTTTTACTGCGGCGTTCGTGGACATATAGCCCGCTTCTGCTCAGAGTGGCATCGGTTACCGCTGCCGTAGTATCAACGACCTCCGGCATCCTCACAGACGCAAGTTCTCGGAGAAACTATCGCTCGCCACCCAACGGCTACTACCTAAACAGACTTCCAACTGACCTTCCGCAGCGATTCGCCGGATTCTGTGCGGTGTGTGACGCCACCAGCCTCCTCCCGCCAGCATCGGTCACCATCACCAGGTCGTCGGCGTCTGATTTCTCCTTCTCCGCCGGGAAACTAGACGCTACGGCTGATGTAGGTGAGGTTGCCGGACATTTTTACTGCGTACAGATATGCCTCCGCCAGTTTCCATGCTACAAAATAGGGTCAGTGTTCTTATAGATGGTGTCCCCGTGCCCGCGTTAGTCGACACAGGAGCAACTGTTTCCGTCATGAGCAGAAATTTTAAGACTCGTCTTTGCAAGAAAGTGATGTTCTCTTGGGGATGCCAGACAACGTTTCGTGCAATGAGTGGAGAACCGTTGCGCCCAGTAGGAGTTTGTACTGCAACTGTTAGTTTCGGCGCTAAATTGTTTAAGGCAGATTTTGCAGTTCTTCCTAATTCTACTCAAGACGTTATCCTGGAGATAGACTTTTTGAAAGAGTGTGGAGCCACTGTGGATTGCGCAGCTGGCGAAGTTTTACTGTCTGGTTTTTGTGAAGAGCCCATGCGATGCCAACAGACTATCGCAGTCGTTGATGCCATAGTTTTACCGGCCCAATCAATAGTTCAAGTGTCTGTGGATGTTTGTGGTATCACAGCAGATAACGTTGACGTTATAGTTCACCCAATCCAGCTGAACTGTGCGAAGAAGGATGTGGTTGCGCCGCACTGCGTGATTTCTACAAGTAA
The DNA here is from genome assembly GCF_013339725.1 of Rhipicephalus microplus. Taxonomy (NCBI): domain Eukaryota; kingdom Metazoa; phylum Arthropoda; class Arachnida; order Ixodida; family Ixodidae; genus Rhipicephalus; species Rhipicephalus microplus. Next base: position 74,260,288 of record NC_051165.1, read on the forward strand.
TGGCAAAGCCCTTGGTATAAGTAGTCAACTCCTTTTTCGAGCCTATTGTACTGCCTGGTGGAATGAGGCTGGCTGTGTTTGAGTTCGACGTCAGGAGCAACGCGAACATTGCAGTCATTAGCGACTACAGGAAAAAAGAAAATGCGTCTGATGTGGCTTGTCCTAGTGATGACATACTAATGGATATGGTGAATAAGTCGCTATCACCTGATAAGAGGCAAGCGTTAGTTCGGATCCTCTGCAACCATGCACCCGGTTTTGATTTCGCACTCAATAGCCGTAGATTTTCTGCACCGCCTTCATGCACTCGTCATGCGATTGATACTGGTTCCGTCCATCCCATTCGTCAGAGACCATACAGAGTATCTCCATCGGAGCGTAAACTTATTGCTGAGCAGGTGGAAGAAATGCTGTCTAAGAAAGTTATATAAGAGTCGTCTAGCACCTGGGCAGCACCATTTATACTTGTAAAAAAGAAGGATGGGTCTTGGAGATTCTGTGTAGATTACCGGCAGCTCAACTCAGTTACAAAAAAAAGACGTATATCCGCTGCCCCGCATCGACGACGTTATCGATTGTTTGCACTCTGCTTTGTACTTTTCTTCCCTAGACTTAAGATCTGGATATTGGCAAATCATTATGCGCTCTGCCGATAAAGAAAAAACGGCTTTTATAACTCCAGATGGTTTATTTCAATTTAACGTCATGCCATTTGGTCTATGTGATGCTCCAGCCACGTTTGAACGCTTTATGGACACAGTTCTTCGTGGTTTAAAATGGGAAGTAGGTCTTTGCTATCTTGATGACGTTGTAATCTTTAGCCGCACGTTGGAAGAACACAATTGTCTACTTGATGTCGTTCTCAAGTGCCTTGAGAAAGCAGCACTTACCTTGAATTCCAAAAAGTGCCATTTTGGTGATCGTGAAACTAGTTCTTGGCCATCTCGTAGACAAACACGGCGCTCGGCCTCATCCCCGCAAAATCAACGCGGTCAGCACTTTTCCTCAACCATGCTCACTACGAGAACTGAGAAGCGTCCTGGGCTTGTGTTCGTATTTCCGGCGCTTTGTTCCTAGCTTCGCCGATGTCTGAGCCTCTTACTCATCTGCTCAACAAAGACGTACCCTTCAAGTGGACGAAAGAGTACAAGTCATCATTTTCGCAGCTGATGCTTCTACTCACTTCTGGGCCTATTCTTCGTCATTACGACGCATCAGCCCCAACTGAAGTTCGCAGAGACGCAAGCGGAATTAGTATCACCGCAGTATTAGTTCAGCGTCATGGTGCCGCCGAACATGTCATTGCCTACGCGAGCCGTTCTTTGAGTAAAGCTGAGCGCAATTACACTGTTACAGAGCAAGAATGTCTGGCAGCTGTCTTTGCCGTGCATAAGTTTTGCCCGTACATTTACGGCCACCGATTCTCCATCGTTACTGACCACCACTCACTTTGTTGGCTCACTGGTCTACGGGATCCAACCGGTCGTCTTGCACGACGTGCACCCCGTTTGCAAGAATATGACTGATGTTTGCTTCAAGAGGGGCCGCCGTCATGTGGATGCTGACTGCCTATCGTGACTTTCCCTTCCCACGACCGAATGCAACGCCGACAATTTAGACGACTGTCTGGCCGTTATTGACTCACGTTTTCTAGATTTGAAAGCGTTCCGTACAGAACAACGTCAGGACCGCAGTATGGCTCCTTTTTTCTCATCTGCCGTCGATAAGCCGCATCAGAGCCCATTCGCCATGCAGGATGGCATTCTTTACAAGCAAAATTTCGCTGCATAGGGGGCCCGCCTACTGTTGTTTGTCCCCAAATTTGCGACCCAACGTGCTGCAAGCTTGCACGACGATCCAACACCTGGGCATATGGGGTTCGCCAAGACCTATCACCGCACACTGAAACGTTTCTAGTGGCCCCGCAAGCGTCAGGCTACAGCTAAATACGTGACCAGCTGCGAGCATTGTCAACGGTACAAGAATCCAACAAGTGCGCCGCCAGAATTTCTCCATCCCATACCGCCTCCATGTTTCCCCTTTAAGGTCGTCGGTATTGACTTGATGGGCCCTTTTCCACGACCTATCACTGGGAACCGCTGTATTATAGTCTGCGTAGACCACCTTACTTGGTATGCTGAAACCGCAGTGATCTCAGCCGCAACAGCCGATCACGTTTGTGACTTCCTGCTACGCTACATCATTCTCCGGCATGGGTCCCCTCGTGCCATCATCAGCGACCGTGGCCGGCAGTTTGTAGCCGACGTCGTGGAAGAGTTGATTCGCTGGTCTGCTTCCCAGTTTCGGCACGCCACTTCATACTATTCACAGACAAACGGTTTGACTGAGCGTGTCAACAGGACGCTCATTGACATGCTCGCTATGTACGTTGATTCGAAGCATAAAAACTGGGACAAAGTTTTACCGTTTATGACCTACGCCTACAACACTGCGTTACAAGAGACCACCGGCTTTAACCCGTTTTACCTTCTCTACATCCGTGAGCCACGTCCTACCCCCGACACAATTCTCCCGTTTTCAGGGCAAGAAAACTCATTCCTTGCAGAGACACTGTCACGCAGAGGAGGCACGGCGCATCGCGCGTTCCGGACTTTCGCAGCCCAAGACCGTTCAAAGGCTCGCTACGATAAGCGAAATCGAAATGTGTCGTACAGCGAAGGTGCTATGGTGTGGCTGTGGACTCCGAATCGCAAGAGCGGTTTGTATCGAGAGTTTCTGGCCCGCTATACAGGTCCTTTCGTCGTTTTGTCGCGCCTTAGCGACGTTACGTACGTGATAAAACGCCTCACATGTTCTGGCCAACGCTCCAGGAAAACTGACGTCGTACGTGTTGCCCGGTTGAAGCCATACAACGCGCGACAATAACTCGCCCAGTGGGCATCGCCGCAGAAACGATACGGGACTTTCGTTGAAGTAAGTGAGGAAGAAGTGAATGTGTTCTGTGCCAGGCCTGACGGCTGCAACCATCCATCTGTCATCCCACCGGTACAATAAACATCTGCCACCCGTAGCAATATATATATATATATATATATATATATATATATATATATATATATATATATATATATATATATATATATATATATATATATATATAATTGAATAAAGATAGCAGTAAAACAACATAAAGTCCCGTCGCTCGTCTAGGCTTAGCGCACGAGCGAAAGTGTCTTAATTTTCAAACTTTTTGTGATTCTTGTGGCATGTAGGTAAATATGTTACTATAATAAACGATCATTATGTGAAAATCTATATTATGTGGAATGCAGTGCCCTTTGAGAACAACGAATCTACGTTTATTAGAGGACAGCTCGCCAACGCGCCTCAACCTCTAGTCGGAGCTCGTACGCGTAAACTGAGGGGCTAATTAGATCATTTTTGCGCTCTTTCATGCACTTAAATTGAAGGAGCTCATAGGTAATGAGCCGGAAGCGTGCTTCTGTTAACGGTGATGTGCTGCTTATTAAAATTGAAAACACACAATAACACGTTGTGTGATATTATATAGTTCTTTCCATGGGTTGAAACGCGACAACCTTGAAGTCCAGCAGAGACATGCAAGTAAATGACTAACAAGAAGTCGTAGTGAGTTTTCGCCATGTGTAGTAATTGTGGCAACGTGCTTTTGTACGAAGAAAAAACAAATTGGTAAACCTTTATGCGTAATGACACCGCATGCGTGCTCTTACTTTCGCCACACTCAATTGAAAGCCACAAAAATGTGCTGTACAATTAAGGAGAAATTATTCGTGAGGATCAAAGAGAGTTTGTTATGCTTACATTGCTGGATACATTCACTCAAGTTCAATTCAATTCAATTCAATTTATTCCAGAAGAAAACTTCTGTCAAAGCATTTCGGTGCTCCCTATTTTATCACTTGCATTGCTCACTAGCAGCTTACAACTTAACTATAGAGGACAACAGGTGTTATGTAGACTCGTGGGATAATTTAAAAGCTTCCTTGCGAATGTCATCCCACAGTTTCATAAATGAGGCCCTGTCCCCTTCTTGCAGTACTTTCTTCTCAAAACGGGCGAGTAGTTCGGGCGTAAAATATGCTTTCCATCCTCCCACCTTGGCTTCTTTGACCAGAGCGTACTTTGATTTGTCTCCAGCGTAGCCTTCCTTGCTCGTAATCTTCCGGTTGTCAAAAAGCTTGTTCCATTCCTGAGTCTCATTTCCGCTGAGATTAAGCACGATAACATTTCTCATACGCTCTGCTTTTGACAACTCGAGGATGTTCTGGAGCATTTGCGAGTCTTTCAGAAGAGCTGTATGATAGCTCTCACCCAGAAAGCTAGCCAGTCTCAAGACTGTGCCTCTAGTGTCCTTCTTGAGCTCCTCGTAGGTCACGAAGAACACGTTCTGTTCATCCTTGAGGGCGTAAGCTGACGCCACATGGTCGAAGTAGCTCCCGTACCCCAAATCGCCCTCGACGAAAGGTTCGAAAAACTCTTCGAAGGTTCCGTCTTCGAACTTCGCGATGCTGACATCTTTGGTCATGCGGAACTGCGACACACAAACATCCCATGGGTTTCGGGCGACGTAGACGTACTTGGCCTCCTTGTTCAATGTATCTCGACTCAATGGCAGGTGCGTCGTGAACAGTCTGACTGGCATCGACGACACCCAACCTTCGGTGTCTACGTACTCGATCGCCCTGTGGTTGCGGGTGAAATCGTCGTATGAGTTAATGGGTTGTCCTCCGTTCAGGATAAGCTGCGTGAGGTACTGAACCCAGTGGGTGCCGCTTTTGGGATAGCTGCTCTGGACAACGTCCCCCTTGGCAGCGCGAAAAGAGAGACCTTTTCGAAAGATTTCTGGTATGACGAACGGACACCTGGGCACACCATCGATGACTTGCCGGTAGGGCCTCCGACCTGACATGGTCGTTATCTTCCAAGCCTATGGGGTATGTATCCTGGAAAACAAGCAGGTTGTTTCAATATTGACAACCGACAATAATGTCACTTCTACACAGTAAAATAGTTCACGCATAAGCAATATCAAAGCTAAGTTTGGTTGTGTCTACCTTCCAACACCCGGCTACTATCGAGGCCCATAAAACACTGCACAGGATCTTCCACTTCTGTGGCAAACACCACATTAGAATTAGCGACCTCATAGAAGCTCGTGTGTAGTAGATAATACGCAACGTCATCGTTCTGCTTATCGACACCATGATTAGGCCTCATATAACAAATATTTCAAGCGTTTAGCAGAACAAACGTTCTGGTTTTACCGGATTGAATACTAATGAGCTGTGCCCTTGAAATGAGGTCAACCCTTTAATGTATGTTGAATGAACTTTCTTGAGGTCGCCCCGCTGGTTAGAATTACGTTCTCAAGATTTTATCAGCAGCTCCGCTGCGGTGGTCTAGTGGCTAAGGTACTCGGCTGCTGACCTGCAGGTTGCAGGATCGAATCCCGGCTGCGGCGGCTGCATTTTCGATGAAGGCAGAAATGTTGTATGCCCGAGTGCTGAGATTTGGGTGCACGTTAAAGAACCCTAGGTGGTCAAAATTTCCGAAGCCCTCCACTACAGCGTCTCTAATAATCGTATGGGGGTTTTAGCACGTTAAACCCTACATATCAATCAATCAACGCACGTTAAACAACTCAGCAAGAGAATGCTGACTGACAGCACTTAAGGCTTTGGGCAGACTCAAATATGCGTTGGTTGTTTGGTGGCCTCACCACAACGTGATATAACTATGTTAGAATCTGTTAAAAAAATCAACAGTGCTCATACTTTGTCGCTATCACTATACTCGGCGACAGCTTTTCTTGACAGCACTGTGGAAGCTATAGAGCCGAAGCGCCTGCATGCGCGCGCGCCAGGAAATAGTACCTATTTTATTTTCTGATTCTAATAGCTACTTGGCCCGAATAAATAAAACTTTCTTCATTATAAGGATATAACAAGTATGGGGCGCTGTTCATGGAAAAAAAAGTTATCGTGCGCCCTAGTTTTTTCTTATTTTTTATTTCTTGGACGGCACCACGTTTTCCGCACGCCGGCTGCGTCTGTTGCTTGCTCTTGCAGTAAACATGGCGTCCAGCCTTATCACTGGCGGCCGCGCAAGCTCTGAAATAAGCTTCACTGTTCGCGTCTTGCGCGCAATCTTAACGACGATCTACAACAATTGTGAGGCTTCTCGAACACTGAGGCGCAGTCTGTGCCGATCATTGCTGACAGCCTTTGAGGGCGTAAACCGAATACAGCAAAACTGAAACAAGACAGGCCCGTGGCCGGATCGTGCCGCAACCGGCCTTCCATTTCGCCTGCACCAGGGCTCAATACCGTAAACGTTAACATTCGATGACGTGTGGTGCGTACCCGTATATACTGGGCTGAACACGGAACCTAAATTTCACTGTTATAAATGCTGAATAATGCTGGGAAAACGTTCTGAACAACGGAAAATTTTATATGTACCAGTATATAAACAGCACAGTAGCTAGCTGCATGTATGCACTCTCATCAAAGTTTAACTCTGACGTTCCCATTTTGCATGCATACATTTTGCTAAACACACTAGCGCAGCGAGCAAGCGAAGACCGAAACTGGAACCGAAATCGGCTGCAAGCTGCCGGACTACTTGCGTAGTAACACAAATGTGCGGAGGACCCGCCTCTGTAGCCTTCGCTTCACTGTCAAGAAAAGCTGTCGCCGAGTATAGCGTTCCTCGCCTACTTCGCACGCGTGTTCTATCGCTGCAGCCGCTCTCCAACACACACACACACACACACACACACACACACACACACACACACACACACACACACACACACACACACACACACACACACACACCACACACACACACACACACACACACACACACACACCACACACACACACACACACACACACACACACACACACACACACACACACACACACACACACACACACACACACACACACACACACACACACACACACACACACACACACACACACACACACACACACACACACACACACACACACAACACACACACACACACACACACACACACACACACACACACACACACACACACACACACACACACACACACACATATATATATATATACATATATATATATATATTCACCCTTGCAATCGTGTCATCCTCCCGCATAAAGAAGAGTTCACACTGGTACGAGTGTTCTAGCACCCATGTCTTTTGTTGCACCTTCTTCACACCATACACGGCGATTTGATCCTCTAAATACTGTGCCCGTGGGATCAATGGAGAGTTGTTTTCATTTTCTTATGTTTGTTTGTCGCTTTTCTACAAGAACGTGCACTTTTGGAAAGACCTTAATGGGCATCTGCACACACTCGGTGCAGAGAAATGAAAAAAAAAGAATTGCGTAAACGTGTAATTTGTTAAATTGTATCTTTTACGGACCTTAACATTTGTATTTACAGATGCTATTTCTCAAAAACAGGGACAGAAGTCTACGTAAATATATAACATTAAAACATGCTGCTACCACGATAACTTCTCCGCCTTTCCAGCAAACATTTTTTTTTAAACTCCGGTTTCTATGCCCACCAACTCCTCAATCTTGATAATCCCCCCCTCCCCTCCACGCCGCGGCACCGCCGATCCGATGGACACCGCTCCGGTGACGCGCCGCTGCCGAAGGTAGAAACACCGGCGCGCCGCCGCCGGCAATCGCGGTACCGGAGTACAAGTCTACTTGCGAGGGGGCAGAACAAATGTGAAATAACCTTAGCGACACGCACACGAACGTGGTATTCCGGCCGCTCTAGCTTTCTTGCTTGTCGTTTTTTTTTCTCATCTCAAATGTGATTGTGCGATTATTGCTACTGCGTAGATTAATTCATGACCTCACTTACATTCAATTTTTTTTCATTTATTTATTTGAAACCTTACAGGATTCTTGGAAATTGTGTAAGGGGGCTCTGAAATAACATCAATGCGGGAAAAAATGTAAAGGAATCAAACACCACTAGGAAACAACACAAAAATAAACACTTCATAAATAGGACAGACCTAATGCATAATACATAATACATACACCACAAAATAGTGGTACAATACACATATATTACATATACATACACATGTATGACTGCCAGTTGGGCGTGTTGGTTAAGGTTCATGATGAAACAAGCGCAAAAACACACACACTCAGAGAGGACACAGACAAGCGCTAACTAGCAACCTAAAATTTTATTTTCAGTTGCATTTTATTTTATTTATGACAGGGAAAGTCGGGAATGATGTACATGCGTGTGATGTATTTATTAGTGTTCATTTTGAAATAAAATTTTCAGTTGCTAGTAAGCGCTTGTCTGTGTCCTCTCTGAGCGTGTGTATTTTTGCGCTTGTTTCATCATACACATGTATACAGAAATTGTGCTCTTTATTAATGGACATGCGATGAACGACTTCAGTGCAAATGAGCAATTAGTAGGAGGTGGAATGTGTCAGGGCTGGACAATGAAACTATGTTGTCTGGCAGGTTATTCTATATTATAATGGCTCGCGGGAGTGTTGCGGAGTTGAATGTTAATGTGCGACCATATATGCGAATAAAGCTCAAGTTAATATATAACCTTCTGGATGTTCGGGATGAGACATCGAGATGAAGTGAATGTGACCTTTTAGAGAGGACATACTTGTGGCGTAACGTTAGTTGGGCTGTGTCACAGCGCATTGGTAAGGACTGTAGGCAGAGATTCGTTTTATTTCGTGTCACTGTGGTAACTATAGTTTCGTGATATGAACCGTGCTGCACTATTTTAGACGGATTCTAGTGCGTTAAGCATGTTATTGTGATATGAAGACCAGTTGGAGGATTCGAACTCAAGTTGTGGGCGAACAAATGTGAGGTAAGCAAGCTTACGAATATTAGCGGGTGGGTTTGTTAGGTTGCGCCGTATGTAACCCAATGACTTTGAAGCATTACAGCATACCGATGAAATATGAAAGGACCATGACAGATCTGAAGAAATGTGAACACCGATGTACTTGTAATGAGACACGTGTGATAGTAAGTCGTCTTCAATGCGGTTTGTATTATTAGAATTGTTGTGTTTACGACTGAATGTGACTACTTACCATTTTGATGTGTTAAGGATCATTAGCCATGTGTTGCACCACTCGTTAATAAGATTGAGATCACACTAGAGTGCCAAGTTGCTGTAGCTGATGTAACGGGGCGGTATTGAATACAATCACCCGCGAAGATTCACATGCCTGAAGAAATGTTATTGGGTAAATCATTTTTATGAAAATAAAAATAATTATGGACCCAGTACACTGGCCTGCTTTACGCCTGGGGTAACTGGGGAATGATTAGCGGAAAGATTGTTAACAAGTATGTGTTGTTTGCGGTTGTAAATAAACTTACGTCTCTATGATAGCGTAAATGAGTCCAAATGAAGTGATGACAGTGTATATATGAATTGGCAACGAACTACACGGTGAAAGAATTAGGCGGAGTTCAGAAATACGCAGTCTGTGTGTAGGTTATTATTCGGGGTGTTTTACTCCTGCGACACACAATAGTTGTGTTTCGCAGGAGTGATTCTTTCTGAACCGAAGCCTAATATGGTAAAAAAGAAAAACTTGTTATGTCCTGAATGATTTAAAACTATGAGTTGCAATTATGTGCTGCAGCATTTAGTAGCATATACACGTGAGAGATATACACTATTCCTGATTTCTGGTGCACGTAAAGCCAAGTAACCTGGTTGTGACGCACCATAGTTATGAACGGCGCGAATATCCTGGAACACAAAATAAAGCAAAACATGAGGACGGGTGCCAGACTGGCAACTAATTTTTATTTACGTCGGCTCGCTCCTTCTGTATTATTCACATTCTTTCATTGCATTGCATTGTATTGCTGTATTGAATAAATCTACGCCTTTTTATATAAAGGAACGTGGTCCCTCCCCCCCCCCCCCCCCCCCCCCAAGAAAAAAACAGGTGATACAACACGCAAGGTTTTTAATGAATTCTTAATCAAAGAAGATGTTTCCTTTTGTTGCAAATCGTTATTTGAAACACTGATACATAATTACAGGTTGTTTCATACTTAGAGGAAATCTCGGAGCGCCTGCATGGTATCGCGATGCGACTAGCGCTGCGATTGCGCGCCGGCAGCAGCTCACGCGTGCGCAGACGTTTCCAGGGTGTACAGTTGAACCGCGTCGTCTGCTACGGAATGGCGTGTGCCGCATTGTCGGCCAGCGCACAGATATCACTTGTTAGTGTGAGAACTAAGCCCGGATTCTCTGCACTAATCATTTTCGGAAGAGTCTGCGCGATGGGATACGAAGAAACGAGGAACGACAAACGCTTGCGCGCTTTCTTTCGTCGTGTCCCGTCTTGCTGCGCTGTTTTTTCAGATGCTCTCGTACCCACTTTCAACGCTTGTCTGCACTAAGCGTTGTGCAACGCCCACCTCTCGGCCTTTATTCGTGATAATGGGGAGCATTTCACAGTCGGCATCGTTTGCTCTATCGATGCACTTAGGTACTGTGTGCGTTCACGAAAGTTCCATCATTTTGTGCACGCCGCAGTAAGTTTGGATTAGTCAGACATGCTAACGAGCATGCATTGTTCGGGGTGTCTATTTGAGTTTAAACTAAACAAAGCATTCAGTGGTGACTGGTGAGCAGCTGAATGGGTTTAACAGAACAAAACACATGGGAATAAATTCAAGAATGATTTAGAATGGAATACCACCTGAACGTGCTCGTTCTCGACCAAAATGCACTCGTGACGCATCCAGGTTGATGTCTCCAGCGATAGCGATGATGACGCTCATTCTAGACGGCAATAAATGTATGGTGTCAGTGATGTGTTCCGCCACAGCATGCCCCATTCGTTGACGATGCATGGGAGCGTGGCATCACAAGATCCAGATTGAGTTGAATAAAAGAAAGGGTCATCTGCCGTACGTTTTCTCCCCCACTTCTTTCTTGGCTGACAAGAGCAGTATTTCATTGTTTGCCTGGTTTACTATGGCCCATGTACGAGAAAAAGAGCGACATAAGATTACTAAACTCTGTCGTAAAAACTATACTATGCATTTCGGAGCCAGCTAGCGAGCCTTAGGGGTAATGAAATGTCGTCGTTAAGAGACACGTTCAGGCTCTGTCTTCACCTAAAACATTCCGAAATTAGTTGACATTTGTTTTATAGTGTTAAGTCAGCTCAGAAGTGCAATTCCTACCGTTGAGTGCGTTTTGTTAATTCAAGGTCAAATTAAGACGACACACATTGCGTGCTAATTATCGTGTCTTTCTCTTCCCAGTGTACTGTGGTGCACGGAGAGTGAAAAAATATTCACTAACGCACGCATCACCATGGCGTTTCGAGAGAGCAAACAAGGCATGCTGTGAAATTCTGCTTGTAGCAACCCACTACCACAAGTAAAGGCTGAGAGGTTGGCGTCGCACAACGTTTAGTGCAGATTATCAGACCAGTTTCTGCCCTAACAATGGACAGCAATATGGCAAGCAAGAGCAGCGGTGTAGCAGACGACGCAGTTAAAAACTGCCCTTCTGAATCATCTGAGCACGCGCGAGCGGCGGATGGCGCGTGGTTGCGGCGCTGGCCGCATCACGATGCCAGGCGCTGTGAGTTTTCCTCTAACTGTGAAACAGCCTGTACATACCCTTTCACACCTGGTGCGCATTGCAGGGACTGTGGGCGTGTCCCTCTCATTTTGAAAAATAACCAGCATCATCGCCAGGAGTAATAATCACTCAATTTGGTAGATGATGTATCAGCGTGTGCAGCCACCATATAATCTCGTTTTCTTGGAGGACGGGCGGTTTTGGAACGTTAAACCTCACATATCAATCAATCAATTCTTGGAGGCTTCGTGAGAACGTAATGTGGTAAGTGCTGCGTTTCGTACGCTGAGTCTTGTCACGGGCGTACGCGTACATCGCTAGAATCGATACGCTACGTACTTCACATGCGCAGTTCTTCCCCACGCCAGTGTTGCGTTCGTAGCCTCGTTACGTACGCTTAACTAAAAGTGTCTATTAGTTGCCCACGTGTGAAATTAAGCGGGGGTCCAGTTCCTTTCATAACACGTGGGTGTTTCCTTTGTGTGAGAAACAATATCAATGAGAATTCTCCTTAATATAGGGCAAGTTTGAAAGTCGCCGCGCAGCCTTCGAGACCGGCAACAGGTGCCTCTTGTCTTCTCCGCGAGATGCCGGCAGGTTCACGGTATACGCGACGCAGGAAAAGCGAGGGGGTGAGTCGCCACTACGACGCGACGCTTCGAACTTGGGAACTCGCGCGGCAATGCTCGACTCCATGTATACAAGCTTGCGAAGGCGGACAGCCCATGGCAGGTTTTGAAAAGGCCGTTTTGTTTCGACGACAAAGTAAAACCTTTTCCGAGACGTTCACTGGAGCGGCCACAGATCTTGCGGGCTAGGTTTCTCAAGAGCCGTAAATCTAATTTTTCAGCGCACAAGTCTAGACTACACGCTCGCGAAACTATCTATTCTAATGAAACCTTAGAGTTTTTCTCACTTTGTCGTATGAGCCATATAAGATCAATAATTGAAATGAGCGCTTCGTACGAACTTGAGAAATTGTGGGTACTCACGCAGCAGGATGCCGTAGATTGAGGCGACAAAAACCAGTGTGGCTGTACTTGTGATTCTAGATAACGTACCAGAGGAAAACAAGAAGGGCTTTGTGTCTTTGTGATAGCAGAGGCCTGCAATGACCCTGCTGATACGACAGCTGTTTATCTAAAAAAAAAAGCGCGGAGGGTGGCTCGTTACTCTCTTTTGAACGAGGGGCGGGAGGCGAACGAGGGTCGGCAAGCGCTATGTACCACTGTAGCAGGGGCGTCGCCAGAAAATGTTTTTCAGTGGAAGGAGGACACACACTCTTGAATTGGCCATTTTTGCTCTCTATGCCATGCCGGAAAACAATTCAGGGGAAGGGGCACATGTCCGATGTGCTACATTCTGGCTTTGCCTCAAGGCGCATGTTCTGCACCCCTGCAGTGCAGAACATGCGCCTTGAGGCACTGTATTCATGTTTCACAATACCACTAAACAAGGAACTCTGCTTTCAAAGTCAACGCTTACCTCACTCGATGTACAGATGCCCCAGAAAGTAAAAACCGAGCACGCTAGCTATGGTCGATCAAAATGGGCCAGCAGTAGAAACTGCCTACAGCACCTCATGGGATTTTTGTGTCGGAGGAGTGGCCAATAGGGTTTTGTGTTGCACCCGTCCTCTGTTAACGCTCATAGAAAGAGTACCTTTTCAGGGTTTTGTTTATCTTTCAATGGAATGGAATGAAAAAAAACTTTATTTCAGTCCTGCAGGACGCGCTTAGCGCGTCGCGGGCGTCTCCCACGTAGGGACCGACAGGGAGTACCTGGCGGCCGCTTCGTTGGCCTGCTGGACGGCCCATTGCTGGTCGGAGAGAAGGAAGCTCCTGAGGGACCTCTCCCACTTGTTTGAGGTAGAGTCGGGAGGAGTGGATCTACACTCCCAAAGCATGTGTGCGAGTGCCGCCATGTGTCCACATGATGGGCATGTGTCGCTGGGGTATGCATCAGGATAAAAAATGGCAGCATATCCTCGGAGTGAATGATGGGGAGTGGGGCGAAGCATTCGTCCGTCCATTCGTTCTTGCTTCCGTCCGTTCCTGCGATTGTCTGTTTAACCGTCCATGCGTCCATCCACCCGTCCGTGCGTGCGTCTGTTCGTGCGTCCGTCCCTGCGTTCGTCCATGCATCCGCGCCTGCGTCCGTTCATGCGTCCATCCATGCATCTGTCTGTGTGCCCGTTCGTCCATCTATTCAGCACTCCAAGTACCACCATCTGGCATCTTTTCATCATATATTCGGATGAATAGATGGATGTACATGGCTGTACCCTTTAGATCGGGCGGTGGCTAGCGCCACCAAGCCGTAATACTTAATGAACCAAAAACTAGACTTAATTTTTTCTTTAAAAAGCGAGTTTGAGGATTCGTACTTTGCAGTGAAGAGTTTAAATTTCACTCGTGCCTTGACTTTAGCCACCAATCAGATAACCTCCTTCTAGTTAAGTCTACCCGCTTAAAGTCTATTTTGCCTCCCCGGTCCCTAAACCCCAGTGCTTTGAAAAACTCTGCGCCATCATCCTGAACTATAGGGTGAAGCCCTTTACAGAACATTATCAAGTGTTCGGCAGTTTCTTCTTCCTCTCCACATGCACTGCATACTGTGTCTACCCCTTCGTATTTGGCCCGATATGTCTTGGTTCGCAGTACTCCCGTCATGGCCTCAAACAGTAGAGAACTACCCCGAGTATTATCATAGATGCTTTCCTTGGCAGTTTCCTGCTTAAAAGTTCGATATATCTCTTGTGTGGACTTCTTAATCATGCCCATTCTCCACATGTCAGTCTCCGTTTCCTTCACTTTCTTCTTAACCGATAGTTCTTTTTGGTTTGGCCACCTGCTGTTTTCTAAGTATTTACCAGTCAATTTCCTGGTTCGCTTCCTCCATTTTGTATCGACATTCTTCATGTACAAGTAGCTGAAAACCTTCCTAGCCACCGCTCCTCCCCCATTTCTCTCAATCGCTTCTCAAATTTTATCTTGCTGCTAGCTTCCCTGCCCTCAAATGATGTCCATCCCATATCACCTTGTACTCCCTGATTTGGTGTATTCCCGTGAGCTCCTAAAGCAAGCCTACCTATTCCACGTTGTTTAATTTCTAATCTTGCTTGAACTTCTGATCTCATGCACAAGACCGCATTGCCGAACGTCAGCCCAGAACCATGACCCCTTTCCATATTCCTCTCACAACATCATACCTATTGTAATTCCACAGTGCCCTATTTTTAATCACTGCTGCATTCCTGTTACGTTTTGTCGTCACGTATATTTCGTGTTCCCTCAGGTACTCGGTCCCTTGCGTATCCATACGCCCAGATATTTGGATTTATCTGTTATCTCTAGCGTGACTTCTTGTATTCTAAGCTCACTACCTTCGTTGTCATTGAAAATCATGACTGCTGATTTTTTCTTACTGAATCTAAAATCTAACCTATCTCCCTCATTACCGCAGATGTCCAGAAATCTCTGCAAATCTTTCTTGTTGTTGGCAATTAGCACTATATCTTCTGCGTACATTAATGCTGGTAGTGCCTGATCAATAAGTTTTCCTTGTTTGACTAAAGAGAGGTTGAAGCCAAGTCCACTTCCCTCTAATTTCACCTCTAATCCTTGTAGGTACATCATGAATAATAAGGGTGACAGGGGACACCCCTGCCTAAGCCCCCGTTTTACCTCTGCAGGTTTGGATACCTGTTTTTCCCGCTTTATAACTACCTTGTTGCCTTTATAGATATCCTTTAAAAGATTAGTGACTACATGTTCGACGCCTAGTGTGTCCAGTATTCCCCACAATTCCTCTTGAACCACGCTATCGTGCGCTCCCTTGATAGCCAAAAATGCTAGCCACAGGGGCCTGTGTTCCTTTTCTGCTATTTCGATGCAGTGCGTCAGTGAGAACAGATTGTCTTCCAACCTCCTGTGTTTCCGAAACCCATTCTGCAGTTCCCCCAGCACCCCCTCATCCTATATCCATGCCTGCAGTCTTTTCTTTATAATCTGCATCGCCAGCCTGTAGACCACTGATGTAGCTGTTATAGGACGGTAGTTGTTTATGTCAGCTTTGTCCCCCTTTCCTTTATAGATCATGCTCATCCTGCTAAGTTTCCATCCATCGGGAACTTCACCATTGATTATTATTTTGCTCACTGCCTCTCTCAAAGCCTGCTTAGACTTCGGACCTAATGTCTTTATCAGCATAGTTGGAATGCCATCTGGGCGTGTTGATGTACTACTAGGAACCCTTTCCTCAGCCCTTTCCCACTCTCGTTGTGAAAATGGAGCCATTGCACCACTTGATTCGTCCTTGTCTATTGTGGTGCATAAAGTACTTCTTTGTTGAAATTTTTCCGTCACCCTTGTTCTTATATATTCAATAGCTTCGCCCCCTTCTAGCCTAGCACCTTGGGCTGTAGTTATAAAACTCTGCTCTAGACTCGTCTCATTTCTTAGAGAGTTTAGATGGTTCCAAAATTTCGCAGCTGCCCTTCTATCTTTTTTATGTACTTCTGCCAGCCACTGAGCTCCCTTTCTTCTAATCTTTTCATTGATCAGAAGGGATGCATCCCTTCTATAGCTTAGAAAGGTTTTCCATTTTCTTTCAACATCATCTGTCGGTTCACCCCGCTGCTTAGCATGTCTGTGTTCCCTAGAGGCTTCCTGACTATTTCCTACTATTCCTTACTATTCTCCCTACTAGGAGGCTTCCCTACTATTCTCCATATAGATGCACCGCCATCCAGCGGACATTTCAAGGACTAAACGGGAGGTGGCACATGCACACTTTCTTACGGCTTGCGCTTCGGGTTTACTTCCCACCTTTATCCACCTCGAGTTCATGGTATATACTAGTTCACTGTATTCATGGCTATGCGGCCCAACGCTCGCTAAACCTTTCTAAAACCAAGGAGGTTACACCCAGCGAGTATAACGTAGCAACCCTTTCTTGTCAGATCCTGCTCAATGTACATGCCAATAGCTGCTAATGGGGATCGCAGCGTGCGCGTTACCTAAAGGCCGAATGCTCCTGTCTCTCATTCCCCCTTAGCAGCCATTAACATGTGCATTGAGCACTATCTTTTATTGTTCAACAACGCACAGAAGAAATCTGTCACCGAAACCACCTTGCAGGTCTAAATCCTAAGGACCGCTATTTCTGGTATGTGCCACTGGTGGTTACGTACTACGAGGGACGTACAAGCCACGCCATAAGGAGCTTCGCCCCTAATAAACGTGAAGCGTGGCAAGGTTTTGGTACGTGTGTGTCGTAATAGGCGTAGGGTTAATGTCTGCGGTCGGTTAAGTTTCGGATGGGGGGGGGGGGAAATGTGGCGTTCAATGTAAAAGTGCTTTGTTATGTCATTGTACGTAATGGGTGCATCCCGATTGCTCTCTAACTCAGCAAGATGGGGTTGCCCTGTGGCGGTGCGGTTGGTGAGTGCGCGCGCTGCATCATGGGCAATCTCGTTGAGGTTGGATAGGGCACCCGGCACCTCGTCTATCCAAATCATAATGTGCTGCCACAATGCTTGTTCACCAACGGCATGATAATATACTTAGGCTCTCCGAGTGTTCTATTCTAATCTTTGGTGATTATTTGGGGCGTTGAATTTCGTGCAGTGCAAACATGATAGCACATATGCAATGTGTTCTTTTATTTTACTGGCATTATGTGTATGAGAATTATCATGATGCGTCTTTTAATTTAGCATATGTTGAGTTTTTGGTATTCATCTGTCACGTATATTGTATCCACAGTTTTTTTCTCTACGTGAAGCTGCTGGTATACTTAAGCCAAATAGTTGACTTCCAGTATTAAAAAAAGCTCACTGGGTCCCCTGTACATTCGCTTAGGACAACTCGAAGGCGAAAGCCATCTTTTCCTTTGCAGTCGATGTATAAGAGAACAGGGAACACGAGCACTGTCTTCACGGGTCGCTGTAAAGTGCCGTCTCTATTTTCTGCTCTTATCGTCACGCAATTTCCAATTAAGGTTAATACAATAAATAATAAATAAGGTTAATACATTAGATAACAGTACACAAAGCGGCGTTTACAGAGCATACCGAAGGGAAAATACAAGTGAGTTGTTTCACATCACCACTCACTTGAAGACGCACAAGGGTGCTGGAGTGAATAAATAAACGCCATATTAATCATTATATGAACACGCACATCACATCAACAGAAAATGACATTCCTAGATCACGCTGAAAGTTTGGACAGTTCCCGGGCTTCTTCTCGAATATCCGACCACAGCTGCATGAAAGACGCCTTGTCACCCAGCTCTCCAATCTTTTTTTCAAAACGGGCCAGCTGGTCCGGCGTGAAGTGCTCCTTCCAGCCTCCCACCTTGGCTTTCCTGACGAGTCCGTACTTGGTGTTGTCTCCGCCGTAGCCGTGCTTGCAAGACACCTCCTTCCGGCCGAACAATTCGCGCCAGCCAGGATTCTCGTTTCCCTTCAAGTCAAACACGATCACTTTCCGCATGTGCTCGGGCTGAGAACGCTCGATGATCTTCTGCAGCAGTCCTTCTTGTTCTTCTAACGCCCGGCCGTAGCTCTCTCCCACTAAGTGAGCGAGCCTCAGAATGGTTCCCGGCGTGTCCCGCTTGAGTTCTTCGTGAGAAAGAACACGTTCAGCTCGTTCCTTAGGGCGTAACCCGAGGCGACGTGATCAAAGTAACTGCCGTAACCAAGCTGTCCTTGTAAGAAAAGGTCGACAATGTCTTCGAACGTGCCGTCCTGGAAGCGGTATATGCTTATGTTGGTCATGTTATAGAAAATAGAGACGCACACGTCCCAGGGATTCCGAGCCACGTAAACGTACCTTAAACCAAAAAAAAAAGAAGGAACATGAGAAACTTAATACTTTACCGGTTACCAAGCACTATGTGTGAGCCTGATACTAAAAAAATATATTCTCGCGAGACAAACATTCACTCTGAATGACGTGTGCTACCTGTATAGAAAAGATAGCTTTCAAAAGCACGAAGTGTCAACCAGAAGTTGTAATATTATAGTATGCCGATACCACGATATGGTTACGAGGCATGCCGTTGTGGAGGGTTCGGAAAATTTCGACCATATGGTGTTCTTTATCACACACTGACTTCACACAGTACACGGGCCTTTCTGCGTTCATTGAAATGCGATCGCAGCGGTAAGGATCAAAGCCGCGATGCTCGGGTGAACAGCAAAAAACCGCCAGCACTCCACCACCTACGCGGTCAGTCAGAGATCGGTCATCCTACCTTTACCATGTCACTGCCAGCTTAAACGCTTGGAACACAGTTGGCGCACGCTTTATTTAATATCGCAAAGAATCAGGGATACCGTGGGTCGTGAACTGGTTGAGGACTTTGATATTTTCAGAAATGGGGAACTGTTTTTAAGGGCTTCCAAGCTATTGCTTAATTTTCGCGAATGAGTCTTCGATTGATTGGTGATCGGACGTAATGAATGGTCACTATGACAATACTTGCGCTGAGCCTCTCTTTTTGGTTAATATCCTCAAGTGTAGGACAGCTATGGAGATCGCCAAGGTCGATGGTTTGTGTATTATTTTGTGGCAGACACGTCCTCAGCATCACGTAACATTTGCTATAGAAAGAGCATCGTGAAGTTTGGAGTTCGTATGCGATATCTCTTTACTATTTCCTAGTGCATCATTGGCAATGATACAAGAGCAGTCATCATCGATATCTTCTATCGACCACAAAAGTTTACTTATCGCGCAAGCGCTTGATAAACTGCCGGCCAACGCCAACTATCGTAGACTGTAGCACTAGGCCGGATACGGGTCTTGTTATTCACTGGTATATTAATTTTCTTCTGCTGTGCAGCATGATGCCAGTTCGCAGTTTTCATAGAAAGCGCTCTGTGATTTGAGAGCCAAACTTCTATTATGACAGCACAATCGAAGCCATCGCAGCGTGCTGCAAACTGTGTGCCGTTAAGTAGATGTCACTTTGTGCGAACGACTGCGATTGATAACAGCTATGCCGATTGACCACTCTTGAAATAGTAGCCTCGGCTGCTGAGCAGTGCTGTTCACACCAACCGCATTGCGTTTTGCCATCTCTGCCGCAGAGGGTCGAGCAATCCCCCAATAAATTGTGACCATGTCGCCACCTTGCGGCTCCACGCTATACTGCGTGCGCGTATCGCACACCAGATTGGCTGTGGCCAAGGCCAAAGTGGCGAACTTTTCCGGGCGGAGAAAATTGTTCCTTGCGTGATCTGAGCAATTGGCTGCGGATTTTCTGTGTTTTTCTATAATCTATTTCAGTCTTCCAGATCTGCGCTTGGTTTGAACGCACCTTTCGGGATGGCTGTGTCTTCGGTGTTGCGCTATTGACCGCCGCTGGCAGAAACGTCCCGAAAAGATTCTTGGCCACGCGTTCGCGTAGTCCGTACACTTTTACGGTTTGCTGTACATATACCTCACAAGCAGACTATTTTGGTAAAATGTGTGCGAATCATTATCATCATCATCATCACCACCATCATCATCATCATAAGCCTGACTACGTCCACTGCAGGACAAAGGCCTCTCCCATGTTCCGCCAGTTAACCCGGTCCTGTGCTTGCTGCTGCCAATTTATACCCGCAAACTTCTTAATCTCATCTGCCCACCTAACATTCTGTCTCCCCTAACCCGCTTGCCTTCTCTGGGAATCCAGTCAGTTACCATTTGGTTATCATACCGATAACCAAATACTCCTGTGATGAATGGAATGTATGAGAGAGTATGACTAACTACATTCATGCATTTGTCGACTTTTACCTCATTTACGCCGCAAAAACGGTGAAATTTACGTGTATATAGCTCATTTGGTCATTTTTTGCGAAATTTTCACAGTGAGCTACTTTATGGAAATTAAAAATGACGTACTGCTTTGATTTCGTACCAATATAAGTTGCTCACTCGGAGACATTTATATGTGAGGATGCTTATTTATTTAATTTAGCGCCCCACTTTACCACTTTTGCATCCTTTCTGCCAGAGGTACTGCTATTTTAAATATATAGCTCATCTTACCTTGTGTTCAATGAACATTCATCCGCTTAAATATTTGTTTGTTGCTAGTTGATGAAATTACCGTATGTGCAATACAATTAATAATAAAAATTAAAGTTTACAAAGTGTTTAAATAATGCTTTGAAGTCCAGCAGTCATGGCTCGTTTGTTGTGCCTTGAAATCTGCTCCAAAAAGACCGATAGCCCCTGAAATCTAGCATTCTTTTGCTACTAAGGTACTTAGGATACCTCCGAGGAGAAATCTTCCGGCTCCACAATCTGTGATTTAAAGCAAAATGTCATTTCAATTACTGTTATATGCATAAAACTGAAAGCGAACTTCGCCCATGGGGCAGCAAACACGGAGTCTAGGCGGTAACCGGTGGAATGTTCAAGGTGAACAGCTAGATAGCTAGCGTTGCTGTGGCACATGTTTTAAGAAACCTCTGAACTGATGATGACGGCACAGGAGGAACTGGTCTTGCCAGGAAGGCCACGGTTAAACTGCAGAACCCTTTCGCCCTTGTGGCACGTAAAGTGGAAGCAATTCGTGCTGCAGAACACGAGTGTTTTACTACGAAACCAAGCACGCGAATCTCAGAGGCACTTACTGGCGTTGATCGTTCAAGTTCAACCAGGCTTTCGCTATACTACGGCACATGCCCTCTGTATCTAGCAAACAAGTCACGATACGCCTCTTGATTTTCGAGACTTACGTTCTTGCAACACAGGTTGTCCTGGCCCCTACCGAAACGGCAGTAAAGAAAATACACAAAAATAGGATTTTATGGGATATAATGGGCATGGGTTTGTAATGGGCAGTAACTTCTTGAGTGCGGAGCATTACTTCGTCGCATGATGTGAGGCCTCGGTGTCTCTGCCCATGCGCGGCTTCGGCCCCATTGGACATGCTCGTCTCATCTCGTGCCTCGACTCGTCTCCCTCGAAAGTGGGCGGTGTGTGTATATACATAAGCGGCGTTCAGAAAAGGCGACTTTGCGGGTCTCTCTCTCGTACTTCTCTCAGTCCAATACAATGACGGCATCAAGCAATAAATACAGACTTTACACTTCTTGCCTTCAATTTTCCTTCATTAAATAAATATCGTAAGAACGACGATATCGCAATGAAACATCGCCAAATCATACCCAATTGCGCAACATTCACGCACCCACAACACCATGACGTATTTTGCTCTAGTTACCCCGTGAGAAGATGTGGGTGCCATTTTTTCTCTTTGTGGTTGAGAGCGCAAAACCGAAGTCTGCTCACCGGAGATACGTGTCCAGAATGGTTCCACGTGATATCTTCTAGCAATGCGAATTTTAATGTACCAGCCATATGGTCACGTAGTCATCGTACGCAAATAATTTGTCAGGGATGTTAAAGAATCGTCATGCCAAGGGTAAAGATACAAGATTGAACAGCATCGCCAATACAGGGCTCTGCGGCACATCCTACACTGCAAAGAAGTGTGCCATGTGCCCCTCAAGCAAGTGAATCGGAAATAAACTATTGACTATTCTGTGAGAGAAATGCCGCTACGCTGTGGATCGTGGTTCTAACACAGAGAAACGCAAGAAAACAGTAAGCGCTCTCGGATGTACATTCAGCGTCGAACGAAAACCAAATGGCAGCAGGCAATGGCAGTAGTGTATAGTGCTCGCCCTCTAGTTGTCAACATGAAGAAGAGCGCATATATCCGTATAGTTTTGCCGAAGCGGATGCGTGCGTCTGTCCATGGCAATAACTGGATGGGGTGCACTACAGCACTGCGAATGCCTGACACTGTTCGGTTTTCTTATGACGTTGATAGTACGATAAACATGCCTAAATGATCACATTAAACCTGGATACATCTCTGTCACTCAGTATATGCTCTGGCGGCTGCACTTTTCCTCCCTCCAGTCATTCATTTGGAGTATGCTTCATTTGAAGGATGCTGTGCCTTCTTTCTAACTATATCATCCTTCGTAGTCCTCCAAGATCAATCAATCGATCAATCAATCAATAGATCGATCAGTCAGTCAATCAATCAGTGAATCAACCATTCAACGTGTCTATACCGTAAACATACTTAGCATCATCGTTCATGGTTTCCCGGTGGAGAGACTGATGCGTCAGCAGCGTTCGCACTGGCAGCGTTGGCGTCCACTCGCGGTCCGCCATGTACTCGATGATGCGGGTGTTGCTGGTGAACTCTTCGTACGTATCGATCGGATCGCCATTCCTGAGGATCAGCTGCGTGATGTACTGAACCCAGTGCGTGCCACTCTTCGGGTACGAGCTCTGCACGAGATCTCCTCTGGAGGCTCGGAACGAGGCGCTTCTCCGAAACACCTCCGGGTCCACCCAGGGGCTGCGCGCTACGCCGTCGATAATTTGCGTGTAGGGCCTCCGAGCTGTAGCCATTGCAGCAAGCCTGAGAGAAACAGTTGCATTGTTTGTGCATGACCGCTGAAGCTTAAAAACAGCGTTAGTTTAACGAGTATTATTCTTTATAAGAACTTCTGGAACACGAAATACAGAAAATTAACATTCAAATTTATCCCTGTGGTGTAAGTGGCTGTTACCCGTACTCTACCTATAAAAAGATGCAGAATACTAAAAAAAAAGAAAGTAAACGGAAGTTTGCACTCGAGCTACGGCATAGTTACTACCCATTTTACGCCCTCCGCTGTAAGTAGTGGAAATGTTGGATTATATACGTGGAATCGGTTATTTGTTAGCGTAGTGTGCTAGAGCTCTCGCGCAAGTTTTGCGTTACGTTAACGGCAATAGAAAAAAACTCATTCGTTTTCTTTCTCAACTTTATCCTCACATTCAATGTTTTCATCCTGCAGCGTCGCTTCCTGCGCACGACTAGCTTCCTCTTGCTTGCGTATACGCACACGCTACTGAAACACTGAGCGTTTGTTATCTGCGGAGTGGAGCAACTCTGTTGAGCCCAATCTTCCCGCGAAAGTCATTTTTGCTGGTCAGTTGTACTGTTACAGAACCTCCACAAGAAAATGGCACAGAGTGTAAAAGTGTGGTCTATGACAAGGCACTTAGTGAGGCTGGAGGGTTACTCCACGCTGTCCTTTACACGGTACACTCCACAGGAAAGAAATCAAAGAACAGGACCCACTCCTTCGAGTCGGCGTATGAACGGTTGCTAATGAGACCGTACGTCTTCATTTTTTAATTTTTGTGAATATGGAGGCGAAATGCAAGATGTCCGCATACTGTTTGATATCAGTGCATGTTAAAGAGTACCAGCAGGTCGAAATATCCAGAGCCCCTCAATCACGACGTCCCTCGTAATCGTGTTGTGGTCTTGGGAAGTAAAATCTTGCGGCGGACAACTCTGAAGCCCACATGCTTGCAGTCTTGTTCCTTTTATAATTGCGCTGTTGACGAAGTCATACTCGTTTTGCGAGTTAGTATAATGTACGAGTTGTTTTCTGCGCCGAACATCCAGCTGTTTCAATTCAGCGATCCCAAACAACACCGTAGTACGTTATGGGAGGAAATTGTGATGTTTTTGTTTACTGCTTCAGCCGCAGTAAATCAGTGGATGCAGTGCGTTAACTTCTGACCCAAAGTTCGCGTATTTCTTCCCAACTGCGGTGCTCTTAATATTTATAATTGCTGTGGTTTAACGTCACAAAACGGTGAGATGATTTTAAGACACACCGTAGTGGGGGGGGGGGGGGGGCTCCAGAAGTTTTGACCATATGGGGTGTTTTAACGAGTATGTAAATCAAAGCAAACGAACGTCAAGCATGTTCACCTACGTCGAATCTACGGCTGCCGCGACTCGGATTCGATTCCACGACCCGCAGCTCAGCAGTCGAGCATGATAACTACAAGACCACCGTGAAGGTTGCTGCGGCGGTCCCATTTCGGTGGATGTGAATGATAGAAGCCCATATGTGCTCTGCATTGTCAGTGCACGTTGAATAACAGCAGATAGCTGAAATTTCCGGAGCCATCCACTGCGATGTCCCTCATGATCACATCGCGCTTTTGGGACGGAAAACCTTAGACATCATTAATTATTTACGCCAGCAGGTTTTCTTTAGTTCCCACAACAGTCGGGTAAAACTACAGAAGTTTGCGGTATTAGCTAATCATGTACTCATGCACAACTACTCAGAAAAGATGTTCGCGCCAGCCTGAAGCCGAACTTGCCTCTTTTATGTAAGCAGCTACTACTGTCCCGGGTGGCGTTACGGGTGTAGTCTGAATGGTACGACCAGTTTCATGAACAGACGCATTTTTCGGTGTTTGGTGTCGACAGTGCTTATCTCGTTATCTTATCTTAGCTTATACCTTCTGAATTGCGCATGTGTTGTAGAAACGAATCACTTGGAAATTCGGCACCCAACATGTTTGCATGTTCTTGAAAAGCTTGTGCCACGAATTTTCGAGGATACAGCAAATGCTGGCGTATGCTCGTATGGATTATAGTACAAAGGGCGCAGTTAAAAACAACAAATAAAAAAGAAGTTAATCAGACTTCATACGGTGTTTTTTGATGTGCTGCGTTCTTCTGTTATTACCACGTAGCATGCACACTAATACCTACTGCATGACAGTCTGTCAAGTAGGTCCCTGAGTGATTCAAGGAAGCGTAAATATCTAAATTTGCTCATGTGCTGTTGACAGCTCATTTGTGACAAGTGCTTTTTTCAATAAACTCGATGCTCACACTCAGAGCACAAAGCCACGTGACTTAAAGTTACTGAATAGCTTCGCAACTTAAAAAAGGGAATCGAAAGAAGCTAGAAAATACGACGTAATTAATTTTTGTGAATTATGAGATGAGCAAATCACAGGTCGTCTACGCTGTTCAGAACTTTTCTTTCTGTTCTGTGTTTTGTTTTTAACAATGTGACAGTGAATAATAACTGAGAGCACTGAATAGCCTACGAACAGAATAGCCGGGACTCATAATACTTGATAACAATATGGTTATTAATAATATTATACTGATAATAAACTTAAAACTCCTAAACCGCTGCAATCCTTGTACTTAGCATAACTCGTAATGTAAAAGAGCTACTATTTGGTATTGTCTTAATCCGCTTGAATAAATAATGACAGGTAACCTAACTAAATTGGATTCCTACAATGTCCGCCTAGCAAACAATGTTGAAACGCCCAGCTTTATTGAAGAAGTTTTATCACTTTTCTTGCTATATGCCGCGGAATTTGCGTAGAGACTAAAAGTATCAATAAAATTCGCGAAGTTGCACCTAGTGAAATTGATGCGCTATGCCGTCAAACACTTTATAATTGTGAAATATGTTGTAAGACACTAGTACGAGGCATAAAAATGAAAAAAAAAGCATTATCAGAACCTTTCATTTAGTATGTATATGCCATAACAACGTCGAATCTTGAAATACTTGATTGATTTGTGGGGTTTAACGTCCAGAAAACACGATATGATTATCAGAGACGCCGTATTTAAGGGCTCCGGAAATTTCAAGCACCTGGGGTTCTTTAACGTGCACCGAAATCTGGGCACACGGGCCATCAGTTCCGCCTTCATCGGAAATGCAGCCCCCGCAGCCGGGATTTGATCTTGCAACCTGCGGGTCAGCAGCCGAGTACCTTAGCCACTAGACCACCGCGGCGGGGCAATACCGAACTAATTCACCTTTGCTAATTTCTGCTTCATTGGCTGTGTATGGAACAGTATACAATGTTCATGCATTGTTAGTACCGATGGAAGAGTGTGCACTTTTTGTCCTAAGAAGCTTTTGCTCTCTAGTTGGGGCATTGTGGCGCCGCGGGTTGTAACGACGCCAGAGTACGAGCCATATATACGCAGTCAGAAAATCGTTGCAGTATAGAAGATATATGTCGTTGTTCAACAGCGTCAAAATATACGATGATGTCACAGTGCTTTTTTTTGTTTTAGGTCCACTTTGTGGCCGAAAGAAAATAAAGGCGGCTTTGTTCACAGCTCGTTATGGCGTTGCCGTGCACAGAAACACAACTCATTGCCACTTTCGGCCTCGACCTGCTAAGCTTGAGGACAACGCAGGCTTTGGCACCCGCGTTGATACTTTTGATACTTTTGAACTTTTGATAACCGGCCGCATTTCGATATTATGCACAACAGTGCAAAAACACCAGCTTACTTAAATATAGGCACACGTTCTGGGGCTTCCATGGTGCCGAAATTGATCCACAGTTGATATCAATTCTATCATGGCTTTGGCTGGTAAATTATCACTAATTGTCATGATCACATTCGCCTTGCATGACACTTGTGCACAAGCAATGCTCAGCTGGCTCCGCTGTTTCTATCTGCTGTTTGTATGGCAGTTGAATCTTCAATTCACTACGCTAAAAAAAATGAGGGATTATCCTCTGACTGCATCTATGTGGAATACACTATGGTCGCTGTGTAAACGATCGCTTGTGTTCGAATTCTGACAACATTAGAGAAAAGACGGGAAGTATTTTCACAATACAATGTGCCGATTGTGGCTGCATCACAAACTTCCAGCAGGCGCAGCCGTGCCCGCAAAATGTATGAAGCCTTTCCCATGCATGTTGCAGGTCAGTCATTTATCAGCTTTTAATCTATCACAGTAGCTGACAAACAGACCAACTATCTTCACAGTGAAGCGTTCCACGCTGTATACGACAAATCGGGGCTTGTACGCATGTCTTAGAAAAATCTTCCTCGGCTCCGTTTTAGAGCCTTGGATGGCTAATGAAACAACGAAAAAGTTTACGTTGGCAGTGCCAGCACGAATGGTTCAAAAGTTCATCATAACATGATGACGTCTTCACATAATATTATGTCTTGGTAAAAAGTGGGCGATAACAGAGGCAGTGCAAAATTACGGGAAGCGCAGAAAGTTTTTGGAGGGGGTGGGGCTGAAGGAAAGAAAAGAATATTAAGATAGATGGAGTTTGTCGAGTCAACTTGATTGATATATGCGGTTTAACGTCCCAAAACTAACATACGATTATGAGAGGCGCCGTAGTGGAGGACTCCGGAAATTTCGACCACCTAGGGTTCTTTCACGTGCACCCATATCTGAGCACACGGGCCTACAACATTTGCGCCTCCATCGGAAATGCAGCCGCCGCTGCCTGGATTCGAAACCGCGACCTGCGGGTCAGCAGCTGAGTACCTTATCCACTAGACCACCACGGCGGGGCATTGTCGAGTCAACTTGGAGAACCATAACGGACCCTGTGGGTTTACTTCATTAACGAAGCCCGAAGGATAACTCGTTAAAATGTGGCTTCAATCAATTTGAAATGCTTAAATATTTACGAACTGCTTTCCCATTCTCATGCTAAAAATAAATTAGTTACCAAAAACAGAACAGGAATATGCATTAAACGCTGGGCTGTGCTGGAATGTGAATTATCTTTGACCTGCTGTGGTTAATAATACTTGTTTAGGTTTAACGTCCGCCAATTATGATATGAGAGATGCCGTCATGGCAGTCCCCAAAAATTTCAACCACCTGGGGTTCTTTAACAGGCACCTAAGTTTAAGCACACGGGCCTCATGCATTTTCGCCTTCGTAAAAATGCGGCCGCCACGACTGGGATTCAATCCCGCGACCTGCGGGTCAGCATTCGAGTGCCTTAGCCACTAGGCCACCATGGTGGGTGGCTAGATATGGTTCCTAATGGGTTCCCAAATAGCCTCATTGGTACTTTTTAAATTTATTGATCTCGAAGTGCGGCCGGCGTGGCGGGGTAGCGAATATGCGTCCTTTACAAAGAAGAACAACATGACGTATCTGCGGCGGCTGTGTTCATTAAGACGAAAAGTTCGCGCCGTCTGACATGATCTTGCAGAGATAGTAAACAGTCGATAAATCGGAGCCATTAAATAACGGCACAAACACACCTGATAATAGTGTCGGTGGGCTCTCGCCGAAACCAGCGATGTGACTCAAACTCTTAATGTGGGCTTGCACAGACCTACATTAAGCCGTCTCCACCACCTCCGTGCCACAGGCCTCGTGCTTGGCAGCAAGCCTGATGTAGACTGCTGAATTCACGGACAGTTCTGTAATTCATGGTTACAGTTCATATGAAGCAAAGTGGCGCGTGCATATTTTGACACCCTGCTAAGCCCTGCTAAGACAGCCTTTCGAAAAAAAAATAAAGCAGGAAAGTGCCGGAGCCATGATATGATTATGAGGCGAGCAGTAGGCAAAGGCTTCGCTATCTTGAGCCATCAATCGTTGAGAAGTGTGCAGGGTCAGGCACTGGCATGGGGCAGTGCATGGGCCTAGATAATTTTGTTTTCCTCGGAATGCGACCACCGAGGTCCAGATCCAGACCTCGACTTCGGATCAGCATCTGAGCACCGCAACTACTGTACTATCAAGGTGGGGCCCCCAAAACAAACTATAGTTTCATGAAGTTCTTCAGACCTTTGATTTCGGGTGGTTACACGACCAGCTTGGCTTTTTGCGGACACGGGCGTGAACGCATTCGTCATCGCTCATGCGGATTAAATCTGCTGAGGCAGGCGTCACGCCAACGGAACTTCACAACTCCTGGGCCCACGCGAACAAAGTGACCGCAGCAAAGCGAAAGAAAGGTACGATGCGGAAAGGAAAAATAACGAAGAACGTAAAATGTCTTTGAATTGCACAACTGAACGCTCACCTGTTCAGCTTTCGTGGTGTATCTTTGTTAAGGGTTGTGTCGACTGGGATACCACTTGATGCTCTAACTACACCTTACATACGCGTGGTATTTCGAAGGTTTCTGTGCCTAGAAAGAAGCACCACAGGTGATTCCAGCCCGCTGGTGTACAAGGCAGTTAGGCCGCTAAATAATTACGAGCGCTCGTAGCCCGTGGCTCCTGACAACACAAGATACACATTATCTTCTCTTACAACCTCCCTCTGTCAGCTATTTCTATCAGTAAGTGTAGCCTAACTCCGCCTTCCGAGCTTGCAAGAGTACAGGCGCAGCAACTTCTGTTATCGTAGATGACATGCGTGAATGAGTTACAAGTTCTCAGCAGGCAACTCATGAAAGCAAACATATGTGAACTAGCCGTGTCGCCTTATGAATGAACTGCGTACTCTGATAACAGAAAACAGACAAATATGGCACGCGTCCGAATGTAGTTATGCCATAATCTGTTGACGTTACAAGTACTATATCAGCGTCTTATCTCAGGCACAGATAAGTCTCACGGACACTTTTGTTACGCTTCGCCGTTTGCAGGACCGCCGAAGGTACGACGAGGTAGTTTTCCATGATGCAGAACTTGGTCTACATTCTTCGATGCTGTATCACTGTGTCACTCATTACAATTTCGTATAAGACATTGCAGTCAGTTAATAGAAGAGTTTATTGCAATATTTATAAACACCTAGGCGCAGGCGCCGCGTTTACATATAGATGTGTAATATCGGCGTCAAATGAAACCCGAACAGCGGCAAGGCTTCGCGATGCACACTATCCAGCTGTCACCATTGACAGGCGCGCGCATCGTAATCGGAAGTTACGCGCATATATGCGCGTCTGTTCATGGTGATAAGCGCACGGCGCACACTACACCATAGCAAAGGTTTCCCGCTATTCGGTTTTCATTTGATGTCTATAGTAAATCTGTTCAAACACCCTATTTAACGGCAGTGGCCGCGCATGGCCTTGCTCGTCATTCAGTATCATCGTCATGTGACAGCAGCCGTTTATAGTTACTAGCAAATATTACTCGCGATGAACCAGGGCACCAATGCTATGGGCTTTGCGATGGCCATAGCTACAATGTTATTTTTGTGTGCGTGGCACAATGGCGATTTGATTACGAAGAACATGACGGTGTGTGTCCTTATCAATCATAAAATCAATCATTAAATTGAGGCTGCCTTTAGATTTATGACAACAGTTCGTTTCAAGTATTTTCAACTGTGACACTATTACCGAGAGCTGAATCGCCACAGACACACTATTAAACATCTGTTTCGAGGTGTTGAACACAGAGTGCTAGACATTTCCTGCGGCGACGAGGCTTGATCTGTATAAGTCCTCGAGCAAGATGGTTGGCTCCTTTATTTCTGCTGTTCGATTGTGTGGGAGCGGATATAAAGAAGAAAAAAAAACTTTGTCATCTTTATTATTACAAAATTTCATGATTTTGAGTGTCTTTAGGGAGATTCGACCATAGGCGAAATTTCGTATCACCGTTGACGAATGATAAGGCAATATGTCCGGTCGCGTTTTGGCTGTGACTAATGCAAAATACATTTTCTCTACGGACTTTACGTGTGCTGTAATGACGGCAGCCACATTTTTCGTGATATCTCACCGCGGCTGTGTAGGCGTGCAGGTGTCTGTATCTATGTACGTCTGCAAATACGGCGTCCATGATGTTACCAAGAGAGAGAGAAAGAAATAAGAGGAAGAGACACGGAGTTTAACCTAGAAGAACTGGTTTGCTACCCCACACAGGGGCGGGGAAATAAGGGTCGGAAAGAGGATCGAGAGATATAGAATAAACCAGGTAAAAATACACGTGTACTCACATGCAGGGCGTTCCAAAGTCGGCTGAACGCAGGAGCACCTTCACAGCCTTATTCTGCGACATGAAGTCCTGTCGGTAGCGCAGGATTCTTTCTTCCGAAAGAGTCTGGTTGTCCAGTTCGTCTATTGCATTACAGAGTGACTGTCTCTGCGAGCATTGGCACAGAATATGCCAAATTTCTTTTTGTACTACATCATGGGTTCTGCTTTCTGCCTGTATGTCTGCCCTGATGGTGGGTTATATGCATTGTTTTGAGCACAGAACAGATGGTTTTCATGGCTGTTATGCATCTGGGCGTATCAACTCTGATCCCATTACATACAACGTGGTACACATTACATAGTTGATGCGATATTTGCTTGACTGTTTTGGTTGCGGTAACGTGCATAGCTCAAAGCGGTGTGGCTTAATTAGATCATTCGAACGCGTAGGAATTTGTGACTGTGCAACACTTAGAAACACGCTGTCATAGTCTGTCCTAGGCCACCGTCGTCGCTTGGCGCAACGCAGGCGAAAGTGCGAATAGCAAATTGAGCACGCGAGGACACTGAGAGAAGCCCTTTTCATTTGATTTATTTTGTTGGGTGGTACGGTCCGGAAACCAATATTTAATTATGAGAGATGCCGTAGTAGAGGCCTTAGAAAAATTGATCATCGCGTGTTTTTCACGTTCACTGACATCGCGCAACACACGGGCCTCTATCATTTCGTTTCCGTCGAAATGCGACCGCCACGACAAGGATTGAGCCCGCCACCTTCAGGTCAGATGCGGAGCACCCTAACCACTCATGGACCGAGGCGGACGAAGAGAAGTCTTTTTCCTACAGTTCTTTGAACACCTTGACGAAGATATTATTACGGAGCATTGTTTACGAGCCCGCCATGGAAGACGAATAGACGAATTCAAGAAGCTAAAATTCGCTTGCGAATCCTCAAGTTGAGGGAGTTCAACTTGGAGAATGTCACTTGGGCAGTCAATGAGGGCTCCGTGAGTAGACAAAAGGTCCGATCTGAGAATGGCATCATTTTGGCACTTGTCAATTACGGCAACCAAAAACAGATATATCGTGATCGGCGATGATGAAGCACGCTGTGCACATTCCTATGATGGCAGGACTTCTTCCGTCAGTGACACGAACAATTCCAGGAGCTTTCAGAGTGAGCAATGTCTTGAGGTGGCGACGAATTCAAGCATTCACCACTTAAAAAAACGTCAGGCCTGCATGCGCGGAAAACGCCGCACAATCACAGCGAACGTTACAGGAGCGGCCTTTCAGAGCCTTTTCTAAACACTCATCGGGTAACTGCCACAAGCACACTTGCTGGGTACCCACTACGACATTAATAATAATAATTTTAGGGTAGTAGGCTGGCACTCGCTAAGCTATCTGTTGTCATTCTTCTGAGAAGCGTGGTATCCGCTAAACACTTGCAAGGAATTGTGTGCATTGTTCATGCAGTGGCTGGCGACGATGAGGAATTATGCCTGAAGTGGGTGTGCGCCAAAGTCGATAGGTTATGAAGACCAAGTTTTTCAAAAGGTTGGTGCGTTGGACAACCCACTCATTACGCTATTCGCATTGTGTGACGACGGCCAGTTTAAAAACACTTTTATACTAATAACAAGCCTGCCTAAGGCAAGTTCTCGGACAATTACCAAGCACCGGCATGGCTCAGTGGTGGAATACTGGCCCCACTGTGCCATTGCAACGTTTTTCTTTTTTCAATTTTGTGCCATTGTCGTTACGGACACCAGCGGCGGCGGACAACTACGGCACCGCGCGTGACCAGAGTTTTGATCTCTAAAAGCTTTCGAGGCAAAATTTACCGCAGTGTCAAGAAGCGCAGAAACAGTGAGGCCGTCAGTGTCTACATTCGATAAAATTTCGTCCTGTTGGCATGAATTTTAGGTTCTTCTTCGTCTATTAGTCTGCGACGGCGGGTGAAGTGACAGTGTGAAGACTTTACTACTGTGGCTAGAGCAACACGGTAACACAAACCACGTAAAATAAAATTGAAAATGGAGATCCAAGCGAGAATTATAAAGAGACAAAAAGAACGCCGAAAATGGAGAGACAAGTAGAAATAAGGAGATAAAACAAGAAAAACCCCAACCAAACTGAAAAATAAGAACAAGAAAAGAGAGGATGAAGAAAAGAGAGGATGAGAAAATCTAGGGAAACGAAACAAGCTGCGCATGCTATGGGTGGCGCTACAGGTTGAAACTCCCAAAGCTTCCTTGAAATGAGAGGCAGGAAGAATGCAAGAGAGGAGGAGTGAAAGGAGGGAAAAGGGCACCACTACATCACAAAAAACGGTTTTCTTTGTCGCCAAGGCTGAACGTTCGAAACGCCAGTGCACGTTTGCGCCCCTGAAGGTACGCTCATCCTTTTGCGGCCCTGCAGAAGCTGCGTTCGTCTCGTGTATTTCTACTCTGCTGGTGTGTCATCCCGAGCGCAGGTTGAGCTCTCGTATTGAATGGGAAGCATTTCTTAGCTAACGTCGGCAACTTTGGGCGTATCTATCTATCTATCTATCTATCTATCTATCTATCTATCTATCTATCTATCTATCTATCTATCTATCTATCTATCTATCTATCTATCTATCTATCTATCTATCTATCTATCTATCTATCTATCTATCTATCTATCTATCTATCTATCTATCTATCTATCTATCTATCTATCTATCTATCTATCTATCTATCTATCTATCTATCTATCTATCTATCTATCTTGCCGCTTGCGTTAGGGTGCTTTAGTGGTCACCCCCTTCAGTTGGTGTAAACCAAAGTTAGCATGGGAGGGTCAAATGGACGAATATGACGCGCTGGTCAAGACATGGAAAAGGTCACAATACTGTCGAGTACGTCGTCAAACACTTCCCGCCAGAAAGTGGCACATACCCACGATCGAGTATGTGCCGTTCGTATGCAGGTATATGCCACAGGTGATTGACACATGGTATCTACCCAAGATCAACGAGAACACACTTGGGAAATTTTAACGTGCGAGCGTCAAGAAATACCCGACATTGGTTACGCCGACCCGACGAATGCAAAGAATAAATGTTGGGGTCCCAGCCGGAATCGAACCCAAGCATTCTGCGTGGCAATGAATCATTCTACCACAGAGCTACGCCAGGTAGTGGAATCACTTTTCAAATAGGCGCTCATTTTCGTGAAATGTCAGTTGCGGTTCCAGTACTGCGTACCCAATTTTATAAACATTACATGTGTACTCCTTTCATACAACTGTTACGTCGGGTTACCGTCAATTTAGGTTAGTTGCCATGCGCTGAAGTTGATTTATGAAGCAGTGTCCAGGACCAGCATCCTCGCGAGCATCAGTGCTTCATATTGTTACGGGGAGGATTTATTCACCGAGGGTTGGTCTTGCTAACGTCTTAGAGAGCGCACAGTCAAGCAGGCCAACGGGAGAAGCTCGAGAGTCCAACCCACTACAACCACATTGTCGTCTTCTTTATTTGGGTGACAATTCAGCTGTGTCGGGGCGACAGTTCCATACACGTATCATCACCTCGGCCCGTAAGGCGCCGTCTCGGTGCCTGTTAAATGAGCGAGTCGGCGTTGTAGGGCTTGAGACGAGAAACGTGGACTACTTCCGTTCTGGGTGCAGCCGCTGATGAGTTTGTGGTAGCGGCAATCTCGTAGGTCACAGGTGTGACCTGACGAATGACTCGGTAGGGCCCAGCGTATCACGATAGTAGTTTCTCGCAGAGGCCAACACGTCGAGATGGGAGCCACAGGAGAACAAGAGAACCCGCAGAAAAAAACGGCATCTCTATGTCGACGGTCATAAAGAGACTTCTGTGCTGTCTGCGACGACGATTACCGAGCACGCGCTACTGCACGTGCCGTGAGGGCACGGGTGATTGCATCCTGAGCGTATGAGGTGGAGGATGGGTGGTCTGATGAAAGCAGTGTGTCGAAGGGCAGTAAGGGATGACGTCCGAAGAGTAGATAAAAAGGGGAGTAGCCCGCTGTTTCATGACGCGACGAGTTATAGGCGAAGGTTACGAACGGAAGAGCTATGTCCCAATCAGTGTGGTCGGTAGATACGTACATGGAAAGCATGTCCGTCAATGTGCGGTTTAGCTGCTCCATAAGGCCGTTAGTCTGAGGGTGGTAAGATGTGGTGAAGTTGTGACGGGTAGCACAAGATCGCAGTAGATCATCAACCACACGAGATAGAAAGTAGCAACCGCGGTCTGTGAGCAGGTGAGTCGGAGTGCCATGCTGAAGAATAATGTCGTACAGCAGGAAGTCGGCAACGTCGGTTGCGCAGCTGGTTGGTAGCGCTCGAGTGATTGCATACCGAGTGGCATAGTCTGTGGCCACTGCAATTCATTTATTTCCAGTTGTAGAAGTAGGAAAGGGGCCTAGCAAATCCAACCCCACTCGATAAAAAGGTTCGGCTGGAACTTCAATAGGTTGAAGTAGACCGGCAGGGGGAGTCGTAGGCTTCTTTCGGCGCTGGCAGAGGTCACAAGATGTGACCTAACGGCGAACAGAGCGGTACAGACCCTTCCAGAACACTCATCGTCGAATGCAGTCGTAAGTTCTGGAGACTCCTAGATGTCCAGAAGTTGGAGCGTGGTGGAATTGTCGCAGAACATCCTTTCGCAGGTGATGCGGTACGACGAGTAAAAGTTCCGCGCCGTCGGGGTGTAAGCTGCGGCAGTACAAAACGTTGTCTTGAAGCAGGTATCTGCTAAGAGAAGGGTCAGCATAACGCGATCGAAGGCGGTCAATGATGGTGAGCAGCGATGGATCTCGGCGCTGTTCGTCAGCCCCGTTCAGAAAGTCAGTGATGGCTAAAACGCAGGCATTGGACTCCAAATCAGTGGAGCTAGGTGGATCAACAGGGTGCCGGGATAAGCAGTCAGTATCGCTGTGCAGCTTTCCAGATTTGTAAACAACCAAGAACGTGTACTCCTGTAATCGAAGTGCTCATCGGCCGAGTCTTCCTGTAGGGTCCTTAAGCGTCGACAGCCAGCAAAGCGCATGATGGTCCGTGATGACTGCGAACGGACGTCCGTATAAGTACAGACGGAATTTCGCAATAGCCCAAACGAGGGCTAAGCATTCCCGCTCAGTGATGGAATAATTTTGTTCCGCTTGCGACAAAAGGCGGCTAGAGTAGGCTATCACATGGTTGGTGCCATTCTGCATCTGAGCGAGTATAGCACCAATGCCATGGCCGCTTGCATCGGTGCAAAGCTCTGTTTGAGCCGCTGGATCAAAATGAGCCAACACAGGTGGTGATGTGAGGGCGGTAATTATCGACGCGAAGGAATGTTCTTGGTCCCTTCCCCAAGAAAAGGCCACATTATTTTTGAGAAGATCCGTGAGGGGCCTAGCAATATCCGCCAAATTGAAGACAAAGCGGCGGAAGTATGAGCAGAGCCCAATAAAACTGCGAACTTCTTGTGTGGAACGCGGAACCGGGAATTCTCGGACTGCACGGACTTTGTCAGGGTCGGGTTGAACACCAGTGGCGTCAACAAGGTGGCCGAGTCGTTTAATCTGCCGACGTCCAAATGAGCATTTCGATGAATTTAGTTGGAGACCAGCGCAACGAAAAACGTCAAGAATTGCCGAAAGACGAGACAGGTAGCTTTCGAAGGAGGGCGAGAAAACTATTACATCATCCAGATAGCAGAGGCAGGTCGACCATTTGAAACCGCGAAGAAGAGAGTCCATCATACGTTCAAAAGTAGCCGGGGCGTTGCACAACCCAAAAGGCATGACCTTGAATCGGTAAAGGCCGTCTGGTGTGATGAATGCTGTCTTCTCGAGGTCGCGGTCGTCGACCAAAATTTGCCAGTATCCGGATCGAAGGTCAAGGGACGAGAAATAGTTGGCGCCGTGGAGGCAGTCGAGCGCATCATTGATTCGAGGTAAAGGATAAACGTCCTTCTTGGTTATCCGATTCAGGTGACGATAGTTGACGCAAAAACGCCAGGTGTTGTCCTTATTTTTAACTAAGACCACAGGGAAGGCCCAAGGACTCGATGAAGGCTCGATGACGTCTTTACTGAGCATTTTCTCGACCTCCGTCTGTTTTACATGGCGCTCAGCATGTGACACGCGATAAGGGAGTTTGTAGAGTGGACTGGCGTCGCCGGTGTCGATGCGGTGGGTTATGGCACTTGTGCGGCCCAGGGGACGGTCGTCGACGTCAAAGATATCCAGGTAAGAAAATAGAACACCCCGGAGCGCCGCAACTTGGGAAGGTAAGAGGTCGCTGGATATCATTTTGTCGAGGAACACCTTATTTTGCGACGTGATGACAGGTTTCGTCATGGTCTTAGTGTCAGGTGTAAAAGAACAAATCGAACATTCATCAAGGGTGGAAAGATCGGCTAAAGTGATGCCTTGGGGAAGCACTTGGGTCGACGTAGAGAAGTTCAGAACTGGAAGTAGCACCGTGTTGTTAGCAACAACCACTATAGTATGTGGTAGTGCGATGTGGTGCGTAAGGGTCAAATCAATGAGGGGAGCTACCAGATAGTCTCCATCAGGTACGGACGGGAGGGCGACAGAGGAATGTACATAGCAGCCTGGGGCGGTAGCCGTAGAGACTCCACGGATCATAGCCGAGTGCGACTTGGCGGAGTGAAATCGGAGCACAAAGGCAATTCGAGCCGTAAGATACCGGTAGAACAATCGATGAGGGCGGAGTGGGCGGTTAAGAAGTCAATTCCAAGGATGACGTCGTGTGGGCAAGCATCGAGGACTGCGAATAGAACGGAAGTGTGGTGGCCAGCAACAGTAACGCGGGCAGTGCACATACCAAGCACCGATGTCCGACTTCCGTTGGCAACTCGAACAGTAACGAACATAGCTGGTGTGAGAACCTTTTTCAGGCGAGATCGAAGTGTAGAACTCATAACAGATACTTGGGCACCAGTGTCAATTAGAGCAGTAACGGCGTGGCCATCAACGAACACACGAAGTAAATTGCGTCTTGAATTTGTAGCCGGTTGAGGGTTTTCGCTCCGAGTCGTCAACGCAGCGCCACCTCCAGGAGCTGCACTCGTCAGTTTCCCAGGGAATGGGCAGAATAAGCCGGTGGCGGAGAGCGGCGGCGTTGAGGGGAGCGTAACGGCCGACCCTGAGGTGACGGCGAGTGGCTAGACCAGTTTCTCTGGGCGACGACGTCAGCGTAGGACGGTTCGGAGCGTGGAAATGAACGGCGAGCTGAAGGGTCCAGAATATGGTCATCCGGAAAACCGGGTTGCCAATAGTGTCCACGGTCCTGACGGCGATCTACATTACGAAAGCTTGGCCGGACATACCACCTGTTGCGGCAATGGCGGGAGACGTGCCCAACTCGAGAGCAAGAAAAGCAAATGGGTCGATCATCGTGCGTGCGCCACTCAGACGGATTTCGGTAGCGTGGTGGAAACCGAGGAGTCGAAGCTCCCGCAGCGACAAGTGGAGCAGAGTGGTGGTCAGTGTTGTGGACGGGAGTGCTCACGGGCTGCGGCATAAGTCTGGCGGGCTGGGGAACCTGGACGCCTAGGTTAGCAAACTCCCGACGGTCGACGGCTTGAATAAGTGAGACTGTTGCCCAGTTGTCTCGCGCAGGGGGCTGATAGGAAGCGGGTGCCATGGCTTCGAGCTCCTGGCAAACAATCCTTGCGATATTGGCAGGAGGCGCAAGGGAACGGGGCGCTGCAGAATCCTCGCAAGACAATGTCACAGCAGTGTTTGGTAGTCTCGCAATGTGGTGGGTGATTCGCCTGCTTTTAGCTTGCTCAAATCGTCGGCATTCAGATATGATGGAGTCGACAGTGGTGCAGTTCTTGCACATTAGTATGTTGAAAGCATCATCAGCAATGCCTTTCAACACGTTGCTGATCTTGTCCGCCTCGGACATGTTTTTGTCAGTCTTACGGCACAGTGCCAGTACGTCTTGGATGTATGTGACGTACGACTCCGTCGATGATTGAACACGCGACGCGAGTTCCTGTCTGGCTGCTATCTGACGAGCAACTGACCGACTGAACAAATCGTGAAGCTTTTGCTTGCATGTGTCCTAGCTGGTTAATTCTTCTTCATGCGTCTCATACCAGGTGCGTGCCGTACCCCGTAGGTAGAATAGAATATTTGCCTGCATAAGCGTTTCGTCCCACCTGTAATGCTTGCTGACGCACTCGAATAATGCGAGCCATTCTTCGACGTCCGTGCTGTCTGTCCCGGGAAACATGCTAGGGTCGAGAAGATGGGGGGGGGAATCACAGGTGATGGAGCCGGCGCGGATGGCGAGGCCTGAGTGCCAGTTTCAGGCATCGCGGCTGGACAAAGCTGGCGTCCACTGCGGAGTTCCAGAGCCGGGTTGTGTGAAGACCCAGCACCTTCCACCAAAAGATGTTACGGGGACGATTAATTCACCGAGAGCTGGTCTTGCTAACGGCTTAGAGAGCGCACAGTCAAGCAGGCCAACGGGAGAAGCTCGAGAGTCCAACTCACTACAACCACGTTGTCGTCTTCTTCATTTGAGTGCCAATTCAGCTGTGTCGGGGCGACAGTTCCATACACGTATCAATATCAGCTTGCGGTGTTGCTAATACGCATGCTTCCGCTGGCACCGTTGCACATGTGCAAATAACTGATTATATGAATATCTGCAAATCTTCAACATGTGTCCGTGCGTGCGGCATTTGTACTTATATTTGGCGTCATTTCATGACGTATCGCTCAATAAAAAAATTGCAGCACGGTCACCTTTCCTCCGCATGCTTCGCGTAACGTCGATTTTATTGCCTTAAAAAATGGCTCTTCACTCACGCTCCTTGAGTTTGTAGCCGAAGGACAGGCGAATCACTGCTCCGCACCTCCTACTGCTTTCTAGTTATGTGCAAGAAAACAAATTTTGATTGATATGATTGATTGATATGTGGGGTTTAACTTCCCAAAACCACCATATGATTATGAGAGACGCCGTAGTGGAGGGCTCCGGAAATTTCGACCACCTGGGGTTCTTTAACGTGCACCCAAATCTGAGCACACGGGCCTGCAACATTTCCGCCCCCATCGGAATTGCAGCAACAGAACAAATTTTATCCTCTGCATTAAATGTTATATTCTGTATTTATTCACAGGCATACACTCCTGCAATTTGTATCTCATGGCATTGGCCAGGTGTATTTTTTGGTTGGCGCACTTGCACGCACTAAACATTCCTTATTTTTCATAGTTGTCCCATGCAAAATGGCCTTTCCGGCACCATCGCTAGCTATTCTGCATTCTAACATTCGCGACTTAGGTACTGAATAATTGCCTGCCAAAATAAAACGAACTTACCACTGTTTTATATCATGAGAACAATTCCTCAGTAGTGATACCATCCTGTGGGATCTTTATTAAGAAATAAGTAAATCAGTGAATAAATTGAAATATTGGAAATACATAATTGTATTTGCCTCCGGTGCGACGTAAGGCTGCACGTGGGTGAGGAATATTTAGCGGTAAGCCAATAAACAGCTGAAACCTACTGGACGGCATTGTTGCATATCGATGAAAACCCAGGGCTGGGTGCCAGCGAAGGTACGGGGGTATGTAGATACTACTACGCAAGAAACCATTTGCGAAGGCGCTTCGTAACTTGAGGATCATACTTTCAGCCGGAATCGTGCCAATTTGTGTTTTCTCCCTACTTGGCACGACTGCAGCATCTGTTGCGTTCAACTAATTCCAATGTTGGAAGCCAAAAAAAAAGAGCTGCCTTTAGTATGGAATTCCTTTTCTTGACTAGGGGGAAGGCCTTAAGTGTTTTGTTGCGCGGTGATCTGGAGCTAAGCAACGTTGTTGAATGAAGTTTTACAAAACTCAGTGAGTTGCACGGCATGAAAACAGTCAGAGAGTGAAGCTGTAAGAGCGCGAGTACATTCGATTAGCTAACCACTTCACGTGGTGTCGTTAATCCACCGCTAGATTCCGAGTTTTCACGCTTGCAGTTAATTGGTAAACGTGAGAGCGAACGCGACCCGTCACGGGCCTTACCTTGGTTTATTGCACTAATTGCACACTCGCGCTCGATATGGGTTGCAACACGCTGTCTGTAACAGAATGGCTCCAACAGTTGTAACTACCTACAAAAAAGAAATGGTGAAAAAAACTCCTGATTAATAGTACACTTCTTTAACAAACTGAAAGTTTGTGGGTGTGAATATTCGGCTTTTCAAGCACTGCCAGCGTGTTGCAACTAATATTGAGTTCGACTGTAAATATGCAATTAAAAGAACTAAAAACATTTCAGTTTTTCGCCAGAATTTTATATTGGCAGTCATTAACGCTCACATAATATTGTTATACTCCTTTATTGACTACCCCTCTGCTAATGTAATATGGTGACGCCTATGCTACTACTACTACTACTATTACTACCACTGGTACAACAACAACAACAACAACAACAACAACAACTACTACTACTACTACTACTACTACTACTACTACTACTACTACTACTGCTACTGCTACTACTACTACTACTACTACTACTACTACTACTACTACTACTACTACTACTACTAGGACATAGTGTACACTAAGGCATCTTCATTACAACAAAAAGCGCGTGAGACTGCACGCAGTGCCTTTGTGCAGCATTCAGGGTGACGCACTGTGCATGCGAACAACAGGTGGACGTGCTGCATTTGTGCGTGTGTGAAAACGGTGGCAGGAAAGCGTCCGATGGACGTGGTTCTGTGAGCCTATTTTAAGGACGATAGTAA
Source organism: Rhipicephalus microplus (assembly GCF_013339725.1). Lineage (NCBI taxonomy): Eukaryota > Metazoa > Arthropoda > Arachnida > Ixodida > Ixodidae > Rhipicephalus > Rhipicephalus microplus. Next base: position 74,302,257 of record NC_051165.1, read on the forward strand.
GTTCTTGAGATACTTCAACACATAAATTTTGGTGTGCCTGTCTGTCGATCTGTTGGTCCGTCTTTCGAACTATTCAACCACCCGACGAAAGTTTAAGCCCTTGCTCAACGCTCACCGAGTTTGATCTGATGACTGCCTTCATACTTATGAACATTGTCAATCAAAAAGAGAATATTACGTATGTTTCAGGTGCAGCATGATTACGTACATATTACGTAGATCGTTTCTTTCTTTGAAAAACTGAGAATTACGCAATACGAAATATCCCTGTGTTTATTTCACGTGGCGCGAAATGAGACGCTATGAATATGGTTCAATAAAACGACATGATGCTGGCACCTACCAGGGGCTCTGTGTAATATATATATATATATTGTGATGAGCGAGACAGAGAACAAGAGACAACACCCGATGTTGTTGTTGTAGTTGTTCTCCTATTGTTAGTGGCCGATCCTGGGCCAGCTGTTCTTATTCTGCTTCTTCTTCCTCGCTCGCCTAGCATGCGCGTCTGTTCCAGAGTGCCAGTTTCGGTCTTCGTCATCACACTCGGCCATGACTGCAAGCATTGTCGATGGGCCACACGACAATGTTCATGTGGGTGAGGCTAGCTGCAGCAGTTGAAATTGCTTCAGGTGGGCGGGGTTGGCTGCATCGTCGTGGTCGGCCCCGACCACGATGGATGTTTGTCGATATTGGCTCCGGTGGCTGCAAAAAATTGGCTCCGGCGGCTGCGGAAATTGGCTAAGTGTGCTGCGAGCGCCACGAGATAGCCATGGTCACCGACCAGAGTGTTCGACAGCCCGGCATGGCGAGTAATCGCGTCCACGAGAGGGACCCCACAGACGCAGCCAATATGATGACAGCTTCACAGAATGTCCTGCCGCAGTTGCCAAGACCGGCTGTGAATTATCTTTTCTGCCACACATCACAGAAGTTGCGTACCCACTCTCGACACCAGACAAGGCACCTAGCGCGTCTTTTGAGATACGCTTTCGGCAACCCTCGTCCGGCATTTTACGTCAGCCGCTGAATTTGCGGCCCGTCCGAAGAGCGCTGTCAGGTGCATGTTTGGCTGCTTCCCACAGAGAGCCTCTGCATGGGCGAGACCGACCAGAACGATGCAGCCAGTCTCGACCTCCCGATAGACTTGTGGCAGACTCCGGCACCCAGTTCCAGCGTGGCCGAGGCCGACCTCCGAGATGCAGCCAGTGTCGACCACCAGATCTACTTTTGGTAGATACCCGGACCAAATCGCAGCATGACCGAGAGCGTCGACCGCAACGGGGCAGCCAGTGCCGGCCGACTGAGTCCACAGCACTTTTTCAAGAGGCATCGTGGTGTGCAAAAGAGCGGCCAGCTCGAGGCAGCCAGTGCCGTCCACCAGAGCCGCTTCCCCTAGACCGTTGCTCCATGTTGCATTGTGGTCCGGGCTGACCTCCACAATGCAGCCATGCCCGCCCACCAAAACCTTTGCCTCCAGCTCCGCCGCGCGCAGTCATGGCCGAGTGTCATGACCAAGAAAGACGCTGGCGCTTCGACGCACGGGTAGCTAGAGCGAAGAAGAGAAGAACGAAGTCAGAATAAGAACAGCTGGCCCAGAATCGTTTGTTGTCTCGCTCATCACTATATATATATATATATATATATATATATATATATATATATATATATATATATATATATATATATATATATATATATATATATATATATATATATATATATATATTGTACCGAAGCATAGTGGCGCCAGCTCTGTGCCAGCGTGAAAGAAGACGTTGACGTCCGTGTGTGGCTCGTGCTTGCCGGGTTCCTGCCTGTACCAGCTTGTTGCGGCTAACGTTTCTGGAATAATAACCTGTGTTTTCACGCAACCTAGCTCGTTGCATTTGGTGGAAACGTGCTGGGTAACGTCCTGGAGCTGCGCAGCCGTAAGCTACCATCTCAGTCCGCGATGACCGAGCGCGTCGATCCCCCACAAGGCTCTTCCACGCTGCCACCTGTCATGTGTTTTGGTGTACTTCGTCTGCGTGACCCCCCAGTATACAACGGCACTGAAGATCAAGATGTCGAGGACTGGCTGGCAGAGTACGAGCATGCCAGAGCGATTAACAAGTGGGATGACCCTGCGAAGCTGACTCACGTCATCTTCTACTTGATGAATTTGGCCAACCTATGGTTCACCAACCACCAAGCCGACATCCTCACCTGGTCGGTTTTCAAAGAGGCCGTCACCACGTTTTTCGGTCGTCCAGCCATGCGTAAGCTTCGTGCTGAACTGGGACTGCGGGGACGATTTCAGCGAAATGGTGAGAGCTTCACGAGCTACATTGAGGATGTGATCAGCCTCTGTAGGCGAGTTGATGCCAGGATGACGGAGGCTGACAGAATAAAGAATATAATGAAAGGCATTGATGACGATGCTTTTCATATGCTTGTGGCCAAAGACCCACAGACCGTCACGGCCGTGATTCAGTTATGGCAAAGTTTCGATGAGCTGCGCAAGCAACGAGTTTCTACACGTCGCGCTAATACGCAAACAGCTGATATTTCGGCCTTGGAGTGCAAAAGCAGTGACCCCGACTACAGCGTGTTAATGCCTCAAATTCAACAGTACATTCGGGAGGAAGTTGCTCGACAGCTCTCTCTTGTCGCCACCATCAACGAGACGCCCACAACACTGGACCACTCACTTCGCCGTGCTATTCAGACGCAAGTTGCCGAAGCTCTCCCTTCGACCGCATCCCCAATATCAGTGGCTGCACCGCTGACTTATGCAGAAGCCGTCCGCCGACCTCCTGCCCAACCGCTGCTCCCTTCATACAGTCCAGCCACCAACTACTACAGGTCACCAGTTTCAGTTTATCCGGTTAATCGGCCCTTTCCACCACCTCGAGCACCTGTAAACTCTTGGCGTACTCCGGATAACCGGCCCGTCTGCTACAACTGTGGTATTCCAGGACATGTTGCGCGCTACTGTCGTCGCCGTGGATTCTATTTTAATGATGTGCAGCATTATGGCAACGTACCTCGGCAATCAGAATCGCATGTGACACCTGATTCACATGACCCCCGCTCACGTCGATCAGACTTCAGCCGACGTCGATCTCCTTCACCCCGTCTTCGGTCTCCTTCCCCCATGCTTCGCCGTTCCAACCACGTCCAGGAGGAAAACTAACAGTCGCAGTTCCTGAGGCAAGAACTGCGCCACCGACAAAATTTCCAAGGCCTCATCTTTCGCCCCCTAACGAGATTGCCGTGTTTGTGGACGGTTTCGCCACAACTGCTCTTGTCGACACAGGTGCCGCTATTTGTATAATCAGTGAAGTGTTATGCCGCAAACTGAACAAAGTGACGACCCCACTGGTTGAAATTTCTTTACGCACAGCGAGTTCGCAACACGTTCAACCTTCTGCCACATGCACTGCTCGTGTTGTGATTCAAGGAGTGCTTTACATCGTTGAATTTGTCGTCCTTCCGCATGCGTCTCATGAAATCATCCTGGGATGGAACTTTCTTTCCGCTAATCATGCGGTTGTTGACTGCGCTCGTGCTCAACTCATTTTGTATCCATTCAGCACGACATTCATAGATCTCTCTCGCTCACCCAAAAAGGTGGTCGTCGCCGCTGACGTCGTCATTTCTGCTTTTTCGGTCGCCGCGGTATCTCTTTTGTGCAACTCCGTTTCCGATTCAACTGCCCTATTTATGCCGTCACAAGAATGCGCTCGTCGCCGGAACCTTGTCGTCCCGTTTACCGTCATAACACTTGCCGATGGCTCCAGTGCCGTGTACGTGTGCAATCCGTTCCCTTGTCCCGCTACCTTATTGCATGGCGAATGCATTGGGAGTCTTGACACTTATGATGACATTTTTCCTTTCGATGCCCGTTCTGATACGACACCGATGTCCGTGGATGCTGTCACAGCTGGCACCGTGCCCTCACTACCTGACGAAGACGTTCTGTTGCGCAGCGTAGACACCGGCCTTACGCAAGACCAGCGCAATCAGCTCATTCAACTACCTGACCGTTTCCGCGCCTCCTTCGACCACGGACAACCTCCCTTGGGACGCACGTCAGTTGTCGCTCACCATATCGACACCGGTCATCATACTCCACTTCGTCAGCGCCCCTACCGCGTCTCGCAGGCTGAGCGTGACGTCATCACTCAACACGTCGACGAGATGCTGCAACGTGGTGTTATTCAGCACTCATACAGTCCTTGGGCTTCGCCAGTGGTCCTCGTGCGAAAAAAGGATGGCTCCATCAGGTTTTGCGTGGATTATCGTCGATTAAACAACATCACACGCAAGGATGTTTATCCCCTGCCACGCATTGATGACGCCTTGGATTGCCTTCAAGGTGCGGAGTTTTTCTCTTCACTGGACCTGCGCTCTGGAAATTGGCAAGTGCCAATGGCTGAACCAGACCGTCCAAAAACGGCGTTTGTGACCCCTGACGGCTTATATGAATTTAATGTAATGCCCTTCGGTCTTTGCAATGCGCCTGCGACTTTTGAAAGAATGATGGACAGTGTCCTCAGGGGACTTAAATGGCACATCTGTCTTTGCTATTTAGACGACATAGTTGTATTCTCGGCGAATTTCGAAACTCATCTTTTCCGTCTGGAACAAGTTCTCCAGTGCCTTACTGCAGCCGGGTAGCAACTAAACATCAAGAAATGTCGTTTTGGCGCCCGCAAACTCACAATTCTCGGCCACGTCGTTTCAAAAGAAGGAATATCACCAGACCCTGCCAAACTGCGTGCCGTTGCCGAGTACCCCAAGCCTACTACCCTAAAGGAGCTTCGTATTTTCGTAGGCTTGTGTTCCTATTTTCGGCGTTTCATTCGCAATTTTGCCTCTATAATTGCCCCTCTGACTCAGCTTCTCTCCCGTAGCGCGGACCTCTCTGGCTGGAATTCCTACTGCGATGAGGCATTCACGGCGCTACGCCGGCTACTCACCTCTCCGCCAGTTCTCCGCCACTTCGATCCCAATGCACCCACTGAAATTCACACGGATGCAAGCGGTGTGGGCCTCGGTGCCATTCTCGCTCAACGGAAGGATGGCTGCGACGAGTACGTTGTCGCCTATGCCAGCCGTACACTAACGATGGCGGAGTCCAATTATTCCGTCACGGAAAAGGAGTGCTTGGCTATCATTTGGGCTATAGGAAAACTTCGCACCTACCTTTACGGACGCCAGTTTGATGTCGTCACAGATCACCATGCCTTATTCTGGTTAGCGTCCATGAAAGATCCTACTGGCCGCCTCGCTCGTTGGGCTTTACGCCTTCAGGAATACGATATCCGTGTTGTTTATCGCTCAGGACGGAGACATTCAGACGCTGATGCACTATCCCGTTCTCCACTGCCACCTGACCTTGCCTGCTTATGAACTGCCATTTGCGATTCGTCATCGTTGAGCATCACTGACATGCCATCCGAACAGCGCAAGGATCCCTGGATCAATTCTTTGCTCGACGTACTCTCTCACAGTTCGTCAGAAACGACTTCACGCTCCCTCTCTCGTCAAGCAAGACACTTTGCTGTCCGTGAAGGCTTGTTGTATCGCCGCAATTACGTGACGGATGCCCGTAGGTGGCTCCTTGTGATCCCTCGTCATTTGCGTTCGGACATCTGCGCTGCCTTTCACGATGACCCCCAATGTGGCCACGCTGGAGTATTTAAGACTTACTCTCGCCTTCGTCTAAGATACTACTGGCGCGGCATGTATCGGCACGTTCGCTAGTACGTTCGGTCATGCACCACGTGTCAACGACGCAAGACGCCTTCTCACAGCACTGCTGGCCCTTTGCAACCCTTAACCTGCCCAGCGAGACCATTCGACCGCATCAGAATTGATATTTATGGTCCTCTACCCAACTCTCTTTGAGGCAACCGGTGGATTACCGTCGCCGTGGATCATTTGACACGCTACGCTGAAACATCTGCGCTGCCTGCTACCACTGCGAAAGACGTTGCGTCCTTTCTTCTTCACCATCTCATTTTGCGACACGGTGCGCCTCGTGAATTACTGAGTGACCGTGGACGCGTATTTCTCTCGAACGCTGTTGACGAGCTATTCAAGGCATGTCGCACGGTCCATCGGAAATCCTCGGCATACCATCCTCAAACAAATGGCATGACGGAACGCTTTAACCGTACCCTTGAAGATATGCTTGCCATGTACGCCTCTGACGACCACACTAATTGGGACCAAGTGCTCCCTTTTGTCACGTACGCGTACAACTCTGCGCCACAAACAATCACTGGCTTTTCTCTTTTCTTCCTCCTGTATGGACGTGAGCCATCATGCTTCATGGACACCATTCTCCCTTGCAGGCCTGATGTTTCCGAAGCGATGCCTGTTTCCGAAGCAGCTGCTTATGCCGAAGAGTGTCGTCAACTCGCTCGCTCATTTACCGCACAAGACCAATGGCGCCAGAAAACTGACCACGATTCCTCTGCGTCTACTGTACACTATCACCCAGGAATGCTGGTTTGGCTCTGGGTCCCGTCTACCTCTCCTGGTCTTTCCCCGAAGCTTTCGTCGAAATACCATGGCTCCTACCGTGTGGTGCGGCAAAAATCTCCCGTCAACTATGAAGTTGAGCCCATTGATCCACCTTCGGACCAACGCTGGCGTGGGCGTGAAACAGTACACGTATCACGCCTAAAACCATGCTATGACCCCCTTGTCGTGTCCTTTCCCTAGGTCGGCAGGTTGGCTCCTTTCTGCGCGGGGAGTAATTGTACTGAAGCATAGTGGCGCCAGCTCTGTGCCAGCGTGAAAGAAGACGTTGACGTCCGTGTGTGGCTCATGCTTGCCGGGTTCCTGCCTGTACCAGCTTGTTGCGGCTAACGTTTCTGGAATAATAACCTGTGTTTTCACGCAACCTAGCTAGTTGCATTATATATATATATATATATATATATATTGTCAAGCGGTTTATTGGCGGGCACTCAGCGATGATTAACGACAGCAACAGTCAATGCGGGGATCGACTCTCTGCGCGAGCTGCTCTTCTTATGAAAAGGGCGACCCACTAGAAGGCGCTGAAGAGGACGACCCACTGTTCAAAGGCTTCACCACAACTACCCCGGGTACGAAAAGGGAGCCGCCTGGCGACCTAACAGGTGGTTACAATGACCGGGTCATGGTAGGCCTTCAGGCGCTCCACGTTAACAATGTCGCGTCCTCGACGACGCATGTCCGAAGATGGTTCGATGGGTTCAATCAAGTAGTTGACTGGGGAAGTGCATTTGACGACACGGTAGGGGCCTTCGTATTTAGGCAATAGTTTTGAAGATAGGCCAGTTGCAGTAGTAGGGATCGAGAGCCAGACGAGCGCTTCAGGGAGGAACGTGGGCGCAGTAGTGCTGGCGTCAGCGCGAATGACTTTTTGCCGCTCTTGATCATGCGCTGTAAAGGTCCTTGCAAGCTCTCGACACTCTTCAGCAAGCTTGGCTGTAGCAGAAATAGGCGCCCACTCGGACGGATCTGGCTTGTACGAAAGTATAGTGTCGATGGTGTGCGACGGGTGCCTTCCATATAATAAAAAGAAAGGTGAAAAGCCAGTAGTGCTTTGAGGGGCGGTGTTATATGCGTAGGTGACGAAGGGTAGAATGTCATCCCAATTTGTGTGATCGGCGGCGACGTACTTGGAAAGCATGTCGCCGAGCGTACGGTTGAAGCGTTCCGTGAGGCCATTCGTCTGCGGTTGGTAAGCAGCAGTTTTGCGGTGAACAACGTTGCACTCTTTCAGAATGGCTTCGACGACTTCAGACAGGAAGATGCGGCCTCGATCACTGAGCAGTTCCTGAGGTGGACCGTGTCGCAGCATGAATCGTTGGAGCAGGAAAGAGGCCACATCGCTCGGTGTAGCCGCGGGGAGAGCGGCAGTTTCGGCGTATAGCGTGAGGCGGTCCACAGCAACAATGGCCCAGCGGTTACCAGCTGACGTTAGTGGAAGTGGCCCATACAAATCGATGCCAACGCGCCCAAACGGCCTGGCAGGGCAAGGTAGAGGTTGCAGACCTACCGGTGACAGTTGCGTTGAAGTTTTGCGGCGCTGACATTCTAAGTAGGAGCGAACGAATTTCTGCACGTAGCGGTACATGCCGCGCCAAAAGTACCGTTGGCGAATGCGGTGGTAAGTCTTCGATACCCCGGTGTGCGCACATTGCGGCTCAGAATGAAAGAATTCGCATATTTCAGAGCGCAGACTGCGAGGTATGACTAGTAGCCACTGGCGGCCGTCACCGTTGTAATTGCGTCGGTGGAGGAGGTCGTCGCGAACGGCGAAATGGTGGGGTTGACGACGCAACGCGCGAGTGGATGGAGTGGATGGATCAGTCAGCAAGTCTATCAGTGAGGCAATTCATTGATCCTTGCGCTGTTCAGTAGCAATGGCATGAAGGCTAATCGAAGAAATGGCAAGGTGAGACACTGAGTTGTTGGCATTGTCGTCAGGCAAGGGAGAGCGCGACAGGGCGTCGGCGTCAGCATGTTGCCTTTCATTGCGGTAAAGCACGCGGATGTCATAGTCTTGCAGGCGAAGTGCCCACCGGGCGAGACGACCTGAGGGATCTTTCAATGACGACAACCAGCATAGTGCGTGGTGGTCGGTGACGACATCAAATGGGCGACCATACAAATAAGGTCGGAACTTTGCAAGGGCCCAGACGATTGCCAAACATTCCTTCTCGGTGACTGTGTAATTAGTCTCGGCTTTAGTAAGCGTACGGCTCACGTACGCCACGACATATTCCGGGAACCCTGGTTTGCGCTGCGCAAGGACAGCGCCGAGGCCGACACCACTGGCATCCGTGTGTACCTCTGTAGGGGCCGTAGGGTCGTAGTGGCGGAGTATGGGAGGCGACGTCAACAAACGACGAAGTGTTCTGAAAGCGTCGTCGCACTGTGATGACCACGAATGGAGAGGCCCGTTACTTCCGAGGAGCTTCGTCAGCGGCGATATGATAGTCGCGAAGTTTCGAATGAAGCGCCGAAAGTAGGAACACAGTCTTACGAAACTGCGCAGTTCCTTGACCGATGTCGGCTTGGGGAACTCGGTCACGGCGCGAAGCTTGGCTGGATCAGGGAGAATTCCGTCCTTGGACACGACGTAGCCGAGTATTGTCAGCTGCCGAGCTGCAAATTGGCGCTTCTTTAGGTTCAGTTGCAGACTGGCGTTGCTCAGACGCGTTAAAACATGCCGAAGGCGTTGAAGATGCGTCGAGAAGTCAGGAGCGAAAACGACGACGTCATCGAGGTAGCACAGGCACGTGTGCCATTTTAGGTCACGCAGAACTGTATCCATCATGCGCTCAAAGGTGGCGGGCGCATTGCACAGCCCAAACGGCATAACGTTGAACTCGTACAAGCCGTCGGGAGTGACAAAAGCGGTCTTTGGTCGAGCGTCCTCAGCCATAGGTACTTGCCAGTACCCTGAGCGCAAATCGAGGGATGAAAAGAATTCTGCTCCTTGCAGGCTGTCAATCGCGTCATCTACCCGCGGTAGTGGATACACGTCCTTACGAGTGATCTTGTTGAGGCGTCGGTAGCCCACACAGAACCGCACAGAACCGTCCTTCTTCGTGACGAGAACGACAGGAGATGTCCAGGGGCTGCTAGAGGGGCGAATAACATCGCGGCGAAGCATGTCGTCGACTTGCTCGTTGATTACACGGCGTTCTGTGGGAGATACGCGATATGGAAGTTGCCGCAGCGGTGGCTGTGCGCCTGTGTCGATGCGATGCGTAACGGTGGATGTGCGGCCGAGAGAAGGTTGAGCGACATCGAAAGAAGAGCGGAATTCTTCCAACAGGCCCAAAAGCTGGGAACGCTGGCCCTGCGTAAGGTCGTCGGGAATGCAGGTACCGAATATATCATCGGATGATGAAGCAGATGTCGAAACAGCACCAAGCGTACAGGAACTTGAGCAGTGCATGTCATCGGGTTGATCCATAACTTGCGCATCTTCGATGGGTTCCACGCTGCCGAGACATTCCCCTCGCACCAACGTAACGCTGTACGGAGATGAGTCCACAACAAAAACAGTGGTGCTGCCGTGAGTGAGTTGCACGGTCGCGAAAGGAACCAGCAAGCTTTTTTTTCATGAAGACACGATGAGATGGCGAGAGGAGTGCAGCGGTGTCAGAAAGGCTTGCGCAGTAGAGCGACACCGCAACGGACGAGTTTGCAGGCACTTGAGTGTCGTCTCTGACGAGTAACTTGCTTGCAGCGGATGGACTGTCGGCCAGCGTCAAAGAAGAGAATGGCGTGAGTTCTATTTCTGCTGGTGCACAATGAATGACGGCGTCGTGGCGGGAGAGAAAATCCCATCCTAGGATGACGTCGTGAGAGCATGAAGAAATTATGATGAATTCGACCACATACATCACGTCCTGAATCATAAGGCGGGCTGTGCACATCGCCGTAGGGTGAATACTTTGGGCGCTGGCTGTACGGAGGGAGAGCCCACAAACCGGTGTGGTCACTTTGCGCAGTAATCGGCTAAGTTTTTCGTCCATCACGGATATGGCGGCTCCAGTATCTACAAGGGCATATGCACGAACGCCATCCACAAGCACGTCTATCATGTTCGACGGGCTTTCCTGAGGGCTTCCGCAGTTCGACAGCGTCGCAGCCCTTGCCTCGTGGACTGCGACGACTAGTTTTCCTGGTCGCCCTCGAGTGGACGTGGCCGCATTGGCGACAGTGAGCGACGTCGTGGAGATGGTGAACGGCGGGTAGACGGAACGGGGCGGGACGACGGTGACATAGGCGGCGGTTGGTCATAAGAGCGGCTTGACTGGCTGGGAAAGTTGGAGGCGACCTGCGGTTGCTGCACACGATTGCAATAGCGTGCTACATGACCGACGCAACCACAAGCAAAGCAGATAGGGCGATTGTCAGCAGTGCGCCATTGGTTTGCGGGTCGCATCCATGTCGCAGAACGCGATTGGCGAGCCGGCTGCTAATATGAGTGCATGGTAGGCGGCACTCGGGGCACGTGGGTGACGCCGGCGTATGTAGGCGAGACCGTTTCTCCAAAGGCCTGGGGCTTCACGACGGTTTCGGTGTAATTTAGGGGAACAGTTGCAGAAATCGGTGGGGGCGGCCTTGCAACAACTTGGGCGTAGCTGAGTGGCACAGATGCGGGAGGCGGCTGGTGGTATTCAGGGACGACCTCCGCGATTTCCTGCTGAATGGCTCGGCGGTGCGGAGGTAGAAGTGTACTTGATGGCTGTTGAGCATGTTGTGGGGAAGCAAAAGCCAGTAGAGAGACCTGGCGGGCAACTTCCTCGCGCACGAACGACTTGATTTTGGCGAGCAAGGTTGCGTGGTCAGGAACTGCTGACAAGGCCGAGAGATCAGCATCACGTGGTGGCGGTCGACGGGTCATCAAGCGCTGCCACCGCAGCTCGTCGTAACTTTGGCATAACATGATGACTTCTGCCACAGTGCGGAGGTTCTTTGCCAGGAGCATGGTGAAGGCATCGTCGGCGATGCCTTTTAGAATATGCCTGATTTTGTCAGCCTCTGACATGTTCAGGTCAGCTTTCTTGCACAAGTCAAGGATGTCCTCGATATAACTTGTGAAGGACTCGCCGGTCTGCTGGGCTCGTTCATGTAAACGCTGTTCAGCTTGCAGCTTACGAACGGCCGGGCGGCCGAACACGTCGACGACAGTGGTTTTAAAAGAGGACCATGTCGGGAAATCAGATGCGTGGTTGTTGTACCACATGCCGGCCACACCCGCGAGATAGAAAAACAGGTTGCCGAGTTTACCTGCTTCATCCCAATGGTTGGGGACGCTCACGCGTTCGTACATGGCCAGCCAGTCCTCGACGTCGGTGCCATCCGCTCCGGTGAAGACAGGAGGGTCGCGGATGCGGTGGACACCGGGACATGGCGTCGGCATAGGAGGAAGCGTTTGCTGGGCGGCGTCTTGGTGCATGGTTGGAGGCACGGTACGGGATCGAAGCTCCAAGGGCATCGAATGCGGACCGAAGGTGTTTGAAGGACAGAGCACTCTCAGCACTCTCCACCAAATTGTTAAGCGGTTTATTGGCGGACACTCAGCGATGATTAACGACAGCGACAGTCAATGCGGGGATCGACTCTTTGCGCGAGCTGCTCTTCTTCTTATGAAAAGGGCGACCCACTAGAAGGCGCTGAAGAGGACGAGATACTGTTCAAAGGCTTTACCACAATATATATATATATATATATATATATATATATATATATATATATATATATATATATATATATATATATATATGTAAGCGAAAGAAGCGTATACCTAGGAGCTCATTTTTTCCGTGTTTTTTGACACAATATGTAATCTAATAGACAATAATGCCAAAGAATGTATAGGGGAAGTTATTAGAACCAATGTAAAATAAATAAAAATATTGAAATGTGAGTGAAAAAATAAATTGCCGTGAGCATGAATCGAACCTACGACCTCTGATTAACGCATTCGATGCTCTACCACTGAGCTATCACGGCAGCCATTCCCCCAGCCACTTTATTGGGCTTATATGTGAATTTAAATGTGGGAGTGTCAGTCAGCACCACCTGTAGCTATGGAGGCGAGTGTGGTACACTCTGTTTATGAGACTGTACAGAATGACGTAGCACGTGAACCTATTACGAGCTGGCAGCTGAGCAATAGTCCCTCGTATACAACCTAACGGAACCAAGTCTGCCAGTACGAGACCCTCGTTAATGATTAAGGGAAAGAAGTTATACCTAAGGGCAGATGGCATATATATATATATATATATATATATATATATATATATATATATATATATATATAATTTTGTTTTTTTATATTACTGGCAGATGGCACCATATCTCACGCAGTGTCTCGTGACAGAAGACTATCGTCTTTGGACGTTCTTTGCACCGTAGCACGCAGATACGCAGCCATTTTTTTTGCAGTATCACGCCCAGCACTCAGTTCATATCCAAGAGGTTTGCTGTGGAAACCCACGTGGCCTTAAACGAGCGAGAAGCACGCTTGGAGGGAATGATAACATTTCATTTTGACGTCAGAGGTAGCTCAAATTTGTTAGCTCTTTATGATGTTCGAAGCGACGTCATCGCTTGGTCAGAGGCGAACCGTGATTGATATGTGGGGTTTAACGTCCCAAAACCACTATATGATTATGAGAGGCGCCATAGTGGAGGGCTCCGGAAATTTAGACCACCTGGGGTTCTTTAACGTGCACCCAAATCTGAGCACACGGGCCTACAACATTTCCGCCTCCATCGGAAATGCAGCCGCCGCAGCCGGGATTCGAACCCGCGCCCTGCGGGTCAGCAGCCGAGTACCTTAGCCTCTAGACCACCGCAGCGGGGCGGTCAGAGGCGAACCGATACCAGAAGTAGTACAACAACAAGTGGCTGTGAAATGATTCGCAGGGAGGAAGATGTTGGCAATGCGATCGGCTGAGAACATGGATACTATTTCACACGTGTCTCTCCTATAGAAACTCATCACATCTTGCAGGAAATTATGTGAACGAGTATATCTAACTCCAAGAATGGTACATACTTTCACGTTGAAGTAAGTGTGACATGCTCAGTCGAACTTCTCTCACGATACCTTTTGGTTCAATCTGCTACAAAGTAGAAAAATACATGAACTCGGAAAGCAACCTTGAGCAATAACCAACATTACAAGGCTGAATGTTCCCCGAAATAAATGAGCGCTTACCGTGGCGCTGAACCTATTGGCACTTCTGAATATGTTGTGGTCAATGAAGTCGGTGACACTGCGAGTGGCACATTCTTTTGAGAGTTCGTCTCTACAAGTCTTAGATAATGAAGAGCGTAAATAGTGCATATTAACAAATAAAAGAATGTCGCTAGACATATCGCCCAGTTTCACACGTAGCTAAACTATCGAGCGCACTTTTCACAGCGAAAGCTGCGTTTGGCTAGGAGAAACGGAAATCTGTCCAGGAGTGGCCTCCATTGGCAGTGTTATCAGTTACGTCGTCCACAGGCCCCGCCGCGGTGGTCTAGTGGCTAAGGTACTCGGCTGCTGACCCGCAGGGCGCGGGTTCGAATCCCGGCTGCGGCGGCTGCATTTCCGATGGAGGCGGAAATGTTGTAGGCCCGTGTGCTCAGATTTGGGTGCACGTTAAAGAACCCCAGGTGGTCTAAATTTCCGGAGCCCTCCACTACGGCGTCTCTCATAATCATATAGTGGTTTTGGGACGTTAAACCCCACATATCAATCATACGTCGTCCACAGCGTCATACCTAAGTACGAACGTCATTGGCTGTGTTGAGAGTGACGTCGGTCATCCGTGGCAGGCGCCGAGCATGCGCGCAGAAGTTTCTATCGCAACCTTCCACATAGGTATGCGAAAGACAACTCTATTATTGTTACTATGTTGGTTTTATTGGCACAAGGGCCATGTTTGGCTAGAGAGCGTTATAAAAATTGTAAAGTTGTAACAATGGTCAGTGAATAACGATGGTAGGTAGGAATGTGGGTTATGATAATGTTACGTGGATGTATAGTGGCCTAAAGTTTGGTGCCGTAAGAAGGGTAAAACACATAGATACTAAAATCATGGAGTATGAGGTGTCGCTTGGAGTGAGAATGAACGACAAGTGTTCGTAGTAATAAAAGCATACAAGGATAACAGCACGGATGCCTCATCAACAACCCTTGCGTCCAAGTGCTGCTAGGCTGGTGCTTTTTATAGTAGTTACCGCAGCAGCAATCTCCACTTGGAAGTCGTGCTACGGATTGCCTGGAAAGATGAAGCGAAAACTATTTATATCATTTATAAATGCGAGCAATGATTTGTACATAAAAAGTGGCTCTCCACCTATGAACATTGACTGATGCAGTGGTAATTGATGTCAGCGGATAAGCGGAAAGGTTTTTTGTATAAGAGCATCCAATTCCTTGCATTCAACACGCCGAGTGGGTCAGCGGATCTGTCACACACGGGAGGATCACCACCGGACATAAGGTATGAATGAGTGCGGTGGGTGTGTCAAATTTGTAGCCTTGTGAATGTTACTTGAGTGTGGCGTGACCTTGATATTTGCGGTCAAATTCCACGGTCCGGTTTGATAACATGTAATTTATTTCGTGATTTCTTATCCCATGAAAGCTGGCAATACGCGCTGAACTTCTGCTTTAGAAGGTGTTTCAGTTCTAACGCAGCGACGGCCATAGGGGTATTAGTGTTAGCGTTTTCGTGACCTGAGGTGGCCAATTGGTCTGGCAGCTTATTTCCCTGAATTTCGCGGTGCCCCGGAACCCACCACAATACAACTCGTTTTTTGAGTGAGTAGATGGTGCGTAAAAGAGAGTAAAGCGTCAAGAAGACAGGATTTTTATGCTTTTTTTGGGGGGGGGGTATTTTTATTTATTTATTTTTACACACTGCCAGTCACAATGGAGACTATTGCAGGAGGGCAAACAAAATACAGAGAAAATACATATACAACCAAATAAACAATAAATACACTTGCACTTACATGCGAAAATGCGTGACTAAAGATATTCTATGATGACACATGAAAAGTTTAAAAGCACTAGCTTTGTCTGGTAGATATACACGAAAATATTATACTATGTAATTCACTAAAAACACTGACATAATCAAAAAGCAACCAAGAACTGTACAAACGAGAAAAGAATCATAGAAAAAACATCATTCAGCTATGAGTGTCACGATTGGTGTTTTCAAGTAAAGTTAAACGACTATTCAAATCTTTACAGTTAGTCAGACAAGCGAGCAATCTATTCCATTCTCTAATTGACTGTGGGAAGTAGGAGTACGTCAAGCATTGGCGCTGAAACTGTATTCCTGTATTGTTAGTGGATGTTCATGATGTGACTGTGTGGTTTCTGAAAAAAATTATGAATATCGAGCTGTCGATGTTTATCTGCCTATGAATAAGTTGGAAGAGCTCTCTTAGGCGTCTGAGTTTTGCGCGGTTTCATAATGTTAGTAGCCCGGCTCTTGTGATCAGTTGAGAGGGTGAGTCGAGCAAACTGTATTTATTATAGGTAAATCTAAATGCTTTTCTTTGTATCCCCTTTAGCTTTTTAATAAGGTATTGTTTGTTGCCGAGAACCAGACTAAGTTGGCGTATTATAAGAATGGGCGGATTAAGGTTTTATAGCCTAAAAATTTTGTTTGAGGTAGTGCGAAACAGTCGTCTTTTTAGAAAAAATAATCTTTTTAAGGCTGAAGATTTACCATAGTTAACATGCGCCTCCCATATAAGATCATTAAAAATCACTAGTCCTAGGTACTTATGCTGTTTTAGGGAAGTTAGCGGTGTGTCATCAATAGAGTAGTCAAAATCTGATAACGTTTGTTTACGCGTTATTCTGAACAAAGCTGATTTTTTTACGTTTAGGGTAATCGGCCATTCCGTGCACCAATTTGATACTGATAACAGGGCATTGCTAAGGGCAATATGGTCTGAAGGATAGTTAATTTTTTATAAACGACACAATCGTCGTCGAAAAGCTTGATGTTCGTTCGAATGAACTGGGGCAAATAATTAATAAATATAAGGAATAGAATAGGGGCTAAGACGCTGCCCTGCGGTACACCTCATGTAACTTTTGATAGCTCCGATGTTTGCTGGTTTATTTTTACGAACTGCGTTCGCTCGGTCAGATATGCGCTGATTCATTTTGTAATTTTGTAATTGGTCCTTTACATATTGTCGCTGCAGTTTAATTATTAACTTTTGTGCGAAACTCGGTCGAATGTATTTGAAAAGTCAAGTGAAACAAGGTCGATTTGCATTTGATGGTCAAGGGCCGATGACAGCTCATGTATTAATTCAGTGAGTTGTGTAACGGTATATAGGCCTTAACGAAACCCGTGCCAAAATGGTGACAAAATGTGCTCTTTTTCAAGGTATGTAGTGATATGCTTAAGAACAATGTGCTCTAGTATTTTGCAAGTAGTGCATGTCAAGGATATTGGGCGATAATTAGCGACGTCAACCTCACTACCCAATTTGTGAACTGGTATGACTCTTGCCACGTTCCAGTCATTGGGAAGTGCGCATTTTGTTAGGGACATCCTAAGAAAGTGAACAGATATTTGGTTATCCATTCAGCGTAACGGGTGACAAACTGTTTCGGTATATTATCAGGCCCTGGTTGTTTTTTAACCTTTGTCTATAGCAAAAAGTCAAATATACCTGCTTCGCTCAAGCGGACAGGTTCAATAGGGTTGGCGCTATGAATTTCGAAAGGCGGTGGGACGTCGTTGCCTGTGGTGAATACTGAATGAAAGTAGTTATTGAAGAAATTAGCTCGTTCTCTGCTTTCACCTGGAGATATTTTGGTATCTTTTTTTTTTGCATTTAAATAGTTCCAAAACTTCTGAGGTGCATTATTTATAAAGCTAAATAAGGTGCAAGAGAAGTAGTAATTTTTGGCTGTTCTAACTTGACACTTCATGGAACTAATTGATTCTGCAAGGTTCTTAGTAATTATGACATTTCACGTTTGTTTTGAAGACTTCTTCAGGCGCTTTGCTTTACGTTTTGCATGAATAATACCTCAATTTCTCCATGGATTGAACGGTTTTTCCCTGTTTGTTTTAATTGGTACGTAGTGAGATATGCAATACGATACAGTCTCTTTCAATTTCTGCCACAAAATTTTCATATCAATATCCGGATGACCGGCAAGCTGCTCGAACGAACTAAGTTCGTGTGATAAGTGGTCCAGTGTACTAGTGTCATCAGCATCACTAAAGTCGAGATGAGACACAATTGAGTTAGAATGCCTGATACGCTCATGTAAGGGAATCGAGCAGGATACTATCTTGTGATCAGATATGCCATCTATTTGTTCAATGGTGGCCTTATCTGCGGGAAAATGGTCACTAATAAAAATTAGGTCAAGCACATTTGAAGAATACCCATGTACACCTGTGGACTCTTTAACAATTTGAGAGAGAATAAATGTCAGCATAGTATCAATAATAAAGTCGGACGAAGGTGATTGATGGTTCACGGTGAGCGAGTCGATATCGAGAAGGTTAAAATCGCCAACCAGCATGAGCCTACTTGCAAGACCGTGAAGGTGCAGGTATTTATACAGGAAATGCATTGCTTCCAAGGGTGATCAGGAACTGCGATAAACGCAACCTTTATGACGCTCAGAGAGTCAGTGAATATTATAGCACGCTGTCATTTTAATTCCTTTATGTGTTTAGCGGCCACAAGTATTGCATGGGCTACTGTTGTGAATATACATGAATTAGGGTGGAGAATGCCAGAATCTGAAAAAGATGGACCTACGGCAGTGTATAACACGCCACTATCAGACTTGCAAGCATCCGTGAAGAATTCAGGACAGCTGTATTTGTGGTTCAGTTCGAGAAAGTGAGTGTGTAATGAGCTATAGGTGCATGCTTCGTAACTTCTACAAAGGATGTATCAAAGTCTATGGGCTGCCACTGTCACGGAGGCTGACGCACAGCGGGAGCCATGAGGCGGTGTTCAAGAAGTGGTACACACGTTTTTTCAGCGAGGCTGCTCACATGAAGTGAGTAGGACTGTTGAAACGAAGGACGGTTCTCGAAAAGCGTACAACTTGACAAGACATTGATAGTCGTGTGTAAAGGGCGCTCTTTGTCTGCATTTGTTTTTCAATATTATATAAAAGACATGTAGGTTCTTTATTTATATATATAATTTTATTTATAGATAGTGCGATCATTTCTCAGATCTGAGCAGGGGGTATACATAAAAAAACACAAACAATTTAGCACACATGAATTCCAGGCATTCATCAAACATTCTAAAGAGATTAAAAGGAGAAAAAATACATTGAAACGAACAAATGAAGTAACAGAAGGATACTATTAACATATTCAGATGTTTTCAAACATGGCTGAAGACTTCAGAGAAACTACGTTGCTATTAAGATGATTCCAATCTGTTATAGTCCGGGAAAAAAGAATACGTAAAACAGTCATTCCTTGTGATGAAGGGAAGTATTGTTAAAGCATGTCTTTCCTTTGCTTCATAACCCATCGAGAAAGAAAAATGGTGCGCTGTGTTGATGTTATAATGACCATTTACGAGCTGATATAAAAATTTATATCGGAAGACACGGTTGCGCTCCGTCACCGGGGGTAGTCCACTGCGTTTAACTAGCTATTAGTGATTCACAGGCCCAAACATTTGTACTGTGTTTCTTCTAATGGCGATACACCGTTCACACTACATTTTTAATGAAGATGTCTTTTTTTGTAATTCTCATATGAACAGTTTTATCAAAATAATTATCATTTGCCATTTTTAGCACCATGCAATGACCTTTGCAAGGTAATTATTTAGCCGCAATTAATCATCAACTTAACATACCTTAACATATAAACTACAGTCACCTGCATATTGCTTCACACAAACAGAAAGGTCTACCACAATGTTGTTAATAATCAATCAAAATAAATGTGATCCTAGATCTGACCCCTGGGGGACACCAGAGACAACCTCATGTTTAAGGTGACGAATTAACGTCTGTCATATAGGTAGGCCGTAATCCAAGCAAGTATCTGATCGTTTTTTATGTAATAACTTAATTTGTAAATATTTATTATATGACACTGTCAAACCCTTGCGAAAATCAATGAATATAGCGTCTGTTTGTTTTCCTTCAATAATGGATTGGGCGAAATCATGCACGGTTTCAACTAATGGAGTATATGTAGAAAATCTGCGCCTAATACCATATTGTACATCAACGAGTACTCTATGCTCTTCCAGGAAACCTACTATATGTTTATGAATTATATGCTCTAAAATTTTGCATGTCGTAGAAGTTAGTGATACGGGTCGGCAGTTCTTGATGCGTGATTTTTCTCCTGATTTTTGCAAAGGTTTGATTTCGACCATCCCCCAGTCATCCGGTAAGGAACCATCGCTCAATGATCTGGTGAAGACAACACACAAGTACCTAGCATTCCATTCTACATAGCGCTTCAAAAACGCATTTGGTATGCCATCAGGTTCCGGTGACTTTTTAATGTCAAAATTTAAGAGTAAATTAGACACACCACTCCTACAAATAACATCAGATATACAAGGAAGCGATATAGAAAAATTCGGAATGCAACCACTATCTTTTGTCAATACTGATTGGAAAAATTTGTTGAATGCGGAAGAGATGACGGTCTCATTTTTATACCATCGCCATCTATCATGAATTCAGTAATGACAGAAG
The DNA here is from genome assembly GCF_013339725.1 of Rhipicephalus microplus. Taxonomy (NCBI): domain Eukaryota; kingdom Metazoa; phylum Arthropoda; class Arachnida; order Ixodida; family Ixodidae; genus Rhipicephalus; species Rhipicephalus microplus. The sequence goes on from NC_051165.1 coordinate 74,322,523, forward strand.
CTTCAGGCGTTATTTAGCGCCAGAACCTTCCTGAAGACGTTTTGATGAACGAAGGCAAGATGGTACCTTAATATTTTTACTCGTAAAAAATATTTTCCTCTTTAGTTGTTCGGAAGTTTCTTCGACGTGAGATTTCAACGTAATATTTGTTCTTGATTTTGTTTTGAGCCTTTTGAGCCGTCGTTGCATTCGTAACACCTCCCTGGAAATCCATGGTCTATGTTGCAGATATTGTTCCACAATATTTGGTACAAAACACTGTACACGCAGAGACAATGTCTTTAAAAAAAGCCATAAGTGATTGACAGTGCAAGTACTGTTTTTAAGATCATCGAAGTAGAAATCGAGCATATCTATAATAGATTCGTCATCAGCACGAGAAAATTAGAAAATGAATGTATGCTGCTCTGACGGTAAAAAATAAACGTTCAACAAACGCAACAGGACAGCTTTATGGTCTGAAATGCCGTTAGTGGCTTCACAGGTTACCTGCTTTTTAATGGACCACTTACGAAAAAATTGATCCTACCATTCCCTGCATTGTCGTGGGTGTATCTACCATTTCAAACAAGTTGAATGTTAGTACGACATCCAACATTGGGTTACCATCAACATTCGACAAATGCGATGAGAAGTTCTGCTAATCAAGGTTAGGTACCTTGAAGTCCCCTGCCAGTATTAAGCAGTTGTTTGTTCTAATAAGGCATTGTAAGTATTTTCTCAAGTTTTAAGGACCGCTACAGAAAAGCTAGGAGGCCTGTAAAACACTCCAAGTACAAAGCGGACATTGTTTATGTATGTTTTACAGAAGACGGCTTCAATGTATTGAGCATCAGGCTTTCGAAAATGTATTGACGATTTAAACAAAATGGCCACATCTCCACTTATTCTATAGTGCTCGCCACGAAAAACTTTATAGCCATGAGGGGCAAATTCACTATCAAATATTTCGCTATTCAGCCATATCTATGTGAGCATGGCAAACTCCGCGTCATGTGACCACAGCACACCCTAAAGTTTTACAGCTTTATGAACAATGCTATGGCAGTTTAGTTTCAAGATCTTGAATACATTATTACTTTTATTCTGGTGTCATTTTTGGCTTTGAGACAACTTATTCCGCTGGTTTTTTGCTGTAACCCACCAAAACATGTCACCGTTAACATTGGCCCACCGTGGTGGTCTAGTGGCTAAGGTACTCGGCGGCTGACCCACAGGTCGCGGGATCGAATCCAGGCTGCGGTGGCTGCATTTCCGATGGAGGGGGAAATGTTGTAGGCCCGTGTGCTCAGATATGAGTGCACGTTAAAGAACCCCCGGCGGTCGAATTTTCCGGAGGCATCCACTATGGCGTCTCTCATATTCATATGGTTGTTTTGGGATGTTAAACACCCCATATCCATATCCATACCGTTAACATTTAACTTATTAAAAACCAGCTTTACTTTATCACCGGTGATCTTTCCCTGTGATGCGCTTTTCCATAATTTCTTCCTGACGTCACGAATTCTTTTCGAGTAGTCCTCGCTGACTGAGAATTGTGAACCTTTCAATTTCGGGCATGCTTTCAGCATCGCGGTCTTTTCCCGGTAATTCAGTAAACTTATAATGGCTGGACGATCCCTGCCTGACTTCCAACCTATTCGGTTGCCCTTTTGAATGCTGTTTATCGTAATCCCTAGTCGTTTGCTAAGAATATCCTTTTTTTATTTTGTCTATAAGCTCGGCTTGTAATTCCTCCCCGTCTTCTTTTATACCGTAAATAACCAAGTTGTTCCTACGGCTTCTGTTTTCCCAATCGTCAGTTATACTCAACAGATGTGATATGGTGGTTTCAAGCTTCCAAATAGTTAACTTCATATAGTCCACTTCTACATTGAAGGTAGTGATCGCTGCTACTTCGTTTCTAAACCTCTTATTCTGTCAGCCAAACCATCTACCTTCTTCTCAAATGCATTCTGTTTGGCAAGAATATCATCGCAATCCGCCTTATGTGTGTTTTGACCAAAGAGGGTCTGGTGAAGCATTTCTCTGTCACTCAGGTTCAGTCCTGGATTAGATTAAATATCGCCACATTTCAAAAGATTCTCTTGAGAAGGAAAAAAACATATGCAAAAACATTCTCTATACGCAGTGGGCAAAACAGCAGCAGCAGAAAGTGGTCGTCGCTACGATTGCAGTAGGCCGGTATGTAGTCACTAACCTGCACAATGAGGCAAAATGGGTTTCTTAGCATTGTGCTTTCGATGCTGCTGCAAAGCCCACTGGTCTTAGGTGGCGATGGCAGGCCTCATATAAAGGCTGAAGTGTCCTCGAGATGTGACGTGGCTCTTGACGGCGCAGTCGCAGACATGATGATAGAAGTTACGATGAGTTCCTTGACTGAACAAATATTGCTCTGTGCTGCACTCCCGAAGCCAAAATCGTGTGCCTGGTTAAATAGTGTCGGGCTGAGTTCCTCCCAGAGATACCATTGCGCGGACAGAAAGAGGGCTAGAAGCCTAGAACCTGCGCAATGAAGCAAAATGGGTTCCTTAGCATCGTGCTCGTGATGCACTAATTGCAGTTGCAATGACCGCTCATTCGATTCGAGATACAAACTCTCCACGGGACAAGTGCAGAAACCCGTACGCAGACGGATGCCCATATCGTGGGCCGGGTCAAGCATTATCAGAGCACTTGGGGCGGCAGACTGGTATATTATTGCCCTATAATCCAGGCGTGTTCGTATGAGGCTTTTATAGAGATTGATCAGACAATTTCGGTCACTCCCCCCCTCCCCGCCCCATGTGCGTGAGAGTAGTTTCAGAATGTTCATCGTTTTTGCGCACTTGTTTTCAATATACTTGATGTGTGATGGTAATGTGAGTTTAGAATCCAGAATTAGGCCTAGAAATTTATGCTCGGCCTCTACAAGTAACCGCTGCACATGCAAGTCAATGTCGAGATTAGGGTGGAGGCCTCTCTTTCTAGAAAAAAGTACGCAGATGCTGTTCTCTGGACTTTACCTGAACCCGTTTTCGTCAGCCCACTTAGACACTTCGTTCAGACAGAGCGGAACATGCCATTCACACACTGCGACTTAACATGACCGATATCATACCTGGCCGTCATCCACATATGCGGAATAGAATGTGTTATGTGGAAGGCAGAGTCGTAATGAGTTCATTTTTATAATGAAAAGGGTGAATGCAAGACACCACCCTGTGGTACTCCCGTTTCTTGAATAAATGGTCTGGACAAGACATTCCCCATACGAACACGGAATGTTCACTCGGATGAGTAGCTCTTTATGACATTCAACATATTGCCAGGAATACCAATGTCTGACAGATTTCTATGGATGCCGTTGCGCCATGTGGTGTCGTATGCTTTTTTCATGTCGAGAAACACACAGAAACAGTACTGTTTGTGGATAAACTCATCGCGGATGTATGCTTCAACGCACACGAGATGGTCCGTAGTAGACCGGCCCTCTTTAGAACCACGCTGAAAAGGGTGAAACAGTTTGTTGGTTTCTAGAAAATGCATTAGTCTTTTGTTTATCATTTTGTTGAACACCTTGCACAAGGAGCTTGTAAGAACTATTGGACAGTAACCTGTACCCGAAGAGAAGTCCTTACCTTTTTTTAAAATTGTAAGAACAATTGCCTCCCTCTACATAGACGGCAGGTACCCGGCAGCCCAGATAGTGTTATACACGGCAAGTAAAGTGATTTTCGTGTCATCGTGAAGGTGTTTGAGCATGTCATACATAATTCTGTCTGGTCGCGGCGCTGTGCTGGGGCACGATTATGTTGTTTGTTTGTTTTACACTTCAACTCGACTGTTCTGCGTTTTGTCATTTCTTTATATTTTAAGAAAGATTTCAAGTAGTGCGCGGAACTAAAAATGCTCTCAAAGCGCTTGCGAAGACCTTTTCCTCTAGTGTGTTTTTTTTACTGATTAAAGGCAGGGGATGTGCTTGGTGCCCCTCAAGACTTCTTAGGCTACTCTAGACTCTTTTAACGGTTGTAGGAATCGGTGCCAGAGAGAAACTTGACCCAGCTCTCTTTCGTGCCTGACGTCGTGTTCACATACTCAGTGATTTCACTTTTTTAAAATCGACGAGGTTTTCTGAATTAGGATATCGGCTCAGGATGCCCCAGGCTTTATTTTGTTTCTTACGCACATCCCTACAGTTCTCGTTTCACAAGGGAACATTTCGTTGACACGAGTGACCATTTGTTTGCGGGATATACTTTTCAGCAGCCTCAAGAATAAACGCACTGAAGAATGCCACTACGAAACTGATGTCACGACTCACGATAAAGTCACGAGGTCATATTGTTGATTCCTTAAACTTCTACCAGTGAGCGGATGATATTCTCCATTCGTGAATATGAGGAGGAGGTTAATGTGATCTTGTACGGTTTAACATAAGAAGAAAGTGGTCACTGACGTGCGGAATCTTGACGACGCTTCATTCTAACTCGTTGAAAAGAGATGAAGAACCAAGCCCCAAGTCTGTTGATGAATTTGAGTTGCATTGAATGTTGTATTAGGTAGGCCATTTTTTATTGAAGAGGCATGCTGCGGAACACAGGAGGAACCGCTCTATAAGTCGGCCTCTCGCATTGCAGCGGGCGCCCCCCCACAGATTGTGAGAATTGAAAGCACCAACAACAATGTATGGTGCTGGCAGCTGATCAATGAGGTGATGGAAGTCTGTGCGGTCAAGTTTGCAGTTTAGTGGTATGTATAGTGAGCACACAAAGACAAGCTTTGCAAATAGGACGACACGGACTGACACTGCTTCGAGTGTCGTCTGGAGAATAAGAGGTTGGAAAGGCACATATTTTTATGCTATTATAGCTACACCGACGGACGAAGAAGTTGCCTCATCCCGGTCTTTGCGGAACGTAGCATATAGTCGCAGAAAGTTTGTTATGGCTTCAGATATGTCTCTTGGATGCACAGCACCTTGGGATTGTGTTTATGTAAAAGTTCTGTAACGTCATTGAGATAGTGGAGAAGACCCCTTGCATTCCAATGCATTATTTGTGTAGACATTTTTAGTGAGTTTTTGAAGCTGACAACCTTAGCTTAGAACGCCTTTCCAGGCCCCCTAATACGTGGTTTTTCGTTTTTGGCAGGCTAACCACGGCGATCTTTCGGCGTCTGAGGCGCCGATAGACTTCTCGTTTAGTCCATCGTCCCGGCAGAGACGCTGGACGCCCGCTCGTGGTGTTCTAGTGGCTAAGGTACTCGGCTACTGACCGGTGGTCGCGGGATCGAATCCCAGATGCAGCGGCTGCATTTCCGATGGAGGCAGTTGTACACGCCTTTGTGCTCAGATTTGGGCGCACGTTAAAGAACCCCAGGTGGTCGAAATTTCTGGAGCGCTCCACTACGGCATCTCTCAAAACAATACGGTGGTTTTGAGACGTTAAACCCCACACATCAATTAATCGGGGTTGTCTGCCTTGGCAAATGGCGCGAGAACTGCAGACCCAGAGGCCTGCATGTTCGTTGGTGGTGGAGCAGCACGAACTGCTTCCAATGTAGGAGTGGGTGATGTTGCGAAGGTAAAGTTAACTCGAGGACCATTGTGTATTGTTGCGAAGCGTGCCTCCGACGACGTTACGAAGGGCACCACGAATCTCACCGCTGCAACCACTGTTTACGAAAGACGGCGATGCCAATACGGTCCCGAAGGCGCCACTGCTTCGAACTCCACCGGGAAGGTCACCAGCCGTTTGGTAGCGTAGGTTTCTCAGCTCGCGACTGCTTCTGCGCAGAGCTGACAGACGAGCGGACGAGACGACGGTGAGTTAAAGAAGGTTTATGTGCAGCGTATATACAGAGGCGTTACAAATTCGGCACTGGGGCCGACAGCGCAGAGACCCGAAGAGCCGAGCTCTCTGCTCTGAAACACATGTCTACTCTCAAACACGTCTGCTCTCAAATGGGTCTGCTGCTAACACATAGCTCAACTCTCTATCACATAGCTCTCTTCTCTGACACACATGTTTGCTAACACATAGCTCAACTCTGACACACAGCTCAACTGCGACACACATGTCTGCTCTCCAACAAATCTGCTGCTCGCGACGCGCCGCAGGGCTTCTTTTATATGCACCGGGTGGATTCTTTCAGAAACCAAATGTCTAACCAGAAGCGCTGCTGGTCGTGAGGCCAGACTCTTCCAATGGGGTCGCCCCTGGGCCGCGTCATTTTTTCTCATCGAATCTGGAGAGGCTGCGCTGCAGGTGGCTGCAACCAAGGACGAGTAACGTCGCCAGGCATTTCGTCAGACCCGCCAGACATGAAGGTGCCGGTTGCTTGCTCGACAGGCTCGCTGGCTGAGATGACTCACTGCACGTGCGCGCCAGAAAGGCGCCGTCGCGTGATGACGCCGTTGAGTTGTTGATCCCGTCAGGCGGGCTCCCGTGCTGGCCTTGACACAGATTTCCTTTTTGCGAGGCATGGACGTTCGCTGCGGGCTCGCAGGCATAACAGCACCCCCGCCGCCAGACAATGCGCCGGACAGACGAGCTGCTTCCACGTGGCTCGGATGTCAGGCGCGCTCGTTCGCAGGTCCCTCCAGGTTCGCCTCCAGGGCCATGGAGAGAATGCACCTCCAGACTCCGTTCCGGAAACACATCCCATTCTTGAGGACGGATCCCAGCTCTACTGGCTTGTCGCCACAACTTGCCGGTTAGCTTCGCTCGTCTCTTCTGACCATCTTTGGTCTCAGCACTTGTCGATGGTTCTGCAACTTGTTAAGAACTGTTCGACAACAGACAACACACGACACAAGCAAGTGCCCTCGGTCACCCGACAGAACACCAGACAAAGTATAGTACAACATATACCTAGCTACGTGTCTATCGGAACTTCGTTCTCTCTACATCAAGAGGCACATGTGGGACACAAGACTTAAAATGAAAACTCAAATTTTTTTCACGTACAACAACGTAACGAATTAGAATAGAACATAAAGTTGGCTCCTTGAGCTCATTCTGGACGAGAGCGCTCAGCCCAGGTCGTGATTAGGTCAAAATTTTGCCCCGAATCGCCAGCGAGAAACCGAAAGATGGAGAAGGTACTGACTAAACGCACGACTCAATGCATATGCATTAGCGTTTAGCTTTCCTTTTTTGTAGCGAACGTCAAAGTTGTGCTGTTGGAGTATCATGCTCCACATCAGTAACCGGCCACTTTTAGGCGACGATACCTATGCGGTACTAAGGGCTGCTCGTACTTGCGACGTTGCACATATGTGTAACTACAATAGGGAAGTCCAGATTTCTCATAAAAAGGAACATTCTTTCTCAGCTCCTTCTTCTGGACTTCACTTAGCCTAGGCTCTAGGTTTAACTGCTTCAAGGTTACCTCCGATCCCCTTTCGATTACATCACCAGAACTCGAAATTTCTGCTCTCTCTTCCTCTGAAGCATTCAACAGCAGATTTGCGACCACTTGACGTTGAACGTATGGTTTCATCAAGTAACTGCGGTAAATTTTGTTCGGCCACCTTCCTAATTTCACTTCATAATTGATATCAGAAAGCTTCATGTGTGCCTTCCACTTGTCCGCGAATTGCCCCGTTTCCTTACAAGTGTCGCATGAGCGTACAAAGTCTTCGATATCCTTTCAGCATTTCGGCCAATAAAACTCAAGGGAAACTTTAGCCTTGGTCTTTTTTATGCCGAGATGCCCTGCCCATGCGTTTTCATGCGCCAGTTCCAATAATTGGGGACGATACTTCTATAGCACGAAGAGCTGCTCATACTTGTGACCTTGCGCATTTGTGTAGCTCCGATACAAAAGCCCTGCCTTTTCAAAACAAGAAACATTCTTTTTCTTTTTTCCCAAGTTTACGCTTTCCATTAGCGCTTTTATTGAGAGGTCCTCACGCTGCCCTCGATTGAGCGTTTCGAGATCAACCCTCGACAGCTTACTCAAACTTTCCGCTACCGGCGAGAGCGTTTTACCCCTCTCGCTCTGACTCAATGGCGCCATGTCGTCTCCCCCTGCTACGCATACCGCGCCGGTCACTTCGGCGACGGACCGCTCACGTGACTGCTCACATGACTCACGCGAAAAATTTCCTCTCTGAGGTTCCGTCGAACCACCGACAGGAGTTCACCGCATTGAACAAGATCAAGCTCCTGCGAAAGCTTCCGCGCTTGCGATCGCGTGAGGGCCATGTACGCTAAATTGGGGAAGAACGATTTACCCTGCTCTTTGAGAAGCTGCTCTGAGTTGTTAGAGAAAAGATAAGGAAAACGATCGGGAAGCGCGGCAGACACAGCCGCTTTGGTGCGAAGCTTACCGAACGGGCCTTCAATGACAACCGTAGCTATTGGTAAGCAAGCACTCTGCTCCTCGGCGACTTGCCTGATCCACGCGCGTTCTCCTGTAAAGTCATCCGGAGACACCAATGAAAGATGGACAACATCCATGGTTGCCGCTGAGTCTCTAAGTGCTCAGCACGTTTTCTAATTCACCCTAATTTCTTGGAGATACGGCTCCAACAACCGCATGTTCTTTTCCGATTCTCGAATTGTTGGAAAAGCTAACTTTTGCTTACAGTTTATCGCGATTTGCCCTTCCTTTTTGGAGTTGTAGCAAATTAGCGGCTTCCGTTTGTTTTCCGATTCTAGGATAGTTGCAAACTTTTGCTGACAGTTTATCGCGATGTGCCCTTCCTTTCTGCAGTTGTAGCAGATTCGTGGCTTATGTTTGTTTTCCGATTCTCGGATAGTTGCAAACTGTCGCTTACAGTTTGTCGCGATGTGCCCTTCCTTTTTGCTTTCATCTTTTTCTACGCGCACTGCCCTGCTATGCAACTTTCGGCGAGTATAATACTCCTCAGCTGACTCTGCTGCCTTGTTTAGCTGTACTTCACCAAGTTTGTCCTGCAGCCAAAGGTTGACATCCTCCTCGATGCAGCGGTATAATTGCTCCAATGCAATGCATTCTACCACTTTATCGCGGTCGTCATAAACACCTTCGCCCTTGAGCCATTCAATTAAATCGGCTTTAAGACGAAACGCGAAGTCAACGTGTGACTCATTCCCTTTTTTAGCATACCGGAACCTTTGCCTAAAAGCCAAGGGTGACAACTTATAACGTCTCAAGAGCACTTCCTTAACCTCGTCATAGCTCTCAAACGCTTCCCTCGACAAGCAAGTTATCGCGTCGGACACTTCGCCGGGAAGAAGAGCTAACAGGTTCTGCGCCCAAAGAGACCGCTCCAAAGCATTTCGCTCACAGACGTGTTTAAACTTGACGAGATACTTCGCCATGTCCTCGCCTACTACGAACGGTGGCAATTGGTCCCGAATTCTATAACCGCTGACCTGAACTGTCGGAGAAGCTACGCTAGGCGCCTGCGAACACTGTAGGATTGCCAATTCTATTCGTTTCAACTCGAGGCGCTCGTGTCTCTCGGCCTCCTCGCGGCGTTCTCACTTTTCAGCTTCTTCACGAACTTCTCGCCTTTCAGCTTCTTCACGTTCGCGAGCTTCTCGCCTTTCAGCCTCCTCGCGGCGTGCTTTGATATCCACCCAGGCCTCATCGACTTCCTCAGCCGACACTCCCTCATCCTTCATGATCTCAAGGATCGCTTGCTTTTGTTTCGTACCGCCCAAAGTAATACCGAGTTCCTCACAAATTTCGATGAGTTCCTTTACTTTAAGGTTCTCCATCGTTCACACTAGCCTCTTGCTGTTTGCCCCGTTTAACAATTTACTTGCTGTACTCACTATAAGTCAACTAGCAAGACGCGCAAGCAATTTTTCACACTCCCGCGTTTACCCCCTCCGCATTAACTTTGGTTTCAAAGCACTTCGACTTTGCTTGAAACGATCAAAGCTCACTTCAATGCTTCACACAGCCCTTCTCTAAACTACTACAACCTGAGCTAGAGTAGTCTGGTGAACTGAGGGCAAAACATCAGGCACTCACCGCATCGATGTCGCTGACGCCGGCCGATCCCGCAGCTGCCAACCACTGTTGCGAAAGACGGACCGATCCCGCCGAAGCCACCACTGTTGCGAAAGACGGCGACGCCAACACGGTCCCCAAGGCGCCACTGCTTTCGACTCCGCCGGGAAAGTCACCAGCCGTTTGGTAGCGTATGTTTCTCAGCTCGCGACTGCTTCTGCGCAGAGCTGATAAGACGAGCGGACGAGACGACGGTGAGTTAAACAAGGTTTATGTACAGCATATATACAGAGGCGCTACAAATTCGGCACTGGGGCCGACAGCTTAGAGACCCGAAGAGCTGAGCTCTCTTCTCTGGGACACATGTCTACTCTCAAACAGGTCAGCTCTCAAATTGGTCTGCTGCTAACACATAGCTCAACTCTCTATCACATAGCTCTCTTCTCTGACACACATGTTTGCTAACACATAGCTCAACTCTGACACACAGCTCAACTGCGACACACATGTCTGCTCTCACATAGGACTGCTAACACATAACTCAACTCTGAGACACAGCTCAACTGCGACACGCATGTCTGCACTCCAACAAATCTGCTGCTCGCGACGCGCCGCAGGGCTTCTTTTATATGCACCGGGTGGATTCTTTGAGAAACCTAATGTCCAACCAGAAGTGCCGCTGATCGTGAGGCCAGACTCCTCCAATGGGGTCGCCGCTGGGCCGCGTCACTCTTTCTTATTGAATCTGGAGAGGCTGCGCTGCAGGTGGCGGCACCCAAGGACGAGTGACGTCGCTAGGCATTGCGTCAGACCCGCCAGACAGGAAGGCGCCGGTTGCTTGCTCGACGGGCTCGCTGGCTGAGATGACTCACTGCACGTGCGCGCCAGAAAGGCGCTGTCGCGTGATGACGCCGTTGAGTTGTTGATCGCGTCAAGCGGGCTCGCGTGCTGGCCTTGACACAAATTTCCTTTTTTCGAGGCATGGACGTTCGCTGCGGACTCGCAGGCATAACAGCATGAACCACGCAGATGCAAAATGCCGTTGTGGCACCACCTCCGTGCACGCCGCATCAACATAAGAAAGTGGGACGATGAAAGTCTGTTTCGTGCTACTTTACATGAGATATTTTCGTTGACTTTTAGTGTTAAAATTTTCTTATCTCTCTTCCATGCAGGGCAAGAGCGAGAGTAAGCAGGGTGATCTCTGTCACAGTTGGAAGAGTGTGGATTAGGGGTGCACTTCACGATTTCATGTTCTTGAGACTCACCTTTTGCACATGACATGCGCCCATGGCAGCTCTGTGAGCTGTGGCCAAACTTCTGACGCTTGAAGCGCCTGTGAGGGTTAGGTATATATCGTCGGGCGCGCATCTTTAAGCAACCGGCTTGGATATGTTCTGTGAATGTGGCAGTATCAAAGGTGAGGATTAAGTGCTTTGTAGGTACTTCCTGGTCATTACGCCTTATTCTGATTCATTGCACTTGGATGACATTGTGATTTTTCAGTCCATCAAGGAGTTCAGAATCTGTGAGGTTTAAGAGGTCACTCTCAGATATTACACCGTGGACTGTGTTCAACCACCGGTGGGCTGTTATAAATAGAGGAGTTGTGTCAATACACGTCAGAGATTTCAACTTGTTTTATTGAGCCTTGTGCTTAAGGTCTAAAAAATTGTCTGCACTGGCCATTCTTGTGGCTGTGTATTGAGGTCCAAAGGTATCTGTAAGACACTTTGAGACTAGTAAAGGTGAATATAATCTTGCTGTTATGGTAGAACATTCGGTGCGGGAGATGTGGAAATGCTCTTTGCAAAAAAAAAAAAAAACTGGAAGCTTACTTCGGGGCGCCCTGTCTCAGAAAGAGGGCGATTGGGAAGGTGTGGGAAAGAGGTTGAATTCATAGAAAGTTTTGTTTCCTGCAGAAACCCTCAGAAACCCGCAGGTATCGCAGACGCCAGCAGTACGAAGGTACTATAACCTGATATTGAATATCCAAGGTTGGATACTGTACACCAGGCTAACCCTTGGTGCTAGGAAAATCAAACATAAACGAAGAGAAGAGATGACAGGAAAGATTAAAAGAGAGAAAAAGACGAAGGTGTGGGAGACAGAGAGAGGAAAAGGCGATGGCCGGTTTCCCCTAAGTGGGTCAACCCAGGGGTGCCGTCTACGTGAAACCAGGGCCAAAGGGGTGTGTTGCCTCGCTGAGGCCCTATCATCCGGCGTCGACTCAACCCCAGGGTCCCCTTTTCTCAAACACGGCTCAGGCACACGTCGACTAGGCGTGGGAAAAGTCGAAACCCCCATCAGCTCAGGTCCGTGGTGTAACTTAACACCAAACGGCTGCTTTCGCTGACGCCCATGTGGGGACAGACAACTCTAGAAGAGCGCCGAAAGTGGAAAGCTGAGAGAGCTCGCATTCTCCGGGCCGATGGTGCAGCCCAGGTCTGGGTCCCGGGCACAAAAACACGCCCGGTAGGCCAAGTGCCAGCAGCAACTGCGTACCGATGGTGCGGAAGCCTTCCAAGCTGCGCTATATCGCGAACAGGAATGCAGGCGCCAATGGTGGGCGGATCCTGTGCACCATGCCGCTGAGTTCACTCGTGGTGTCGAACGCTTGCAACGTCGTTGTGGCGTCAACGTGATAGCGGGAGCGCGTTCCCCAGGGCGAACGCCTGCTTTCGGTGGGAGTTTCTCGAGCGCCACATCAGCTTCGACTCTGGCGTCCGTGGTTAAAGAACCCCAGGTGGTCGAAATTTCCGGAGCCCTCCACTACGGCGTCTCTCATAATCATATGGTAGTTTTGGGACGTTAAACCCCACAAATCAATCAATCTGGCGTCCATGACCGATGAACGCATTGCAACACGCATTTTACGCCCAATACACTCCTCCATAACCGTGATCATGCGAGGCACAATCTGCAGTATTTGAAATAAACGTTGTGTTAAACCCAAGTCATACGTCTGCCTAATCTCCTTAAGAAGCACGTAAATGTATAGGCAATAATTGTGAAAGACTTCAATGCCACGTCGGGTTGATCCCACGGATAAACACCGGTTCCGCACGTCTTATCTTTCACTAGTAAACCGTTTGTATGGAGTGCTTGAGCGGTGGTTTTTTGTAGGCACGTGCATATCCTATAACACGAGCCGCTAAAAGATGACGTTGCCCTTATCCAAAGAAACAGATAACACAGCGAGATAAAACAGAGTGTGCTCCTGCTTTGTCAACAAAAGAAAGGGGGTTCAAGGTTATCAACGTTTACTACAAAAGGAAGAGGCTAAGAACAAAACGCGAAGATGTAACTAGAACTCTTACAGCTCAATGTTCAGGGAGGGCCGGGTGGCCCTGAAATTTGAAGTATGTTGGCAGCGAATACCGACTATATTGTCGAAAAAGTGTGATTTGTTATTATCAAGGGGCAAATGGGAGCAGTCAAAATCTGTGGGCTGTTTACTCAGTTGGGACAATATGCACTGTGCGCATTCGGGGTGCGCTCACAATCTGGAGACGTTTGCCACCTGTCGTGTACCTTTCGAGAGAGGGGATTTTTCGCGTTAAATTTTCTTTGTTTTTTTGAACAGAATCCTTTCCGATAACGGTGGCCTCTTGCCTATGATCCTGCAGCACGTCTCTAAAACTTTAGGGGTGAAGCTCCTTATGGCGTGGCTTGGGCGTCCCTCGTAGGACGTAACCACCAGTGGCACATACCCGAAATAGGTATAACATTTGACCTCCAAGGTGGTGCCGGTGAGAGATTTCTTCTCTGCGTTGTTTAACAATAAAAAATAGTGCTCAATGTACATGCCAATGGCTGCTAATGGGGAATGAGAGACAGAAGCATTCGGCTTTTAGTCAACGCGCACGCTGCGATCCCCATTAGCAGCCATTGGCATGTACATTGAGCACTATCGGACAAGAAAGGGTTGCTACATTATACTCGCTGGGTGTAACCCCCTTAGTTTTAGAAAGGTTTAGCGAGCGTTCAGCCGCAGGGCCATGAATACAATGAACTAGTATATACCATGAATGAATTCGAGGTGGTTAAAGGGGGGAAGCAGATACGAAGCGCAAGCCGTAAGAAATTAAAAGCTGAATCCTCCTGTTTCTCATTTCACATTAGCAGCCACTGGCATGTACATTGAGCACTATCTGACAGGAAAAGGTTGCTACGTTATACTCGCTGGGCGAAACCTCCTTGGTTTTAGTAAGGTTTAGTGAGCATTGGGCCGCAGTGCCATGAATACAGTGAACTAGTATATACCATGAACTCAAGGTGGTTGAAGGTGGGAACTAGACCCGAAGCGCAAGCCGTAAGAAAGTGTGTGTGTGCCACCTCTCGTTTTGTCCTTGGAATGTCCACTGAACGGCGGTGCTTCTATATGGGGAATATATGATAAAAAGATGCGAGATGATGGGACTTGGAGTGTTGAATAGATGGACGAACGGACTCACAGACAGATGCATGGATCGACGCATGAACGGACGCAGGGGCGGATGCCTGAACGAACGCCGGGACGGGTGCACGAACCGACGCATGGACGGTCACACAGACGGACGCATGGACGGACGAATGCTTCGCCCCACTCTCCATCATTCACTCCGTGGATATGCTGCCATTTTTTTAGCAGGTTCTGGCGCTATGAAGGCATAAACCTGCCACTGGTTGAACGTGGCTTCTGGTCACTGTGCTTTCTTGTTTTTTATTAGGGGCGAAGCTCCTTAGGGCGTGGGCTGTGCGTCCCCTGTAGCCTGTATGTAGCCACCTCTAGTTTATTTCTTGCAGTGTTCACTAGATGACGATACCGTCCCCTGTATGTAGGTAGCCACCTCTAGTTTAGTTCTTGCAGTGTTCACTAGATGGCGGTACCGTCTCCTGTATGTAGCCACCTCTCGTTTAGTTCTTGTAGTGTTTACTAGATGGTGGTACTTGTAGCTGATGATGAAAAGATGCAAGATGTTATAAACTAGAAAGCGGTACTTGTAGTTGATGAAAGACGCGAGATAACGTGGCTATCATAGACAATAATTGGCTTATCCAACATATGGCTTCTAGATATGCACTCAGACGTATATCGTTTGACCATATGAAACCTACCACGATCCGAGGAACATGCATAGACCCAGTATTTCCAAATTGCCCACTGCAACCCATACAGGAACCGCTCTCCCTTCATTTCACAGACCATAAAGCCGTCATAATGAAGGGACATCGCAAGCCATCCATCGTCTAAGAACAAATAAAAGTTGATTTATGTATATACACACACAGCGTTTCTCACGTCTTTACATGATGATCGACTGGGCGAATTACACAGAACATTCACAGTTTACCGATGAATCCCTCCGGAGCTTCGCCCATTCATCATCACTCACCCCGTGAATATGCCGTAATTTTTTTTGTGCCTGTCACTTGTATACCTTTGAAACAGTCGCGTTGGAACAGCTTCTCGAGCCTGAGTTAGCCGGTTTGACCATGGTGGAAGTAGGTTTCTTAACTGAGGGTGCCAAGTAAAAAAAAACGAATGTATAACTTGCGTCTAGCGTTTTGCGTCATGTAAGAGCATAGCTTGCCAAGAGTGAAAAATTTGACGAAGTGCCATTGCTTCTTCACACAGCCGCTTTTAATGTTCCTCCACGTATTTCATGTCTTCTAAGCAAAAGAGCAAAAGTACGCAGTTTTTTTTACAACTTCTATTCCTTTGCTCACGCTAGACTTTTTTAACCCATTGAAAACTATCTCATATATATATATATATATATATATATATATATATATATATATATATATTGTGGGCATTTAGTATACCAATCCTCTTCATCTGTACATTATCATCATTATCATGTATTGCTCATGCATCCTCATCGTTGTCTCGTATCATCATCATCTTGGTTCGTGCATCTCCGCTGTCGGCTGCCGGTTCCTCGGGCCTAATAAAGGTCTTCCAAACCAAGACTTCATACGTGGTGGAGGTTCGGCTCTCGCAAAGAAAGCTCTCGCGGCTCGGAAACAGCACATCGGGGAGTCGTATACATCCTACATCGAGGATGTCCTTTCACTTTGCCGCCGAGTTGAAACCCCAATGACAGAGTCAGACAAAGTACGCCAGCTTCTTAAGGGGATTGCACCCGTCGCATTCAATGCCCTTGCAATCCAGAATCCAGCTACTGTTGCTGACGTTGCGACAACCTGTCAGCGCCTCGAAGAACTCGAGGCTATGCGCCTACAACCGGACAGTGACGCGGCCCGTATTAGGGCGGATCCAAACCAACGAGACACAATAAGGGTAATTATATGCGAAGAATTAGAATCAATGGGATTCACAATACCTTCAGTGTGTCCCATTCAGTCTTCTTCAAGGTCATTGCGGGATGTCGTCAGGGAGGAGCTCACGTCCATGACCAACATGGCCCACCTGCAGCCCACTGTCGCTCGTACTCTACCATCGTTCTCGCATGCCGTCGCCGCACCATCAGGCACCGTCAGCTCGACGTCGCCGCCACCAACGTACGCGTCGGTTGCTGCCGCACCTCCCAGAAGCTTTCCCACGAGCTTTCCATCACCACCGCCTGAGCCATCATCTGTCCCTCTCACTGCTCTCTCTCCCGGTGGGTCTAACACAAGCTACTACCCTCCTTATCGATCGACTCGCCCTACGTGCTATTATTGCGGCTGTCGTGGTCACATTTCACGCTTTTGCCGCAAGCGCCAGCAAGATGAGCGCCGAGGGTACGACATACGCGAACGAGACTATACCGCAGGAGCCTTGTACCAGGGCCGTCGTTATTCGTCACCGCCGTGTCGGTCTCCATCGCCGCCAGCATCCGGTGAACTGCGCAGTAGTCATCGATCAACCAGACGCCGTTCACCATCGCCCTACCGTCGCTCCTCTTCTCTTCTTCAGCCTGCTTCCCTCGCTTCTGATCGGCGTCCGGAAAACTAAGTGATGCAGTTTTTGGAGGACAAACTGCATTCCAACACAGTATTCCAATTCCTTCAGCGCGCCCTTACAATATGATTGCAGTCTCAGTTGAGGGAGTGGACGTTGATGCTTTGGTGGACACTGGGGCTGGGTTTTCTATTATTCGTGCTGATTTGTGTACCCGTCTTCGAAAAGTCACGACGCCTTATGATGGACCAACACTGGTTACAGCCCAGGGAACAATGATTCGCCCTTCCGCTCTCTGTACTGCCCGTGTGCTAATCGACGACATTCTTCATCATATACAATTCGCTGTGCTATCCCCGTGCTCCCACGAACTCATTTTAGGCTGGGACTTTCTTTCATCTGCTTCCGCGGCTATTTGTTGTGCACAACGTGTCCTCCATATTACTGACACAGACCACTTGCTTAGTGACGAAACCTACAGGCCACTTCGACTCGTCGCTGCTGTAGACATCGAGTTACCCCCAAATGAACATCAATTAGTCACTGTTTCGTCCAACTACGCTCACTCTGGTGACATTTTGGTCACTCCATCGCCCCGTTGCCTTAATAAAGGCATAGCTCTCGCATCAGGTGTGGCTCACTTCAACAATGGATCAGCTGTGCTTGCTGCTACGAACACCACACCAGATAAAATTTTACTGCCGCGGGGCACTACTGTCGCCTGCGTTGCCGATCTGGAGCCTGTGTGCATCGTGCCTCTTACCCCTGCCTCCCCTAAAGGCCATCCTGGAGATCATGCTGCTTCCTCGGCCTTTACAGCAGCCATCAACAAGGACTTGACAGACTCACAGAAGCAGCAGCTGCTTGATTTGTTGCAAAAGCATGCAAACTCTTTTGACGTTCATTCATCCAGCCTGGGTCAGACAACTGCTACAGCACATCGTATTCAGACCGACGGAACATCCATTGTGCATCGTCGTCCGTACCGCGTCTCCCTAGCCGAACGGAAAATCATTGAGGAAAACGTAGACGATATGCTGCAACGGGAGATAATCCGACCCTCAACCAGTCCTTGGTCGTCTACAGTGGTTCTGGTGCGTAAAAAAGACGGTGCCGTACGATTTTGCGTCGATTACCGAGCACTCAATAGGATCACTAGGAAGGACGTATACCCCATGCCACGTATCGACGACGCCCTCGATTCCTTACAAGGTGCAGAATTCTTTTCAACCCTCGACTTGCGTTCCGGCTATTGGCAAATCCCCATGCACGAAGATGACAAAGAAAAAACGGCGTTTGCAACCCCGGACGGCCTATACGAATTCAATGTTATGCCGTTTGGTCTATGCAATGCGCCCGCAACTTTTGAGCGCTTGATTGACACCGTGCTGCGTGGCCTGAAATGGAAGACATGCCTATGTTACCTCGATGACATTGTTGTCTTTTCATCGACGTTTCCTCAACATCTGCAACGCTTGGACGAGATCCTGACTTGCCTTGCGGGCGCTGGTCTTCAAATTAACACCAAGAAGTGCCATTTCGCCAGCAGATCTATCAAGGTCCTCGGTCATGTTGTGAGCAAGGACGGAATTCGTCCAGACCCTGAGAAAACTGCTGCGGTGCTTCGCTTCCCTCGCCCTGAGAAGCCGAAAGATTTGCGAAGTTTCCTTGGTCTCGCCTCTTACTTTCGGCGATTCATACAAAACTTTGCCTCCATAGCCGCACCTCTCCATAAGCTACTTGCTTCTGGTACGCCCTTTCAGTGGTCTCAGGAATGTGAATCGGCTTTCGACAGGTTGAAGAGTGCCCTCACGACCGATCCTGTACTTTCTCATTTTCACGATGGTGCACCGACCTTCCTCCATACAGACGCTAGCGGCCACGGTTTAGGAGCCGTCCTCCTCCAGCGCGACAACTCTTCGCGAGAGCGAGTCGTTGCGTACGCCAGCCGCGTCCTCTCAGCAGCCGAAAGTAACTACACGATCACCGAGAAGGAGTGCCTCGCCGTCGTTTGGTCAGTGCAGAAATTTCGTCCCTATCTTCACGGCCGCCATTTCACCATTGTGACCGACCACCACGCTTTATGTTGGCTTTCGACACTCAAGAACTTGTCGGGACGCCTCGGCCGCTGGATTCTACGCCTACAAGAGTATGATTTTGCCATCGTATACAAGTGTGGCAGGAAGCATAGTGACGCTGACGCTCTTTCTCGCTGCCCACTACCAGTGGCTCCACTCGGGGTTTCCGCAATCAATTTGCACAACGCGCCCTCGGAGTCCACGTCTACGGCGGTTTCCTCTCTCGCCTCTACAGACCAGCTGCCTTCGGACGACCCGCACGATTTCTCTTCTCGACAGCTGGCTGACTCATACTGTCGACGTATTATAGGCTACCTCACTGGCAGTTCCCGTCCACCTAATGCGAGGCTCCGTCACGAACTCTCGCAGTTTAAGCTGGACAACTCGGTGCTGTACCGCAAAATTTACCATCCTGACGGTCAGCGCTGGGTTCCCGTTCTACCCCGATCGCTTCGGTCCGAAGTCCTCAGAGCAGTTCATGACCATCCGACGGCTGGTCACCTTGGTTACCACAAAACCTACGATCGCCTTCGAAGTCGGTTTTATTGGCCAGGTATTACCACTAGTGTAGCTCGGTACGTTGGGTCCTGCACTACCTGCCAATGTAGAAAACTACCCACATCTGCTCCAGCCGGTACACTACAGCCTCTTCCATGTCCAGCCAGACCATTCGAAGTTGTAGGCATCGATCTTTGTGGCCCCCTTCCAGTCAGCACTGCTGGAAACCGATGGATAGTAACAGCCGTTGACCATTTGACGCGCTACGCCGAGACGGCATCTGTCACTACCGGTTCAGCTTCCGAAATTGCCGACTTCATCCTCCGAGCCATTATACTGCGTCACGGTGCTCCACGTGTATTGCTCAGCGACCGTGGAAGGGCCTTCCTTTCACTAGTGAACGAACTTCTTCGCGCCTCTGGCACAACTCACAAGACTGCCTCTAGTTATCATCCCCAAACTAACGGCCTCACTGAGCGATTCCACCGCACTCTTGCTGACATGATCGCCGCCTACATTCAACCAGACCACAAGAACTGGGATGTAGTTCTTCCATTCGTCACTTTCGCCTACAATACGGCTATTCAGCGGACAACCGGCTACTCACCATTTTACCTAGTTTATGGACGCTCCCCTGCTTCTTTGCTGGACGTCTCTTTCTTTACCTGCCATGCGGATTCATCTCCATCCTCTTCAGAGGAATACGTTTTGCGGCTCGCAGAGAGCCGCCAACGTGCTCGTATAAACACTGAAGCCCGACAGCAAGACAGAAAGCTGGTTTATGATGAATCGCATCGTGCTGTATCCTTTCAACCTGGAGACGAAGGGCTCCTTTTGACGCCTATTCGCACACCTGGTTTGTGTGACAAGTTCCAGCCACGATTTATCGGGCCGTACACCGTTCTTGAAGAAACTTCACCAGTAAATTATCGCGTGACGCCACTTGTAGCCCCAGCAGATCGCCGTTATCGAACTACTGAAGTCGTCCATGTCTCCCGTATGAAGCCCTTCATGCGACGTTCTTTGTCCCCTTGACTTGCCGCGGCCAGGCTGGCCGCTTTCAATATATATATATATATATATATATATATATATATATATATATATATATATATAGTGGGAGTAATAATTCAATGGGCCAGTTAGTCTTTGTGAAGGTATGGGATATGGCACAACGGGAGCGTTGTCAACAAGGATAAATATATTTATTTCCCAACAGTTTCGGGAGGGGTCCTCTGTTCATCAGGGGATGAGTTGTACTGACATGAATTTCCAAACTTCGTTGCTGCCGCGTCCCTCTCTCCTTGAAAAATGTTTTCGAGAGTGAGAGGGAACTTGAAAAAAAGGGGGGGGGGAAGAAAAAGAAAGAAAGAAAAGAAAGAAAGTAAAAAAGAGGAAGAACCACTGTCAACACTGAGAACGAAACCAACGGTCCGTGTACGTCCACATACGTTTCTTATCACGTGCTGTTCAGTTCTCGACGTGCGTCGGGCCACCCAAGATTGTCGCCGCGGTGCCGGGAGGGTCCGTGACGACGTGCGTAAAGAAAGAGCTTCCCCGTAATGGGTCGGTCGGCATGCGGCGTGCGTAAAGGAAGGGTCTCCCGTTAATGGGTCGGTTGGCTCTTTTTACCTTTAATCTTCGTCCGTTTCCCTTTAATGGTCATCATGTGGTAGGCGAACGAAAACACTTTGTATGTGCATGTGGAAAAAGGAAGAAAAGAAAAAACGAATGAAGAGAAAACGAAAACAAGAATAGACAGTGTACACGTACGAGTCAGTCAGAAAAAAGCATGGTCTCCAGCTATCAATCTTTGTCACCAATTTCCTCCTGGTGTAACGAGGGTAGTGGGCATGGAGCTCGAGGATAGAAAAAGAAGAAGACTTGCTGTGATCGCAGGCTTGCGTTCAGTTAGCCCTTGCGCTAAATAAAACTCTCCTTCGCCGAGTTCGCCTGCTTGTTCAACAACCCGTTTCAAGTGGTGGAGGTGCGGGGTACATCTGGTCCTCACCCTGGAACTTCGCAGCCGCACACTTCAACGACCTCCTACAATGACTGATCCGGGGCCATCTCATGCTGCTACTCTAGATCTCGCACCTGTGCCTGTCTTCTGCGCTGGCGCTCTCCGGCAGCGCGACCCCCCCATATTTGGTGGCACAGAGGACCAAGATGTGGACAACTGGATTGCCGAGTATGAACTGGTGAGCGCCGTCAATAAGTGGAACGCAGCCGATAAGCTCACAAATGTGAGTTTTTACCTGACCGACGTGGCAAAACTATGGTACAGAAATCATCAAAGTGATTTCAATACCTGGTCGGAATTGGCGAAAACCTCGCGGAAGTCTTTGGCCGTCCTGCTGTCCGTCGCCTTCGTGCTGAACAGCGCTTGCGGGGCAGAGTACAGAGAGTAGATGAAACTTTCACGAGCTACATCGAAGGTGCTATTTCTCTGCAAGCTCGTCGATTCGACTCTGGACGAGGCAGGCAAGATCAAGAACATCATGAAAGGAATCGACGACGGTGCATTCCAAATGCTTGCTGCGAAGAGTCCCCAGACGGTCGCCGAGGTGATTCAGCTCTGCCAAAGCTATGATGAGCTGCGTAGGCAGCGCGCTTCTACACGTTGCGCTGCTCAAGACACCGCGGACATCTCATCCCTCGACTATCGCCATGACACCGCCGACCACTCTGCGTTGATGCCAGTCATAAAGCAATTCATACGCGAGGAGGTCGCCCGGCAACTATCTATAATCACAAGAACTACCGAGCCGATGGCACCCTTGTCGCCTTCGCTTCGCCAGGTCATTCGATCGCAAGTTGCCGAAGCATTGCCGCCAGCTCAGGCTCCCCCAACTGTTACCGCACCACTAACGTATGCAGCCGCAGTTGCTCAACCACGTGCGCCAGCGTCTCCGGCCATCTACGAAGCTACTCGCCACGTTTATTTGTCGGCCCCACCTTCCCGCTCGCTGACCGTCCAGTCTCCGGCTGTATATGAAACAGGTCAGAACGTTCATATGACGCCGCCGCCTGCACGACCATTTACGGTACCTTATTCAGCGAACAGTGCCCCTATCGTCAGCCAATGGTGCACTCCAGATAATCGGCCGATGTGTCTTTCATGTGGCATCCCAGGCCACGTAGCTCGTCACTGCCGTCGTCGCAGCTTCCCTTCTCACGACATTGCAGGGGCCTCACATTACATGCCCACCATGCCCACTCAGCCGCGATATCTTGTTCCTGCCAATCCACCTCTAGACGTACGTCCCGGTCGCCGACCATCCGGCGCAAGCCGTTCACCTTCTCCTCGTCGTCGATCTATTTCTCCGATGTTACGTCGCAACAGCCCACCGCGAGGGGAAAACTGACGGGCGCAGTTCCGGAGGCAAGAACTGCGTTGGCAACGAAAATTTCAAGACCTAACTGCTGTCCCTCGAACGAAATCGAACTCTATATTGTTGGCATTAAGGTGCACGGACTTGTTGACACTGGAGCTGCCGTATCTGTAATTAGCGAGAAACTGTGCCGAAACTTGAAGAAAATGACCACACAACTTACCGACCTATCTTTGCAGACAGCTACGTCCCATCATATTCAGCCTTCAGCTTTGTGCACCGCACGAGTCGTCATTCAAGGTGCGATGTACGTCGTCACATTTGTAGTTTTATTCCGTTCTTCGCATGATGTTATCCTTGGGTGGGACTTTCTTTCGTCAAATTCTGCTTTGGTCGACTGTGCTCGTTCTGAACTCGCGTTGTCTGTGCCGTGCTATGACCCGACGATGGTGCTTCGTGTAGAGTGTTTGCTGCTTCTGACGTTGACATTGCGCCTTTCTCAGCTGTTGTTGTCTCGGTGTCGTGTGCCTCCCCTCTGAAATCGCCTGTGTTGTTTATGCCATCGGTCCCATCTGCATGACGTCGAGATATCATGCTTCCGTTTGCCGTCGTAATTTTTCGCAATGGTCACGCTGCCATTTATATGTGCAATCCGTCGCACAGCCCGTCATCCCTACTACGCGGAGAATGCCTGGGAAACTACGAACTTTACGAGTGCATTCTTCCGGCCACTATACCCGATTCTGTGGTTTCGCTCCCAATTGGTGCTGTCACTCCGACCAACGCGCCTAATGATGCTCTGGACGTATTCTCGGATGCCATCGACTCTGAGCTCACACCAACTCAGCGCGAAGAGATTATAAATCTTCTTCTCCGCTTTCGTTCTTCATTCGATCGTGACCAGTCAGGCTTAAGCCGAACCTCTGCGGTCCTTCACCGTATTGACACCGGTCAACAAGCCTCGCTAAGGCAGCGTCCGTACCGTGTGTCATCTGCTGAACGCCGTGTCATCGACGAACAAGTGGACGACATGTTGAAACGTGGCATCATCGAGCCCTCCAACAGTCCCTGGGCTTTACCGGTTGTTCTCGTCAGGAAAAAAGACGGATCCATCCGGTTCTGCGTTGACTACCGCCGACTCAACTAGATAACGCGCAAAGACGTATACCCTCTGCCGCGCATTGATGATGCTTTGGACTGCCTACAAAGAGCAGAGTTCTTTTCTTCGTTAGAGTTACGCTCTGGCTACTGGCAGGTGCCCATGGAAGAGGGTGACCGCCCGAAGACAGCCTTTGTAACACCGGATGGACTATATGAATTCACCGTTGTGCCCTTTGGCCTCTGCAATGCGCCTGCCACTTTCGAAAGGATTATGGACACCGTCTTGCGAGGTCTGAAATAGAAAACGTGCCTCTGTTATTTGGATGACATTGTGGTATTTTCAAGCGACTTTGCGACCCACCTCAGCCGCCTCGAGCAAGTTCTTACGTGCCTTTCCACGGCGAGACTTCAACTTAACTTGAAAAAATGCCACTTCGGCGCTCGCAAGCTTGTAATTCTCGGCCGTGTGGTTTCTAAGGACGGCGTTCTCCCGAACCCTTCGAAACTTAATGCAGTCGCGGCGTTCCCAAAGCCAACCACCATCAAAGAGCTTCGAAGCTTCATCGGCCTATGTTCTTACTTCCAGCGCTACGTCCGGAATTTCGCCTCCATTATCGCCCCCTTGACCAATCTTCTTGCCAGAAGTTCTGACTTGTCAGCGTGGTCGCAGGCGTGTGATGATGCATTTCAGGAACTCCGACGGCTCCTCACCACGCCTCCCATACTCCGACATTTCGATCCGTCTGCTCCAATGGAGCTTCATACGGACGCTAGTGGTGTCGGGCTAGGGGCCATACTGGCCCAACGCAAGGAAGGCTTTGACGAAAAAGTCGTTGCCTATGCCAGCTGCACCCTCAGTAAAGCCGAGAAGAATTACAGTGTAACTGAAAAGGAGTGCCTCGCCATTATTTGGGCAATCGAAAAATTTCGGCCTTATTTATATGGACGTCCGTTTGATATTGTAACAGACCACCATGCGCTTTGCTGGTTACCTTCAGTAAAAGATCCTACTGGTCGGCTCGCTCGTTGGGCATTGCGGTTACAGGAGTTCGATATCCGTGTTATCTACCATTCTGGCCGGAAGCATTCCGACGCCGATGTCCTGTCACGTTCGCCATTGGCTTCAGAGCCTGTCGGCTCGCCTATCTCCACTAGTGCTGCCTTGGCCATCAGCATCTCGGACATGCCTTCCGAGCAACGCAAAGATGCTTGGATTTCATCTCTTTGGACTTTCTCTCAAACCGGACGCCCGCTCCAGTTTCCAGGACGCTTCGCCGTCAAGCAGGACACTTCGCTATT